>JANZLQ010000001.1:0-13738 GCA_026212715.1 Elanus axillaris
CACCCGCTGCCGCCGAGACCCACGCCCCGCCATGCTGCGTCCAGGGGCCACCCGCGCATGCGCCGGCCACCGACGACGCGCCGGAGCGGCCAGAGCCGGCGAGCGAACGCCGGGCTGCAGTACCGCGCGATGGCCGCCAGGTGGAAGCGGTGAGAGAGGAGCCGCTGCGCACCTGAGCGGCCGGCGCTGCAGTTCCGCGCTTTGGCCACGAGGTGGCAGCAGGAGGGAGAGGACGGGTTGCCGGGCAACGGCGGCCACCCGGAAGAGAGCAGCAATGCGCATGCACGGCACCCAGCGTCCGTAGCGTGTTCTGGTTGCCAGGCAACGGCGGCGACGCTGGAAAGTGCGGCACTGCGCATGCGCTATACCCAACGTCCGTAGCGTGCTCTGGTTGCCAGGCAACGGCGGCTCCCCCGTAAGAGAGCGGCAACGCGCATGCGGGGCACCCAGCGTCCGTAGCGTGTTCTGGTTGCCAGGCAACGGCGGCGGCCCGGAAGAGAGCGGCACTGCGCATGCGCGGCTCCCAGCGTCCGTAGCGCGCCATGGTTGCCGGGCAACGGCGGCGAGCCGGAAGAGAGCGAGACTGCGCATGCGCGGCACCCAGCGTCTCTACCGTGCTCTGGTCACCAGGCCACAGCGTCCCTTTAAGGATCCTTTTCTGAGCATCAGCTGGATGAGCGGTGACTGACACCTCAGCTCAGTACAGACCAACCAAAGCCGGAAACCGCTTACTGGGGTACAGGGTTTACAGGTCCCTGCCCTTTCCCCACTCGCAGCCTGGGCACTAATCTTCATTGCCTCTGCACCAAAAAGCACCCGAGTGGCTGGAGCAGTTGCAGCAGTCAAATGCAAAGAACAGATCATTCGGGTGGTTGCTTCTGTCCCTGCCCCACAACCCATTACCTGGAGAGGAGAAACAGCACAGGGAACCCGCAAACGGGGGGGGGGAGGGTTTGCCCTGGAGCAAGCCCCAGGAACTGCTATATCGGTGGCATCAGGGCTGTGGGAGTGACAGTCAACAGATGCTGGCGAGAGATTTTTTAAAAAATAAGGCAACGCAGGTGAGACCAGAGCTGCGTCGTGCCAGAGGGGCAGCTCTGTTCAGCAGGAAACACCATGACCGAGCAGACCAGATACAAGCAGCAGATCTGCAAGGGACCAATACACCCCAGTGATCCTGGGGTTCTGCTGGGGTGTGCGCGCCTTTCCTCCCCTCCGTGCTATCAGAACTCTGCTCTCCTAATCCTGCACACACGCAAGGCTTCTTGTGCAGGGCTTGTCACTTATCTGAGACACTGCATGGCGTTACTTACCACCCTGCCCTCCAGCGTGCAAAGTAATTAGACATGAAGCAGGGAAAGCAAAAAGAGGCACGTTGAGATATCAGATGTCCTCAGCAGATGACCGTAGAGCCTTGGATGTTCCACCTTTGCTCCATACAGGAGAGTTGCTCCGCACTCCTTGCCGCTCCCGCCAGCAAGCGCCACAGTTGCACTTTGCTGCCTGCAACATGCAACGCCTGCACTGCCCGAGCACTGCCGCTTACGGAGCAAGAGGCACTTGCTATGAAGCAGCAATGAAGAGTAAGGATGGCCCGTCAAGATGGCAGGAGTAACACGGACAGCCTCAAGCACGAGCCAGGCAGGGCTTGCAATTAACCTTGCATCACGGTGTAACGCCAGCCGGCAACGAAGCCCCACGCAACCACTCACTCACTCCCCTGCCCCCAGCAGCACGGGGGAGAAAACTTAAAGAGCAAAAATGAGAAAACTCATTGCTTGAGATAAAAGCAGTTTAATAATTAAAAAGAAACAACAACAACTTGTACGGAAAAGAAGAAAAAAAATAACAAGAGAATGGGGTGCAGGCAGCATGCCAGGAGTCCGGAGGCTGATGTGGGGGGTGATGCAGAATATGGAGGATGGAGCGGGGCAGGAGACAGGGCAGGGGATGCCTGGGGGAAACAACTCACATGGGCAAACAGGGCAGACCGGAGCAAGAGATTGCGGGGGACCACATGGGGAAGACACAGACAGGGGAGGGTACGTGTGGGTACAAAGGTGCATGGCGGGGGGACATGGGTGGGGATGATCTAACCCCCAGGGGGTCCGCCCAGTGTGATCCACAGCAGGTAACTCACCTGGCATAGCCTGCAATAGAGAATCCACATAGGATAATCCACACTGGGAGGACCCCAGCAATGCCCCTCAAACTACCTGTGTTTCACCCCAAATTTTCCCCAAACTGGGGAATTTTTGGCCTTCCCAAAATAGTCAGTTTGGGGTGTGTTTAAGAGCTTTTCCACAACCTAAAAAGTGGTGATCTTTCGATTTTGGTTTTGTGCATGAAAATAGAGGGGGTTTTTTGCTCTCTAGCTGCACAAATCCAGGTGGATTTGGCTTTCCCAGGAGGCCAAATCTGTTTGGTTTGTGTTTTCTTTTTTGCTTCCCCGTTGCAGACCCAGAATCAGGGGTTTGGGAGTTGTCCTGGTTTCGGCTAGAATAAAGTTAATCTTCTTCTGAGTAGCCGGTACAGGGCCATTTTGGATTTAGGATGAGAATAATGTTAATAACACACTGATGTTTTTAGTTGTTGCTAAGCAGTGTTTATACTAAGTCAAGGACTTTCCAGCTTCTCATACCACCCTGCCAGCAGAGGGTGGGGGTGCACAAGAAAAGTAGTCGAGATAAAGGAGGATTCCAGGTAAAAAGGTCAGCTCAAAATACACCACCTCCTTTAAAAGTTAAGAGTGATTTGAACTCTTTAAAATCAGCATTAAGACTGATTGATACGATTTTGAACACCTTCTTAGCATAAAAGTAAACACGCTTGCCAGCGCTGGAAAACATTTCCTCCCTTCCTTACAGCACTGCTGCTGGGAGATAACCCTTGGAGACTATGGGACAAGGCTTTATACATTCAGAATCTACACCTACAGATCCACCACAACAGCTACAGCCCTTGCACTGCTGCACGTCTTGCTTGAAAATGAAGTGGAAAACATCAAAGAGCAAAATGAAAAATGAACAAATCTCAGTAATTCACTTTATACTAAAGAGGAGTGCCCATCTTTATGTACATCCAATAACAATACTTATACTATAAAAGTATTTGATTTTCCCTTTTGCATTAACTTGTACAGCCGTGAATTGATACCATTACATTATCTATGTCCAAAATACAGCTATAATTTGACTACAGGTTTTTGTGTGTATTACATAAAGAGAAGGGACATCTGGCCAGCTGTGCTGCCCAAGAGAGATGCTACTGAACTGCCAGGGAAATGTGCCACTGAAAGTGAGATAGAAATAAAATAATTCAGAGCACTCTGTCAGGATAGCAGGAAAAAGCCCCGTGACATTCAGTTGCCTCTCTTTTGAAATATTTAGAAAAATACTTTAACCACTTACATACACCTCATAAATTTCAGGCTATAGCACCTGGAGGTCCTGCTGAGCCTGGAGCGCAGCCCCACACTCTCACCACCCAGCTCCGGCTCCAGGCAGCCCCAGCCGCTGGCTCCGACATGGCGCAGCAACCCCACACCCTGTACCTCCAACACGGACCCCGCTGGCCCCAATGCACTCCTCAGGGCTTTCTCTGGGACCCACCAGTCAATCGCCTGGCCCCCCACTCACCTTCTCCCTCAGGGCAACCACAGCCCCACCGCTCCGCTCCTCCCTTGGACCCCACCGGCCAGACCATGGCCACCTGGGGTGGAGCAGCCCCCGCTTTACAGGGAGGGGCTGTCGCCATCAGCCTCACTGCCTGCACCTGGGGCTCCTCCAGCCCCGGCCCACAGCTGGAGCCCAGCAGGAACAGGGGGGCATCGCCGGACCCCCACAGCATGTCACCACCTCCTCCCCTGGGCTCCCTCATGGCCCATTGCCCCGTGCAAAGGCAGCGCAAACACAACAGGGAGGGCAAAGGGGACGGCAAGTGTCTATTCAGTCACGCACCTGACGAGTCCTACAAGCGAGTCTGCTCTGGGGCCCAGGGCCCCCGATGCTCCCCCCTGCCCCTGGGACACCTCGGCAGTCGGTCCCAGAGCCACACTCGTCAGTCCATCGGGGAACGCACGGTCGGTCGGCCGGCTCCTGGAGCGATGGGCTGCTGGGCAGAGGCGAAGGCTGCCAAAAGCGAGGAGCGGGACGCTAGAAGAGAGGAGAAAAGCGGTAGCTGGCTGGACAGCGGGGCTGTAGCCAGAAAGCACGAGGCAGGCAACGGGACCCGGAGAGAAGGAGGGGGACAGGGAGCCCAACAGGGATGGAGAAGGAAGCAGCAGGGAGAGAGGAAGAGAGGCAGCATAGAAACCGACAAAGCAAGGCAGGGAGCAGGATGGAGATGCAGGAAAAACCTGGGACAGGCAGCATGACAGAGAGGGAGGAAAGAACAGGGGCAGGAAGAGAAAGTCAAAAAAGGGACAAAGTACAAGGTGGAGAGAGAGGAATTAATAAACAGGGACAGGGAACCAGACAGAGATGGAAAACTAAAGAATAGTGACGGGCTACAAGACAGATAGGCAATAAATGAAAAATAGCGGCAGGAAGCCAAAGCAAGATGGTGAAAGACAATAATAGCAATGGGCTACAGGGCAAAGAGGGAGGCCCTAAAAGATAGGGACCAGGAGCCAGACAGAGAGAGACAGAATGGAAATACCACGACGGGCTACAAGACACAGAGGGAGGAATTTTGAAAAGTTGAGACCGAGAGCCATACACAGAAAGACGGAGAAAGAAAAAGCAGTGACAAGCGGAGGGGCACAATAGGAAAAATTAAAAAAGAGGGACAGGGAACCGGGCAGAGAGCGATGGAGAAAGGAAAAAAATTGCGATGGGCTACAGGGCAGAGTGGGAGGAATTAAAGAATCCGGACAGAAAGAGATGAAAAAAAGACGTCCCAAAGATGCCGTTTCCGCAGGGAAGCCACAACTCCAGCAGGCTCTCTCTCACAAGGATTTGGCGACAGCCAAGCGACGGAGCCGCACATCCCTCCACATCGCGCCCCCACCCCGTCCCGCCGCTCCCTCCTCCCCTCCCGCTCCGACCGGCCGCCCCTCCGGAGCGCCCCCAGCCCGCGCTCCCCGGCACCCCCTTCCCCTGCAGTCCAGACCAGCTTTCCCCGCTGCCCGGCGCACGCACCCCACAGCCCCCGCCCTCCTTCCAGCGCGCGCGGGCTCGGCCCAGGGACGCACGAGGAGCTCTCCGAGGCAGCCCCTGCTGCCCGCTCCCCTCCGGACACACCGCAGCCGGCGGGCGACCTCCCGACATCCGCGGCCTCGCCGGCGCCCCTGGCCCTCCGCGCCGGGCGGCCCCGACCCTCACCCGCTGTCGGCGAGAAGAAAGCAGGCTTCGCGGCGCGCCCGGCTCTGCTCCCGGGAGCAGCGGAGGGGGAGGCCGCTCCGCGGGGGGCCGAGGCGGGCCGGCCGTCCTCCGCGCGGGGCTGCGCTGACGGCGCACTTCCGGCCCCTCTTGCGTCATCGCACCGCGCCGCGGAGAGGGCCCGGCCTCCGCCATGGTGCAGCTCGGTGAGTGCGCGCGGGCGCGGCCCGCCGGGCCCGGCCCGGCCCGGCCCCTAACCGCCTCGCGCTCTCTTCGCAGGCAGCCGCCTCCTGAAGGGCTACCGCGGCGGGCACGTCGTGATCCGCTTCGCTCTCGGAGGCTGCGCCAACCGGCCCTTCTTCCGCATCGTAGCAGCGCACAGCAGGCGCGCCCGCGACGGGAAGTACCTGGAGCAGCTGGGCTGCCTCGACCCGCTGCCCAACGGCCACGGCGAGAGGGTGGCGGGGCTCAACCTGGAACGGCTTCGCCACTGGCTGGGCTGCGGCGCGCAGCTCTCCCGACCCGCTGAGAAGCTCCTGGGTAGGCCCGGGGCGGGCGTCCGGGAGCGGGGCGCCGGGGCGAGGGCCCCGGACGGCTCACCGCGGCTCACCGCTGGCCTCTCCTTGCAGGTCTGGCGGGGTTCCTGCCGCTCCACCCCATGACGGTGACCGGCGCCGAGAGGCTGCGGCGGCGGCGGCGAGCGCAGGAGGCCGCCGCGGACGGCTCGCCCGAGGCCGGTGACGCGCCCTGAAGGAGGGCCCGGCCAGCGGCCCGGTTCGGCGCCGGCCCAAGGATACGCCTTGCTCGGTCAGCACGCCTAACCGCATTAAAGTGTCGTTTGCACACTCCACACCGTGTATGCACTGCTCTCTCCAGAGTCGACTCTGGAAAGGTTACTGTTGCCGCCAAATTTGGCGCAGCAAATACAAAAGCGGTTTTCCTATGACAGCATAGGTGCGGGACCATTCCAAGAGGCACATATGGCTTTTCCCAAGGCAAGTGACCCCGGGAGTATCGCTTTCCACAGCAATGGCACGAGTACTGCCAGCTTCCATTTGCCTGCTGCACTCGTGAAGTGTTTGACTCCTGCTTCTGATTTACTGTGACAGGGCAGGCCAGTGGTCCAGGAGAGGCCTGGTGCAGACAAATGCAAACGGGACTGCAGCTGTGTTTCTGTTTAGTTTGTCCAGAGAGGGTCTAGGCCTACTTGTTCATTTACAAGCAGAAGGAAACAATTTCAGTCTCGGGTAAAGAGGGAGTGGCGTTTGCACAAAGTGAGGCAGGAGCCTTCATCACATATTTGACCCTATCCCGAGAAGCAAGAAAACTACTGAAGTCTCCCTCCTGCCTTAGCTACACCTCTCGCTTTTTGGGGTTTCCTTTAGCACAACTCTACAAAGGTCAGGCAAAGACAAGTTTTCACTTTGACATCCCAGTAAAGCTTGTAGTGTAACTGCCCCGAGAGAGGAGGAACAGACAAAACACTCTAAGGAAGGGGCTGGCTTGTTTTTAACAGAATCACGATACTGAGAATGGGTGGGTTTATTTCTGCTTACAGATGAAAGATCAGATAATTAAAGAACAATTCTTTGAAGTGGATGAGGCTGTGAAAGGTGGTGTTGCTTTTCTAATCCTCCCCCCCTTCTTCCATGTATTTGGTATGTTCGGAGTCACATTTTATATGAAATGGTGGCTGTACTCTGGTACAGGGTTTCTAGGAAGTTCCTCTCTAGCTTACTCTAGATTTCCTTGCTTCAAAGGTAGAGGTTAGGTTTGCATCTGCACTGTTCTTCCTATCGTAACCTAAAGGTACCACGCAGCTTTCTGTTTCTGGAGCTTTCTGCTCCGAACACAAGAAGATAGTCTGTAAGGTTTCTTTTGAGACAGTTTCGTGGAGTACTGGCTTTTTTACCTATTAAAAAAACCCCAAACTACTTTGTTATTAAACAAAGCATATAATAAACATACATGAGGCAGTAAAGCAGTTGCTTTCACATCCTTTTGAATACTGAAGCGCTGCAGGGGTGCTCTGTAATTAATGCAATAGGGCGAGTGGCTGTTAGCATCAGACGCGACTGTTGCAAGACACAGTAAGAACACCAGGTAAGCGAAGGAAGTACTAAGAGGAGAGTCTGGCAGCGCCGAGGCCATGCTCTCCGCAGCGGCTCCTCAGCTTTTCTCTTGCGCAGCCTATTGTCTTAAGTCCGCTGCTAAGGCATCTGCTACACTGAGAAACAACATGCAACTGATTGGAGACTTACAGAAAACTGTGTGTTTCTCCTCACCTAACTCCTTCATTGTCTGCGCAAGCGGTGGGTCTGTTTCTTTTTGCGGACCACACAAGTAACTCGGGGTTCCTAAACTATTGCACGTGGATCAGAATAGTTTGTGCAACAGCGCACAGCCTCTAGGCCACAGTAAACCCAGCCTGCCACAGAAACAGCAGATTTTTCTGCACAGATGCAGAGTACTGTGCACCTGTACAGGACAGACCCAGCTTTTTAAAAAGAAAAGAAAGAAAAAAAGCACACTAAGTTTATAAAGCATAATTCTCAAATAGCTGCTGTGATGCCATCAGCGGGTGAAGGCTGCAAACAAATTACAGAGCAATTCCGGTATCTTGAAAATGACAGGAGTGCAGTGCCGGAAAAAGTGTGCTGAGGCCTCTGGAGTTTGCTAGAGAAAACCAGTAGCAGTTAGCTATGACCACTGAATGCAACTTAGGCTGCTGAACCTGCCTTCAGGAGATGAGTTGTTACTTTTCTTCAGAGCAACGATGACCTGTTGCTTAAGGGGGCTGTACGTAGTCATGTAACGTACAGGGATCTAGGTTCAAGGGTGCATGTGTTGCTGTAGACGCTGCACTAAATACTTCCTCTAGAGCAAGGGCTAGGGCAAAAGGAGTAAGAATTTTCCTTTTCTTGGTAGGAAGAAGCTATTAAACTCATTCACAGCTATACTGTCACCTTCCCCTGTTTCCCCTCAAAGTTGTGTGGGCTAAACACAACAGCTGCATACAAGGAGTGAGCATAAGCCAGAAGCAGCATATCATCAGGCTGACGCACAGCAAAAGCTAGGCTTGAAGAAAGCTAGAAGTGAAGCTCGAATCTCTAGCATAGTAATTCTTCATAGCATTTGATAGCAATATGGTTAAATTCCTCATTGTTTAAGTAGCTCTCGTAAGCTTGGTCAGCACCGTACTCACGCAAACCAAAATCTTCATTTCTGCTCCGATGCTGTGATTTCCTCTGCTGGCCGTTCTGTTGGCTATTGCAACAAAACTTGATATCCTTTGTTCGAGAAAGCTGTTTCTGGATCCTAGAAAAAGCAAAACCAAACCAAAACAAACAAAAAAAGCTTACATACAGCTTATATACATGGCGAATACTGCATCATCCCCATTGTAGACTGCTCCTCAGTCTGCAGACTCCTACCCCGTGCGTGTTTCGCATTTGAATTCATCCGGTTGACATTACCCATTGCCTGCTTTCTTCCTGCTCTCCGAATACTTCTGTGTTCCATACACCAGGCAAGCTGATGAAGCAGTCTCCCCTTTATTTACTGTTAACTGTTAGCACTATTTGGGTACCGGTCTGTGCTGTTGCCTTTGAGATCTAAAGTATAACTCCTTGGCTACCACTGTGGGAGGGAGTTTTAGGCAGCAAGTTGCATACACCAAAAATTCTCATTATTCCATGCATTTACCGTTTCCGCAGAGGATACACGAGAGAGAGAGCGTGCATTGGCAAGGCTTTTAACATGAAGAACTCCTTGTACAGTGTAGAACACTGTCTTCCCAGAACCATCAAACCTGTTAGGAGACAGCACAGACAGCAATACCAAGGAAACTAAGGATTCTAGTCAAAGACCTCTAGTCTGTCCCAGCGCTGCTGCCCTACAGCTTTTGCTCTTGTCTTGGGTGTTGCAGCCTGCAGATTGCCACCCTAAATGCAGGCCCACTTTCACTAGCACCTTCCCTTCCACTCACCCTGCTACAGAAGCAGCAGCCTGGGGCAGAGGAACAGCAATGGGGAGTCGCTGCAGCCAAATGAATTGTTATGTCTTAACAACCAGAGGCATGGAGGATGTCAATTTAGATAAACAGATGCTGGAGATCTCCCTTGGCATTTCAGCTCCCGTAGTCATGGAATTCTCAAGATGTTTATTGTACTTAATGCAATCCACTGGGTGTTGTTATGGTAATGGCATCTAAAAGTCTCTCGCTAAGGCTGTCATCCAGTCTGAGGGAGGGAGAACATACAGTAAGAAAGCCACCTTTCACCTGAAGACAAATTATGTTTTTAAAAAAATAAAGTGCATCTCCTATAGAGTACCAGATGACTAACCACTCATCAGTAGAAAATAGTCTAGACGACTCTTTTCAAGCAGTTCCCAATATAGCTTTTCTTTTATATATATATGTATATATATATATATATATACACACAGTCATGCAATTTTATTTTATTTGATCCTTGAAAAGACTTATTTTCTTCATTCAAAGACACACCAAATGTTCCAAACTCATTAGGTTGTCTTTTTTGAGAGACATGGCAGAGGTCAAGTGAACTGCAGACACGCACTGAAATAGTTACAGCTAGCTTAATTACAAACATGAGACAATTGATTAGGTGCTTTCTCCATCCCTCTCTCCATTTTCCCTACTTCTGTACATCTGTTATAAATGTATTTATGAACTTCCATAAGTAATTGCCATCAAGCAACCTTTAATGATAAGGACTTAATCAACATTAACCTTTAGGCACCGCTGAAGAGATTAAACTACAGCACAGCGTAAAATCACTTTCCTGCCTAAACTCATGCATCTTACTTCTAAACAGCAGCTTGCAGATTTAGAATATTGGAAGCGTTTGGATTCCAAAAGGTAAACATCACTTTGCAGCTCACAGTTCAACAGTGACTACATACAGTAATTTCTGTAAAACACAAAATGTACGACAAAGGAAGAGAATAAGCAAGTAAGCAATGCCTCTTCTTTAAGTGAGTTTCTGTGGATTTGGTGCGACTTCCAACTCTGGACGATGGTGGCAGGCTCTGGGTTTTTTCCAGACACCACCAGTATCGCTCAAAGCCCCAAATTAACGTACATTGATGTTGACTTAAAACTAATGTGTTTGTAAACACTACCTAAATACATATGCAAAACAAAGTCCATATCCCGTAAAATAGAAAATGTAATATATATTCTATTGTGCAATGTATACAGGCATAGCAGTAGTTTTATAACTATATAAATGTATTTCATCGTATTATTTACAGATGGAAGCAGAGACAAACGTTACCATCAAATACATTGATTTCATCAATTTGGTGAATCTTTTGAAGATCCTCGCTTGCAACAAAAAGATCTGCAACTCCAGCTACCTAGGAAAGGAAAGTGCTCATGATCCATTTAGTGCAATAATGCTGGCTACAAAACTTAAGAGGAGAAAACATTTTAAGAACTAGTACCGCATTAACTAGTGCCCCCTCCCCCCCCCAAAAAAAAAAACAAACCTCACTTCTTAGTTTAAAAGTTTGATAAGGAAGATAAATTAAGGTTACACAGCAGACCAACAAGAAAAGAAAAATTCTCCAAAGTCAAGTCTTCAGATTGTCAGAAATTGGAAGTGCCAAATGTACGGTTTCTCAGGCTATTTTATTCAAGCTTCATCCTGAACATTCTTGGAGACAGCTGTCCCATAATCCAGGAAGTGGCATGTCACAGATACTCCTGCAGATATGACACTACATAAGCCCAAACAAAGAAAAGAAAGATGAACAGACTCATCAATCTGACAGTCCTTCACCTCTGAGTGCTTAACTTCTGTGTTCCTCCATTTAAGTAAATACCGAGTAGCACGAAACTTGCTTCTCAAATATTAATCAAAAAATAATAGTCAGGGACGGATGCTAAAAACAAGAGGTTCTTACAAGTTGAGCATCACGCTTTCAGCACTGGGGTGTGGTAAGCCACAACAGCTAAAGATTACACGAGTCATTTCATCTTAGCATCGCGGATCAAGCATCAGAACAAACTTAGGTGAACACTCAAGTACAACTCATTGAAAAGGAGTGACCCTCCAGCGAAAACCCTTCTTCTGGACCCAAAGACAAGGTGAGCAAAAATAACCTCTGCAGGGATGCCATGCACAGCACACGTAAACCCAAAAATGCCCATCAGCCTTAGTAAACCTCAGCTGTCTACCCAAATACAGAGGCAGGCTGACAGGGATCCTAGAAACAGTTTTAACTTTATTTCTGTTTTCATCTTTGCTCTCAAGATTTAAAAGACTCCTGGGCTTAACTGGAACTTATATGAGACCTCACACGCTTACCACCTTCCAAATTCAGAATAATTAAGAATTCTCACAGATAATGAAACCCAAAGCCCTTTTACTAGTTTCAGTGAGATACAGAAGATGCAGCTCTAGCTGACAAGCGATCACTGATCCCATGCAGATTTTAAAATGTCACTAGGTACAACTGAATGAAAAACAAGGATGATGTGCTGGAGGCTTTCACACAGGTAATTTTTCTTACATTCTCAACTTCGAGAGTAAGCTTCTACCCAAAGGAAGCTGACCCAAAAAGACCCTTCTCCCCAAAGCTGGGCCGTGGACAACTGCCAGTCCTCCTGCTAAGTCATCACAAGCCCCTGTCGTCTTAGTTAAAAGTCCAACGTGGAAGCAAATATGCACATACTGGCAACCATCACCATGGACCACAGCCAGAACCCAGAGCGGGGTTTGCAAGCCAGGCCACTGCGGTTTCACCCCACGGTGGCTTCTTGGAGCAGTTCTGCTGGCGGGAGCTCTGCGCACCCAGGAGCCTGGCTGTGGCAGTTGACAGAGTAGTTACACCACCTCAGCAAGACCAGTCACTCTCAGCCATTCCCAAGTTGTGAAAAGCACCCATCCGGAGCCAGGCCTAGCACAGGCAGAGGCCGGGACCCACAGGTTGGCCCCGCCGCTCCCCGAGGTCTTACGGGAGTCACCACTGCCCTCGGCAACCAAGGACCAGGCTGTTCTGCCTGGCTGTGAGATGGCACCTTCTGCCCACGAAGCCGTTGGAGCGCCACAGCCCCAGTGCTCCGGCAGTGGCAGTGCCCGCAGGAGCACGTGCAGCCCTGCAGCTCGCTGCTGCCTCGGAGACAGTGGTCACCCGGCCTGGGCACCAGACTTGTGGGTCCACTGCCTGAGGCTGGACAACACCACTCATTTCCCCCCTGGAATGATGGCACTGTGGGGGGTGCAGCTGGAGGGAACGGCCCCACACTGACACCACCACTTCCTGTTGCTGTGGCCCTAGGGGCACAGACGGGCCTTTGTCGCCTCAGGGGAAGGATGAGCGGTGCCAGGTGCCACCACCTCGCCCCTTGCCCTCCCGTGGGCAGAGGAGAGCTCAGCGAAGCCAGCGCAGACCTCGCCATTCGCCACGCCCACTGCTGCCGTCCGAGGGGCACATGAGCCCGCCATGCTGCAACGGGGAGGCCAAGGGTGATGCAATGAGGCAGCGGAGGCTGTGGCGGCTTCTCCCATTTATTCATTCTGCGCACGGGGCAAGAGCGGGCGCCGCTCCTCGGTGGGTGGCAGTTCCTCGGTAAGCGGCGACTCGTAGGTGACGCAGAGGGAAGAGAAGAGACAGCCCAGGAAGGATACCAGGCTGGCGAAGTACATGGCGCCGCTGGCACTGCCCACTGCGGCCGTCAGCGGCCCCATGGCCAGGGCCACGAGGATCTGTGCCAGGAAGTACTGGCAGCTCAGCAGGGAGATGTCAACGCCCATCCCACGCCGTGTGCCCTCCGCCTGCGAGCCTACAAACTGTAGGGGATACAGCGTAAGGGGGCGCGGCGGAAGCCCCTCTCCCCTCCCCAGCCTAGGGCTCACCTCGCAGCTCTGGTAGTAGTCGCAGAGCAGGGAGTAGGGCAGGGTGCAGAGTGTGGCGAAGAGGATGCCATAGGTAGCACACAGCGACAGCACTACATAGACGTTTCTGGAGAGTGTGGCCAGCCCCGTGCCCAGCCCGAAGGCCAAATATGCCACAAAGTACAGTGTCCGTGTGCTGAACCGCTCCTCCAGCTTCTCCAGTGCAGCTGCAAGACAATGGCACGGCATTCGGGGTGAACGACGGCCCTCCCTGATGCTAGCCCATCAGTCGACCCAAGGGGTGCACCTTCAGGCCCCACAGCCCAGCCCAGCTTTTAGGCAGCCGCATCTCAACGGCAGCCGTTACACATTTGACTAACTGGTGGCTCACACGTGAATGCCAAGGACCCCTTCCAAACCCCACTGCCAGGATGCAGCCTTGCTGCCCTACCTGTGTGGAGGACATGGCAGAGATGAAGGCTGGCAGTGCCCCTGTCCCAGAGCGGTAAACGGGAACTGTTGCGGAGGCCGGGGGGGGGGGGGGGGAGG
>JANZLQ010000001.1:13838-24528 GCA_026212715.1 Elanus axillaris
GGGGGAGGGCGGATGCACAATGCAAACGACAAGGTGCTGGCACGGTGCGTGATACCGGGCCGTTCTGCTGGGGGCACACAGGCACCGAGGGCTGCTGCGCCAGAACTGTGCCTACGGTAGCTGCATGTGTTTCTGGATTCAACGTACATTGAAAATGCCACTTGTGAAATGAACTATATACTAACCGAGATGTGTTTTCACTGGACTGCTGACCTCATCTGCTGTCAGCGCAGGCCCAGCTAACTAGCAGAGATATATGGGGAAAAAGAACACTCTGCTTCAGCACTCATGCCATTGTGGTAGGCTATGTGCAACATCCATTGTGGACTACTTGTTGCAGAAAACACTGCTTAAAGAACGGGGGCATCTTTCTCACAGCAGTGGTTAAGATAGCCGTACTAAGTACCTGAATAGAAAGCAGCACTGAATGCATAGATGCACATTCCCCAGCAGCCCATGGTGACCCCAGCGTTGTACTTCTGATACTCATCTGAGTTGCGAGGTGCTTTCGGATTCCCCTGAAACACTACTTCTCCCATGAAGTCGGTATAGAAGAGTAACATCCCCTCAAACGAAAGCCATCCTGAAAGAAGCCAGAAGTAACCCATTAGGATTGCAGAGTATCTGTTTCCCCTTGTCAGCTTAGGGGATGCTATTAGCTATACTGCAAATCACAACTGAAGACAGGTTGTGCAACATGAGTATTACATAATGTTCAGCCACATTTATCTGAGACTGCTGCTCCCCGTGTATTATGCTACCATATTTGTCAAAGACATTCAGAATTTTAAAGACCAAGATTTATCCTTTGAATTCCTAAGTGGAATCCTAGAGGCTGACCGCAGGCCACAGAATACTGGTTTAGCAAGACAGAAAAATAGATTACAGCAGTCTCAGCCTGCCTTCAGGTTTTGACAGGACACAACGCTCAGTTTCACAGAGCGTCTCATGACGTAGTCATTTCAGGTTGCTGTCGTCCTCACACATAGAACTGGAAGGAGTGCTTCTTGTGTCGTGACTGCAGTCTCTAGAGCACCTCCAACACAGCTGAAAACTCCTACTCACAAACCAACATCGGGGCCACTGATGCAGGCAATCTCTTAATTCCTTTCACAGCCAATGAGTATTAACTACCTGTTAGCTTCTGACCAATTCTGTGTAAATTGGATTGCTTGCAAGCCTTTCCTAACCATCAGTCACGCACTGGTAAGAGTAAAGGTAACAGTGCAGTGGTTACGGGCACTCCTGCAGTGCCACATTCCGTGCCTGTTCTGGGATGCCTACACACATGCTGTCAAAGGGAGGAAAGTGAACGCCGGTCTCAGCTGTAAGCAGGGAAATACAATTAATCTCGTCTTTCTGCTCAGTAATGCCAGTTTCAGAGTGTTAAAAAAAAGAAAAAAAAAAAAAAGAAGGTTGATAGTTTCAAGTTCTCGGTTCAGTGGAGTTTGACATCCTGGTGTAAATATTCCATTTAATGGATGCACTGATTTAGGTCGTTGTTATTCTGTCTCAAGGAATGTAGGCTTTACTGTTTTGTTGGGGGTTTTTGTTTTGGTTTGGTTTGGTTTTTTTCCCTTTCTCAGTGTTCTAGGAAACTAAATACCAGAAAGTACCTTATTGGTGAGTGTATATGGAACAAATCCTGTCCCCTCTAGTGAGCAGCTATTGCAGCAATAGATAAAATATTTTAAAACATTCACCCGAGGCAGACCACGCCGAAAGCAAGACGGCACTTTCTGAATACCTAGGAAGTGGTTGATGCAGAGGTTACGAAGAGCCTTGGGCATCTGGCAGATGGTTGAACAAAGAAGTTTCACGGAGAGTGGTTGCTCAGAGGTGTCACCTGATCCATTCAGCTCGCTCTCATACTTAACACCATTCAGCAAGATATTAGCAACCTGCACCATAAGAACTCCCAGGTCAACAAACACAGTAAGAAAAACCCAAACATTCTTTGAGCAAACCTATGCAGTATTACATCCCTATTTGATCACCTGAAAGTTAAACTCTGCTGCTGCAGTATGTTGACTTGGAGCGGTTTTAGCTAAGCTGTAAGTTCAGCCTTCGAACAAGTGCTAAATGGCAGCAACTGCACGGCAGCTTTCGGTATACTTGAAACACTAGTCTTCGCTTCTCTAGGGTATTTGGCAACCACACCCAGATGCTAGCATAGGGAAGGCATAAATTCCACTGCATTTAATAGGAGCTGTACCCACATTCAGGTGGATTTGGTTCCTGAAGTTTTAGAGACGTTGAGGAAGAAGAGGACGGTTTAAATTGAAACACATTCTCAATTCTCACTGCCCACTAACCTTGATGCTCAATCTCTACGTGCACAGTATGTAAAATCCTGGCCCTAACAAAGTCTCCTCTGACGAACTGGGTCAAAATACAGCAACAAATAAACAAAACAAAATACCGCTACCACCACCCCCCAAAAAAAACAAACCAAAAAACAACAGGACAGTTTACCTCATCCTGGATCATAAAAAAATGGGCCAGCATACAGAGGTCTCAGACATTCCAAGTTATCATCAACAGTGGGAGGTGAGATCAGAGTCTTATCCCTGGGTAAGGGAAACCTCATCTCCCTGATGGAACCAGATGTAATGACTGCCATAAGGAGAAGCTCATGGGAGAATCCTATCCCTGGCCCTATCTTGCGGGTATTTCTGTGGAAAGGGAAGATACAGGCTCAATAAAAATGTGTCTTTTTCTGCTCTCACGTGGTAGGTCCCTGGGTGGTGAAGCAGGGCTAAAAATACCAACCTAACAGTTTCACATGTGGCCCGCTGACAGCGGAACGCTCTCATTTCTGCCATCTTAACAAGGACAGTTGACAGACTGCCAGTCACAATTCACATCCTACCCGCTATTTTACCAATAAAGTCATAGCAGGTATGCTCTTCCCATAATGACTTTTATGTGCAAACTATCGTGAGCATTCTTTAATAATGAATTTGTGCACCACACATTTTAAAATATATTAAGAGGTTAAATGAATGCTCAGGTTTACACGGTCATATTGATTTTCTGCCCTTACCTGTTGGCTGAAGGTTACATTTCTTCTTCTATTTTCTGGACAGTGTCCTGTTACGGTATCTGGAATGGCCAAGGTCTGAGGTCTTTTCAGGATCCCCGATGACCGTGGCTTTGTCGCATCCAGTGAGCCCACCCTTAGTGCCTCGCCGTCAGGCCCTGCTGTTATGCTGCTCTCCCCTTGCTCCAGAACTCCATTTTCTCCTTGGTAACAGCCATCAGGCACCCGAGGAAAGCTGACACCGACAGGCTGCCTGGGCAAGCTAGCTGGAAGTGCTAAGTAGCTGTTGTGCCCGCCTGTAAAACAGTCTATAAGCACGCTGTCAATATTTGAAGTCCCAAATGATGATGCAAACTCATTAATTCCCGTCAAGGAATTGTCTCTGCTGACAAAACTGCCGTATTTGGGTGTGAGTGGGCTGAGGGGGGAAACTGGACTCGTAAAACTTGCATATAAGTGAGCTGAGTTATGAGAAGCAAAGTTTTCATTTACACCCTCCTCAAAGAAGAAAGGTGGAGAAGGAGGAAGAGGAAGACTTGGGCTCTTCATCACTTTTTTCTTCCTGCTAAAGGACCTTAAGGGTCTTTCTGGAATGCTAATTAGAGTCAGTACAGTAGTGACAGTCAGTATAACTGAGGTGAAGACATAGATGACGCGAAGTTGCCCTCCCACAGCTTTTCCAAAACTGGTTTTATCCCAGTGTATTCCTCCAACAACATAACCAAAGCCACCTCCAAGACCTGGTGGAAAAACAGAGCCGAGATTATCTTCCGTAGCCAGTCCTGGAAGTCAGTATCAGCACAGCACCATTTGTCTAATGATCTGTGAGTAGAATCTGATGTGTTACTTCTGTTCTACTGCTCAACCCCTTTTCAATTCAAATGCAGTAATAAGCACAGTTATGCGCGCCTCAAGGACAGTCTGGATGTACAAACACAGTACAGAAAGAGGGAGAAGGTCAGTGCTGTAAAAGTGACGATACAAAAAATTAAAAATGGTAGTTCTTTCTCTGCCAAGAACAAACCACTTTACCTTCAGCTATTTCAGTCCGTAAAAGAGAAGTGTCCACCAGCCTCGTGGCAAGGCTCTGCAATCAGTCAGCTAAGACTGTCTTCCTGAAAGTAAGTGAAAATCCATTTTCCTCACTCAGTTAAGAGGAACACAGATATAACTGCGTCCAAGACAGACCGAATCGCTTTGGAAGCGCAGTAAGCTCATTACTCAGCAACACGTTGACAGCGTACAAAACTGCCACTGCGTTACTACCAACGAACACAGAAGTTCTCTGGGCACCAGATACCTCTCTCACTCCATTCACGTAGTGAAAGCCTTACAACACTGTCCTTTCTTTCTTACGAACACATTCAAGACTGCGAAACAGTCTCCTGATGGAGAGGAAAACTAGACTAGGGCAGTACGGCAATTGAAGATGACAGCAATGAGGGATCATAGCCCCCAGTACGCGCTTTCCACTCCAGCAGAGTGACTAAAAAAAGGCATTTTCCACACCTGCAGGAAGCCAAACCTCCTCCCTCGAGGGACAATTTTGTTTCCGTAGGTGTTATAAATGACGTGAGGGACCTTCAGATGCACAACCCTGGACTGCATCTTGTTTGACTTTTGGTAGTTACAAAAGCCTTCTGCAGTAAGCAGAAGTTTGTTTGCAAAGTTAATTAGTGCTACCTCTCCAGGTATTTGGTTATTATGCTTACACAAGGAAAGACCAGCAATTTACACTGGGCTTTCTCACGGCAGGGCTTGTTTACTTAGGGTTCACGTCGCCCAGGAAGCACCAAGAAAGCATACCTGCTAACAAAGCGTGGATGTTGAGGCCCCTGTCTTGATCCATCGGACTGCATACGTCCATCATGTAGGCATGACTGGGATTGTCTGCTGAATCTGCACTGAAGTCCATGAGGACAACACCACAGACTGTAAGAATGATTCCCCATTTGTGGTTATTCGCAGTGTCAGACAAGGCAGTCCCTATATCTTTGCCATTCAGCATAAACGAGAGCCCGAGCAATGCTCCTGGGGAAAAAAAAACCCACGTCAAAATCAATCAATCGACTGCTGGTAAGCTGAAAAACCTGCATCGCTCCATGCTCTAAAAGCATTATACTAACTGTACAGCCTCGCGGCAAGCACTACTGCTCTTGTTCAGACCACCACAGTCTGGGGAATGAGCGTGGCTTACGGGATATACGTAATCCCTTTCCACTGTTCAGGCTTACAAATGTCTGGAGTCGTTGTTGACCAAAGAAAGACATCCTTGACCCTCAAAACACCATCTCTTCAGACTCTGACAAGAGAAGCTTTTATGCGTGCATCTCTGGCTGCCAAAGCATCACCTCGGCGCCGCTCACCACCTTCTTCAGACCCACGATACCCAACACTTCTGAGGCATTTTGTTCAGCCTAGTGCCACAGGGGATGTCAGAGAAGAGATGCGCAGTGTTTCTACTTTACAAGTGTTATGCCCAGCGTTTCTAAAAGACACACCTACTGCTAAGACGAGAATGAAAGGTCTTCTCCTCCCGAATCTTGATGTGCATCTGTCACTCCAGGCCCCCAGCAAAGGCTGTAGCAAAAACCCTAGAAAAAAGGAATCACCAATAAGTAGCATTTTTCTACAAGCCTGTTTCACAGGGGAGTTAAAACTGGTAGCTTAAAAGGCAGTTAAAGGCAGGACACCATGGCACAGCGATATCCCCAGTCGGTACTAGTCACTGAGGTGCACACACAGCGTACTGCCTGGCGTTTCCCAGGTTGGGGACTGAGTAACGTAATGTGCCGCTGCTCACCGTTATGGGAGTTCACTCTGCATCATTAATACCACAGAGTTTGACATCGGCTGGAGAGTAAAAGTACAACAGTTATATGTTCTAAAGGACTCTGTTCCTTACAAGCTATTTATTTACCTCATCTTAGACGGAAGAGCCCCTGCAAAATTAGCTTGGAAGACAGCAGGAAGCAAGCATGTGACTTGGAAAGGTGCCTGTATTACCCTGGGCCAGCCAGTGAGTAAGGGCCTATCTACTCTCTTCTTCTGAAGCACATCCCGTGAGTACAAGAACAGGCAGAACAAAAGTTTCCGAGTGGTAATAGCCCATCCTATGGTTCTTCCCATAGTAATGGATATGCCCCCAGCCCTGCCTCTGTGCCAAGGGAAGTAATCCAATGCCCGCGACAGTAGTGGTCAACAGCCTTTCATCGTTGGACCACCTCTTTTGTTTCAGAAAGTTAAAAAGGAGAAGGCAATCCCACTCTGCTTTTTTCACACACCCCTGGGAACTGTCTCTGCATGCTTTTTTTCATAGGGACATAAATGGATATAGGCTGATCCTCTTTTGCTAGTTTTTAAATATAGGAACAGAGTAACCAAAGCTTACCCTCACACAAGTTGTAAGAGGTTGAGAAGCTGTTAAAAGAACAGATCTCTCGATCACACCGGGCCCATTTCAGGCAAGACATAACAAGAGTTATTTTCTATTCAGTTGTCTAAAATTATGGCTAGTGCTTCTTAACCTCGAGAGCACACAGAATGTAACTGTGAACAGCTAAGGTAAAGAAAATAAAAACTTATAACCCCTGTATACTGGAAGAAACAAAAGAGAAGAAATAGCGTAAAGAACAGTTACCTAATATAGGGCTGATGAACCACACCATTCCATACAGTTGGTCTGGAAGCCCCATCTGAAGCAGCACAGGGGTAACGTAGGCTGTTTCCATGGCATAGCTGAACTCGAGCCCAAAGAGAATGCACCCATTAAACAGGAGTTCTAGGAAAGACCTCTGAGGCTGGAGATCCCCAAAGTCAATCAAATCAATAGGACATGGAGTATTTGGCGGTGGCGGCGGTGAAGGGCGAATGTGTTTTCTCCTTTTTGGGTGTCTCTTGAAGTTGTTGGCCCTGTGACTTATGTGCCGTGTGACAGATCCAGAATAGCCTGGAACTTGTGACCTCCAGATTTCCTGAGAAGCCACACTTGGCAAGAGCGCAGCATCGCTGACAGGGGTTGTTGCAGATGGCGGAATCATCACGGGTAGGTGTCTGGAAGAAAAACAGCTCAGAATAAAATGGCTGAGTAAGAAAAACTTTGCTTAACTTCACTTACTGAAGCCCGAGCCGTTTCTCGACATTTCGCGTACTAACTGCACCTCCATATTGGTGATAACCTTTTCTCTCCATCTCTTGACACGAGGCATATATGTTTTATGGGCACATCTCCTCTATATCTGCACTAATGAGACACCAGAGATCCTATCTTGCTTACCTGGGCATTGCCTACCATCACTGGGGATTAAGATTGCGTCACGGTTTAATGCCAGCCAGCAACTAAGCACCACGCAGCTGCCCACTCACTCCTCCCCACCCAGTGGGATGAGGGAGACAATCAGAGGGAAAAAGGTAAAACTCGTGCGTTGAGATAAGAACAGTGTAACAGAACAGAAAGGAAGAAAATAATAACGATAATAACAATAATAACGAAAGGATTGGAATACACAAAACAAGGGATGCACAATGCAATTGCTCGCCACTCACCGACCGATGCCCAGTCAGTTCCCGAGCAGTGATTCCCCTCAGGCCAACTCCCCCCAGCTTACATACTGGGCATAATGTCACATGGTCTGGAATACCCCTTTGGGCAGTCTGGGTCAGCTGCCCTGGCCGTGTCCCCTCCCAACTTCTTGTGCCCCTCCAGCCTTCTCGCTGGCTGGGCGTGAGAAGCTGGGGAAATCTTTGATTTAGTATAAACACTACCTAGCAACAAACGAAAACATCAGTGTGTTATCCACATTCTTCTCATACTGAATCTAAGACATAACACTGTATCAGCTACTAGAAAGAAAATTAACTCTATCCCAGCTGAAACCAGAACAGATTGACATATTTAAAACAATAAGCAGTCAGATGTGTCAGACTTCCCAGGAGTTCCCATAACAGCAATGGTTTTACATTTATCCGCAATTCACTTGAGCTAAATTAAGATGAATCAAGACCTCAGTCTACGCTTACAGTAAAGCAAAGCTGTGGCGTGGCTGCAGAACCAGGCCCCTGCTGCAATGTGAACTCACCTTTCAGTACTGATCCTACCATTCCTGCTGCCTGTGCCGAGGCCAAGACTTAATGCAAAATGACCGAGTTTGGTTTTCTTCCTATTTATATACCTGAACTCAGCAGAGATGCTCTGCTGCAAGGACAGGGTCTGATTCTCTGCTTCTTGCTCGTTCTATTTCCGTTAAGACTACCGGAGCACCCGAAGAAAGTGTTTTTGAAGTTCAGACTACACAAGCTGAACACTTAGATGGATGAGGTCAGCTGACAAGAAATAAGCTTGGAACCAGAAGCTGCTATCATTTTTCAGTGCAGGAATTGAAGTTTCAAACTAATTCCTGAGAAGAAGATACATACCCACAAGCCACTCTCAGCACTGCTACTCCTCTCTCAGAGACGAATGCCACTAAAGTGCTGAACAGCCAGCCTCCTTGGGTCTCATCAGAATCACTCCTGCAGCCAAAGCATGCATACTGTGGTGGGTAAAACAGCCAAATGGGTTCCAAAATAGCATCTCAGGACAGATGTTGACAGATCTGCTGAATTAACGAACCACCTGTGATTTCTTGCCTCTTGTTGCCAGAAATGAAAACAGCTCGTAAGTGAAGTCTGACCTTTTCTTTATGCTTTCTTGCCCATGGACCAAAGGCTGCTGCTGCACAAGGATGGCTCCACATCACCCCACACCTCTTCAGGAAAACCCTCACAGCTGCACACTAGTAAGCAAAAGAAATCTCGTAAGTTTTTTGTTCACAGTTGCCTGAGGAAAAGACTCCCACCTGTTCTGCTCCTTTGGCTGTACAGAACGCCCGCAAATCTCCCGTGTTCTGCTGCTTTCTCTGGCACGTTTCACGCACCAGTCTTTCTTCCCGTAGCTTTTAGTCTACGCAACGCCACTCGTCCCTGCATATCCCCAACCATTAACAAAAGCAGAACTCCGCAAACCCGTATTTACCATTATGTTGACACAACAGTTGTTAAGCATGGTGGGATGATGCCCTACACAGAACGATCCCCAGCTTCACGCAAGCATCCAAAGAGAGACATTGCACAAAGCAAAACTGAATGCCAAGCACCTCACAGAAGACTGCAGCTGGGGTAACTGTATTTGACTGTATTTGGGGCCTGAGGGAGAGGAGGAAGAGTGGGAAAGAACAGACATCTACTGAGGCATTGCTAACATCGTACCCCAGCTTTCCTCAAGATTGCTCCTCTTCAGAGCAAGATGCATACCGCATTAAGAGCGAAGAATAAGCAATTCATAATTTTAACTACACGCTTTGACAACCCCCATCTCACAAGGCACCAAAAGCAAGCTGCGTGTTCTTGGGAAAGCTAATTAGACACAATGTCCCCTAGATAGGCCAACAGAAGGAGAAGCATATGGAGACTTCATGAAGACGCCCGCACCGCTGTTCCTCTTGACACCGTTTTAACAAATCACTGAAAAATTTACGACCCATGTCTCCATAAGCAAAGTACTTACCTTGCAGGAGTACCTTTATCACCCTTCAGGTCAAAGTAATGCCCTAACAATGACAACTTCTTAAAAATTAGAAGACAGATACCAGAACAAAGATACAATGAAAACTCAGTCAGATTCACAACGGATGCTCTAACGACCCTTTTGCAGAGACATGACAATACAGCTGTGCTAGCACTCCACCACTGACATACCCTGCCAGTTGCAGTTGATCTTGCTATATTAATCTATTAGTTTCATTTCACACTAGGTCCTCCTTCGTCTTCCTGCTCTGTACTGCGCACTGCAAAGAGATTGTATCGCCAGTTTGAAGTAGCAACGTTTTAGTGACAGAAGGAAAGAACCCCTCTCTCTGCGTGGCTCAAAAGTACACGTGGTGATCTGCAACTCCTTGGAACTAAAGGCTGTTATTGACAGCGTGTCACTGATCCAGCGTAAAGTCCGTGTAGAACTGCGAGCTGAGCCCACGCTCCTCATCACCCGCTTTCCTCGACTTGCGAATCGTTCACCACAGAACGTCTTCAGAAGACTTAAGCCTGCCCTCAGGTGAATCCGCCCTAGGATCGCAACAGCAGCTTCAAAGCCAGAAACCTCTCCTTCAGCGTGCAAAACAACGACGCGGCCATTAAGCTTTCACTGCCGGTAGTTACTTGCGATTTGTGGCGCTCGACGTTTTTCATACCGACAGCTGCACATCTCAAACCGCAGGGCCCTGGCGACGCCGGCTCTGCCGCCTGCAGTCTGCACGAACACGCGCCCACCACCAACCTGCGTGGCGGGCAGGGACGGCCGTCGCCATTCCTCCCGGGCACCTCTACGCCGGAGATGAGTTTTTCCTCCTTTGCCAGAACCTGGTCCTGGTTTTTGCTGCGTCGGGTTCCGAGGGCTCCAAACTAACCACAGACAGCAGCGGCGCAGGGAAAGGCCGACCCCGACCCGGCGCGAGGGCCGCGGCCTCCCCAACGCCCGCGGGGCCGAAAACGAACGGCGCTGCGAGCGCTACGCAACCGCCCCGGGCCCGCCGTCCGCCCCGAGCGGGAAGGCGCGCCCGGGCCCGCCAGCGCGCAGCGACCCCCGCCCCGCCCGCCGGCCTTACCTCCAGCGGC
>JANZLQ010000001.1:29398-69141 GCA_026212715.1 Elanus axillaris
GGTGCGGGGGGGGCAGGGGAGAGGGGGGGGAAGAGAGATGTATACAGACACAGTGACTTTCTAAGGTTCTTTCAAGCTGTACAGGATTTAGTGCCATGGATTCAAGACATTTGTCTGATACGAATTGAATCGCCCAAGAAATTTTGGGTGAGTTCTCAGAAGGTATTAGAGGAGAAACAACCACTCAGCTTATGGGGCTTTGTACAACAGCTTCTTTTGTTTGGTGACTGCCTCTAAAACCACCGGGTCCCAGTCTGTTGCATCTTCTTATTCTACTTAGGCAGTCTTTGTATTTTAGCAAAAACTCACTTTCAGAAAGCTACAGTCAGGAACTCCTCCAGCGGAGAAGCACGATACAAAGATCTCGGCTCATGTCCAGACAACAAGGTGTCAGCATCTGCATAGCCTCCTCTTGTACACAGGCACGACTCTAGATATTTCCATATGCACAAAAGCAGCCCACTGATTTTTCACAGTACTTCTGCAGAAAAAAAAAAAAAGGTCACTCATGCCTGATGCCTGTCAGTGTTTGAGAGGCATTTGGACAATGCCCTTAACAGTGGGCCTTAACTTTTGGTCAGCCCTGAAGTGGTCATGCAGTTGGACTACAAGATAGTTGTAGGTCTCTTCAAACTGAACTATTCTATTCTATTCTATTTTATTCCTCAATACTTTTTCCTTGATAACAAGAAAGCCGTGTGATTACTTAAGAAGCTATGAGTAAAGCCATGTACGCTTGCTACTGGGCATCAGGTTCATCTCTTTCAAATACAGTCTTTTTCCAAGCAAGTTCAATGCCCCAAATATTCCTGTAATCCCTCAGAAAGCTTGATGCGACTCTTCCTCTTATGTAGTATATTCCTCATCCTGTCCAGTGCAGTTAACAAAAAGTCACATTATTGATTAACTTTCTTAGAGCAATGTTGCAGTTTTCTTGGTGCTATCGTTCTTTTGCACTGGAATAATTTAAACAGGTGTCAGTTCAACCCTAGATTATTTGTAAGGGTGATGAGTTTGCAAACTAGGGACCAAGAGGTTTCTTCAATGGCAAGTTTATGACAGTCTTATGCTTATTTAAAATTAGTTTTGTCAATGACAAAAATTGCAAGCGTTAGAATCATAGAATACCTCAAGGTGGAAGGGACCCATAAGGATCAAAGTCCAACTCCCTGCTCCTCGCAGGACTACCTAAAACTAAACAGTATGACTAAGAGTGTCATCCAGACACCCCTTGAACTCTGACAGGCTTGGTGCCGCGACCACTTTCCTGGGGAGCCCGTCCAAGTGACCGACCACCCTCTCAGTGAAGAACCTTTTCCTAATGTCCAATCCGAACTTCCCATAACTCAGCTTCATTCCATTTCCTCGTGTCCTACCGCTGGTTACCGCTAGATTTACCTAGATGAATACAGGCGTTCACCATACAGGCTGAAGCACTCTCTAAATCCCAACTGTCCTTGCTCTTTCCGCAATCCACTTTTCCAGATAATTTCTAGAGCTGATGCCAGTTTGCCCTCTTCCCTTAAACTCTTCCCGTATGTGTATTACAGGTACACAAGAGCTTTTGCTCCATTGCTAAATCCAAAAGAAACTCCGCTTTCCACAACATTTAGGATACCAGCTGAAAAAGAAATTTATATTTCTGTAAACGCCCAGGCACACCAATAAGGTCTATGGCCGATGGTATTGAACACAGTGCAAATATAGACTAAGACAGAAAAAAAGAAGCAAGTTCAAACAAGGTGAGGTACATTTCAATTATACCTTCTTAATGCTTATATGGTAAGAGGAGCTTACCAAGTAAATTACACCGCCCTAGCATCCCTTGCATGCCAAATGAGTAGGCGTAAGGAAGTTGGTGGGATGCTAATACAATGTAAGAACATAAAGAAGTCTCATATATGCCAGTTTGCACACCACCTCCATATCTGGCCCTTAGCATATTGTCATATGACTTTAATAGCCCAGATAAATCAGTTCCTGAACCCAGATTCACCAAACTCCTAAGCTGGCTATATTAATGGGTGCAATTAAACATTTAAAGGGCTTTTGAATTTTTACTTAAAAGCAGGAAAAACACGACAACAACAGCAACAACAAAACCAACCCCCAAAAACCCACACCCAAAACACCACCAGAAACAAACCCCAGTATTTTGCTGCAGAACGAACAGCAGTGGTAACAGCACCGATCCATTTGCATTAAAATTGAGTCTTCAGTTCATTGACACAGTAAGTTCAACATAGTGAACTACTTACAAGATAAGAACACCAATTTTTAAAGAAACAAGTATGCATGCTCTGACAACCCCTGACTGCAATTTGTAGGTCTGCACTTGCACGGATGTAACAAAGTAGAAAAGGAGCTTGTGTCTGCTCCCATCCTTTCCAGGAACAGAGCAAATCTACCCTATTCTTTTCGGGTGCAAGGTAAGGCCACGCTCCTGAGACAATCTGTTAAGAAGTATCTTCAAGATGCCCCCTGACAAGTGTGTCAGGCAACTACAATGCACAACATTGTGTGTAGAGCTCTTATAATAGGAAGATACAGTACAGCCCCCACTCTTGACAAACATAGTCCCGGACCGTAGTTCAAACTTTTGAAAAACAGGTGAAACTTTTTTTTTTTTTTAAACAAGCAAAGTCTTTAGTAAAGAGCCAGTCTGGTTTTAGAAAAACTGGAATACTCTCACGGTACGAATGAAGTGTCAGTGATGTATCAGCCTAGTCTACAGTTGCTGTATCAAACGAAAACCAGAATGCCGTGGCCCTTTCTCAAACCTTACAGGATAATTACTCATAAAAATTTCACTAATGCCATGCTTCACTGAAACCATTCAAGCATTGGGCAGTGACAATAGTTTTTTCTCCCACTGGTTTGCACCTGATTTGACTCGTGTTTCGGTTCAGATGTGCTATTTCCACAATAGCAGTGTGCACGCATTCAGTCATTTGCTTTCCTGACCTTTGTGCAGTGACTGCTCAATGAGCGTTTCTCTTTGCTTCTGCAGGACAAACTAGTGCTACCCTCAGAATGAGGACGTTTACCTAGCTCCTGCCCTCACCAGACAACCACCCCTTTCAAGGGCCGGTCTCTCTCTCCGGCAATGAAAACCCAACACAGTTCAGAGAATTAGTCGCTAGAGGGCACTTACAGAACCCAGAAGACAGAACAGGCTTGGTATCAAAAAGCTACAGTCCTACAAACAGTTTAAAGAGTCCAAATGACAAGTTTTGCATTTACTTCCTAATCAGCTCCTGTGATCAACACTTTAAGGTACAGAACCAAGGAAGTAATCATATTTCAGATGATCTTTACAATCTTCTGGTTTTCCAGCAACTGAATGAAAGAAGGCTGAGGAAGAAGTCTCCTCTGAGGCAACACGCGTGCTAGGCTACATTGACCATGCACTTCCGGAGAAATGCTGAACAAGGGTTAACTGCAGGCATGTAAAAGACAGACATTTACCATGCAACATACTGGTGCTAAGTGTCGCTGTTGGGTGCAGCTTCGGGGAAAGAGGTGCAGGAACACACAAAGCAGTGTGGCAAACTCACTGAGGTACAGCATTTCACTTCCCTGCGATGCCTCAAGTGGACTACACATTTCACAAGAGACAAGGATGTGATTATACCACAAAGACCCTGCAGGTTTTTTTCTGCATGTGACAAACCACAAAAAGGTGACAAGTAGTATGTCAGGAAAGCAGGAGCGAGAATCCTGGATGCGGGAACTTGTGGTCACCCAGAGCAGGCACGGGCTACATCTCTTTTAGAACTAAACGCAATTTTCATTTAAAGATAGCGCATAGACACCCCTGCTGTGTTACATGAACAGCTCAATTTCTTGCTTCTCGTATTAACTGTGAGGCGCAGCTTCCAGCCGGTAGGTCCTGTCATTAGTAAGATCACAGTTTTCTTGGCTACCAGGTGTCTTATTTCTGTGACTCAGTACACTTCCGATCTTCTTGTGGAGAAGGAAAGTAGAACTTATGTGATCAGTGAGTTCTGGAAAACCTCAAATCACTGCTTTTCTGAAGGCCAAGCGCAGGGCAGCACAAAGAAGGGCCAGGCCACTGCTGTACCGAGGGCTGACGGGAAGAGGTAGGTGGTTGGGTGAGGCAGCGTGCAGAGGGCAGGCCACAGCCCCTGGCTGCAGGCGAGCATGGCGAACGGTGAACCCGGCAGATCTGTCGCGCAGCATCGCAGCATCGCCCTTGGCAGGAGAGGTGGTGAAGGGTACCAAAGCGCTCCTGCACCGGGGTGCGTTCTCTAGCAGCTGCACTTGGCAGGGCTTGGGCTGGCTCAGCAGCAGCTGGACAGAGACAGGGCACTCAGAGCTTGCAAAAGAAAAGCAGCAAGGCACCAAGTGGCACATGGTGGGCATTGCAGGAAGACCGGAGGTGCGCCTGCCTCTTGCTAAGCGTTCATGGAAACTTTGGTTTATAAATTGGCTCCGTACCTTGTCTAAATTGACTTTGGAAGCCTATGGGAAGTACTGCCCCACTTCCCTGTGTTTACCACAGGGGAAATGAGAAACCACCGGGTCCCTGGGGCTAATTGCTTTCTTCAAAACCCAACATCGCTCTATGTTTCTGACTCAGTGCAGCATTCAATTTTCTGCTGAGATGGTATCTATATCGCATTACAGGATGAGTTGCAATAGCACTTGGCGTTAATTGCAGTGCACAGACTGCTCCCTTCTCTCCTTTCTACCAGTTATCAAGAAAAACCAGAAAGTCTACTTCGCTGTTTTTAATTTAGCCTCTTCCATCCATACAGAGTGCCTGTCAGACAGGAGAGGCAGGGGCTGTCATCCCCTTTCTGCCTGAAAGTGTCTAGCAGCAAGGCAGAGACTATATAAAGATGTCTACGTGCCATCCCAAACAATCAGTTACCTTATGGAGACAGACAGATGTTGGGGTGCAGTACGGCCACTCGGTGTAAGCAGATACAGACAGTTGCTTTAATATTCCCGGATGGCCCCAAAACCACTCTGACAGCCTTCCTTGCCTCTCGCATCCACTGAGGCAGAGAAAAGGGCAAGAGATGAAGTAACAGGACACCCCTATGCCACTCTGAGAGCTTGGCAGTCTCTTTCAGGGCCTCTGTCTGCCTAAAACACCAAAGCAACCCTCAAAGCACCAGAGCACAACCACGAGCAGACTTCTGCAGGGCACAGAAGCAAGCAGGGGCTGTGCATCCCAACTTGACAAGTGTATATGGCTCGGGAAATTCTCCTGTGGGAACTAAATTTGAGAACATTTGCCGAGTGAGGAGTACAATGTTTACCTTTCCTTAGAGGATGATCAAAGGGTTAAGGGTCTTACCCATATTTTATTTCCTTCCTGAAGGTCCACCTCTGACAGTGTGGTATTCCAGCACCCTGCCATGTCAGAAACAAACATTTCTGTGATACAAGTCATTTGCTAGCCTATCATCTCCCACTCCCCTTCCATCACTAGCAACCGGGATTTCTGTCAACCGGCATTGGTAACTACCACTTGCTCTGCATTGTACGTACACAGGGGAACAATACGGACTTATATAGTGCTTCCCACTTTCAATGCAGTATATGAATAGCATTTGAAGAAAATTGATTAATCAATACACTGGAAAGCAATGCCTGCGGGACTAGCAGGGAGGTTTTGGAGATCTTTTTGTGAGATCTTTCAAACACGGCCTCCTACTAAAACAACAGGAAGGCAGCCATACTAGATCAGATAACAGTCCTGTTTCCAACAGGGGCTATTACTGAACACTGGGCGCTGCAATTCACAAGCCTGCTTTTTGCTTCTGCTGGTCTAGATAAGACTATTCACCTTGGTATTCAGTTTGTTGAGCGTTTTCAGGTAAGTCAAAGTGCTCTAAGTACCTCCTTTCTTCTGATTTCTTACCCTTTGCTTAAAGGCCCTTTCCCTGTTTGGCAGATCCTTCTCAAGGCATTTTCCGCTCTCCCCCATCAGCACTAAAGAAACTCCTCTGACTACAGTCCAGCCTGCAACATGTGTGCAGCCTGGAGTTGCTTTGCGGTTAGCCAGCATTTTCTTAGGAGACAAGAAGGAAAAAAAGAAAGAAAAAAAAAAAAAGAAAAGAAAAAAAAAAAGGAGATAAGAGGAACAGAACATTCTGTCAAATAAACATTTGCTCACACTCTTGAGCAAGAGAAATGGAACAGGTAGTAAACAGTAACCCAGATTAACTATCTGCTAGGGCAAATACACAGTATGCGAAGGTTCCCCATACACTGTTTGGATGGCATTTCTGAGTTGATCCTGGTACATTGATACATTAATTGATCTCTCCAACAAGAGCCATGACCTTTGGATACAAAATTGGAGGTCAGGCCTCACGGTACTCTAATCTCCTGCATGGTAGAATAAAAAAAGGCTTGCTGTTAGCTTGACTTCTCCACCTTTTTTTTTTTTTTTTTTCCTCTCCTTTCCCATGAGGAGTAAAGGGATTTCTGCAGGTACACAGTTCCTCAGTTTCTCAGTAATATTATCAGCTCTTTGGGTGTAGGACTAGCAGAGCTTGCCGAGAATCCATGCGTTGATTCTATATGAAAGTTTACTGCAACTTCTGGGCCAGCTTTATGTCTGAAGACTGAACATGTAGGAACCGGTAAATAAGTAAGTGGTTCCTCTCTTCTGAGGCTGAGCTGCACACAGGTGTTCCCCAGGAAGGGGTCTGATCACAGCCCTTAACCAGCAGCAAGTATTTTCCCTTCTAGGCCTGGTACAGATGAAGATGATGCTGGAGCCCGAGTCTAGCTCTGGGGTCCACAGCTGAAAGACAGCATTGAAAAACTTGGGGCGAAGCATAGCAGAAATTATTTACGAGCTGGAAAACATTTTGCAATAATCTAATGTAAGAATTATCTGTTGAATTCCTGAATAAGACACAAAGCAAACGCTTCCAAAGCAGCTGATCCAACAAAGGGCTTAAAATTAAACAAATTCAAATTACAAGTAACATACATGTTTTTCAGAGTTAGAAGAGATCAACCATTGCACTAAGCTACCGAGGGAAGCAGTAGACATGCATGCTTCTGGGGAATACATGCACTAGTCAGAGATCACTGGAAGAAGAGAGAACATGGGTGGAAGATGTTTTTGCTATATGAGAGTTCAGTCCACGAGACTAATGGTCTTTTGCAGCCCTAAGGAAGAGAGTTTTGCACCTATCTAACCAATCTCTTCTCAAAGACAGTAGGGACAGAGCTAGATCACATCCACTCCACACTAAGCCAATCCACCATCTCTTGCAAAGTCAAAAAAATCTCCTTCGGAGGTCTTAGGGTCAGAGAGGAGGACATGATAACCTCAGAGCAATTTCTTCAAATGGACCATATTCTCCTGGCTCGCCTTTTCATGTTGGCCAAGATGCTGGACAACCTTTCTGTGCCCATATGACAAAAGCTTCCAACCCCCCCCCCTTTTTTTTTTCTTAATTAAAAATCCAGGTGCACTAGGAGACTTGCTTATGTGATCGGGCTACATGGAAACAATAAAATGGGACAAGTTTTTGATCAAAAATAAAGTGGACATCCTAAGGTACTGGAATATGAGCTCATTCACATTTCAAGTATCAAATAAACATCTTTGCTGTGTGATAAAAAGATCAGATTTCACAGCTGAAGAACAGCCTTAAAGAACAAAGGTGAAAAATATTTGAGATTTATACAACATAAAGTAGATTTTTGTCACTATCTTTTGTTTCTGGGCAAGTGGGGCAGGAGAAAAACTGCTTTGATACAAGTGTCTTCCTGCAGATTAACTTGTTACCTACCTTTGCACAACTTCTCAAGCCACCCACTTGCCTAAGGAGAAATGATGCCACCAAATCTAGTCCATGAACCTCAAGACAGGCTCTGCCTTTACTTTCCATGGATGATAGTGACAATAAAGTCTGGACACACAGCTCACAGATACAGGGGCACACAGTCTTATTATTATAATGTTGGTCCTGGAAACTTTGTGCATTACCACACATACTCCTGAACAGAAGAGATGACCAGGGATAGTCTCTCCCTCAGCTTTAAGGCATACTGGACCACACTGACTCCGGACATCCCCTCAGAATTACCTCCCCTTGAGAATTTCAATAGGGCAGAAACATGTAGACTCCTTTAAGACCTTCTGTACTGTCAATAAAAGGGAAGGAAACAACCTATTTTAACTTGCAGAGTCAATGTTCACGACCTTTTGCAACATCCCCTTTAATTCAAAATCAAACCTTTCTACATGCCAAAGGAGACTCACTCTCTCTCTCCTCTATTCTAATACGGTCTGAGATTATGTGATCAGACCAACACACAGAACTCCTGCTATGGGAACAAAGCAGATTTATCCAGCAGCATTTTTTCCATTACACCGTGGCCTAACCTCACCGCAGAAGTTTGTCCCGGTGACCATGTTGCATCCTTTTCAGCCCTCCATTCTAGGGTTTCAGGTTTCCCTATGTTTTCTGTTGCAACAGCGTTTCTAATGCCCTGTCCTCTACCTGTTTAATGACAATGGCATAGCTGTGGACAGGTGTGGTTTCCACTGTTGCCAATCTTGCAGCTAAAACAACAATCTGTGTAGCAGTAGTTCTGTACGGGAAGAGAAAGCTAGAATTCTCATGTGCTTTTACTATATATATCATTCCCAGAATTGCCGAGTTGGATAGCTGGCATAGACAAACATCACATCTCTAAGGCGTTCTCAGAAAATACGTGCATCTTAGACTGCCTCTATTTGTCATACCAAATGGACCTTCAGGCAGATCATCATCATCTTTGTTATTCTTCAACAAAATGGAATTTTCTTCCCTTTGCCATTCTGTATAAACCCACCAGCACTTGGACACTGCCTAGCTTTGTGCACTCCTTCACAGATACTTCTTAGAGGTGAAATGCACCCAAGTGGAAAGAAAGGTTTTTTCACGTGTTTGTTAGCTCAGCCACAGCTACAAACTCCTGACAGTAGACTTCCAAGAAAAGAGGAGTTGGGAAGGGAAGTTCTATTAAATGGACTGTCCATATTCACAGTTCATCCTCAGAAACCCCAACTGCCACCTTCTTCTATGGTCAGTTGACAAAAGTCATGAGCCCCATGTCAGCTAAAGCATACGTAAGAACAGCTGCTTACCTCTTTGTTTTGCACAGAGTGTGCACTTATGTAGCAACGCACACATTACATAATAGTAAGTCATAAACTAAAAGGAGTCAGATTGCTAAATCAATCCACTGTGTGGATGAGATTTTTACTTCCATCACCTGATAATTTAATTGCTCAATTAGCTGTGCCTGAATGCCTTAGCTGTGGTAGAGGAATGTTCCCTCGCAGGTCACGGTAAATGAGGAGACAGGAGGCAAGTAAGCAACGCAAAGGTAAATGATTCCTCTACAGCAAACCAAATGCATTGTTCAATTGTATTTTCTCTCCTGATCTGCTCCTTGCACTAGTGTTTTAGAGATAGAACAGGCACCAGACAAATAAAAGAGCAGAAAATTCTGGTCAAAAGCCAGTATCATAGGAGGCCTCCCCTATGTAGCTTAATCCCGAAACTTTCTTAGCCGATTCAAACCTTGCTCGGACAGTTCTTTTTGCGTTTCTCAAATTCCATAATATGCCTGATTTAGGTAACGGGGTAATCTCATTGACAAGGACTTTGAAACATCTGCTGCCTCACTGAACATTATACCATTGCTTTCCTTTAACCAAGAGGCAAGTGGGAAAGATGCCATTAAAGTGGAGCTCACTGATCATCCCGGAGCATACTGGGACTGACGATGTGACCCTTGTGCGTCAACAGAACCCAGCACAGAGGGTTTTGGTTGCAATGAACGTGGTCTGTAGGTAGGTACAACTTGATGGACTTTGTAACTTAAGTTTTTAAACTTAATGGGAAAGTAATTACTTCTGCTGCAGAAGCAACTCTTGAGTGTACTGCAGGCACCTAGATCACAGGAGACTAATTCTATCATAGCATTCAAAGAAATCAAAGAACATGCGTTTCCCAGGGAAATTTGTATTTGTAATAGATTGGCTGCTGTGTAGGAAGGGCCTGGTTCCGAATAAATGCATTTGACATACAATTCCATTCTAAGCAGTTCTTGGCCTCCTCTCTATACTGGAGTGCCTGCTTCTGTCCCCCCATAAATTCACCACCACTGATCCAATCCATGACCAGAAAAATCTGACTCACTCAAACCTTCCTCTGGACAAGTACTGGCACTTGCCCTCTTTCCCTCACAGCTTGAAAGTGACTTAAAGCATTTTCTGGATTGTGGCTTTCCTAAACTCCTATTTCTGGATCACGCTGATCCCAGGCTACGCTGCAAGAAAAAGCACCAAACGGGCAGATACTCAGAGTTTGGACAAAATAATTGGCATTTACTGTGCTGCCGTTGGAGCCTAATTTTAAACTATATTAGTAAATACGCTTTCTCAGTTGGTTTTTTAAGGCATTATTCCTTCCAAGGTAGATCATTACTGTATGCCCTGCTGTGAAATATGACCCTAACCTGCACATCATTTATCCGTGTATTTATTTGTCTGGGTCTAATTTAGTCCCTTTCCTGTCTCTCTCCTATCTGTATTTCTGTTAACACCAGTTTTATTAACAATCCTCACAATCGCTTATTAACAATTTTCATTCACAAAACCATCACGAGTGAAGATCAGGAAAACACGTCAGAATAAATGAGAATTCTTCAAGGGACAGAAGCTTAAAGAAAATCAAGGTCCAAGAGGTGAGCAAGAGGGTCATTGTGGCAGCAAACCGCACATACCTTAATCGTATCCTCTTTCATCTGGTGGGTCACACCGGAACACAAAACGAAGCTACAGCAGTCAAGTTCTTAACGCTCTCCCTCCGCTGCCCATGTCAAAACCTGAGTGCTCCTGTACAATTAATGAAATCATGTTGGTTTATTTATTTTATTTATTAGTTAGACATAGGGCAAAAATCTCTATTAAAAGGAATTTTAAATTGCCTAGGGAGATAGAAGAGTCTCTATCACTGGAGACTTTTAAGATCATCTGCCAGGAGGCTTGAGAGCAGGTTAGGGTTATTAGATCCTGCCTTGGGCCAAAAAGATGAAATAGAGGAACTCTGTGGCCTTGCACGGTCTCTTCTAGCTTTTCCTGGAACCATTCAGTGAAAGCGGCCTGGAAAAGCAGCAAACTAAGAACCAGTAAAAGAGACACCTCTGGTCTATGTTCAGCTGTGGAAGCAAAAAAAGCCAAAGAGGCTTGAAAAGTCTACATCTAGCAAAGTGTAGAAAAAGAAGAAAAGAGTTTACAATTGAAGTCAGTGAGTGCTAAAGGGGAAGACATCCTCTGCTACACGACCCCTATTTAAGGTCTTCTCATGAACACCATCATTAAATCCCTACCCATATTATCATTTTACATAGCTTCTTCAAAACTCCATTTGTGAACTTCCCCCGGCAGTGCTCCTTGCGATCATCATGAGAGCCCACATTAAGTCATTCCGCAATGCACCTTTCCTAAATTGCTCCCTGAAGCCACCTATAAAACAGGTAGAGGTGAAACAGAATTTACTTGGCGATTACTGACCCCCTTTTGCTTTTAATTAGGATGCAGTGTCTCCTGAATTCTTGGTCATTAGAAATCATCAGCCTGTTGATTCTGCAAGGACTCACCACGCTAGAAAATCCTGTTTCTGCCTCATGCCACGCAAAGTCTGACTGGATGTTACTTTGACCTGAAAAACAAGAAACAAAGTAGGTTTGTAGCCAAATCTTGGGCTGCCAACCATACCCATGGCAGAAAAAGGTGCATCTCCAGCAATCAGAAATTATATTTAAAAATACATCTTTTCTTGGATGGATCCTATAAATCAGGGCGGTTCAAAAGAGGTGAATTTAATTAGAAAACACTTGTCCCAAATGTGATATCGACAATCTTGGAAATTCAAGATTAACGGAAGCCGGAAAGGAGCTAAAAATAACAACAACTATACATAACCGGCTTGGGAATCAGATAACGGAAGTAAGGAGGGGAAAGTGAGGAAGGGAAAAACAACAACAACAACAACAAAAACACCAAAACCCCACCACCTTCCAGCAGACAATCAGAAGTGTTTAAATACATTAGGATAAAAACAAGTACAACAATTTGTAGCAACATCTGTGATAATCAGATTGTCCGTTACTACATTTATATGGTAAAATCTGTCAACAGTAATACAGAAAAGGTAGCTATTTCTCATAGTTATTTCTGCTCTGGACTGCGAGACAATGCATGTCTTGTAATGCCTTAAAGCCAACAACTTGGACTGATACTTCAACAGTACCGAAGGTGAGATATTAGTGAATCAGCACCCCAGAGCTCTGTGAGATGTTGTCTGAAGATCTGATTGCCGACACTGGGTTTCTGCAAATCACTGAAAAATAAGTAAGCTCCATAGGTCAGAGAGAAAACTAATCTCTAGAAGTATAAACAGGACAATCCCGGACTAAGAGCTCAACACCAGTCCAAAAGTGGGTGAAGGAACTCCCTTTTTGTGGAAGGAGAGACGGCATTCCAGAAGCAAGCACCTGCCACCTAGGCACTACCTGGCAGACCACCCGTCACACCCTCAGCAAACTGCTCAGCTTCCCAGGAAGCCACAGGCACGAACATTTTCACTGAAGGCCTTAATAAGAAATGCCAGGGGTTCTGCATTTGGTCAAAAATGCTCCACAGCCAGTGACTGATCAGAGCACCTACGTCAAAGGTGGCAGAGTTTACGTTCATGGATCAACACTGATCTGGGAGGATGTTGGGCTGTAAAACAAGGTTCAGAACCAGTGCCGTAGGGTACTGGGACAAAATAATCTCTCAAGAAAATTTGGAGAGAATAGCCAGGAAATAGCTAAAATACCTCTAATTCTGCACCACAGAAAACTGTTTACTAAAAAATAGGAATACTTTTAAGAGCCATGAAGAACTTGGGAGGTCTTGCAAGGAGAGACAGAGAGACAAAACCTGTGACTTATGGCCTCCAACTAGAACTTCTCTACTAGTAAATATAATGCTATGACATCAATAGTGACAGAACTCCAAGTGAAAGCAGGCTTAATTCCAAAACGTTTGGATTAAGGAAACACAATTGTAGCTTAATGTATTTGGGACGCAATCAGAAAACTGCATTTAAGACAGCAAATTTGCCTTTTTACTCCACCTAACTTACAGAAAAATCTACGGAACATTTCAGTATAAAGATAGAACATTCTGGAAGGTGTTCAATGATTGTTACTTTACATATGAAAAGTGTTTCTATTCCATTCTTTGAGATTTTATCATGCAAATCATGCAGAAGTGGGTGACTGAACATTCCAAAAGGCTTAAGACAGCTTTTACCGTGTTTGCCTAGGCAAATATTCTGATACCCGTCACCAGTTCAAATTTAATCTTGTCCCAGGGTTAGAAAACAGGTCACGGTGCATTATGTTTGCCATTTTGTTGCGAAACTTCAGTGCATTTTCATACCGAGGACACATGAAACCATTTCTAGGCCAGCTGACCTCACCGGTACCAGAGTTTCCCCTCAACTGCTGCAAGATTCCCACATATTTGTCTTTTTGAAGAACGCAAGCACTGAAGGATAATTTGGTCCTTTAGTTGTTCACAGGACCTAGGAATGGTTTCTCTGACCGAGCCTGGAAGAAGTGCACGTTTTTCTTTCACCATTACATGCAAACTCGAACTGGAGCCCGGCAGAAAGACCCCCAGTTCTGGCGTCTGAGATCTAATCGCATGGGAGGTTTTCTCTTCGCGTCGCGAGCTCGTCGGATTTCAAGCGCGCTCCCACGTTTATGAAGCAGCTGAGCTGGCCCAACACCAATGAACAGGTGGGAAGCCACAGGAAAGCGGAGCCGCGCCAATTCCCTGCAACCGAGTGCCGTTTCTCCGAGAGACAATACGGGACGCTGACGCGATGCAGACGCTCGCCTTTGGAACCGGGTGCCGGCCGGCGAGTCGCAAGCGCCCGCTCCAGGCGGCGCCGCCGCCGGCCCGGCGCACCCGCAGCTGGCTGGGCGCGACTCCGGCACGCACGGCGCGGACGTCCCGGCCCTTCCGGTTCCGCCGCTCGTGGCTCACGCCCGCGCCCCCCGCCCCGCGGCCGGGCAGCGCCCCGGGGCCTCCCCTCGGAGCTCCGGTACGTGCTGCTCCGCAGTACCTCTCCTTCCATCCGCGGCACCCCCGCGCCCGGACCGCCTCGGGAGAGCTCAGTTTCGGCAACAGCAAAGGAGAGGGAGGTAGCAAAGAGCCGGGATGCGGAGGAGCGGAGTGCGCCTGCTGACTAAGCGCGGAGACGGGACGGGACGGCAGCCGGCATCCCTGCGAGGGAGGAGACGCGTTCCCGAGCGATGCTGTGGGCAGTGCAGGAAAAGCGGCCATCTGCAACCGCAGCGCATCGCCTCTCGGGGATCCGACACCCACTGCTTCCACAGCACCCGACGCTCCGTTCCCTCCTGGCTAAAACGCACGATAAATATGATGAGCCTGCAACACTCAAGAGGAGTTGAACTACAGCTACCGCTCTCTGTTTGGCTAAAAGCATTAAATACAAATGGGAAAACTGATAGCATTCGTGAGGCCCTGAAAAAGGAAAACCCGGGAGTCCATTTGTAATAAAGTAACCCTCTGTGAAAGTAAATGCAAATGGGCCTGATGCTCCCCCTCCCGCCATCCCCACACACTGCCGGAGAGCAGAAAGCAGTTTTGGTAAACCACCACCAGGATTCACAGGCGTTTACCAGCTCCCTGGCCCATCAGCCCTCTGCTATCACAGAAGGCGAGCAGAAGCGCAGCCTTCCGGGAGAAGGGCATACACACGGACAGGATGGGACACAGCAGTTCCAACACTTTTTGATTGAACTTCCTGAAGAGACTTTCACAGGGTGAAGACTTGTGGGTCTCTTCAGGCTTTCTGGAGTCAAAACGCATGCAAATTCCCAAGCACAGAATACCCCAGTGCTATCAACAGCTGCAAGAAAAGTTCAAGTTTTTTCGATTCTCCTCCTTGCACGTAACCAGCCAAGACTAACCCATCTTATCTACCCGCTTATGACCCAAATTTCTTGTCAGCTGCTAGGTGAGTGCTCCCCAAGTCTCCCAGCACCACGTACCCTTCACCTCGTACCTCTGCTACAAGCATCCTTGCCACAAAGCAGAGTGACTCATAGTCTGCCCGTACAGATCATCGCCTAGACAGCTGCTGATCAGGATGTGGAGGTATCAGCCACATCCTGAAAATAGAAGGGGCCACAAGGTAGAACAGACAGAATGGCACTGGCAGACCTGTGAGTCAGAACACAAGGGAGAAATGAAAGATGTTGTCGACAGCGTAAGGAGCCTGGAGGTAACAGGGAGCTTAATTGCTGGACGCGTACAGAATGGGGAATCAAGGTAAAACCCCTCCACAGCAGATTCTGTAACATTCTCTCAGCACATGTTCCCAAGCACAGAGTCTCACTGTGGTGTATTTGTACCACTGTCAAGACCAGCGTGAACAGCTTTTTAAGACTGCCATACAGGAAGAAGGCTTCAGGGAGTCTTTTGTCATTATTAGTTATGTTAGAACAGACTGGACTTTTGTCTCTCTGTTAACTTTTTGAGTCAACTCCATGGGTCAGCAGCCAGAAAACCCAACATGAAATGCAGTCTGGTGTTTTGTTAATAATATACTCTGTGTTTGTTCATGCTCTTTAATCACATAGCTTTTTGCTCTGTGAAACATCCTGTCTCTCTGGCCTAAACCAGTTCAGAGGTAAAGATGCTTTGGACTGAATCCAGACTACACATGTATATTTTTGTCTTGCTCTGGAAACCCTGCGTCAATTTAAGACCAATTGGTGGAGTTTGTATTACTGTATTTTCCTGAAAACTAAAAGGAACCTGCTTATATGAAATATTAACAGATAGCCCTGTGCCCCACCTCCAAGAGGAAACCCTTCGCCTCGCCAAAGACAGGAAAAGACTGAAGGGGAAAGGCTAGCACACTGATAAATTTGTTAAGACTAACTGCTCCTAAGAAGCTATTCAGCTGTTGCTACTGCTATGTTTCTTATACATCAGCAAATGTGATAACTGTTTCTTTTTCTGTATTTTTATTCTAAGGTCATAGCATTAATGGTTTTGGGTTTTTGGGCATGTTAAACTAATCTCAGAATCCCATATTCTCTTTCTAATCCCACATATTAGGAAACCACCAAATACGGCTCTAAATCACTGACACTGTTATGAGCAGAACATATTATATAAGTAAACTTATCACTAAACTGCTAACACCACAGATTCACGGATAACTTTTGCAAAAATCCGGGGTTCTACCACTGCTGCCTCCTGACCCATGCATAACCTGGAGAGTATGCACAATGTCCACCGGAGAAGGGAATAAATATTCCAACAGCAGTAAATCCTCTTTCAAGCCCCATCTAGCCAATTCATGCTTTCACAAGTTGGATAACAGTTTTTTTATTCAGTCATTTTGATTTCTACCACATTGCTCAAAGTTTACAGACCGCCTCAATGCTTCTCTGCCCCATTTGTGTAATACCCAACGGATAAATTATTGAAACTGTGCCCGCATACTCCAGGCGGGGACAGGGGGAAAACAAATTAAAAAAAATAAAGTGGAAAAAAAAAAAACACAACAAAAAACCCTCAAGATTTCCAGGTCCCCAAAGTAAACTGCGTAATTCAAAAACTATACTAACGCGGAGTTATATTTTGTATTAAGAGCCAGTAAATAAAATGTATTGGACATACGCCATTCCAAACCAAATGCACATATTATTTATAACAAATACGGTAGAGTAAAGGAGCCAGGACTGACCATCAGGAATTTACAATAAAACATTTTACATGGACATTGTAATTAGTGTGAAGAGACCTATTCTGAAACTAACCAGATAAATTAATCAATAATTAGCAAAATTACTGCAAAATTATTTATCCATTCCAAGACTAAGTGCCGTTATTTGGAATGCTTACCCATGTTCCCCATATACAAGCAAGCATTTGATTCCTGTCTCACAGGCAATACTCAAGTTAGTCTTCACTGTGAAACAGGTACAAAAGTGTCCTACTATTAACTCTCATGTTGGACATTAGCCATAAAAACATAGCTACTTATTGCTGGAGATCCACTATTAAATGGGATTCGTGGTTTTACTCTTTCATCATAAAGTAGATTAAATCTGCAACTTTGTAGAAGCATGAGCACATAATCCTAATAAGAGCCTATTTATCCTCCACAAAAATAATTAAATATTTGATTGCTGATTTTCTGAGCAACAAATTCTGTTTTTCTGCTCGGGGACACTATTTCTTACACATATTTTAAAAAGCTCATGCTACCCAATATGTCCAGCAAGAACGCTGGTGCTCAAATGGTGGGGCAATAATCAGAAGGGATCTGCTGACTGCAGTCCAGTGCTCCGAAGGACATTTGTGTCACTTAATATGGAAATAACATGGGTATTTTATATATCCCCAAATTTTGCATTTAGGATGCGTATGAATGAAAGGGTATTATTTGGAGCCATTGGGATCACTGTGAATGAATGCCATTCTAATTGACATGACTGGATGTGACTCCAAGACAAGCTCTCGTTAGCTCTGTGTGTGTGTATTTGCAAACTGAGCTCCTGAAGCACATTAACTACAAGGCATTTGTAAGGCACACAGTTTGCTGCAGCGAGGCATGCACTAGAACTGGCTATTAAGATTGGGCATCTCTCCTGACCACCTAATTTGGTTCTGCTGATGCTGCACTTGTGTCAGTTCCATTTTGTAAACTGACTTCTACCTGGCCTGCCCTCACAGGAAAAGGATGCTCTTTTGACCAAGGAGGAAGTATCAAATACACACTGTGCAGTTTGTTATACTGCCACTTCAGTAGAAAACAGAGTTCACTGACCTATCAAAGAAAGCAGCTCCGTGAGCAGCAGCAGTAGTGGAACACAGGTTTAAATGGATCCTCTCTGCTGTTCTCAGCTCACGCCAATAAAATTCTCTTCTGCTTCCTGTCACAACAAACACCTGTGAAATAACACACTGGCTGCCACACTTGCTCTGAGGAACCAGCTGACAAAAAGTGTGGAGAGGCAAACTTGACAAGGTGTGACTCGGCATTCTTGCACAACAGCTCACTATTTTCCAAAATGTGTATGAAAATAATGACATCTAAGACTACATTTCTTCTCAATTTGCTACAAATTCTTACAGATGGGATTGTACCCGTCCTCGCCAAATAATCAAACGCCCATCTAAAAACCAGTTTTGAGGAACAAGAAACACAAAATTCTGACATTCAAAATCTCTCACTCTGTCATTAACCCTATTTCCCCAGTAATGCTCATAACACAGAAATTAAATAGGAGTATTACAACTTAAACACTAATGTTTCAATTTATTTGAAGGCAAATATTAGGACATATAAAAATATTAAATTAGTGGTCTGAGAACACAGGACTTTTTATTCAAAAGAATACTATTTATTGAGGGGAAAAAAAAAATCTACCCCACACAACCGGAGTTCTCACTGCTAGTGAAAATCTTCTCCCTGTTGACAAGAGAAAATGGAAACTAACGTCCTCCCCTTCCCCCCTTGGTATTCTATCATTCCATTTCATTAAAATTCAGGTAGCATTGACATCTCTGCACACCTCTGGAGGGTGAAAGGCTAGGATAAAAGCCTACTCCCAAAACCTGAATGTTTCCCTTAAAGCCTAAGTTAGTTACAGATCTGGCAGTCTGTGTCTCAGTCCTTTTTTTCCAGCCTGTATGATAGACACCATCCATCCTAAGCCTATATGCCTGCAGCTAGTGTGAAAATTTCATGACAGTAAAGCCATCTGAAGAAATAACAGCACAATACTGCTGTCCATAAGGCATATTTTAGGCTTGCATAAGACCTCCAGTAGGTTGTTTAAGCTGCTATCCTTTTTTAGAACTGCAGGAGACATAACAAGGAAATGGATTTGTTGACACTTCCACAAAAAGCAAGAGTAGAGATCCTTGGGGCAGCACAGAGCAGCTGTTTCGGGCGAGAAGCAGGATATACAAATAGATGACTGAATTGCTGAAGACTGGGGACAAGGCAGGAGTAAAAATAAACGTTACATTTCACAGGCTGAAAAACGTCTGGGCTTGTACATACTTCCTCTGCTCTCCAGCAGAAGAGGTGCCGGAGAGGACAGTGCCTGCCTTTCATTTCCTCCCCTCCTCTCCACAGTTCTGCCATCCAAACCCCTTCCCGTCCCAATACCCTCCCTTTCCCTCCAGCAACTCTGTACTTCTCTGGGAGGTTCTTGTGCAGGGCCAGACCTTTGTCTGTCTCTTGTCCTGCCTCAACCTTTTTAGATTCCAAAAGGTGTCTGCAACCACACTGTAAAAGCAACACCATACTTCAAACTTACACAGAGCTAACTTTTATAAGTAACAAAACTTGTATGACGGGTGGATCTTGAAAAAGAAAATTTTTAGAATTTAAATCTGGAGAAGATCAATGTGATACTCTGCTGTGATCTGACACCACAGAGACCTTAAGTTTTACACAGTCATTTCTGAAGGCAGAGAGCGAGTGTGAGGGGGATGAAATCCTCAGGAAGAAGCCCAGGCAGTGTTTACGTATTTCAAAAGACAGAATAATCGCCTCGCACTAAGAAGCACTAGTGACAAATCATCTTCATTTTTTAATACTTTGCCTTTAACAATTTTTTAGAACTAGCAAATGAAATACTTTTCTTCAAGGAGAGGGTTATGGGGTTTTTTGGTTGGTTGGTTGGGGTTTTTTATATATATATATATATATTTATATATACACACACGTACATATATGTATTTTCAATCTTTGATCCTGACAGTTTACATGTAGTTTTTCTGGAAAAGTTGGAGACAATCCACAAGTTCTGTAGTAATGCTATGGTGTATCAAAAAAATACCTGGAGTTAGTCCTGCGGAGCTCTTTATTTAGACAAGCAGAAAATTATTTTAAAAATACCAGCTTTTAAACTCTCCTACTTGAGATAGGTCTAAACAAACCAATGCCAGCGTTTTGTTTCGAGTCTGAAAACTTAGGGTTAGATGAACTCCAGAAGGACTGAGTGAATTTAAACAGGCAGGAAGAATCATAAATTTTGCTTCTGGAAAAAAGACCTGTGTTTTGCTTGCCAACAGGACACCAGCAAAGCTTCCCGAGAGGGAAGGAGCTGAACAACAGTTTTTAAGCCATCCATCTGCACAGTCTTCCATTAAATTTTAAGAAGTTAAAATAATCTTTTGGAGATGAAAGACTAAAGCAGAGAGAGTATCTCTCTGGCACAAGTAGCGAAAGACGACGTGAGCTAAAACGGCGAACGTAACTTGCCGTGCTGCACACACACAGAAGGGCCACACGCAGATGGGCAATCCCACACAGCATTCGGGTTAACACCTAGCATAAGCAGCAAAGAGACTACTTCCCAAAGATACAAAAGGACACAACTTTTTCAGTATGAAAAATTCACATTTTCCATGTGAAATGACTCCTCTCTTACATTCTAGTCCCTGAAGTCAATTTACTCTTTTTTTTCTTTTTTACTGACTTTGGAAAACATTTTCTGTTTAGTGATAGTTACCCCAAATTGGGCCAATACAGGCAGGAAAGCCTGTAAGGTGTAATATTAGGAATAAGCCTTGGAAAACTCTAGAAAAAAATCAGTGCAGCTACAGTAACAAAATAAAACAGAGGCAGAAGGTGAGGCAAATACGCATGGTTAAGTTTGTCAGATGACAATAAATAAAAGAGCAAGATACTGTTCTGCCTGGTTTCATTGCTTCTGCTAGACAGCTTCTCCCTTATTTCAAGAGTAGTAAAAACAAGAGGGCACAGCAGTTCATTTGCATAAACTTAAAGTTTTAAGTGACTAGAATGGAAGAAGCATCTATCAGCATCTGGCATTCATTGGCAGCAACAACTGCCCCCATAATCCTTCATCCACACAAACAAAGGCAAGATAGGTTTTCCACGCCCAGCCCTGATCAAAATTCTACTTCAGGAATTAATTAGCTGGCTACAAATAAGGAAAACACGCAGGAGTTGCTTTGGCCTGTCTGTGCTTCCAGCAAAGCCAGCCTTAGGCTGTAACATTCATTCACGGCTATGAGTGGGAGAGCTCAAACGGCTCAGCCGTTTAGACTCTTTTTCTCTTTAAACGACATAGTGGTCCATTTTAAGCCACAGAGCAGAAGTAATAGGTATTATGATTTGTATACACTGTAATATTTTTTGCATGGTCCACTTTTAGTATACCTACCAGAAAAAAACCATTGAGTTACGATCCAACAAGTCCATCTAAAAGATTCACTAGCAGGCAGTAATAAAATAAAATTAGGAGAGCTCAGCATAGCAGTGATCACGGTGGCAAGTGTGAGAAAGCAAAACACCTTAAAGAAAATTAATTTCAATGAGAGCTTAGTAATAAAGACCGCTGTCTGAACTACAGCTTGTGAAGTTCATCCTCATTCAAGTGGAGCCTCACAAAACAGAGGGCATGAGAACTTTGGCAGGTCTAAGTCACGAGAATTTGAAAAGATCTGTAAGACATCTCCTAGGCAGCTTATAGGTGCCCACCTGACAAAGAACTGACGCACAATGATGTTACGAACACGAAGGTGCGTAACAATTTAATGAACGCTGGACTGAGAATACATCATTGCATACTGGGTCGTAAAAAAATTATTCTGTGACTAACGGGAGCTCATTTACATTGGGGTGGTGCTGGAAGAATAAACAGAGGAGCAATATGTTTTAAAAACTGGGGAAGCGTCAGTTTTAAAGCCCTTAGTTTTTTTCACAGAGAAGGGGCAAGCTTGCCTTGCGAGGCTAGGGACTTGGCAGATCAAAGGACATGACATTGAAAAGTCACCCTGGAAAACAGCTTGGGAAATACATGCTTGTGAAAACCATCTAGGACACGGTCCCAGAGAAAAAGAAAGTGGATCCAGGAAGGGAGTCCAAAACAACTAAGACTTTCCCATTCACAAAATGGCAGGGCTCAGTGGTCTGTTGTGTACATACCACCTATTTTGCTGATTTTTTGACTTTCACCCTGAAATATTCTAATTCTGCATACATGACAGAAGCAACAAATTTCAAGGATCAACCAAAGCAAGGGCTGTCTGGAGCTACAGCTCAATGGGAGAGATGGCACAGTATGCAGACATCATTGGTCCCTAACTCCCTTAACTTTTTAAGGTAAAGATTGTCCATACAGACCCATTTCACCAAGAAATGTTATTGCAAAGATACACTGGCAGAAACATCTGCAGAGAGACTACCAGTATACTAATTAGATGTATGCACAAAATTGAGAACTAAAGCAAGCAGAAAACCTGCAGATAATAGTAAAATGCCCCTCACCTATATGAACACCACTTCAAATATCTTTCTTCCACTTGATATGAAAACAGTAATAAAAGCAAACTAAAATACTCCAGAAGACAACTCTCTGACTGAATAGACTGAGAATACACAGGTGCTGTAGAGAGGAAAAGGCTCTCTGGGGACCAAGGGATAGATACAAGTTAGATCTTCACGCAGCTGCAAACGCTGCATTTTTTGCACAAGACCAATATTCTTTGAAAGCAACAGTATTCCAAATGTAGATTTGATTCATTCTGATTATCAAATTAATTACAGGAAGTCAGAAGAGACTGGCATCTGCATTCTAGCACAGCTGAGGGGAGAAAGTAAAACCCCCTTATAAATCTAAGTGCATTAAATGCTCATTAAACATGTACCACCATCCTTCCTGACATGTAATATGTTTAAAAGCAATTTACTTATCAATCTGCTCCAAAATAAAAAAGGTCACAATACGTGAAGTAGGGAGCAGCAGATTTATCAGATGGGCAGAACTACCATTAAAATAAATGTATTTCCAGTCTCTTTCTACGTGTAATGTTTACTTACATGTATAGTAGATGGTATTTTAAAAAGGCAGGACAAAGTGTTCTCATGGACTATATCTGGAAATACACAAGGTCGGCGGTAGCATGTCAGTATTAGCCAGGTCTTCTTCAGCAGGAGGTTATGCAGGCTCCAGCATTATGACAGATGATCACAAAGCACAGTTGAAGGCTGGTATGAACTGGTGAGCCTGGAACAAGGAAACAGACTCCTTACATCTGAGTTGGATGAACCATAAGTTCAGGTAAATTTACAGCATTTTAGAAGTCATGGTTTTATTCACACTGACACGTCTACCTCAACTAGGAATGCAGAGTCATGGCAGTGCTATGAGATCAAGGAAACAAGTTTGAAGAATGACACATCTCAGCAGTTCCACTCCGGAATGGTTGTATCGGTAAAAAAAATGATGCCATATCCAACTGCTCCCACCAACCCCTATGGTAGAGCTTTGAAGACTTCAGTGTTGGAAATCAATTTCCTATGCTACAAACAAAATATTTTTGAAAGGGCTCTGACTGTGGGCAATCCTCAGCAGCTTTGTTGTGTGCAGGACAATTCCAGGGACCAAGCCACACACTACTTGCATTTCTGCTTAAACTCGGATCTTACCCAATGAAAGGCCTGCCTTTCTTCCACTGCAGCTTTACAAGCATTGCCAGGGAAGAGAATTTATGCAGAGAGAGAAGGGACTGGTGCTCCTTCTACAATAGGGCTAATTGTCTCAGGCTGCCACATTCAGTTAAATGTTTACTTTGTTGTTTCACAACTCCACAGGAAGCGAAAGGTCAGAGAGGCCCCACTGCACAACAGAGATGGTGTCATTCATCTATTCACCTCAAGCCAAGATTCCAGAGTGGGCGACTACTGCTTTCCAGTTCTTTTCCTCTTCCTCCAGAAGACAGACACCAGGTAGTAAATTACCACTCCAGCAATTCTTCCAGTCTGGTTTCATATCCTGGAAGAAACATTAGAAGTCAGAGTATTCTGTCGAGATCCTGGAAGAGGGATGTTGCCAGGATTTATCCACCAAGACTGGTTAATGAAGAAAGATTAATCTCTTGAGACTACCCTTGAAGACCAGCCTTTTTGGCACACTTTAAAAGGAGAGCTATAGCAAGGATAGAGCCATAAGCATGCAGAGCTTCCTGCGACACAAAACTTCTCTCCACTTGAAATGGCGAATACCCTACTCAAATTCAGAGTCCTTCAGAAGCTACACTTGCCAGCATGAAGGTAAAATAAGAACAACCATTTAATAGGAATGAGACTGCTATTTTTGGCTTGTTATGAATGGACAACCTGCAGTTTTGCTCTCAGTCAATGAAGTATGAATTCACTTGGAGGGCCACTTGGCCACCTAGTCCGTTAAAAATAGCCAAAAACTTTCTTAACCTGTAAGTATTTTCTTCCTCTGTTCAATTAACATGAGAAAAAACCCACCGAGTTTAGCTAATGAAAACCTATCACAATAGTAATCGAGCCATTATTTTCAAGAGGAGTATGCATGGGTCAAACAAACATAATGTAGTTCTCAGCTAAATGCAAACATGCTCTGAGCTTGTGAAGACGCAGAATATTGAGTCCTGGCATAGAACGAGTCCTGCTCTGATGAAACTTTGACCACATTGTTTCTGACGGTCTGAGCGTCCAGACAGTTATTGGGACACAGCCTTGGATGGGATGAGTCATATCCCAGCAACACCTGTTTCTCTCCACTGACTACTGAGGAAACCGAGACAACCAGCTCCAAAGCAGAAGTCTATATTTGGACAGGCAAATCCTTCCTGCTCTGTCTCTTCCTGAGCACAGCATGCAGTTCACAGATTAATCAACAACTATAGGACCTGAAGAGACTGGTGCGCCCGATGAGTCTGGGAAACGTCATCTTCCTCAAAGACCAGAACCTCGGAAAACACAAACCGAGACCTTTTCCAGTATACACAGGGAAATCCCAAATCTGGAGGGCGGGGGGGCAGGCAAACCCCCACCACGGCTGACTGAGCAGATGTGTATTAACCAAACCTTCCACCTTCTCAGCTGCTTACACATAAGTAAGCAGTACATGTTCTGTAGCTGGTTCAAAGCACGGGAGCCCCATTCAAACTGGAAAACAACGTGTGCACCCTTCTGAGATGGTGAGCATGTGTCCAATCCCCAGTCTCATTAAAGAGGCTGACAAATCTACCACTGACCTAAGGCGGCAGCAGGATTACGCATCTGACTGGAAAAGCACAGATTTCTTGAGGACTATGCAGGCTGTAAACAGCCAGCCACATAACTCAGTGACGCACTGAAAAATCCCTGGACATGACTCAAAAATCTTCCTCGCAAAGCTGATGGGAACATTCCTGGGCCAGCTATTCTGGCCACAAGTACTCTCCTCCTCAGTGGATATGAGCTTTGTCATTCACAGCAACCTATGCCAGTAGACTCCTGACTCCTCTAGGTTATGAGGCAAAGCTCGGGTTTTTACAGATCAGACTTGATCAGTCAGACAAGGCTCTTCAGTTCAAAATGGTCAAGTCTTCAAATAATCTTCAAGTTCCCATATGATTGTGGGTATATTTTGACAAGTCAGCAGGATTTTCATTCCCCAGTCAATACTATTACGTGAGCAAAGAAAACATTTTCGTATACAACCTATCTTATGTCACATACTATCCTATTCAAACAGCATTTGAAGCTATGTTTGGAGACTGAAACATCACCACTAATTAACTCGCAAATGGGTAATACGATAGAGAGTGCTTTAACAATGTGACTGTATTCCATTCTAATTTCACTGAATCGCTCTATTTTACAAAATGGGAAACTGAGATGCAAAAGGGCTATTACTGTACTGCATTTGTAATTTCATATTATGTAAAAAACTACTGACCTCCTGTTGCAGAAATAACACAAACAGGTTTAGAATTTACATCTTGCTCATAGTGTCACCTAAGATCACGTACAACATGAAAGATATTTCATTTTTCTTCAAAATTACTCAGGAAAGACCGTGACACAGTAAGAAATTTGTCAGCAAGACTTCTTGGGACATTAGACATCTGCCACGTTCCTCAAGAAATACATGTATCTCAGTCTCTTGGCTAACGCAGAATTTAAGTAGGCACATCCACAGTGGTTTTTAGAACATATCACCACGTTTCATTCTAAAAATCAGAAGGAAAAGCCCTCTGCTTTAGATGATTACGTGTACTTGTGTGTTTCATCTGGCTGACTGTAAATACAGCTTTTCAGAGCTGAATCATTACAGCCTGATGACACCAAGTAAAGGGTAATGACTCGTGCTCTCATGCAAACAAGCGGGCAAACAGTTAGTGAGGAGAAGGGCACTGCCCCTCATCTTTGAAACTTCTCAGAATGGAAATTTGAAAGCATGCAGCAGCAGCACACGAATAAACTTCAAATATATTTTGGGAAGAGCCTGAAGAAATCCCACCTCTGTAGAGTGCAGAGATCTCATGCTCATCTTGCAGTGCAGACCACATTAAAACAAATAGTGTAGTGGGGACACTTCTTCTAGCCCTCTGTAACACTCAGCATAGCATTTCAAGCTGTGATCCAAAGCCTAATTTAATACAGCATAGGTGTGTAAGCTTGGCTCTGTTGTGCTGAGAAGACTGCTCTTCAGGTGTGAGAAAGCATACAAGCTTAAACCTATGCAAGATAAAAGTAAAATCACAGACAGAAGCGTAATCATCAAGACATAAATAACAGGCCAATGATTCAAGGAAAGAAATACCGACATGAAAAGGTAACACAAGGCCAAAAAATTCTAACAAGAAAACCAAGAAATTCCATGTTTTGTGCCACTTCTACTCTCTGTGAGGTCCCAGTGCTCCTGCAGATGTTTATGCAAGTGCTGTTATCCCTTGATTACGATTCACTAATACCCTGTCGCAGTCGGAGAAAAGTGTTGGTGCAAGAGTGCCACACATCTTCCTTTACAGCCCTCCAGATGATTCATAAGCAATAATTTAAAAGTCATAAAATTGTTCATCTATGGGGGTGAGTCAGAGAACTAGGAAGTGACTCGTATGCCAGACTCTGTGGACCTTACAGTCTTCGGCAGCATTCCTACAAGACCAAAACTATTTCTAAGACTGATTGCTCTGTGACACAAACTCTGTTGACAGCTGATTAAAGAGACACTGTAAGGAGAGACGCGAGGCTCAGGGTACTGAGGACGAACACACACACACTCTTTCACTGGCCATATCTACTTTTACACATACATTATGAACATGTTTCCAACAGCCTATTACCACGCAATTGAATGCAAATAAGTTTGCTGATGTTATGACAGTAAATAAAACCCCCACACTGTTACATTTATAAGCATAAATACTCAAAATTATTGATTACAAAGATAAACATTATCTATGATTTGGTAAGACCTAGGAATGTATATGGTAGAATATTTTTAAAACACTATATCTGTAAAGGTCTTCCAAGCACCTTATGAGCTTTGTTTGTTTTTTGGTTGGTTTTTTTTTTTTTTCCCCCTCGTTGGGAACTTAGCTGAGTACTAATAAAGGCATACCAGTGTTAAACTTCTTTCTGGATGCTAAGTACTAATATAGATTGAACGTCATCCAAACGGTATATAATTCATAGACATATGCTACAGTCATTTTCTGCAGTGCACACTCTACACAAGCGAATGGTAAACTTCATTCATCTTTCCTAGAGCTTTACTTCTGTTCAGTCTTAATGCCTGTTCTTTATAGTTAGTGGCTCATGATAGTACATAGGTGGAATCTGGAAACGAAAGGCTGTTCCTCAGTCATGGCTATGGTGTGTGCGGAGAAGTTCAGTTCATTATTCACGCATTCCCGGAAGCGGCCAGATGGACATGGGCACAACTACAAAACAGACTCTCTAGTAGTTTTCATATGGGGATTATTTCTTATCGGCAGGAAGGGGAAGCTTTATCCATCTGTCAGAAAGCATCAAGGGGGCATTGGCCCCCATCATGATGAAATCAGAGCAAAACTACCCATGAATGAATTTTCAGATTATAAAAAGATGGTTACGGACCACAGAGGAAGAATGTAGTGCTCCAAATTCTGATGTTTGTGAGATCTAGGTTCATACTACAACACTAATACACACATAGCAGCATGCTTTTAGTCATCTTTAGTAACCACAGCATTGTGGCATTGAACTGTGATGCTCTTAATAAAAGCCTGGTGTTTAAGAACATCAGTTAGCCAAGTCTCGTTACGCTTTTTGGCATGAATCGCCAGAGAATGCCCGTTTTAAAAAGTAGCTGCTACAGTTACAGCTATATATGAGAGATTAGCAACGCCGTTGAAATGTAACTTCATAGCCTCATAGGCATGTTTGCAGCTGAGGGCAAACTGAACAGAAAACAAAGCCGTGTGAGTTGGAGTCCAAATTGTGACATAGCAAATACCAACCATCTTGTCCGTCAGCAACCCAGACACAAACAGATTCCAGAAAAGCTGTCTCTTGGCATTGGTGCTTTGCAGCAACCAATAGCCCAAAGCATTAGGCTCACAATGAATGAGCGGGGAAGAGCACTTAGGTAGTTCTGTCACACAGAGTCCTGACACCACTGTGCGGTGCTAGAGACCGAGTCTGGCTTGGCCTTCGCTCCCAGATGACTCCGCAGCACTTGCAGTCAAGACTAGAACAGAGCCTATCCACCCACGCTGCCCTCAGCTTTACTTGAGGAACGCATGCGGTGCCTCGCTCTGTGCTGCCCGTCACACGAACTATGCACCAGTACAGAAGTGCGATAAACAGCCTCAGCCCATCTGCAGAAATTCAAAGGAAAGATCTGCAAGGATATACAAGCACTACACGATGACACAAATCCTACCTTATCACTGCTCTTCCTTCCTCGGTGCGCACAGGTCCAACAGCTCGGCCAGCTCTCCGAGCCGCCAAGTCACAGCTGTGCCACGCTAACTCTGGCACGATGTTGGCAGAAGGGGTGGGGGGAGCTGCCTGTTTAATCTGCCTTACAGAGAACAGCTCCTGCCTATCTAACTACAGCCTTGGAGTAAAATGTTTAGGCTCTGCCCACTCATAATGGTTACCAGTTCGCTCCTTACAATGAAATCCGCTGTTCCCGAAAAGCAGCCAGCTGTTTCACTGAGGTAACAATAACATGGAAACGTAAAGGCTGATTCTCAACTATCTATGTAAAGTTCAAAGTAATTTCTCGTAACCTTACCTCTTTAAAAACTTTCTGAACATTGTTTAGCACTGTATTTTAAGCTGACCACAGGAAGCGCAAACAGGAAAGTCCAGGAGAAGCCTCATCTACCCCTCAGGCACTTCCTGCACTAGTGACAAAAGCATAATGCAAAATTGCGAAGAAAATGCTTCACGTTTAGGTTATGCTTTTTCTTCTTTTTGGGCAAGAATATCTCTTCATCAAAAATCGCAGTGTGGAAGCAACAACGCCCACCTCTGTGTCACTGTGTCTGGCTAGACTCAGAGTTTGGGAGTAACTCGGAGAATGAACCAAACCAAAGCCAAGCTCTTAATTCTTCCTCCCTCTCTTCAAGCAGAGTGGGTGCATGATAGTCACGTGATCTACTAGGCCAACCTTTGCCGAAGGAAATCAATCACCTACACTCCTCTCCACTAGCCTTGTAATCATTTAGCTTAGGGAAGAAAAAGCTCTATGGTCCCTTTAAGGAGAAAGCAGATGATTCAAACATTCCCTGTTAAAACCACACTAGAAACAATTGAAAAGGCCACAAATTGTTCCCCAATTGCCACAGCTAAGCAATATGCCCGATCACAATGACAGTTAGCGGTGAATTCTCTCTTCCTGCTCAGACATTGAGGCAATAAAAGCAAGAATAGATACAAAAGACAAAACATTCACAAAAGCTTTTTCACAAGTATTAATCTCTTTTTTCCTTCTCCTGCTGTCTCTCTAAGGTAGCCTAAAGGGCCTTACTTTAAACTCGTGGAGCAAAATCTCTAACAGTTGGTGTAAGTCTCAGTGTGTGTTTGCTCCAGCCACAATTTGACCCTTCACTGAAGAAAGAGTTGGGCATGTGCTAGCAGTTTATTTTCCATCCCTGCTTCATTTCCAGAGACAGAAAAGGAATACACGCACCAGCAGGTAAACAAAGCACACTATTTTAGGTACCTGACCTGGATGACTGGAGAAGCAGGATCTTGAAGTGTCTGCTCCTTAATCTGGGCACAGCATCTGATCTCTGCTGAGCATCAAACAGGGATGCTTCTCTGCACTGTTCCCTTTCTCATGGTGATTTGTGCTTGCCTACTCTCACTGAAATCTCTACATCGTAAGTAATCATCACACTTTACTGTTCCCACAGCTCCTGACAATCTTGAACAAGAAAAAAAACTAGAGACCAAAGATTTAGCGTTCTTGACCATAAAGGTTATTACATGTGTATTCACACAACTCACAAAGGAAGAAGGGAGGAAAAAAAATATCCACAAAACAACAAAAAAAACCAAACCACCAACAACCACCCCGCACCCCCAGACTCCCTGGACTCAGACAAAGCTTCCGCGAAGACCTCTCCCGAACAAATGAAGACTTCAAGATGCTCACGCAGCTCATTAACAAAAACAGCACACAGGTTTTCTCTTTAGGTAAACATGGAGTCTTAATTGTCTCTCATTTTGTGATGGTTGCTACCACACAGGCGGGACTCGTGTGCATGTTTCTGCTAGCTTTCTAGCGTACAATACTGTCCGCAGAGCCCTCAATATTCCTTCCTTAAAAAATGCTAGTCATTTTGCCACAAGTCTTGCTAGTGGGAAGGCTTTCCTGTAGTATAAGGAAACACTACCTATGTTCAGTTCCTTCAGGAACAAGCTGTTGACTCTTCTGTGTCACTATAGAAATCGGAGGCAAAGACTTTTCTGTACAAGAGGATATTTTCTAGAAGGCCTAGATAGGGTGGGGCAGACTGCAGCCAGAGAATCTTGCTTGTGCCAAGTGATTTCAGAGTGCAAGAGACAGATAACGTACATGAATCAGCAGTGCCTTGGGCTCCAGTTGTAACAGCATTTCTCTCTGCATCAGGAGAAAGATCCTGTGCCTGACAAGAGCTAAAATCGGGCAGGGAATGTAGCTTTCTAAATCACCTTCTAACCTGAGGGACTGCAAATCGAGGAGTTCAGTGAATTTGACTTCTTCAGCTAATGTGCGCACAACAAAAGGCATGATGGGTCCTGGGGCAAGAAGAGGAGATAAGCCCTCCGAAGTGCCCGGGGTCTTTCAGCTCCTTAGCAGCATCTTGTTAGCATCAATTCAAACCACATCAGTTCCTCTAATCCACACTAAAATAGTTCTAATGCCACATTCCCTCTGAAGGAAGCTTATCTTGCTTGATTTTTCGCTAGGACAGGTGACCCACAGACATACCCTAGACTGTCAATCTTCTCTCTACCCTCTCTTTTCACAAAGGCCTAATTCCACCTGCATTATTCCTCCAGGTGATGGATCCACGTGCTCCATTTCCAAATCCTTCCAGATTGCCACGTTCTGCTGCAAGATGCGGACAGCGTCCATAAGCTCATGACAAGAGACACAAAAACTGACATCAGAACGTGTGTCCATAGCAGTGTATCAATGATACATGAATTAGTGCAGTTCTGCATACCACAGTGCCGTTACTGTGCGGGGCAGTGGACAGGATCATCACAAAGACGGCAGCACAGTTCTGCGGGCAAGTCTTGAACATAGATACATTCCTAACAAATGTCTGCCACATCTGAAAAATATTCATAGAGTAACACTGGTGGCTTGTACAAACAGTGAGGCCCACCACTGCTGACTGAAAAGACCACACCAGTTAAATGCATTTCAGCTGATTAGCTTAAACCCTTTTAGAAAGGATGTTATGTTATATTGCATTACATTACATTGCCCCACTAGAGAAGGCTCCAAACTGTAGTTGCTTCTCTGAGAGATGATGTCTTCATTGTAACCTAGAGAAACATGCACAGGAGTTTACATAAGAATGCAGTAAAAATGTCTTCCCTTTGGAATATTTTTATGTGCTGAGGTCCAACTCAGTTATGCCCAGGTGAAACTAAAAGTAAGGCAGTTTGGGTTTGCTTCAGAATGGGGAGTATTCCTCATGATTTAACACATCATGGCGTACGGAAGACATCTATCTGTCCTGAGTCTTGAACCCTTTGAGATCTGCCACCTTGCATCGGCAAACTCGAGTGCTGGTAGTATCATCACGGGTGAGGTTTAAAATAAACAAACAAATAAATAAATAAAAATCCTTTTAACAAGGTTTTAACTGTGTCTAGAATCTGCCGTCACCTGTGTGGGGATGCAGAACAAGCTCACACAACCTGGGGCCTATATTCAACATAAAGAGTTCTGCCCAAGGTAAAAAAAGCACTCCACATTACATATTATTTCTTTCAAAGTCTTACTGAAAATCTGTAAACTTTCAGTTTCATCATACTGAGAACTTGTGTGGTAGCTAACTGGAATACACAAGAAAGTGAATATTCTTATGAGTTAAAATATTTGAAGGAATTCAACGTAGCATCATTCTCCTACTTTCTCAGGCATGCCTTCCCATATGAGAAACCTATCTCTTAGCGAATACATATCCAGGTAATCGTTTCCCTGATGACGCAAGTGTTCCTTACTACTACAGGCAACATTCTGTTCCTGATGCTAGTGACTGACAGACTCATGAAAGACTTAGGTAGCTCGGGGAAAATAACATTAGAGCTGCCTTTAACTGTTTGTCTTTTTTTGGACGATGCTCTGCCTATTTTGTACTCAGAAAAATTGAGATATTTAGGGACAAACGTGCCTCAGAGTGTGTGTGTTACACCTAAAGACCGATTCTTCCAGGTTGGCCTTTTCTCTTTCCGTGCAGCCTACAGCACGCTGCTTTACAGATAACAGATACTGCTTCCTGTACACAAAGCCACATAAAATGAGATTTCAGGAAATAATGGATTATTTTTTTTATCTACAAAATAACCCCACCCCCAGACCCACCAACAGGTTTTCTGTTTAAGACATAGACTGCCTGCAGGTACTGCTGTGCTCTCCCTGCCTCCAGGAAAGGAGATAAATCTTATCAAGGGGTAATTAGAACAGGGAGCAAACTGTACTGTTGGCTGAGCCAATGCAGGTATACCCTGTTACAGTTCCCTCGCTTACCACTTCTTACTTGCTAAATAAACTGACCCAGTGAGTCACTCATTGCAACAAAATGATGTAATGCATAAAAATTCTGAACTAGTAACCTTCAATATTCTTTGAACACTCGGGAATAACCTCTGCGTTAGTCAGGGAGCAGCAAGTACAAGCTGCCACTGCCTTGGTGAGTCATGAACAAAAGAGACTTGGCATCTCTTACAGCTTTGTGTAACCCTCCTCCTCATGTTCTTCCACTACAAGCCAATGTTTCCCAAAGAGGGCAGACGGTATGAGCACATCTGTGATGCTGGCTACGTCCCTACTACATCGGGTCAATGACTCATCCAAGTGTGCCCCAATCAACTAGTGCTCAGCGAACTGTGCTCCTCTGTGTTTACAAGCATCATTCCATTAAAATGGATGCATTTCTGCATTGGATCTTTATCCACCTAACCTTCACCTGAAGACAATTGGAGTATCTAAGTTAAGCAGTCTAGTCTTATGCTTCCTGTAGGCGTTATGCATCAACAGAATTCACTTCCAATCCCTCATTAAATCCACTGAATTACAAACAACACTTTTTCAATTATGCAGTCTTCACTGGCTTTGTCAGTCCTTCTGTCAAAAGGCAAACTTCAAAACCTACCGTCTTGGGAAATGTTTCTGAAAGCTTCTCCTTCAAGCAGTAGGCACTGTGGATTAACACCAGGCCTACCCAAAATGTCTGGATATTTGTCAAGGCCAAACATCCACCAGATTGTCTCCTACAGGTTTTTCCCTGCAGGAATTGCCAACTGAACCTTTTTAAAGCTTCTAATTCACTTAAAATAAGCACTAAACACAGTCTTTTTTTTTTAACTAAACACAGTTTTTTGAATAAATTGGTTCAGGAGTTGAGCATGAGAGAGTGAACATCTCCAAAACAGACAAAGAATGCCTGCCAGCTAGAATAGATGTTTACTTCCTGCCAATGCAGCACTCTTCAAGTTGGTATTTGTCTCAGTCACTACAGATAATAGATCCCAATGGACACACATAAGAATTTATAGCTATTAAAATGACAACTAATTCAGTCAAACTTCCTCTCTCTACACAAAACACAAAGGCAAAGGTTTACTCTACCATCCTTCCTGGTTTTCTCATCCTGTATTACTCTACATGGATCACTAGGACAACAAGAAGACTGAAACTGCAGTGACCCCACAACACTCCCAGCAGGCAAGTTTATGCAAGCTAAGCCTGTGCAAGAAGCTCCTACAAAAAAAACAGAACAGAGAAGAACATGAAGTGTATCATCAAGGCAAGCAGAACCCTTGGCTATGTGATCTGAAATTAAAACAGCTGATTCTTTGCAAAAAGCTGCTGGCATTCTGTGAGAACTTCCCATTACACTCTGTGACACTGTAACGTACCTGAATGCACTGCAGAGGGAACGTCCATCTCTGTGTCTAGGAAATACAGCTGCTCTCTTGCACCAACATACACCAACGATACTAATTATACTTTACTTACAATGATTGGATTCACATACATTGCTTTGTAATCATTCACCGAAGATGCATAGGACAGTGAAAGCAGAAAGGTGAAATGCATTATTCCATGCAGGAATCTAGTAAAACTGAAATGCCATTTCCTAAAGGATATTTAGAGAACTTTTACTGTGACAGCATAAGTTGAAGCTGCTTCCACCACTGCTTCAAAAACACAAATGTTAGAAAAGAACTGTTAATCCTATCCCTAGCTTCTTTCTTTCCAATTATTCTTCCCATCCAGCCCCAGCTGGATATAGGAATTCACCGAATTCAAGGTATGTTGCAGAGGATCAGTGACGTCCCCCTTGCACTTTGAAACGGAGAATCATCCTTTTGCTGCTTCAGGTCATGGTTAGTCCGACAAAACCAGAAAAGCCTGCTCTGGTCCCAAGGATGCTCCACTTTTCCATACAAGACATCAAGACATTTTAACTTCTAATTACTAAAAATTTAACTCAAAATTGCAAACAGCTTTCATAAAGATGCCTGGCAGAAAACACCTCAGTATTTGCCAAATTCTAACATAAACATGTATTTACTTATTTTAAGGCTAAATACTTGAAAGCTGGTAAGGCCAGGATGCACAACAATCTGTGCTGGTTTACCCGCCAGTTCCAGTAAGCCTGAAGAGCTACCTTCTCAGCAACATGGGCCCATGAAAAACAAAAACAAATATTAATGGGTAAAAACCTTAGGCCCTGGCAAGCCGTTTCTTACATTGCTGAATAAAGCACTCTCACTAAACTGCATGTGCTCTTTGCACACAGGCAGTGACGTCTGGCTAATACCTGGTTCCCAGTAACCTCTCAGTCACACGAGTGAAGCTATGGCTTCTGCACAGCCCAGCCCTGATACCCAGTGTTTGCAACCACGTTGTGGGAGCAGACTAACAAGGGAGAAGGGCAAACTGCTGAGCAATGAATTCCCCTCTGATCAGTAGACACTGGGCTTACATGCATCACCTCCCACCTCAGACAGAGACAGGAGCCTCTGAGAAGTCTACGCTCTCCATCACTGGAGACTGATCTTCTCCAATTTTGCTTTGTATTCGTGTAAATGTATTTCTCTTCCTCACCAGCAGCTTTGTGGACTTTTGTTTTCTTATCCTTAAGGATGCAGATAATTAGCCTGACAGTGTTTCAGCTTCATAAAAATCAGCTCAGGACCTTTGTACTGCTGGTCCTTGACGGGCATGAGCACATTTTAGAAAGGGTTGGAGGAAGCAATTATTAAAAGTAAACCTTGCCTTTGCCAACTTTCCAAAAACCAACAGCTGACACATTACCTCACCTGACTATTCCTTACAGAACTTATCCCTTCTCTTAGTCTCCTTGGTTAGGAAGACGCAGAAATGGTTTGTCCCCAGAACCACTGGTGGCTCAGTAAGCATTCCAGCTTTCCCTCTCAGCATTCCAAGCAGACGAATCAGCCACAAAGGGTTTTTTCCTTTTCCTCTGATTAACACACACACACACACACACACACACACAAGTTTACACATGGCAAGCGCCACACATATTTTGGTATTGCTTAAGAAACATCTAAGTTAGGCAAGCAGAGGCTGGAGCGATGGAAATTGCCTTACTGGATCTATGAAAGACTAACCTCAAAAGAGGCCATGAGGTGAGGACAACATTTCTGAAGTTAACACATTCATCACAGGAAGGAGAAGCTGCAAAGCCAACTTGAGCTGCCTGCTGTGACAACTGCAGAGGTTGTGTGCTGAGCCCAATGCAAATAACTGCTCTAACTTCCTAACAGCACCACAATGAATATTGGCAATCATTGTATAAGCACAGAAAGAGGTAGTCTCTCCATTGCTAGTAGTAATAAAGGAGTAGATATTCTGGACCAAAACACAAAAGGATCCATCTAAATCTGTGTCTTAGAATCATAGGATCCTTCAGGTTGGAAAAGACCTTTAAGATCATCAGGTCCAGCCATACACCTAGCACTGCCAAGTCCACCACTAAACCATGTCCCTAAGCCCCACATCTACATGTCTTCTGAATGCCTCCAGGGATAGTGACTCAACCACTTCCCTGGGCAGCCTGTTCCAATGGCCGACAACCCTTTGGGTGAAGAAATTTTTCCTAATATCCAATTAGGATTTTTTCCTAATATCCAATTAGGTCAGTCTCTTCTCCCCTAGTGCAGCTGGAGGGTACTTCCTCTTGTCCTATCGCTTCTTACTTGGGAGAAGAGACCAACCCCCACCTCGCTACAACCTCCTTTCAGGTAGGTGTAAAGAGCGATAAGGTCTCCCCTCGGCCTCCTCTTCTCCAGGCTAAACAACCCCAGTTCCCTCAGCAGCGCCTCACAAGACTTGTGCTCCAGGCCCCTCACCGACTTGGTTGCCCTTCTCTGGACACGCTCCAGCAACTCGGTGTCTTTCCCGTAGTGAGGGGCCCAAAACTGAACCCAGCGCTCGAGGTGCGGCCTCACCAGCGCCGAGTACAGGGGGACGATCACTGCCCTGCTCCTGCTGGCCACACTGTTTCTGATACCGGCCAGGATGCTCTTGGCCTTGCTGGCCACCCAGGCACACTGCTGGCTCCTATTCAGCCGGCTGTCGACCAACACCCCCAGGTTCTTTTCCGCCACGCAGCTTTCCAGCCGCTCTGCCCCAAGCCTGTAGCATTGCATGGGGTTGTTGCGACCCAAGTGCAGGACCTGGCACTTAGCCTTGTTGAACATCACACAATTGGCCTCGGCCCATCGATCCAGCCTGTCCAGACCCCTCTGTAGAGCCTTCCTACCCTCAAGCACAGCAACGCTCTCGCCCAACTTGGTGTTATCTGCAAACTTACTGCGGTGCACTCGATCCCCTCGTCCAGATCATTGATAAAGATATTAAAGAGAACTAGCCCAATACTGAGCCCTGGGGAACACTGCTTGTAAAACTGGCTGCCAACTGGATTTGACTCCATTCACCACCACTCTTCAGGCTTGGCCATCCAGCCAGTTTTTTACCCAGCGAACAGTACACCTATCCAAGCCACGAGCAGCCAGTGTCTCCAGGAGAATTCTGTGGGAAATGGCGTCAAAGGCTTTACTAAAGTCTAGATAGAAAACGTCCAGAGCCTTGCCCTCATCCACTAAGCGGGTCACCTTGTCTGGCCTAAAGGAGTTGCCAATACCAACTTCCTTAAAGCAGGATGTTTAAAAAAAAAAAAAAAAAAATAGCCCTACATGTAAGAGCTTTCCTCACAGAGAAAGAGCTAACCTGGTTATCGAGTTTCCTTCGTACAATGCCCCATCACTTTGGCCCAAAAAGGCCGACAACAGCCACTGCACTCTAACTGATCCTTCTGGCTCCAATGCCTCTCTCTGATGTGGAAAAATCACTGCCAACAGACTTAAGCCAGAGCCTTTTAAAGGTCCAGCTCCCACTTCATAACTTTGGCAAATGTCCCAGCTAGTAGTTTTACGACTGGGGAAAATGAATCCTTCAGCAAGAATAATCAGCAGGTGACCACAGAAGGGGACTGCTGGTAAGACAAGATCAATCACAGGTGGGTATGCCAGCACTTAAGAAATTCTCTAATGTGGGTTTGAGATAACAGCCTCTCTCAACTGCAGGTCAGGTACAAGTGGGGTTGAATATGGCTCAGCAAGCTGCCCTCTTATCCAGGAGGGCTTACCTGTTCTGAAGGGAATTTCTGGAGGAACTCTGCCGACTGGTTACAATGGTGCTTTAAACACACAGTACTGCAAGAGCCTAGCTAAATAAAAGTAAGAATTGCTAGTCACAGGTAGTCTTTCAAGGGCTGGAGTCATCCTTTGCAAAGGACTGTGGGCAGACTGCTCAGCGTTGCTGCCAACACAAAGCACTTGTGGACTGTCCCCTCTGATAGGACTGGCAGCTCCCAGGAGAGCGAGGGTCCTCAGAAGGCTGGCGGTGCCCTAGGATGCATCTAAGCCAAGTCTGCAGCAGCCTTGAAGAATGCGTGCGGCACAATCTTTCTCACTCGGTTATACACAGATGAAGCACAATTGCATATTCTCTGTTTCCACAGAAGAGCAGCACTGAAGGTGACACTTAGGTCAGGCTCAGCTTTTCTCTCATTTCTGTTTTCCAGTCTAGTTTCTTCAGAGACAGCAGCCAGATCTAGCATACTTAGGAAGCCTAGCCTCTTCTGAATCCTATCCGACCTGAAATACTGGCTTCGTTGGCCAGAGGCCCAGGTGAGGCTGTAACTGTGACACTACATGCAGTACCTTTGCTTAACCTTTTCCCTCCCACATTGCCAGAATGCATTTCAGATATTTTGATATCTTAGCAACAAAGACAATTTCATATACAGCTTTTTATGTCTCTTTCCAGTTGCGCATGCCTAATGCAGTGCTCTGCAGCAACTGCTATCAATACCGTCCCTTCCAAACTCTGAGTCAGATGCTAGGCTGCATCTTGCAACTGTTCAGTCTCCCCAGTGCCCCAGGGCCAGAGGCTGCTGCTGCTGCTCCAAGTGCCTCCAGCCCGTGTCTCAGGGAGGAGCTCAGCGGCACCCTCACCTTTGGCCAGCTGCTTGCTCTGTTCCACCCCTCCTGACTCAACCTCAAGAAACAGCCAAGTGAGCAATGTCCTTTTCTCTCTCACTGTTTGGTCCAAATAAGAGCCTGGAGGCTTCCACAGACACAGAATCCAGGTTCTTTGCACAGACGCACTTTCAGACACAGAATCCTGCAACTTCATGGTAACTTGAGATGTTTGTAAACATCTCTTTAGCCATGCCACAGCCAGCTGACTAAAAAAAAAAGTTAAACTAAGTGTTCAAACAAATTCCTGGGCTATATTATCAGCAGCTGGGTCTGGGCAGCTGTGAAACTCATTGTCTTTAAACACAGCAGCCGTTCAAGACTTTCTGTTATCAGCTCCTTACTGGGGAAGATGATTTCTTCTGAAATTGTAAAGAGCTCTTTACTCACCATAAAAGAAACCCCTTACACTTAATACATGTAATTCCTCAGTCTGGCATTTTTAGAAGGGAACTTTTCAACAGTTAATCGCTGTGTGGGTTTTAGCAAACAATGCACATAGATTCTTCTGGGCAGGGTCACCTGGAGAAATGAAATTCAAGCAAGCTGGACAAAGGCACT
>JANZLQ010000001.1:71023-81910 GCA_026212715.1 Elanus axillaris
CTGGCACTGAAGTGAATCACAGACCAATCAGCCTTACGGATACAGATGGAGACTGGCTATTCATGCAACCTCTACGAAAAGCTTAAAATAATCTCTCTTATCTACGCTGGGTCTAATTTATCCTACTATCCAGGGCAATTTCAAAGCATGTATCGAAGCGCACTAGGAAGTGCGTCAGGTACCACACAGCAATTCCTCAGCAAGCAAACAGGTAGGGAAGGCACTGTCCCTGGGACATTTGCCAATACCCTTCTGCTCAAGCACCCTACGTATGGTGGGGTTGCCTACTCAAGCATCATTTTATCCCCACCTGGCAATGTGTTCTAATGCTCTACTGTAAATTTTGTTTTACACCAAACATGATTTGTTTTACATAATATGTAACACCTTACTTAACTCCATCCCTGTGTACCGCCTCCAGCAGAACCCACTAGCAAACGTGGAAGTAAAACACATTAGAAATGGGGCAGAGGAACCTTCACCCTCTGTCCACTGTCCGTTAGGGATTCAGCAGTCAGCTCTAGTGACGTCACAGGCGATAGGCTGATGGTTGGCTACCTGCTCCAGGGCCTCCTCCTCCTTCCTTGGACTTGGAGACACAGGGCATGCCGGACTGGCCCTTCAGAGCCACCGGGAACTCACCCTGCCCTGGAGGGGCACCTTTGCTGGCGACTGTACTGGAACGCAGGCTGCTAAAAGCCACTCGTTCCCCTTACACCGTGCATTTGTTCTAAAAGAACCCGTAACCCAACTCATGCTATAGACTGATTTAAGAACCTCCAAGCCCCAAAACATAAAGCATACCCTCCAACAACTCATGGAAAAAACATCCAGAAAGCAAACTGAAAAGCCTGAAAACAGCTGCCATGCTTGCTGACTGCTGAAATCTGCTAGCCGTGTTCCTGCTTAGTGCTCAAGTAGCAGTGTGGCCCCCACCCCAGCAGATGGAACAGCATCCTAACCTACTATACTTCAAACTAATTAGCTGGCTGCTCCCACTAACACAGCCATACACTTTTATTCCTCAGCAATCTCTTTTTACACTGAAAATGCTTGAAGGGGCTGAATAAAAAAGCAAATAAATTAATCTTCCTTGCCTCCAACCAGTAACACAGTAATCATGAGCAAGCAATGGCTGTTGCCATTTCTCAGAGAGATTTCTGTAAAAGCACAAGTGTGTAAGTACATCAAAACAATCTTAAGTATATCAACTTGATAGGAACTGCAGCAACACTTCAAAGTCATTACCTGTACGTTGCAGAGAAAGTAACTCCTATGGTCTCTCCTTGCTTTAGGAAGAAGAGGAACTTCAGCGCAGATAACGCAAGCTCACACATTAGGGAAAATCAATGTAAGCCAGGCCTACGCAACACTGAAGCCAGAACAGGCACTTACAACTCAGAAAAGAGACTACCAAGTCATGCACGACAGCCCTCTGCAGCCAGTGGCTCAAAGTGGGACAGTTGCCAGAAACAGACAACAAAAATTAGAAAGATACGACCAATAAGACAGACCGTCCATCCCACGCCTGGCTCTGGTCTCTGCACCAAGGGTGATGAAGACAGAAAGGTAACTACAATGACGAAAGGAAAAGGGGCTCATGAGGAGAGACCAAAAGGGCTGTGATTCGCATCTGGAGGGAGGGAGGGAAGGATGCGGGCAACTGGATGGATCATGATCCAGGTTAACAAAACCTATAAAGGCAGTAAATAAGCTGAACGTGCAGTTCTCGCCACGTGTAGTTATTTGCCAGACCCTGTAATTATAGAAGTGGGGGCTCCTGTGGAAACTAGCAGCAAATTGGGTTAGAGCAGATAAAAGAAAACACTTCTTTACACTGTTAGCGGGGACTCCCAGAGCCTGCTACCACCGGTGGCTGTGGAGGCACCCACGCTCGCTCAGCAGGTTCAAAATCGGACCAGATAAATGCACGGAAAACCGATCTGTAAACAGAAAATACAGGACCAGGCAGGGATGTAGCCCCGTTACAACAGCTGTGGCTTCTGGGGAAGTGCAGGAGGACTGGACCACAAAACTGTCTAGGCTTGCAAGCTTTCCCCAAAGCAGCCTTTCCTATTGCTCCCACTAGAGTCCGACTACTAGCCTAGATGGACTGTTGGTCTGACCCATTAGGACATTTGTCGTGTTATTTTTATTCCCACACACAAATCTCTCGGTTTTAGTTGGATCCACAGCCAAACAGAAGATTCAAATTCAGAACCCGAGTTTGTGCACTGTCTCAATATTTGCACACACACACCAGATCCTGAATGGATGTTACTTTTGTTACACATACTTCTGGATTACCTTTCTTTTCCCTTGAAATATGGGCTGTCTTTTGGGAGCCAGCCAGTTGACTTCAGGAGACAATGCTGCTGAACTGCTGTCAGCTACTGCACTGGAATACAATACTATCTGACAGACAAGGAAAACAATCCTTAACATGTTCACCACGAATGTGCCAGAGGTTATCACCAGTGTTTGTGTGTGGAAGACAAGCAAATAAGTAGATAAAAACTCTCATATATAGCGAGCAGCCTGGGAAAGGGCAAAATAACATATTTGAAGAGTACGGCGCAACCAACCACCCCTCTGCACGTGTGCATTTCTGTATGTAAAGCTTTTTTTCAAAGAGGATTTAAGAGAAATGAGTGACCTCTCACCAGAAAACCTGTCCTCTGCGTAAGCCCAAAGTTCTCCGTCAATACACAGACAGCATCTTTCCCTGCTAGAGTGAGTGGACGCTAAAGTAACTTGGAGGTAAGGCCTCTATTACTAGAAATCATTTCACAGCAGAAACTTCATGCAGGCTTTACTTTGAAACTACTGCTCCCAGGAAGAGCAGAAAACTTGGGACATCACACCAGAATTAGAAAGCGCCAGCGTGCCAAGTCTGGGATTGAGTCACATGCCTTTCCTTCCCCAAAAGACTATTTTGATAGGAGACTTGGTTCAGCTTATTTACAGGTTTGCAGGTCACTTTTTAACTTGTCAAAACATATGCCAGGCATGTGTGCAACAGCCAGATAACTTATCATTTAAGTAATTTTTGAAAACAACATGCAGAAACAAACATTTAATACAGATGATTATCACTTATACTTTGATTTTGGCTTCATACTACTATCTTTGCATCACTGTATTTAATTACACTCCACATTTCCTTCATGATTCATCGTTGCATAACAAACTAGATAGCCACTTTATGGGTGTGTTGCAGGTTTGCACAATTAACTGAGTCTATTGGACTGGAAATGACGATTTGTATTAACTGAAGAGATCATGTGGCTGCATAGTTTGTGGGTGTTGGTTTATTAGAATGGAAAGTGCCAATTAGAGAAGGAGAAAACAAAGACAGACTCATTATGTTTTAAAGAGAAGTACCTATGACTTCCTGGAAATGTTAAAGTTTATCTGGGATAGGATTCCGAGTTGCTAAATTACAAAGTAAATTATTCTTCTTGTGTTCACAAGCACGTAAGAACGGCAAAGGAGGAAGCACAGGCGACGGAGGGAGAACAAAACAAGTAGCAGTCCAGGAACAGGACTAAACAGGAGTTTCCACGCAAAGGCCACCTCTACCATCGCCACCACCTCCCGGCCCCTGCACAGCAGAGTCTGGGCACACAGGTCACACAAGCTGCAGCAGGCTGTAGGGACTTACTCATCGGGGACCGGCTGCTCTGCCCCGAGTGCGTAAAGGCACTCAGCAGATCCCGGGAGGAAGACAAGGTTTCCACAAAGAAACGCTGGCTCTCAAACCTGCAGTGACCCTGCGGAGGAAGGAAGAGAGTGCGGTCAAGACGCCAGCAACCTCGGGACTCTGAATGCTGGGTTTTGGCCGTGCTGCAGGCCATGCAGGTGCAAGCCTCACCATCCAGACCTCGCCCCACTGCTCCCTCCGCAGAGCTACTTCCAGCCACACAGCAGGAATACTTTTTTCCCGCCCGTATTTTGAGCTCAAGAGCAAATTCAGCTCGATCTACTTACTCTTCACATCTACTTTCAAGAGCTCCATCTCATTACGACTAATCTAGGCTCAAAATGTAAAGCTCAAATGCCTCCAAACTGATTAAGTTTTACATATTTGACTATGGTACTCACACCATTTTGATTAACAATCAGAAGGCGATGCTTAGGACAGAACAAACACTGTACAACTTAAGTAGTTAAAAGCAAAGATGTGTTAAAAACTCAAGCTATTTAGTTGCTCAAAAAAACCCTCCACCGTAATTTGGATTCACCCCTCAAACCAAGCATGAAGTATTTCCCATGAATTTTCGGCAATGTACTCAAAACCAAGAAATCACATAAATGAACTATCCCTTGTAAATTTCTTAAATTTGATCACAGAAGGGAATTAAATTCAAGAGTTTGAAAAAGTGCTTGATATCTTCCAATATGGTATATTAAAGGAGGACAAAGTATTTTTTTATTTTTCTGGGGTTTGGGGGAGAGGGATAGGGTGAGGGGAAACACACAGAATCAGGTTATTCCTTTGATTTGTATTTTTATAATTCCATCCATGTTTATCTCAGGTGTGAAGATACCAAACAGCAGACCAAGACCCTCGAAAAGTCATGTTGCTCACTCCTAAAAGCAGATTATTATTCCTACAGCATTAATAAATTCTGATTCTCCTTGGAATCCCTTTTTTTTCTCCCCAGACTTCACAGCAGAGCCCATACACATAAAATATCAAATGCACATCATGTAAAAATGATCTTACAAGAAAGTAAGTATTCAAGTAGCTTATTTTAATGCAATTATGTGCAAAGGTGTCTGTCCGTCAGGATTCCTACTAACTGCCAGTCAATACATCCCCAGCTTTGCTTTTCCCGCCGACGTGCATCGGTGACAGCTGGAAATTCCAGTAACTGCCACAAGGTTCAGAAGTACAAACCAAGCACAGGACTTCACTCTCCAATTATTTCTCAGTGCCTTGAAACAAGAACTGCGTGGGCGCTGGCAGCAAGCACAGGAAGAATCTCATTTTCTGTCCAAATACATCAGGCTGATGAATGAAGTTAGTAAATCAAACACTAGAGGAAAAAAAGGGGGAAGCAAGATGGGAGATGAAAAGGGATTGCGAAACGTTGTACAAAAAGTTTGTTGAGAATCACTGTGATCGCACCAGCTTTTCCTCCTTGGTATATAATGCTTGCAGGCCATGCTGCTGCTACACCCAAGAGCAGTTAAGACCCGTCTTGTACACAGACACACATATATGTGTATGCATTCATACGACATACATTTAAGAGAGAAAAGCTATTCTCAAGCCTCAATTTAAGAGACAGCCAATTTGAAATGTTTTGAGGCAACCTGATCTTAAAGGCATGACCCTAGTTTTTTTCTCTAAACCTCACAAAGCTTATTTTGATTACATGTATATAACCTTAACTAAATACAGGGGACTAGAGACACCAACATGTAAAAATACTTCTAAATTAATATATTAAATATCAGCTATTTAATTCCATGTGTAGACATAAGTAGTAAGAGCTGAAATTGAGAGACATCGATGAATCTTTTTTCCAGCAGAATCATTCGGTCCTCTAGGGCTCAGCTTCTCAGAAAATTGTGTTTTATTAGTAGGCACAAAGATGCTCTCAGGTAAGTAAGCGTTAGGCTCTAGAATTAAAGATGTCGTTCATAAACAGACATTAAAAACACATGTCAGATTCTGACAGGACATAAAACCAGAAGCAATTCAGCAGCACAGTCTCACTTTGTTGGGAATGTCTGTAGCAAGGGATCAGTAGTGGAAATACAAGCACACATCTCAAAATACCAATGCTCGGCAGACTGTTGTGTCCCCTTCCACATGCCCCATATAGGCAGAATCTCAAATATGAATAAAATTAACTTTATACTGTTTGGGAATCAAGTTACCGAACTATTAATTTCTACAATGATACACTTAGAAGTGCTTCCAAATACCGTTTATATATATATAGCTTTTCAACTGAAATTGCTGGTTCAGAATGAGAACCAGCGGAGCTTTACCCTCGCTGTCCTTCCCGCTCAGTCTGCTCCTACCCCCCTGGCTCACCGAAGCCACACACTATTCCATTTTCAGATCTTGTAAAATCAGTGAAATCTCCTTCCCCTGCTTTCAGAGGTCTCACTAATAACCACCTGATACATAAAGGCATCCCAAGCCTCCCTGTTTGGTTTTTTTTTTTCATGGCATACTATACTTCCAGGCTGTCGGTTTTGCTTACTATTTGTTTTGTAGAGCCACATCTATTGATGATGATAAATAATCAATTTCATCAAAAGAACAGACTAGGGTATTGCCTTCAATAGGTAAAAAGGATAGAACAAGCCACAGGAAAAGGCACAAAAAAAGCAGAGTTGACTGCTACCATTCTTTCCAATCTCTGTGAAGCCAACTGCCCAGTTAAGACTGTAAAAGACTGACAACTTCTAGGCTTGCCAATACAAAATACCCAACAGCTATAGGTGCCGACCATAGTTAATTATTTTTCAAGAGCTCATTTTTGGTCTTGACAAACAAAGGTCTGGCCAGAGCAATCCACACGCCTCACGCTGGGTAATGCAACATGGTGCATCTGGAGGTTGACTCAGTGGACGTAGGGCCTCAGCAGCATATGCTGCAGTGCACCAGATCCTTCCACAGACAGCCTACCTGATCTAATTTATGTCCCTTACCTTGGTGTCTTTGATAAGAGTAATTAATAAACTTTACCTTGTACAAGGACCAGTTCAGAGGCTCCTGCATCAGATACACTCCTTGCATTGGGCAAACCAGTTGAGATCTCTTGTAGCAAAGAGATGTAAATCCTTCCCCAGCAGGGATAAGAAACGCTATACATACACAGAGTGTTTTGCAGTTTTCAGATGCAAGCTCGCTTTGCCTGTTTATCAAAGCCCACATACGAGGCAGGGTATAACAGCTCAAGCTGAGCACTATGCCACTATTCATATAGCTTCTAGCTGTTCTGAAGAACAGCCACCGCAGAGGCCCCTACCTGCAAAATACCGTGTGAACGCAACCTATCATTCTTGGGCCGTTTAGCTTCGCCACAACGACGACATCTATCTATGTAGCGAGATGACCATGGTAGGAAAAGCACGGTGAAAAAAGAAATAGCGTAATAGACAACGGTAACAGAATATGACATGTTCTTGGGAAGGATGAAAAGGAACTTCTGTGGTGCTGCAGACCCTAACACTGCATGTGGGTAGATTCCAGGAACCTCCCCCAAACTGTCATTATGCATGACACTACAGTTGTGTGAAACACTGTGCCTAAAGGGCACAAAAACACAGCTGAGCCAGTCAGCTGACAGCAAGCCCTCTGGCTCTATAAGGAAGGAGATGGGACACGACAGGGCAGTTAGACTGAGATTTGAGTCAGCTCCTCTGTTTCTGCTGATCCGCCCAGCATCCTGCAGTGGACCGCCTCTCAACACTGCCCTAAAAGCATCCAATCTAACAGGATTAAGTGAGCTCCGGGTATTTCACCAGACTAGAGCTCGGCTTCCCGATGACCAGTTTACATGCCTGAGAGCAAGAATGAACTCAGCCCTGGAGGACTGTATAACAATGTCCCTACAGCAGCAGGATGGATGTAACATTTCTGCGAGGCATTCAGATATTACAGAATGGATGGTAAAAAACAGATGTGGCTGCAGCCATTTCTGGGAAACACAAGTGTGAACAACCAGCTATTTTTAATTTCTCAAGTTCCATTCCAGTCTAAGCTGCTACCAAATCTGTGTCAATCTTTGTGTCCTTTTTTGATCTCTTCCCTCACTCAGCTTACGCTTATGTACTGAAAAAGTCTTGAGCACATGATTACCCCATCCAGGCAACATGCCTTTGAAATGGCTTTTTAATCTAGACTCTCCACTCCCTGACAGACTGACTTTTGCAGTATGTCTGTATTTGCTGTCTAGACACTTGAATATGCTAACCTCTAATTTAGCCCTCCTTTACTGACCCGTGAGTTTCCTCCCTTCTGTGGGTCTTCTGGCTAAACTGGAAATGCAACACACTCATTCTGCCCTATACCTGCCTGGTGTAACTGCATTCATACAAATCTGACCAGTGCAGTAAGCACAGGTTCCTCATTCACAGCAGCGATGAATCCTTACACTGAAAAAGTTTTGTAGTGCTCTCCTAATCCTGTTCCCTCCTTCGCTGTCTCCAAACTCAAAGAACAGCGCAGTCCTTTTCCTGGAGGGATTCAGGACACATCTGGAGAGACAAGGACCAGAGCTGAATCTTGTAAGCAGAATCAAATCATTGTCTACCCAGTTATGTAGGCAGGAAACGATGAAAGAGTCTGATTGAAATATGAAAGGGAGAGCAAAATACCGATGTATTCTAACAGCAGCAATACTGCCTCAAATCCCAAGGTCCACCTAACCCAGTATTGCCCTATCATGGGCAAAGAAGGGAACAAGAGATGTTTAGGGCAGCGGGCAACCTCCTCTCCCAGTTCTCAGCAGTCCAATACAAGGCACTTTCTCTACAGCCTTAATAGATTTTTCTTTCATCAGGCTCCCTGTGCCTAGTTTCTGAAGCCATGTAAAACTGGCATTTGCAGCATTCAGACAGAGATGTAATCAAGGTACACAGATGAGAGCTCACAAAAGCCATGCTGTACTTCCACTTTAGATAGTATGTTTGCATCACAAACCACTTCCATGTGCCTGAAGCATAAAAGATTTGCTATCTGTCAGTTTCTACAGATGACTTAAGAGGCAATTTAGAGTTATCCAATTGCTTTAAAGTCTTGGACGGGATGAATTTGCACAAAGCCTGAGTAATGGCCTCTGCACAAGGCTGAATATCAGCATCAGGTCTGCACAGCAGAGTATTGTTGCCCTTGCAATGCCAGAGTCTCCACTGCTAATCTTGGATACACCTTACACGCAGACTTATTGTCTCTGCCCCTTCCTTGCACACCTACACATCTTTCTCTATCCAACAGTAAGTACCACAGTGCACTGTACAACATCCCCTGTACAGTAAAAATAGAAGTATAAAGTTTAACTGCTTGTAAGTTGGGCAATATAATTTCTCCACTCATGTACCAGCACATGAGTTTACCACCGCCGCACCACAGACTCTGACTTGCTATCAGTTCAGTGAGACTACAGCAATTCTGCTGCATCCCATATGTATTGTTGTCTCCCTCGAATTAACAGATGCTGAAGCTGACTTCCCTCACTTCAGGCCGACAGATATTCAAAAGTTAGGTAACTAAAAATTTTATTATCTGCATACTTTGTTTACATCGTCATAATGCATGCATCACTAGAGTAAGAGAGTACCACACACAAACTCCTTAACCTCAACATTCATATGTAGATCCACTCTGTCAGACTACCACAGAACAGAATAGAAGGACCTGAATAAGACCTATGAAATGAAACTACATAACGATCGCACACAGTTTGACTTCTACTGTGTGCGTCTTGATTCTGCTTGAGGTAAAGGCTGGGATTTGACACTACAACTCATTCATTTTGGAAGTTAGTATCCAAGCCAAGGCCAACATGTTGAATTTTAATCTATTGAATAATGACAGAATTCAGGACTTCTCATGATGGAAAGATTTATTCATAGACCACCTTCTGCATTGCTTTTTGCTAGGTTTGCTTTTCCCAAGCAACCCCTTACTTAAGGCTTCATAAAGGCTACATCTGAAATAACTACAGTGACAGATGGTCTCAGCTCTGCAGAAGCACCTCTGGAGGTGCTGTATTAGTGTATCTACACCACCTTCATTCACATAACTAGTCATACAAAAAGTAGCACTACAGCATCCAACTTACACTTTGTTTACCTCTCTTCGGAAAAGCTTTTCCTCTCTGATGACTTACCGCAATTACCTTTTCTAGTCATTAACAAGGCAGAAAAGAAGAGTGTCTAAGCTACTCATTCCCTTTCAGGTAACCAGACCGGAGGCACGCTTACCAGAAAACAGGGGAAAAAAACCCCAAGCTTCCTGCTGAAGAGCAGCTGCCACAAGTAAGTAGGATTAAGCAATAAGACAGCAGCAGCTACTGTAAAACAAAGTTATTGTTTATAGAAGTTGGCTCACCAAAGAAATCATGACAAACTACAGAATGACCATACAAGAGCTATATCTGACATTCTGCATTAAAAATATACTCCTATTACTTCCCATGTTAGTCTTTCCATATGAAACCTTACTTACATCATTTTCTAGCTTTCTAAAGAGATTTTGCCTGTTGCTTCTCCAGCTGCTACTTACTTTTATGCCATTCTCCTCTCAAAACAAGCAGAAATAGCAACCAAAAATTTTAAGTGTTTAAAACGGGAAATATCAAGGGAACTGAGATCACTGAAAAGGCATATGCTGCAAAGCAAGCTAGAAATAGGACAACTCTGATCAAAGGACATCCAGTACCACAGGGATCCCTCTGCAGAGGGAATGCTTGCATAAAAGAGAACATCATGAATGGAAGTCCATGATATTCTGTTTTCACAGAATTCAGACGCTACACTTACTAAATACATCAAGTATGCTATTCATCTCCAAAACAGGGTACAAAAGAGATTTAAAGCATCTTGCAATACTACCTGAGCTGCTTTTTTAGCATACTTGTTATTAACTAGTATTAACCAACCAGGATGTCCAAGATTACTTAGGAGTTAATCTTTAGGGCAATTAGCAAATTACAAAGAGTGGTTTACACATGCCTACTGAACTGTGAGGTGGTTTAAGAATCCTGAAGTATCTTCATATTGCAAAGAAGGGAGAGAAAGGAGAATGTAATCATTGGTACAGAACTCAATTTCCTCTGTGCACAGGTCAGCACAGAAACTATTACAAGTGACACCATTACTAAACATTTATATTCGGGGGGGGGGGGGGGGAGGGGG
>JANZLQ010000001.1:85257-102139 GCA_026212715.1 Elanus axillaris
GGGGGAGACGGACACGGACACGGACGACGGACGGACCGACGGGGGTCCCGCCGCCGCGCCGCTTACCTGCGGGGTCTGGCGGGGAGGCGTCTCGGGCGCGGTACCCACGCTAGAGCGCGGCGCGGAAGCGCTCGCGCGGCAGAAGCCCCTCTGGGCGGGTCGGGCAGGGCCCGCCCGGGGTCAGCGCTGCCCGTGGCCGCGTTCTCGGAAACCAAGGCGGCACGCCGCGCACCTTACCGTGACCCGAAAGTACCCGTGTTCCCTCTCCCTCGCCTCCGAGCCGCTCCTCTCGCTCCTGTGAGTAAACAGAGACCGCATTGCGGGCTCAGGCTCTGCGCTTCGCGCTCTAATTTAGGATGGCTTAATTTAGAATAAACATTTCTTCATGACTTCATACCCTGGTACACGCTTACCTTCCAAAATAGCCAGTCTGCGGTGTTTAAATCTGGAGCCACCACTGTGCCCTTCAAGTATTTCCAGTACATCTCTCGAGCATGTATGCCTGCTGTGGACAGGCGCCGTGTCGGTTACGCCAAGCGAGCGGTCCGGAGTGGCTCCGAGACTTCCATGGTCTCGTGCCAGTAGGGCACAGGCCAGACGAAGGACTCCATGCAGTATTGCTGAAGCAATAAGCAAAAAACTTGCTACGCTGGATCTAAAGATAACAGTAGTTAATTATATATTGATAAACTGGATGGGAAAGGCTCTGGGGGCAAGGTCTCTTTGGTCCATGTGGGGATACTCGAATCTTTGTCATACTGGAATGACAGGCGAACTATGCCTCTGCATCACAAACACATTTGTGAGCTGCATTTATAAGCTAGTAAAACTTTTAAAGAGGAAACCAAACTGCTCAATTCACCCACGTCACTTTGCGCACAACCCTAGTTTTCTTTCCTTGGCAGTTTACCTATACGGGGCAATTTTTAAATTTTTTTTTTATTAGAAACCTGTCTTTTGAGGGAGTGTATGTTCTTGGTGAAGCCTTTTCTCTGCCATCCTCTGCAATACAGGGATTATTTCAGAGGAAAACAGTTCCACTTCTTTGTAGTGGAAAACAGAATTAAAACTTATCACAGCGTGTCTAACGCTATGGTTATGACTCTGAGTCAGCTATAAAGGAATTTTTATTTCCTGAATGTAAGCTGGCTATATTCACATTAAAATTTTCAGGAGGGTGAAGTACCATACCTTAAGCATGCATCTGAAATCTGACAAGCAGAGGCAAGGCAATTGTCTTGCTATTTAATTATTAGTTTTCTACTGGCAATTTACAGGTTCCTCCCAGTTGCTGTGTAGGACCATGAAATGGTAGCACAAATTTTAACTGAACTTAAAACTCCTTGAAGGACTACAGTTCTTTGACTATATTCCAAAATAGCTGACTATTATAATCTAAATACCTGTTTGTCTGCTGTTGTGTTGATTTGTCTCTAAATTTATGCCCATCATCATCTGGGCTATACCTGTAGAATTAATTTTATTTGCAACCTCCTATGATTTGAGCAGCATTTTTATCCATCTTTACAAAGTGGTCATAGTCTTAAATTTCCTAACACAGAGCGGTCCGTTTCTGGTTGGCAGAATGCATAGAAAAATCTCTCAGAGCTAAGAATATGCCTGTTTTGTAACAACTGTAAAGAATATAATTCCTATAAATGGAAAAATCTTCTGAGGCCTGTATTTGAGCATGATTTGGCTTGTGACTCCAAGGAATAATGAACTGCACTGTGGAGATTTGGTGCATAGCAAATAACATCTATTTATTTATTAAATAAATAGATTTAAACTAACCTTCTCATGAGGCTCTTTCTACTCAGTGTCGGTTACTGAACATTCATCTAGTGGCAAAGACAAAAGCACTTAAGGGATGATATGACCATTTGAGAACCAGGTTTTTTGTTTGGGTTTTTTTTTTTTTGTTGTTTGGCTTTTGGAAGTATATGGAGTTCCGGAAAGTATACCAACAGCTCTTAGGCTTTTTAAAGTGCAATTAGAAGTCTGAAATACTTAAATATTAAAAGGGCTGGCTCTACCTCAGGTACTTATGTTAAATAGAAAGTCAAAGGAAAAAAAGGAAATTACATCACATTGTCAAATAAGGAACAGCTAGCTGGAGCCGATGACTTGTAGTGCAAAAATGTGCCCCTCCTCCTGTGAATTGCTTCTGAGATTTGTTGAAGATATGTGGTGGCAAGGTGAGCAAAAATAGGTTGTGGATTTAAGGTAGCCACATTTCTTCCCCTCCCAAAAGTGGTAAGTAGGTCTTACCACCCCCCCCCAGCCCCGTTTCTTACATGAGGTATATAAGCTGCTTGTCAAGAGTGTTGCTTTTTTTAAATCTGTCCAAAATTTGTGCAGGCATTCAAAAATCTGTACAGCAAATTGCTGTATTCCATGCCCATTAAGTGAAACATTCTAGAGCATGCTTTGTCTACTGTGCATACCAGAAAGGTTTTCTTTATTATGAATCTGACTCGCCTCAAATATTTAGTTGCATTGGGGCTGGGAGAGCAGGGAACATAGTAACATGGTTCTCTGTGTGATCAGGGCTAGGTGTGGAGCTAAAATATATGCAAATGCTTCTTAGTTTCTAAATAGAGGGTTTCTGTTGCTATAGTACAAGTATTTAGTGATAGGTATCCACATGAAAACTGTATATTTGGGATGTTTCCTGTAACTCTGTCTCACAAAAAAATTTCTGATATATTCCTGTATACATTCCTTACTCTGTAGGTACCCTACTGTTTATGGATACATGTGACCATTTTCAGCTTACACATATCCATCCTTCCTATTATTCATCAATTCATCACTTCAAATCTGAATGTGTATTTGGCCTTGTAAAAAAAAAAATTCAATCTCGCCCCTGATATTTAGAATAATTCATATTTGTTAATGTGAGTAGGCATGAATGATTAAAAAGTATCTCCTCTGCACAATTACCTTGCCTTACAGTGGATGGTGTTGATAGCTTTCTAATGTACCTACAAACCTTTTGAATTGCCTTGACTTGTATCTGCCCTGTAGTACTTGCTAGCTATAGTTTTAGTTTGAACTAACTCAGTTTCTTTTGAACACTGAAACTGTAACATCTTCAGAAGTGCTCAAAGTGCTTCGATCTTTCTAAGAGCCATAATCTATGCATTATTAGGTCAGACTAGCAGAGTAACCAGAAGCCCATTCTGTGCAAATGAGCGGCAAACAAGCATGAGATCCAGAATACTTCATTACTGTAGTGTCCATTTTCTTTAGGAAAGGTAGTTTGATTTTATTTATGGTTAAGTTTAGATCCTTAAATCTTTAAGGAGGCAGGATTGGGCCAACAGTTACAGTGGAAAGCGTTGGTGTTTTTACCGTCATGACTGACTTTTGTAAAAAAAAAAAATATTTTTCTTTTAAGCCAATTACTAGAAAACAGTAGCCTTATGAAATACGTACTGCTCAGCTTTGGTAAGAGCACACTGTATAAAGCACAGAGTTTGTACTCCTCAATTACATGTCCTCATGGCTCCCTCTTAAGATACTGTTTCTTCAAACAAGCTTATGCACGTTTTAAAATGTAAGCACAAATGCTCCAGACTCCACTGAAAAAGTAACAAGGTGATGTAGTGAAAAAGCACATCCCTTACCTCTCTTGATACTCCTAGCTTAAGGCACAGAGGACAGTTTTGTAACTGTCCATTCACAACTCCCCACTGAAATGTCGAGGCAAGTCACCTTCTGTGAATTCACAAAGAGGTTATTGTTAGAAGCAAGCAAGTTTTATGGCTGCAAAGTTTGTCTGCTTTATTTTTAAAAAATAAAGAGTTGATTGAAACAAGTGAAAATTACCTTTTCCTAGGGTATGTAAATATTTAAGTCCATTTCAAAAGTTGAGCTTAACATTCCAGAGGGATTTCAGAGAGGCAATTGTGCAACTATCAGTCTTGAGAGCTGAGATTTAGACAGCATTCAGAAAGCTGACACAGTAATTACTAGCAGTGGTTTTTGCGTGGGATCTGATGGAGGTTGGGCTTCTTAACAAGCCCTGCAAGGGTTCTATGTTATCATAGCAAGCACATTACATGTGCTCTCAAACTACAGCAATGCCACCCCCCCTTCCTGTCTTATTTTTTATATCAGAATCAATGTCTCGCTCATGGTCTTGTCAGATCTTGTACGCGTGCTGAGGTGGAGTACTATCATTTGCTGACTAATCAGTGTTCTGTAGCAGTGATTTTTCAACTTGACTTGCATTTCACTTCAAAAAATACTGAAATTGAAATGCAAACTCCTTCATAGGCATTAGCCTTAAGTTCACTAATTCATTTTCCATCATTTCTTTTGAAGATTCATTGCTAAATAGGATAGGATCTGAGAGACACAAAAAAAAAAGTCACTGCTCAATACAGCGTGAGCTGATGCGATGGATGTTTCATTTGCGAATTGTGTTAACGTGACAGGAAGTCATTTTAGAGTTGGTGCTATACTTGTGCTTAAGCCTTTTTGACAAATGGGTTTCTCCAGTCTTCTGCTCCCCCATAGACAATGGTTCTGCTTGCGCTTACAGAACTGGAAGGAAGAACTGCTGTTACAGATATACTAGAGATTTTTAACCCAGTGGCTAATCAGAACGGTGTTTTTGCTTCCTGGGGCTGTATGTTTATATTTAATTTCAACATGAAATTGTAATTTACAGCAGTCAAAATTTACTGCAATTGCCATTATGGAAAGGGTCCAACTTGACTGTGTTATGCAAAAATTTCCAGGGTTAAGCTAGCTTTTAAGGAGATTATCTGAAAAGGAAGAACATGCTCTTTAGTAAAATCAGGAGGGCCAAAGTAAGTAGGACTAAGGTTCTAATGCTCTGCTGCAGCAGACAGAGCGCTGGTTTGGCCCTTGGTCACTTCTATTAAAGCTAATAGCCTCCTGTCTAGAATTCCTAAATGCCTGGCTAAAATACATTGTGTATCTGGTAGTGAATAATAATTAAAAAAAAAAAAAATCACACTTCTGTTGACACAAGGGTGATCACTGGTAGTCATTATCAAGAAAACCATCACACCCTTAGCAAGAATGTGATTAAGTCTTACACGTGATAAAGATACATACAGATACAGTTATTTTACATATACTGTTTGCTTGGATGATCAATATTGGACCCAATTCAAACTTGGAAAAGCATAGCAGAGTTGTTCTTTCTCAAGCAATTGTTTATAAAAGACAAATGGTGGTGTTAGATTACAAATTACTCCTGGGGCACCTGGTTTACAGTCCTGCTTAGAAGTCTGCCCATCCCTCACATTGCAAAGGAGTATAATGGATCTTTCCTCTTAAAGGAAAAGGGAGATTACACATCTGCATAGAATGCCCATTTTTGAATGGATTTACCATAAGCATAAGCTATTACTTGTTTCTGTACTCCATTTTCTTGCTGTACCATACTGTGAAGGGGTTTTCTTGACCTGTGTAGTGCACTGATTTAGCTGGCCCTCAATTGTTGGTTGACTTTTCTTTAGGTGGAATTTCTTCCAGAGTGGAGGAGGAAGGTAGTTCATGTTAAGAAACTAGTCATATTCTTGATTCTCAGGAGAGATACAAATTAAACTGTTCTGGCTGGGTTGGGTTTTGTTGTTGTGTTTTGTTTTTTTTTTTTTTTTTAATGGCTATAACACACCATATTGTGCTTGCCGAATTTAGGATATCTGTGTAGATGAAGCACATACCGAGAGCACATCACCGCTTATAGTCTTGGACTTAATTTCTCCTGCCTTCAGAATGTTGACTACTTTTACACTGTGCCCCCCAACCCAGATAATCCATTCAGAATTTCCTAAATAAAGCCCTGTTAGTCTATGATTACTTCTTCAATGTAAAGCAATTATCGACACCTTTTTTCTTTTGTAAGTGGGCCAGATAAGCATTGTTCACGCATTCAAAATAAGTCTGAATACAGCAGGACAATTTAAGATGAGATTATTTCAAATCACTAGATTTCCAATTTGTTTGAAATAGCTAGAAGACTTGAGGCTGAGTTCAAGTATCTTGACAGTATCTTGACGCTTAAGTTTGTTAATAATTCCAACTGCTTTACATAAAAGAAGTTTTGGAATTTTGATTTAAGTAGTCAGTAATTCTATTTATTGGAGCAAAGGCCATTTGTTAGGCTATTGAAGGTAATACTTAGAAACAGACCAGGCTGTTACATGTTGGCTACACTGGAAACCATAAACTCATTAGCAAAAAAAGATGTAACTAAAGATAGATGGTTACCAGAAAGTTAAAAGGGATGGTTCTGGAAAACTTATTTTGCCTGAATAACTAGGAGTGTGTGTACAAGAACTGAAGTTGTTGATGCACAGTTGCCATGTGTCAATAGCTTTCCTGAACATATTTTTCTTTTTTCTATACAGTTTAATTCTGTAGAACTTACCCATTTTGTACTGTAGTTTTGCAGTCAGACACAAAATAACAAGTTTGATAAAGTTTTCCTCTTGGCAAGTATTAGGACAGAAGGCCTTCCTAGAGAGCTATTCAATTCCTTGAAATACTGAAATTTCAGATGAGAGATGAACTCATCAAGTTTGCATTTCTCATATTTATGTCCTTCTCTCTTTTGAAGGGAACGAAAACTGCAGGAAACCTGTCAAGCATTGAATTTCTAGGGTCGTGAGACATCGCCAGAGAGCAGTGCACAATGTCAACTGCAGGAGTTGCTGCTCAGGAGATGAGAGTCCCATTAAAAACTGGATTTCTTCACACTAGTCAAGGCATGGGGAGTCTGAAAACCTGCTGGGGTAGCCACAGTGGATATGAAAAGTAAGTGAGGCTAAAATTTGATCTATCACATCTCCAACTATAGGAGATGAGGATTAGGAGTACTTATACCTGTACCGATCTATGGTTTCTTTACTTTTTTTTTTTTAGTACTTTCTTTAATGTGGACCCTATAGCAGTGGCATATAATTTGAATTCATCAACAGAGCAACATTTACCATCCATTGGTAAGTATAAAGACTAACACATATGTACTTAGGTAGTGAAATGGATTTATCTTGGGGGGGAAAAAAAGCACTAAAGTCTTCTTTGCTAAGACACTAAATGCTTTCTCATTCTGGATATAAAGGCTGCCCTCTGGTGACAGAGGGCAAACATTTCAAGAAAATACTACTATTCGAGCCCAACAAAAAAAAAACCTCTAACAATTTAAATAACATGATCAAGTTAAAAGAAACAAACAAACAAACCAACCCTTTTCTTTGTACTTAGAGGCCTCTGTGTTGCCATGACTCTTTTGACAGAAAAGCTATTTAGTAAAAATAGCACTTGTTCCATTGTAGTCCTTTGCTGGGATCTTTGTAGCTGTAGCTCGGTTCTGTTGCTTATGCTTGGGATCTCTCGAACCACCTCATTTAACTGGAGCACTGGCCTCAGACAATAAGGTAATCAGCTGCTCTCTTTAACTAAACACATAAATCCACAACTGGAAAAGATCTAAAATAGCTGCATTTTGCTACTGGAGTCATTAAGTAGACATTGCTTACTGTTGCTTTAGAAGGAATTAAATATGCAGTGGCAAAGTCAAGCACTGGAGTGTTATTTAGAAAAGTGTTTCTAAGACTTCTCAACTTTTTAGGGCACTCTTCCAACCATGCTTCCATGAATGACCACAGCTTTGCTGAAAGTTGCATCCAAGTCCCATCTCAGAAATCCAGTCCACCTCCCGTAAGCCCCAAAAACGAACAGCCAATTTCAAGATACGAAGACCATCTTGTTCCTGGCTTTAGTAAACTGTCATTAACCACGGGCTGTGTTTCTGAAGAAACATCTCCTCACGTGCCAATAAAAAATGGGCCAATTCAATTTCTGTCTGCATCTTCCAATGACCGTAGCTCCAGGCCACTACCCCCTCTGCCTGTTTCAGAAGGCCTTACTCCAGATGAGGTTGACAAAGAGGTGGAATTCCTGACTAGCTCAGATACTGACTTTTTGTTAGAAGATTATGAACTTCCTCCTTTTAAATCCAGTGCTCCAAGTCGGCGGAGCTTTAGGGGCTGTGGACAAATCAACTATGCATACTTCGATACTCCAGCAGGACCAAACCCAGAAGATGCCAACCCTACACGAAGCCTAAATGGATACATATCCAGTATTTATCCTCCTCCACAGCAGCTGCATCGACGTTTACGAAGGTCCCATTCTGGGCCAGCTGGATCTCTTAATAAACCAGTTGTAAGACTGTCTGGACACTTAAACAGGTCTTCTCCAAACTCTGATGAAGATAAACCAGAGATTCCACCAAGGGTTCCCATACCTCCAAGGGCTCTCAAACCAGATTACAGAAGGTGGTCAGCAGAAGTTGCTTCTAGTGCATACAGTGATGAAGACAGGCCTCCAAAAGTGCCCCCAAGAGAACCTTTGTCACGCAGCAATTCCCGTACACCGAGTCCCAAAAGCCTGCCATCATACCTCAATGGGGTTATGCCCCCCACCCAGAGTTTTGCACCTGATCCGAAATACGTCAGCAGCAAAGCTCTACAAAGACAAAATAGTGAAGGATCTTCCAACAGGGTCCCTTGCATTCTTCCAATTATTGAAAATGGTAGGAAGGCCAGTTCAACGCACTACTATCTGCTGCCTGAAAGGCCTCCATATTTGGACAAGTATGAGAAATTCTTCAGAGAAGCAGAAGAAAGTAGCTCTAACACAGAAGTTCAGTCCTGGTCTGGTGACTGCACAGCCACTTCAGCCCCAACAAAACTGGACTCAAAATCTAGAATGGACGTAGCTGGTCACCTGAAACGAAAACACCTGTCTTACGTGGTTTCCCCGTAGTTTCTGGGAACACAGGCTCAGCTCAGTTGTTCACAATGGAGCTGAACTTTACCATGTTACAAAGTTGTTAAGGTTCTCAGATAACAAAGTAGGACCAGTTTGTCCTCCGACAACTGGAAAGTGGATGGTAAAGTCCTCTTATGCTGCACATCTCTGATATGTTTCTTAAGACTGTTTTTTGTCTTGGTATATAGAGCTGAGAACCTACAAGGATTCCATAGAAACATACGGAGAGATAGTAGTCACAGTTGGCCAGTTATATGCTACCTAGATGAACGTATTTGGTAGTCACATTATCAAAAGAAATACAAATAAATCAATCTAGCTTTGCTTACGAGTCACTTATAAAGCTGACAACAGAGCAGATAGTGCAGTACAGTTTTTTGTATCGGGCAATTCCAAAATTTCTTTCACACAGTAGTAACTCTACTGAGAACAGACTCTATCATCTTTGGCCAGGATATACCAACCTGGTAAGAAGGTAACTGCAAGATCTGATATCCACCTCAAGACTTGGCAAGCGTATGGGAAGTGCATTTCGAAAGATGACTCTATTTTACAACTTAATTTGACACTAATAGACTCTTAAAGTGAGTTAGGTTTTGTGGATTCTTTCAGTTGCTAGACACACTTGGCTCAATTTTGCAGTTTTTCCTAGGAGAGACTTGGACCAGCTATTGCTAAGGCTCTGCTGCTGCTCTTTTCCTGCTGGATCCTAGAAACATGTGAAAGTGTCCTGAAAGTGGCAGAGGATATGAGTAGCTATACGGTTGCTATTAGGTAGGCAGTAACAACCACATGCTCACCTGGAGTCTGAAATTCTGACTGTATTAAATACAGAAACACAGCACAAGCTGGTCTTGTGGTTTGGTTTCTGTTCAGTATTTTAGGGGAGGAGGAGGGTATGAGGAAAAAATATTATTCCCTTTATGAACAGTGTCAGTCCCATCCCCTGCTGCTTCAGATGCTGCTTCTTGCTGTTTAATTTGTCCTCACTGTGCCTCAGCGATCCACTAAAGTTCATTGAGGTGCCACATTTGTGCATTAGCAGTTTCTCATGCTCATTTTGATTACATTTATCGTCTTACAGATAAGCACAAGAGAAAGGGTGCTCATAACGGAGGTACAGAAGATGACTGTGTTCCTCCTAACAGAAATAAACAAGCTGTTTACAGTTTAAACTGCTGAATGTTTGAGCTATTTTAAAGCTTACTTTTTATTTGTTTTAGTACAAACTAAATGAAGGTGAAATACAGGCTATAGAAATGCACTGATATTTCTGCATCGTGTACAGTATTGAATAAAAAAGAATTCACTTTGTATTTTGAATATTGTCATGTCTTGAGTTTAATAAAGTTATAAAATACTTATTTATGATACATTTTGGTTTTTGCTTTATTGAATAGTGTGTGCAGTTGTGCATTTGAGTCCTGCATTTACTGGAAAGTTCAAAGTGAATAATGTTAAATGTGCAACAAGTGTTGAATTCAGCTTGCATTTAATTAAAATTAAGATTTCTGCAGAAATGTTCAATGACTCGCATTGCACACCATTAATTTCAATCCCTCCTTACTACCTGGTAGCACGGTGTCTATAGTTTTGTGCTGGCAATAACGCATCCTGTAAGATTAAGTTATTCAGCCTATCATCATTAATAATCTTTTGTTATTTCTAGAATCAGCCATAGCATGTTAGGCACCATCGTACAGATAAGAGAAGGCAGTAGTGTTCCCGTCTTCAATTTTTCACCTGTTAAAAAGAGAACTAAATAGTACATTGAAGGTGACTGAAGAGGAGCTACTCCTACTCTGAGGATGAAAAAAGCTTGAGCATAGCACAGTAATTTTTTCTTCTTAAGAGGAGAAAGAAATTGCAAATACTCATTGCAAAGCAACTATGTTTAACCGTAGTATATGAGCCACGGAAAAGGTTACTGAAGATACAAAGCATCACACAACTTGGGTCTTTTAGCTATTTATGCAGGTAAATACTTGCCTCGATCTGTCAGTCTAGAGTCTTCACATTTTCTGTGAGTGAGCTTATTTCAGAAGAAAGCAGGTTGCCATCCGTGGCATTATATTCAATGGAAAAGCATCATATGTAGTTTTTCAGTAATGTCTAATTACCTGGCTTATATAGCTGGGGAGATTGCTAAGCTTCATTTATGTAGGTGCTTAAAAACCTACTGCGGTGCTATAAGACTGCTAAGAACCTACGCAGAGTGGCCTCCAAAACATCAAGAAGTTATCTAATCCTCTGCAAGGCTGTTGACTGTAATATTCATCCTACTGAAAGCTCTGCTTCCCCTCCACCCCCTAGAGTTTTCAGAGGTGAAAAAACTCGAATTGGTACTTACAACCTTAATTCTGAGCAGCTGTAACCCTAGGACCCCAAAACAACATACCCTCTCAGTTATACCATTCCTGCTGCAGCAAACAGATCAGCACTGCTAAGCTGCAGCTTGTTCCTTGTCAATTGTGAGTCTTGGCACAGACTCAGCAGTTGTCTTTTCAGAACTCAGTTTAAAAGCAAGCAACTGCCCTGCAAATCTCTTCTAGCTTTTGTCTCTGGGTCCCACTCCATTCCTGATATGTGGAAGCCCCCTTTTTAGCCTAGGTTCCTGTGCTTGAACAAACTGCTCTTTCCCCTTACCTGGAAGCACTGGAGTTGCCAAAGGCCTTAAGTAAGTCTCAGTTCTGCCCTTAACAAGCATTTATTCCCAAAAGAGTAGCAAAGCCATCTTGGATGGGAAAAAGAAGAAAGCTTCCCCATCCAGATACCCCCTAGTAAGCGTCTTCCCTGCTTTCCGTGGGATTGTTTCGGCTTAAAGCATTTGGGGAAAAGCCACAGGGCTAGTGCACACACTGAGAAATGAACCCCTCTTGACAGGGATGCCAGCCCAGTCATTCTGTATCATGGGATGTATAAGGCATTGCATTTGGATGAAGGAAAACTGCAAGTCCGAGCCATCGCACTTGCTGCCAGGTCTTATTCACTGTTCTTTTTGTGAATACAGCAACAGGATAAGCTTTCTGCCCCAACTCACTGCACTTCACACCTGCCTGACGCTATTACTTAGCATTTGCACAGGGCAAGCCACAGACTTCTAAAGCGACTAACAACTGAACGCGTCTTTAGTGCGTATGAAATGGGGTATTTGTTACAATTTCCCCAGCCCCGCACCATGGCACTTACTTTCACTTCTGTAAGCAGTGGAAGTTCCCGAATCAGTGTGCTAAACCCCTTTTCTGCTAATGTAGCAGCAGGGTATTTTTCACTTCCTCAGAATAAGATCTACTTCCAAGCACAAACTATTTTCATATTTAGAGTACTGAAAAGCTTAAAAACCTTATAAAACTTATGTTTCTGAATGGCCCTACTTAACCTTTTCTGAAATTCCAAAAATGTTTAGGACTTTTACCCTAACCTCCATTACAGTTTTTCTCCTAGGGAAAAAAAAATAAAAGATACTTGCATATTCCTTTCCTGAAAACATTAGTATTGTCTACTCAGTCCTGAGCATTAAAAAAAAAATACTCTGTAGTGATGCTCTCTTTCCTACTGTGTGTAAGCTGAGTAACAGCTGAACACAGCGTTAAGTCCCATTCCAGAAGTTAAACTTAAGTTTAGCACAACAGTGACTGAAGTAAAACAGACTGAACCTGAATTGAAAATAGTGACTTGCTATGAGCAAGACATTCAAGCAGGTTTCAGAGCGCATGTGCCTCTTCAGTATGAGGAAAGTCATTTATAGGCAAGTCTTACAGTAAAGTAACTTGGCCATTTTCCCTTTAAAAATCCAAAGTAATAACATTTCACTGAGGACTTGGTCCACAGTTCAGTGGCTCTCTCTGGGTGAAGGTTGGGGGTGACTGACAAAGGCAGGTGGAAGCCTTGCTTGTGTATTCTGAAGATGCCAGGTTCCTGTGCTTTGGGGGACAAAGTTTGCATGATCCAAAAACTGTATTCCATTTTCCAAGTGAGTAATTAAGGCAGTAGGGCTGTGGGGGAAGCTTTGCAAGTTCTGGCTAGAAGACATCCCTCTGCTCATCCCCTGGCACATGATAAGACTTGTCAGGACACAAACATGCTCTTGCAACAGCCTGATCCCGTTTGAATATTTAGAGCTCGGGCTCACCTGGGCAAGGCCCAACAGCTTGCCTCTGAGGAGGAAGCCCCTTGCCAGATAGATTTGACTGGAGTGATCACACTTCAGAGCAGTTATGGCTTGATACACTGAAGCCTGAAGAGTCAAGAAATTTGGGTTGAAGCAGGGAAGAAGAATGTGCGTCTAAGGAAAGGCAACGCTTCCCACAGCCTCCCGATTCAAGAGGTGGGCTATGCATACTGCTCCCCCTGCCCCAGCAGTCTCGCCTCAGCAGCACTGTTGTGACCACCCACCGTGTTAGTGGGGACCCACGGGTCCCAGGAGGCAGCTGTGCTGGGGCAAAGGGAGTTTGTAACGCAGCAAACTACAAAGGGCTGGATCCAGAGTACCCTATGGTGAAGCCAGAATCATTGAGCAGACCTCAGTGAGACGTGGCTGGCAGCAAAGCTGGCAAGAATGGGGAGTGACCTCTCCCTCAGGCTGTCTATACCACAAGCAAAAGCACACTCTAAGTAACCAGTACCAGCAAGAGGTATCTGTCATATCTACCCTGTGCAAGGGTCGCTGCTGCCTAGGGCTGTTTGGCTGCTGGCAAAACATCCCCCCACTTGGTGAGGTTCGGACTAGCAAATCAACCCAGAGGAGCCGAGTCTAGCTGGTAACTGAAGGATAGGATGTTTGCCTCAATATGCCTTTTCCTGAAAGGAAGAGGCTGTGTTAGTACCTGGCGACTTGAAAAACCCATTAGCTTAACCTCTCCACCATGTTAACTTGCTCTTAAGCAGATCATGTCAGGAAATAACACACAGCTGTAGTGGGAGGTCATTTAAAAGCCTCTGGATCGTCAGTTTCTCTTGCATCATAAGAGATAAAACAGAAAATAAACCCCAATTCAGAAGCATGCTGATTGACAACATAATTAAATTCTGTAGTCATTTAAAATTACTGATCATTGTTGTTGCTGTCACTATTAGTTTTCCATTCACTCCCAGACTGCAACAGGCAGAATTGCTACTGTACTGAAACTGCAGAAGAGCTCTCACTGAGATTGCGCTTCCTCCTGCTGCAGCCTTGGTTTTGCTTTTAAACAGTCCAAGGGAAGCAGTAGGCTTGACATGATAAAAGGAAAGCATCCATCTAGTACAGGACAAAGACACCAAATCTGCAAAGGCAGTTATTACAGCAGGGAGTAGTTGCTGATGGTGTTCAAACAGAGCCTTGTCAGGAATTCAGGGTTAAGATGATGACCAGATCAGTCATGGTGGAATTCCCACCCTTCAAACCCATGATTACAGACTGTGGCCCTTATAAACACATTTAATAGTATTACAAGCTGTATGCTAAGTACATACCCTCTAGATTACTGTCAAGAAGGAAATTTGAGATGGAGGTAACAAGGTACATAATTTTATCTGCTCATAGGGTCTGTGCAGTTAGGTAACCGACTGAGCATGGGTGAGCATGTGTTGAGCGTTCCTGGGGTAAACTTTGCTTTTTTCAGTGTAGCCTAATCTTTTCCTTTCTTGATAGCTTGCTTTCCAAAGCAGGCTATATTAATTTAAAACTGAAAACATACAGCAAATTTTCTGCTTCTCATAGATCCTTGGCACTGAAAATCTAGCACACAAAGTTTAATTATACTTATTAATATTTGTTAAATAGTGCTGCAGAGATTTCTGGCTGCTGAGCTTGTGATTAGCATTTGTAAGCTGGAAGAGGTGTTACCCCCACCCATCCTGCGTTGTAATTCAGGCCTTGCATAATCCCTGCCCAAATGCCTATTTTCATCCACACAGCTCATTATCTTTTCTGAATCATACATGGAAGCCACACCCGTGATTGCTCATAGACTGTTGCTATATTATTTGTATATTGGTGTGCACCTTGATCCCAGCTGTGGTTAATTTTGGAAAAGGTGTTAGGTATTCCAAATTTTAAGTGGCATGCCACTGAAACATGGGAACCATTACTGCTATTCATTTCCTTACAAAGTGATTCGGAGGAAGAGATGCTTCTACGTCTAAAACCTGCAGCTTCTTGCTGAAGATTAAAACTGTCACCCACAAATTGTTAGCATGTGAAAGCTGCAAAGGAAGAAGAGTGCAGATGTACTGCCACGAAACACCAGGGAAAAAAACATGCCAGATTACCCCACCATCACCAACCCGAATCTGCTCAAGGATGCTAATCACTGCACATTGAGCCATCGTGATAAAATACTCTGAGGCCCTCCACACTCTAAGTCTCTGGATCAAGCATCACATCATCAGGCCTGACCCTAAAGAACAATCTCCTGCCCACCACCTACCCCGGTGACAGGAGAGGCACATTCCTGTTACCCGAAATCCTCATTTTACCTTTGTTAATGTGTTTCTTGTGCTCACAAGAACGTCAAGGGCAGGGTCAGCACTATCGAGTGTCCTTCTGCAAGGCAACTGGAACATCCGGCCAGTCCTATAGACTTAGCAGTCTTCAGGTGTAAAGCTCTTGGGGAACGTGGCAGCCTCAGGGAAGTTCATGCTAAGGACCACATCAGCTCATGCCACATTGAGTCCAGCTGCTGCTTGGCAAGGTGCAAGGGAGACACAAACGAACAGCAAGTGGACCTTTGCAAGGTTACTCACTGCCTTGCAATCTGTGTGTTGTCATTTACTGGCTATTAAGCAAGGTCCAGAGGAAACCTGAGACTCCAACCATATTAGGTTGCACTTGGTGACTTCACTTGTCATCTATCATGTTGACAAGTTATTCCAGAAAAGTTTTCCTGCATCCTGATTGCACGCCCCTGCGCTTAGAGCTTAAGCAATTTGAATTGGGATTGTGCTCTTATGATGCAGAATCGACATTGCTCCAGCACAGCAACAGGCACGTGGCAACGCAGAGGCCTCTAACAACTCAGGGCGGAGATGAGATTACGGCGCACACCCAACATATTCTGTTGCTCGTGGGACTAAAATAGCCTGAACTTCTTTGGCTGGTGGGAGGGAGGGCTGTCTTTTCACCGAGTATTTTCTCATCATGCTGACAAAACCCAGTGAACCAAAGCAGTCACTTCACTAAAAGCCATGGGGACAGACAGCCCTGCCAGAGACACACTCTTTTAGAAACGGATGGCAGCGAGGCAGGTGCTGGCGAGCTCCTGCCTTGAACATACAGAGGGTGATGGAGAACTGGCACGGGGCTCTGAAGAAGAAGGGCTAGCCTGAAGGAAGGACAAACTGTTAGCTCCTAGCTTCAAGTTACGCAGCTTAATGCCAGCGTTTTGTTAAAGGCCGATGGGCTCAACATACATGTTTTTGGGTGCAAGGAGACCGCACCGGGCCTTTTTCTTCTATAGGTTTTATCAGTCACCAGATGCCCCGTGCTGGATGCAACACCCAATAGTATTGTTCTGCAGGAACAGCCAAGGACGTCACCGCTCCCCAGGCAACGTTTCCACTGGAGGAACAGACGTTTCCACAGAGGAACTACCGCTCCTCTCAGACAGAGACAGCGGGCACAGGCAGCACTCCAGTCCCGGCTTTAGGCAAGACGATGTGGCGCACAGAGTCAGCTCAAGACTGCTCAGCCTCCCGGGCTGCTTGCAGCCGAGCAGGCCGCTGCAGCGTGCGCTGGACACGCCGCCCGCCTCTCCCAGGCCAGGCTTCTCCTGTCACCCAGGCCGAATGCGACCAGCTGGAGCAAAAGCCGCCTCCGTGATGAGAGGGATGCTATTGCACACCCTGGAGCAGCACAGCGAGGCAGCTGCTCCACAGCAGTCCGGTTTACGATTTAAGGCCCGAGCTTTCCGGCGGGACATTCGGTCAGGCCGAACACAGGTCCCTGCCGCCTCAGGACGCGCTCAGTCCCGCCGGGCGCCGCGAGCCAGCCTGTCGCCCGCGGGGGGCGGGGCTCCGCGCAGGGCGAAGCGGGAGCGGCCCAGACCCCTCGGCCGCAGCCGGGAAGGGGCGGGGGGGG
>JANZLQ010000001.1:104470-117459 GCA_026212715.1 Elanus axillaris
ATCTCCTCCCCCTCCTTCTTCACTGACCTTGGTGTCTGCGGAGTTGTTTCTCTTACATGTTCTCACTCCCCGGCTGCCGTTTCTCTCCCTATTCCCCAACTTCTTTCCCTTCTTAAAATGTTATCACAGAGGCGTTACCACTATTGCTGACTGGCTCAGCCTTGGCTGGCGGCGGGTCCATCTCGGAGCCGGCTGGTATTGGCTCTGTCAGACAGAGGGGAAGCTTCCAGCAGCTTCTCGCAGAAGGCACCCCTGTAACCCCCCCGCAACCAAAACCTTGCCACAGAAACCTGATACACACTCCCGCTTGTATTCGGGGGATTCCTTTGATTCAGAACAGCAGCTCTACAAGATTGCAAGGAACACTGAGAATGCTAAAGGAAGTTCTACCATAACCATCAATGATGAGAGGACGGTTGCAGGCTTTAGCGCTGTTATTGAGTACACATCTGAACCACAGGCAAGTTCTGGCTGTGGCTCAGAGTTGTTGCCAGTGTAAACCGTAAGAATATTACACCATTGATATTTAGAAATCAGAAAGATTTGCTCAGAAAATTGTTACGTCCCTAGTCCTGCTGGGAAACTTCAGCAGCTGAGGAAACCTTCAGTGTCACCACTGATAAATTTCTCTCTCTCTAGACATAAGTCTGCTCTTTAGAATACGAGTGCTTGCATGAGATCCTCGGAAAACTTTACTTCTTCCATCCTCTACTGTTAGTGGAAGGGCCTTGAACTACATTGTAAAAGGTATGTGAGTATCTACAAGACTCAAAGGGCTGTAAACTCTGTGTGTGTGGGGGATTATTTAAGGTTGTAGAGGGGGTTTAATTAGAAGCTGTTGAATGAAGTTAAGCAAAAGAACAAGCCTGAGTATAAAGGCTTGCCTCTCAACCAGCGACGCCTTCTAGCACACCACAGAGTTTTGTGGAAAGCACAAAGGCTCTAGAGCTTCTGAAGAGACTGAGTGCAACACAGAGCACTGCCATACCTAACTGCTGTGCTACCCAGTGGAGTCCTCAATGCCCTAGACACTATAGAGGAATTAGGTTACCTTAAAATAGGATACTGGGTTTTACAAGTCTCAGTGTGTTTCTGGAGCCTATCACGTACACCAGCCCTGTTTCCCAAAGTGTGGCCAGAAACAGACAAACCAGTAATGCTGCCTAGTCCCTTAACTAGTACTCTTCTGGTTAGAGCACTCGAGATACAGGAAGCCTGGATTAAATTCCCTCACCTCTGGGTTGTGTGCCTGGGCCTGCTCTGCATGCAGAGCTCTGAGTGTCCACGTATGCACAAAGGCGGATGCTCCTAGACATGGAGGATTCACATACAGCAGGTCTGGCAGTTCTGAAAGGGTAAGGTCTGCCTTGGGATGCCTACCCCACGGAATGCATGCTAAGCAAAGGAGCTGGGCCAGTGTCCGAGGCGGCACCCACTACAGTGATTCACTCAGCCTGCTCCTACCCCCTTCCTTTCTTTAGCTGCTTCTCAAGAGACGGCAGGGAAGAGGCTGAAGGACAGATAAATTGTTCCAGCAGGGGCAGCCTGTCCCTTTTTGCTGTTCTTCCCAGAAACCTTTTACCTTCCTGCCCCCTGATGATGCTGCAAGAACTACAGCACCTCCATGGAAGTTCAGAGCTAGGGAGCGTTAGCAGAGGAGTAAGCCATTCAGCTGTCAGATCAGGGCAGCAGGTAGGCATGTCTGTGCTGGGGCCTGCTCAGCTCTCATTTTACATATTTTGCTTTCTCTCCGTATTGCATTTCACACAGATGTACCACATGCAAGACCACATTCTAAACGTGCTGAACTACTATTTAAAATTTCGAGCAACAACTTCTTCATTCACTCACAGTGTTTCCTTGCTTATTTTTCAAACTCAAACATTGCATCCCACATCCTACTAAAACGTAGTCTCCGTGTAACAGCAATGCATCCTTTTTGCAGAGGTGCAGTCTGTGAACAGGAATGATGGTATGGACGCAGGGCTCGGGATTATTTCTGTAGTTGGCACCTTCCTACTTCTCTGTTACATGCTTATCTTTCCAACCAAGCCACACCTCATCCAGGCTGCTGGAAGACCGCTGTCTTTTATCATGTTGGGATTGTTGCTTGTATCTTGCATCACAGTGCATCTTTTTGTTGAAAGAACAAACAAAATAATCTCATTAAGTAGCCATTCTTTGCTCTGACAGTCACTGTGGGTTTCATGCCTTGTAGTTAGGTCGTACCAAAAAGTATACGTATTCAAAATGGCTAGCAAGCTGTCCAAGGCTTGTAATTACTGGATGAAGTGTATTCCTTTGTGTACTTTTACAGCTGTAAGTACTAGTGTGCAGACTGTTTTGCATCCGTTACGGTTGTGTTTGTCTCCACCTATTTTAAAAGTAACGCCTTCCTCTCTTGAGAAGAGCCTCCTTTCTCTGTTGCTCGGAGGGACATATTCCTGGGTTTGGATTTGTGCCCGCTTACAGCACAGTGCCATGTATTTTGCTTTTCCCTTTTTGGAAAGAAACTTGGCAAGGAACTGCAGCAAACCCAGAATGCTTGCTCTTCACATGTTCTTTCTTTCTTTCTTTCTTCTGGTTCAGAGCTGCTTCTTCATTTATAAGCTCCTTCATTGCAAAGGAAAATATTTTTCAGCATTGCAAGTATTCACTGCTGGCACTAGCATCTATGCCATCTTGTGTACATTCCTGTTCCTAAGTCATAAAAACGCACCTCAATTAAACAAAAGACCTCACCCTCAATTATGCATTCAAGCCTACACAACGACCGGAATCAAGAGAAAAAAAAACCCCACACTATTCTTGAGAGATGATACAAAGCATACGGCAGATGCTAACTGACTACCTTCTCTGCAGGAAAACAAACAATCCCCAAAATCCTCCGACTGTCAGGGAACAAAATGGTAAGTGCTAGCTAGAGATGAGTGGATGCACTCTTTTCATTTTAAGCCAAGTTCTGTGGCAGCAAATATCCAATTACCATAGGCTCTACAACTAAAGCTTGCCAATAATAAAAAAGGCACAAAGTTTCTAGCATTCATGAAATGCTGAGCAGAAGAGTACCTCATCTCATCTTTCAGCAGCAGATGCAAGGTGTTTTAGGGAAAGAGACGCGTAACAGCTAGGGAACCTCTGTATGAAACAGATAAGGAGAGAGGAAAAAAGCATTTCCCAAGTTGGAAGGCAATTTTTTCCCCCCTCTCAAATCAGCAAATTCCTTCTTCACACTTCCCCCAAGAGAAAAACTAGCCTCACCTTAATTCATACTTAACTCCCCTAACTGGACGACTGAGTTAGTGACACCTTGGGAGAAACAGAGAACCCGTGTAAATTCAGGTTTGCAGGAAATCTGCAATGTAAAAGGTTGAGAACAGGGTCAGCTTTATGAAGGAAACTGTGATGCAAGCACATTTCATTAACCAAGTCCTTTTTGCTGAGTGCAGTGAAAGAATCTGCAAGTTAACCAGATATATTAATGGGCTCTAAGCTCATTTTACTGAGTGCTTTTCCTATTACTACTTTTAAGAGGAGTGAGAAAGCCCAGATGTACACATTGAAAACCTCTCGTCTGTAAACTGAACTCTCTCGGCCTTAGAATAAAAAATAAAAATCTATAATAAAGTTTCTGCTTGCTTTGTTAATCCCTTATATTAAAAGATTTCCAGAAGCCTAAATATAATATGAGCATGGAAATATTTTCCTTCTAATGCTGTAAGGCAGTACTACAGCCCAGGAAAGCACAGCTTTTCCTGTGTTCTGAATCACGCCCATTTACAAACCAAGTGATTATTCCAGATTCTAGGACAAAGAATCTTTCCATCATTTGGTTTACATTTGCATGGCTATACCAGTTAGACGTGCAGCTTTAATGAACGAACATGCCCAATCTTACACAGATTACAACTTTTTGCATATCTTGAGCATATTTCAAAGCTAGAGAAACATATGAAAGATTTCCTAAACAAATTAGAAGCAGAGCATAAAAAAGCTAAAGCAGTTCTTCCAGTAGATACCAACAACGTAGAGACATTTCTGAATTCTAAATTTGCAAAAGTACCTACGTATTTCATTACCAAAATGCAGTAATTGAGAATGAACTTGTTTCCCATTAAAATAAGCAATCATAAAGGCACCTATGCAGTCATTTTTTAAAGTTCAGATTGTACCCTTCAGATGTATGCAGAACCAGGTCTCCAGGTGCCGTCTGTGGTAACTTCAGAGTCCGGTGAGGTGTCTTCTTGTAAGTGTGGTTGCTGACAGAGCCAGGTAACAGCAAAGTTATTTGGGAAAAGAAAGGTGGCAAAGAGAAAAATTGATCCCAAAATCTCAATTCTTATGGCGATAGCGCTCCAATACTTCCTCCAGAGATCTGTCCAGCAACTCCTCTAAGCTGACATATGCTCACTGAAGCCAGTCTTGTAGCAAGTTCCGTCCGATCCACAGTAAGCAGAAAAAAGCACTGCTGCTGGTGGTAAGCTACTAACTCCAAAAATCCTGCTTTACAGCGATTATTAGCTGCCCGAACAGCTCAACGGATCTGCAATCATTTAATGGAGAAGACAAATTCCAAGGGTATCATGGACAACCTGCTAGCTATAGGAACTCTAGGGTGCTTGACAAGGAAAGAATATTCCCACTTTTAATTTAGTTCCATGCCATCTTAGAACTAATACTAGTTAGTTATTTGCCTTATTTGTATACAGGAAACTAAATACTGTTTTAGCAAATTCTAAGTTACAACTTATTAATCTGTGTCACTGAATCATAGAATATCCTGAGTTGGAAGAGACCAAAGATGGTCATAGAGTCCAACCCCTGAGTCCGCCCAGGGCAACCTAAAAGTTAAACCATGTATCTAAGAGCATTGTCCAAACGCTTCTTGAACACCGACAGGCTCGGGACCGTGACCACTTCCCTCGGGAGCTTGTTCCAGTGCTTGACTACCTGCTCATTCCAGCTCATACTTCAGAAGAACTGTATGAGATTCTAGACAGAAGTTGTTTTGAACAGTACATTGCTAGCCATAGCAGTAAAAGGGTTTTATGGGTCTGGATTGGGAGAAAACACACAAAGAAACAGCACACAAGCAGGGTTGCTTCACTTTTATTTACCCAGCAAACATTTTCCCACGTGATTCTTAAATGCCATGCAGGAGCTAACCAAGATTATTAGGTGCTGGCTACTTTTGCGTGATGAAGCTTTTTGCTAACACTATCTTTTTCCAGAAATAAAGACCACTGGTTTGTTAAGGTATCCCAATTTAGCCAAGTACCGTTGCTAATTTCACCCGCAATTAAATTGTATTTACAACAGCGCATCTTACAGTTATTCTACAACGGACAAGATCCTCCATCCAAAATTGTCCTACTCCCCATCCCACACCAGGATTTCACTCTTTCAGTATTAGGGGTGCCTTCACCTGTTCGGCCACTTCCTTCCCCATCAGCGTTTCAACAATGGCCAACCCAAATTCAAAGCTGGTACCAGGGCCACGGCTGGTGAGGATGTTCCCATCTTTCTCCACACGGCTCTCGGAGTAGGAGTAGTGTGCTTGGGGGGGACACACAACAGAAAGAGGGTCAGTCTCCAGCACAGCAACCACAGCGCATAGACCTGCCTGCCGCAGGGCACCGCGGCCAGCTGCCTGCAGGCTACAGCAGCTGAGGAGCGGCGGCTCCCCACCCGCCGACAGCGTCAGGCTCTGCAGAAGGCACCTCAGCCACCTGGGTGGGCCCAGCCTGCCTCGGGCTCTGTACCCCTGCCTCTCTGCAAACAAGCAGCGCATCACTGCCTGCAGTCCTCAGGGAGGAAAAGGGCCCACAGGGAGCTCTGCCACCTTATTCACATGGTATGGGAATGCACCTCTGATTCTGCAAGCTCATCAAGAAGCGCCTGCCGTGCCTGTCAGTTCTTGTGAGGTTACTTTTGGAAGTCAGACTGCCGTTGTGTAGCTGTTCACAACTTGCACTGCTCATGGGAGAGCAGGAAAGGTGCTGCTGGAGTTTGCTGTTGGGCCCACTGAGGCAAAGAACCAAAAGGGCAAGAGATGGCCTCTCTCAGCCTCAAGAGGAGAAGGGAAAAAGTGCTCCTAGTATGACAGCAGCAGCGTATTTTCTTCAAGGATGTGAATGTTAATACAGCCCTGCATTTTGAGGTTAAACAGACTTAGAAATACAGTCTTCTCATATTCAGTTGAATTTTGATTACATTCAGGAAAGCATTAAGGAAATTCAGAGACACAAAATAAGATACAAAAGCTATCTTCCTTTCTTTAAATCAGGGGTCCAGCTGAAAGAAAACCCAACGCTCCGAGAACAGCTTAGAGAGAAACTCACAAAAGTCATTACGTACCTCCATTCATCATTTTATCTTTGGCCAAAGGATGTGTTGTGACTTTGCTTCCAAACCCTATCCCATGTGCCAGCAGGGCAGTAGGACCTGTAAGGACACAAAGTTGCACCAGTGAGGAACTGTTTTCTGCTACAAATGCTTTTCAGAATGCAGGTTCAGGCTAGGCCCTCAAGGGGCCAAAGCTCCCTGTGGACACACTACTTTCTATAAAACCTGGTGCCAGCCCTATCTCTGAAGCAAAAAGCCTCAAAAAGAACACAGCTGTATAACCTCTCCCATTCTATTGTACAAAACGCCCTGCGCAGAGAAACTGATGAAGAAAAGAGAAGGTTTAGGGAACACCCAGTTTATGCAGCTGTCCTGCCAATGACTGTGCTGCCTTTGAAGGAGTCAAGAACAATGGTCATTTCACTTCCAGATAATACATTTTGTTTAAAACTGCTTGAAACTAAATAACAAAAAGTCTGCATTTCAATCTGAACATTAGCTAGGTACAATTACCTTAGGATCTTGTTAAGCTTTGCATTTAGAGACTTAGCAGATAAAATGTTATCTGAGCAAGCCTTTGCATGTCGCAATTGTGTGCCAATCAGTATTTTAGACAGATCATGGGCTGGCTGCTACGTTTTTGGTTTTAACAGTCTTTCTCTTTTCCTTTCATACTTCCTCCTTGGCCTGAATTGAGGAAGGAGTTCGTGTCAATAAGCCTTAGGTCATCTGACAGAAAATCCTTACGGGAATTCCAAAAGAAACTGAAGGCAGGACTGGCCTGACAAGAGTTTCAGTTCAGATATAGTCCAGGAAATAACCTTCTCTGTGTTCAGATGGAATCAGCTCTAAGAACCGTTATACCTAAATAAATGAACCATCCCAATCACAAGCAAAGGCCTTTATTGGGCAACTGTGAATTTCCGATTGCTCTGCAAGAGATACAGATAGAAAAGTAGAAGATTACCACTGGCAAGTTCGAGAATGTTCACAACTCTGTATATCTATCACCTGACTGAAGAATGAAAGCAAAAAACCCCCAGCAACGTACCAGGAAACAAAAGTGAAAACACACTCCACAAACACACTCTGTTAGACTGTCGTTTAAATGCTCGTTGCCACTCTCCTCGTTCTCAGCTATGGGTACCTCGGCCAGCCTCTCAGTTCCGCTGGGAGTATTGGCAATTGTTCATCTTGCTTTTTTACATGCAAATCTTACAAAGGAATGAACCGGATACCTAGCTGTGCAGAATATGTAAGCAGACAACCCCCTCCTCGGAGTAATTCCATCTTTTGCTACCACTCAGATGAGGAATGGTGAGCCTGTAATTCTATATTTACAGCCTTCCTTCTGAAGTTAAAGGGCAGGAGAGGAGATGTGAGATAAATTTATAGCAACGATGTTCTGCCAGCAACGTGTCCTCGCAGAAAGACCACCAGAATAAGCAAGTATTTTGTAAAAAAATCCTCACACAGTACCTTTCACTTTTTATTTTAAAGACAGTAACACAACCAATTGAAAAAAAACTGGGTACCAAGCAGAACTTGCAGCATAAGTGTTTGCAGTATTTATTTCAGAGATTCCTCTGCTATTAACTTTACAAAAAATTCACATGCTGATGGGTGCATGTATAGTACAAATCCCTGCTACTGCATTACAGGAATACGGATTTCTAAGACAGGAAACTGTCTGCCTGCCCCTTCAAAATATCCAAATGCTTTACAGAGCAAGACGCCTTGTTAACCCACCTGCACATATAGCAGCAATCAGGCCTTTTCTGCTTTCCTGGTCCTTCAAAATGTCTTTCACAGCAGGAGACTGTACAAAGAAACCATATCACAAGTCATTGTTTGGCATTGATTATTTGAAGCATGGTTGAAATATTTACCACTGCAAATTCATAAACAAGTTTTACAAAGAAAACCAGCTGCCAGCTCTCCTTCCTGCCTCAGGACAGAGGGCAATGAAAACACTAAAAAGGAGAAAACCTGAAACCAATAAATACATGCCCCACAAGGAAAGAGCAAGGAAACCAGAAGGAACTGCAGGGAAGTACTTGGCCCACATAAAAGCTGGTTAATCCATAGCCACAGAAAGTTGTTGTTGGAAAACTTCACAAGACAAATAGGAAAGACTATTCATGAGATACCTCCAGACAGCCTCTATCATTCTTAAGAAGATTTATACGGGGTATTTGTCTCATATTCCAGGGCTTACAAACTGTGTGATACCATCTAAATACTATCTGATAGATCGACTTGTTTGTCCGCCTGCCTTCCACAAGGTATTTATTTATACCACCACTACAACAGCTTTGCACCAGAGACAGAATTCTTGAGCAAAGGAAGAGAGTCTCGTGGGTTCAGCCTGTTTTATACTTCATGGAATTAAATCTTCATTTGCAACTGTTTCATCTTCATATGATTATGAACAGAGATTTTCCCACAATACAGAGCACCCTTCCCTTTTTATTCAGCTTAACTAGGTACTCAAGTCCAAGAATTTACCCAGTTCTCCCACCTATGTATTCGTAAGAAGGCTTAACACAATTAACATTTAGTTTACCGATTCGTTCAGAGGAGAATTTTCAGATGCCAAACTGAATTTGCAGGATTACTAAGCAAGTGTAGACCACCCACTACTCATGAGGGTGCCCATGAATCTTTACCATACCAGAACTTTACCTCTGACAAGTTTTGAGCTCCAAGGTTACCCCCAGGCAGGACCACGACATCATAAGGTCCCTAAACAAACAAAAAATAAAATTGTTCTGTTGAACAGAGGCTGTACACACATTACACCATTTTAAGGCCGCTACAGAGGAGTCGGATGAGAAGCAAAGGGATCTATCTACCTTTTCTTCCATTGAACGGCACTTTACGATCAGACAACCAGTTCCAATTATGGACCAAAATATGGTCTCCTACTCCAGGAAAAGCCTATTATCAATAAAGTCTATCATGAACTAACTTTCAAGCCCAGTGCCTTTAGGAGCTTTAACAAGCAAATGGCAGCTCTTGCACCGTAAGGGTAAGTGGTTTTGCTCCAACCTTACCGTATAGGTCTAACTATAGCATTGTTTAGCTTCCCATCAGAACTGTTCAGTCGTTCCAAATCACAGTACTTTGTTGGGCCGACTAACACGCAAAATAAAGCTCTATGTTTGATGCTTTGCAAAAACAAGTACCTGCGCAGAATTACAAAATCTGCCTGATCCTAGCATGCTGTGAGGCAGGACAACACTGAAGGGGAGCACTGCAGGACGTGCAGTTCCATTATTCACTACTGCATAGAGCTAACATAACATGCAACATATTTCTCAAAGTAATGCATAAGCTTTCCAAATTCACCTCTGAAACTGTGAGAAAGGCTACGTTGGCCACTATATCAGATCAGGGTGACGACCAACCTCTTTCCTGGCATCTTCAAGACTGGCATCAGGACAAATGAAGACATCTCGACTGCACTGCACTGGTTCTTTTCCTGTTAGGCCTGCAACAGTCACCTTGATCTAACAGAAGAATACATACAATTCAAGAATTTAGGGCATTTTTCTTATATGTTAGTTCTTAAGAATGAGCGAAGCACTACTGACAGCTGCTGAGAACAGGGCAACACTTAAGCTTCCCCAAACCATGATTAAGTCCAAATGCACAAGGTAAGCAGCGACACTCACCTAGAGAGTAACAAATACCTCTAACAGTTCAACTTTTCAAACATGACATTTAGAGAATATCTGATCCCACAGGTTTTAAACAAAACCGAACAATAAAACCCAGGAGAGCTGGACTAAGTAGATCAGATAATGAATTAAAGTCTCTCTGCAGGCTCAAGCCATTCTCAGACACACTTACGGCACGTTCGATTTTCTCCCTTGACTTTTAGATGCCTGGTCATAATATCATACATGTGCATGGCAGAGCTCATGTTCACTAAATAAGCAGACAAGCTTGAGCTTCTTATGGCAGACCTGCCATATGGCGAGCACATTATTGGAATGACAAAGATGGTGGGAGAGGGTAATTTTTATTTTAGTCATTTCTATACATGTGCAGTTGGTGGGTTTATTTAAAATCTTATTTTCATACTTAACCAGATGATAACACTGTGGACCACTACCGTTGCCAAAGTAACAAAGAGCATCAGGAATCCCACCAGACAGAATTCTAGTTGATAACAGAATCTTAAAAGCAGCTTGACAAAAGCTCTGTAATGTCATGAGCTGTAATGTGCTGAGCTGTCCAGACCCCTAAAAAAAAAGCACTTCCTGTTACTATGCATGGGAGTAGCCATGTTTTCTGACAGGGTAAGATTTACCTGAAACACCGCTCTAGTCTACGTGAGGCTCATGTTTTAAAAGGTTATCTTTTGCACAAATGTCAGTTGTAATGCATGCTTATTTGCTAACCGGTAAGAAGGCAAGGGTGAATATTCACCTCATACCAGCAGACTACGCCTTGAACTCCTAGCAATGACCGTCAACTTGAGGCAAAGATTTTCCCTTGACCAAGCACTCACAAAAAGATTTTTCATTGTCTGCATACTCACCCCAGCCCTTCTCATAACATCGGTGGGGATTACAGTTTCCATTTCCTCTGCCCCTTTTGCGAGAATCACCAATGCTCTTTTTGAGGCCATATCTTCAGGGGTTGCTATTAGGTGAGATGGTTGTGAAGGGGCGTCTGAGGAGGGCAGAAAGAGACAATATGTGGTTAGAAGGCAAATCCCCTAGTACAAATCCTTCCCAATGGTGAAGTTTAACAGTGAGCAATTTGCATTTTTGCATTATCTTTCATTTAAGCCACCTTAAAATGGTTCACTAGCTTTAATATTCACAGCAATCCCACTTAACTAAAGAGCTTTTTACAAAGAACGCATTATGATATTAAGGGATCAAGACATTTGTGTAGTGGGAGGCACAGCACATCAGCACCAGAACAGAAAGCAGCCTGGCCTAGTCAAGACTTTACATGACTTGAGTCTGCCAGAGAGAGGGGTTCAAGGTGGGTGGCAGAGTTGTTTTCAACTTGCACACCCTCACTCATACCCAGACTACTGACTCCTACCCAGGTCAGCATTGATAAAAAGGGCTTGCATGAGCTTTGACCTCATGTCTGGTATTTAGTTTCCGCACAGCATGCTTCATGAAGAGTTTCCTGTGACTTACAATGACTCGACCAGTGCCCCTGCAAAACCTCAGCAACAGATTTTCTGGGTATTTCACAATTTTGTGGGGGAGAAACACGCGTGCACATGTGTGATGGGGGAGCAGACCACAGAATTTAGCAAATGGAACAAACTAGGCTTCAGACTTTTTTTTTTCTGGCTCCTAAACTCAAGTTGAGGTGAATGGCCAAATTTCCATTTGAAGGCTAAGTTAAAGTAGCATTAACTACATCATGTAAAATACACACTAACTCATACTGGTCTGACAGAACTCTGTGAAAGCGTCTGTGGTGTGAGAAGGCATTTCACAGGTCATCTGCTCTATGAGACAGGGATTTTTTCCTATGCAGGGACTTGCCATCCAGAAATGCACACAGCACCTGGGAGCTCTTCATAAAATGAGGTCCACGTTTAGTTGCCTCCACAGAAGAAAACCACCCCCTCATCCTGCTTCACATTCATCTGGTTTTAGGTTTGCTCCCCGCTGTTAAGCCTCATTTAGAAAGACGTTATTTCTAGAATGCAGTAATATACAGTGGAACATCCTGCAGGATGCAGAACCAGCCCAAGTAGACTAATTCAGTGTGTCAAATCCTACTTTTAGGACAGCTTTATGTACAGTCAACGCAAGGCCAACTGAACAAGTACACTCAAATCACAGGTATAAGCAGTAACTTCAGGACAACCTGGAGCTTCGTAATAATTCATCTTGAAGGTATATGTTCATTCCGCAAAATTAATTTTCGTATGGTTTTGACTAACTAGCAACGGAACACCTGAATAGCCACAACGCAGAAATACTGCATTTGCTTCTTACCGTGGAAAAATAAAATGGTCCAGGTCATGGTTTGTATCCCTCTCCCTCATTAGTTCTTTAGATGCGAACAGGCACCTGATCCTGAAAGCTTTTCTCTTTCCCCTCATCTAGTGAAATGCAGTCTCTTCCTACTGTCCTTAGACATTTATGGTAATACACTGACCGGTTCTTTACGTGGATGCATATGCAAATAGCTGTCACGCTGTAAATGCCACCAGGGCAAGGCTGTTTTCCGAGAAGGCAGAACCAAGTTGTACGGACACGACAGCCACTTCATTTAACAAGCTGTCTACTGTCTATGGGCAGCAGGTACAAGTCGCCCATTCGCTTTCTCGGTGCCAGGGCAGGCTGCCTCAGACCTTTAAGCTAAACCTCTTCCCCTGCGTGGGTACACGCCCGTTTCTCCAGACGGTGACTTCTGGGAGAAGCCCGAAACTCCAAGGCGGCTGGCCTCCTTTCAGCGCCCCGACCACACAGCCAGCTGCCAGAGGCGGGGGAAGCTTCAAGGGCCATCAGCTCGGCCGCTCCGAACGGAAGGCCGCGTCCCCCCGCCTTTATTTTAGGACGCGGCGCCCATTCGGCGCCGCAACGAGCTCAGAACACGACGAGCAGCGGCACGGGCCGAGGCGGCGGAGCCCGCCGCCGCACGGAGCCCCGGCG
>JANZLQ010000001.1:119280-134049 GCA_026212715.1 Elanus axillaris
GGCGGGCCGGGGCGGGCCGGGGCGCGGGCCGCCGTAGCCACCCACCGTCTGTCTCGGCCCGCAGGTACCTTCGTGGTGATGGCGGGCTGCGGGCGCGGCGCGGGCTGCCGGCAGTGCCCGCCCGACACCTTCTCCAGCGCGGCGGGACTCCGCGGCTGCACCCTCTGCCGGAAGTGCGAAGGTACCGGGGGGGCGGCGGCGGCGGGTCCGCGCGGCTCCGTCGTTACCTCCCGGCGGCGAAAGGCCTCGTTTCGGCACGGCCCGGCGTCCGCAGCCTTCGCCGCGCCGGGCTGACCCGGGACTCGTTTCCGCTCTCCAGGGAGATTCCGGTACTTACGGGAGTGCTCCGCCAAAAGCGATGCTGAATGCACGTGCAAGGAGGGGTACCGCTGCAGCGGCGACGGCTGCTCCCGCTGCGACCGAAGCTGCGGTGTGGGCCAGGAGAGCGCCGGGAGCGGTAAGGTCGCCTTTCCCCCGCCAGCCTGCACCCCTGCCTCTTGCACGGACGCAGCGGGAGTAAGGGCCTGGCGCGAGAAACCCGCCGCACCAGCTAGGTCTCTGTGCAGGACAGCTCTTGCCTTGCCAGCACGTGGGAAACCGAGCTGGGAACTCTGCAGCTAGAGGTGATCTGCAGCATCCTTTGCCAAATAAACGGGCGGCGTAGCCGAGTGCCGTGCCGGTCCGTAGCTCACGGGGAAGGACTTGCCTTGCGCATTCAGAACAGCTTATGAAATTCTTAGGAAATCTGTGAATGTGGATCACAGTCGTGGTACAAGCAGGCAAAAATAATTTCACATGTTGTTTGGAATACTCATCTTGTACCAATTTACCTGTCCTTCTCTGCTGAAGGTTGCCAAACGTGCCGCTACGGAACTTTTAATGATCAGCCCAGTGGCTCCTGTAAAAACTGGACAAAGTAAGTAATCTAAAAATAAATGCTACAGCTATTACACTTGACTGGGTGTTTTTTTCCACGGTTTTTATTTATTTAGTTCTGGTTTGCTTTAAATTTATTTCTGGTTTGCTTTCAGGTGCTCTGCAAACCAGGTCCTGGAGCCTGGAACTGCAGCAAAAGACGTCATTTGCAAACACGCTTCAGATAATCCCACTTTAGTCACTACTCTACCTACCACGTCTCCTGCAATTCCATTTTCTATCACTGTGCCAGGTGAGTCATAGTATAATATTGCTTATGGAGCTAGAGAATTACGACCTACTTTGAAACATACTACAGCTCATTCACTTACTATTTAAAGCACGAGGCCTTTCTTCTATCCATTTCCAGTGTTGCAGACTTCTCCAGAAGCAGAGTTGGGAGACAAAGCTGTCACCTAATTCAAGGGCAGTAGAATTTTGCTTTGTAACACGTCTTACAGAATGTTGTTTGCTTCCTAGGGGAAGGCCTCCAGATGGACATTATCAGAATTTCTCTTACTGTAGCTGGGCTGCTGTGCATAGTGTTTCTGTTGCCTTCGTGTGTATGCTTCGGTATCTGGCAGAAAAAGAAACTACGTGCTGTCTTCAAGAAAAGTAAGATACATATACGCTCTTGACTTCAATTTTTCTTTTTGAAACTAGGCAGAAATCAGGAATCCAGGTTTTTAAATATCTTTCAAAGATAGTTCCAGACAGCTTCAGTTTTTGGCCTTGCAAGTCAGAAACAACAACTGAAAGGAAAACAGTTTTGGAATTCCTATTGCAGAAAGCACTTAATTAGCTGTAGGGGTTTTATCAACTTTGCAGGTTAACTGCATGCATATCCATAGAAGTGGAGTATTCATGGGAGGTGAAAAAGCTCAGCTGAGCCTTGCTGATCTGGTTGAGGGTCAGTTCAGTTTATTTCTTCCAAGTACCATCCTTGGCATGCATGGCAATAGCACCTTCCAGTTCTGTCTGCTCAGAAACAGTATGCCTGGCCTGGAGTGAGTGTCTTTGAACTTTGGCTGCAGGAGAAAAAGGGATATCAACCAGGATGTACTGCTACACAGATGCAGAGTCAGCCTGAATCCAGCGCTGCCCTCCGAGAGCTAATAAGCCTCAGGGAAGCTCAAGAGTTCAGCACAATGATGAAATGGAATTACATCCAACATAGTTTATAGTTGGGATTTTTGTTTGTTTGGGCTTTTCTTTCTTTCTCTTCTCCTCTCCCCTTTCCTAGAGATAAGGGCTTGATCTTCTAGTGTAATTCTGAATACAGGAGACAATAGCATTACTCCAACAGTCCAACAGCTCCGTATTGGTCTCCCTTTCATTCTTGTGGCAAACAGAGCACTTACAGCCCCTGTTGCATTAGGGAAAACGAAGTATGATAAAATAGTTTTATCAGACACACATGCTATAGAGGAATAATTTCAGCTTATCGAATCATTTGGAAGAATTTTTCTTGCTGGCTTCCTGTGCTTGTGAGTGAGGAAGGGTGAAGTAAGATGGCTGAATAAATACAACAGAAAGTGAATGCTTGATCTTTTTCTTCAGTGCACACCACACCTGAACAGTCAATTCAGGAAGATGATGCCTGCAGCTGCCGCTTTCCTGAGGAAGAACAAGGTGAATATCGGGACCATAGCAAATCCACAGAATTCAGAGATCTTTTGGTGAACTAGGAATTGGACTGTCCAGCTCAACCACATTTGAATTTCCTTTTGGAACACAGAACAAGAACCTGTTTACATAAATAGAGAGGGTATCAGAAAACTGCATTTCAAAGTGCTAAATAGCCACTGAGGAAAAAGTGCATCTTTTCCATCTCTTAAGAAAATAAAAGTAAATAAATAAAAAGAGCCGAGTTTGCTGAATTTCTTCCTCTCGGACTAGGAATCATATTTCCAGGAAGTGGTACTTGATCTACATGTAGAAGAAGTACTGCACTTCAAAGCAGTAAAAAAAGGGCAGAATGGCTTTCTGGTCCCTCTTAGAAATGGTGCTGGAGCCATAATTTACATAGAGTCTGAAAGCATTTGACGCTAAAAAGGAGATGTGTAGCACATAGTAGAGGGACCTGTGACGCTCATGGTCTCTATTACCATTACCAGCCATCCTCTTGAGTCTAGGAGCTGCAGCTTCTCCTGAAGTTCAGCTCAAACCCAACAAGTCTTGGGTTTTGTGTGCAAATACAGATAGACCTCATTTCAGATCCCATCAGCTCTAGAAACAGATACCTGGCCTGACCACTGCACGTCATCTTATATGTAGCAGAGAGAAAGCCATAAAAATCTAGATCTGCGATGTGTTTCATAAGCCAGTCAGTGTAATACAAGAGCAGATTACTCTTAAGAGGGGCAGTGGAAACATTGAGAAAAGCTGTGGTTGACTTGATCTTAGAAATAGATGTTACTGTGCAGCTGGACTGCACCACCTTCAGTCCTACATCATTCAACTTTGATCTTTTAGGTGATGTAAACATATGTACATTGCAGATGTGGTATACGTAGATGTGATACATTTCTGGTACTATTTTTGTAACTGAGGTTGGAAAGATTTTAACATCAGACACTATCTGTCTCTTTGATCGATTACTGTTACTTTGGTCTGAAAAAGAAAATGCATGTTTGAGTCACGGTATTCGCAACACCTTTTTTAACCTTTTACAAAACCAAATATTTTATTCTTTAGTAGATGTTATGCAAAAAACCAGAATGAAACCCCACCAATATGTCATGTAAAAGATGATTTTCCCCTCTGTGTGATTTCAACTTGGAGAACGCTATTCTTGTCTTTGAGGAACGACAGCCCCTCTCTCCATTCAGCAGAGGATTATGATAGCAGAATATTTTCACCAAACCACACTTAGACATTTTGATAAACGTCTGTACAAGTAAATATAAAACAGTATGTGAGAAAATAAATGTACCAAAGCCTGAACTGTTAAGTATATTTAAATAAATGTCTCTTTTCATCCCTAGCCCAAGTCTGCTCTCTATTAGTACTTTCGACTATGAGAACTACGTGACTATTACGTCAAGTTTACAAACTTAAAGGCACAAACAGGACACATGAAAAGCCACCAATCTATTTATAAAATCAACAAGCAACCTTTGCACCAGCAGACGGTATCTTAGAACAGGATAAAATAGTTCTGCTTGTGATTAGTTTCTAATCCACACGTAAGGTGTGAGAATTCATGTACAGATCCCTGTAAAAACTCAAAACTTCTGGTGGTTTGTCCTGGGGAAAAAAAGAGATAGCAGTTGGAATTTTACATTTTGTTAGTGCATTTTCAGCATATGTTTTGAGGGACATTCAGTTCATAACAAAAGCAGCACTGTAAATACTAAGATGGTTGGAGTGTTTAGCAGTTTTCAGATTTATACAGTATTCAAGTTCTGTGAATTGTGGCTTTCTGTAAAGAACTCAGATTATAGCCATAGAATCATGCACTTCCTTAAATGTAATTTATTGTTGCATGTTGTGGAATTTGCCTTCACTGTGATCACACAGAACAAATGTATTAGAAGCTTGTTCCCATTCTAGACCCCACATAGATAAGATATTTTTATTTAACAGTACTAAAGGATTTGCTTAAATCCTCCTTTTCATTATGCATGTAGCAGAAACAGCTGTGAAACCACTTTTGGCAGTATGCTATGGAAATGCAATGGGCAAACTTACCAATTAAGTTTCTTCAGAAGTTTGCATCTGAAAAAAGCTACATATCTGTAACTTCCTTTTTTCCTTTTTAAATTAGTCTTTCGTCTCCTGACAAAATCTACGGCAGCTAATAAAACTTCGGTCAAAGCTAGATAACGTGCAGGTTGGTGGTTGACAAGTGGCTACAGAGAAGTCACAGAAGCAGAAATGGTGTAGGCATCTGATCTAAATAATTCAGGATGCCACATATAATTTTTTGAATCTTTTGTTCTCTCAAGCTTTTGTAAATACGTTGCACAGTACGATTTAGGGATCATCAGTGACTAGATTGAAAGAAACACTGTCATCAGAATTAAGCTTCTACTAGCTTTCCTGAAGAAAATTTGTAGCTGAATTTGTCCGTTTCTTAACAGAGAGGATGATAGCCTTCCCACATGCATGTTGAGCACTGTAAAATCCTTCATCCAGCAAGGGTGAAGGGGAAGCAACTGCACTGTGTATGTTTGACTATTGGTAATTACAGTGGAAGGAAGGAGTAAAGCCTGACTGTCCGTAACTCAGAACCAGGACTGTGGAAAATAAGTATTTTTTGGTGAGGAAAAATAATGGATAGATCACATGCATCTTGGCTTCACAGGGAGCTTTTACTGAACATACAGATTCTTTAACACCTGAAGAAACCTACCAGTTCATGTAGAAATAATGCAGATTGGTCCTTACTCTTTGAGCTCTAGGTGTTGTCTGCTTTCTGTGAATGTCTCTTTTCTCAACAGTCGTCTTAATTTATTTTATAGCAAGCAAAAAGGAACTGGGAATGCCATGACGACTCTCAAGCAGCCCAGGTGGCTGAGGATGAGGTAACAGGCCAGATGCAAGCTTTTTGCATTTCCATTTGTTTTTCTTGGAAGTCAGAAAGTGTCCTTTTAGCCAGATTGTGTGTGGAGGCCCAGGTGATGTCAGGCAGAGTTCTGAAAGCATGGAAAAAGGAGACAAATCTTCTTTAAAGATAAGTTTAAGCAGGGAAGCCTGCTGGTTTTTTATTGCTTCCAGAACAAGCACCATTTCCTGGCACAGTTACTGGCATCAGTAATTAGAACCATGTTTGTCACATGTCTTGGCTTCATAATTTCTTGCAAGAGTTGTTTGGCTAAGGAAAGCAAAAGGTTCATAGCAAAAGGTTTTCTGTGTCTCACTTCCCTCTATTCTGCAGGCATGCCTGTGCATTTCTGTGCCCGATACTTCTGGATGATAGAGACTCTGAAACTGTAATAGCTCCTCTCAAACATACAAACATCGCATCATATCGTTTTTTAAAAGCAGAATATGATTTCTTATTTTCAGTCTTTCTATCAGATCCTTCACAGGATAGAAGCATAGTCTTCTCTGACAGTCATTCTGGTACTAACGCTAATGATGCAGAAACCTCCACAGGAGATGGTCCACTCTGAAGAGACTCAACACATAGGAAATAGTACGACACGGGCAACTTGTACCACTCCACTTGCTTCTTCAACAGGCGATAAAAAGTCAAGGTAAGTTTCACTATTAAAATGATACGAAGTCTTATTCTATCACCAAGTGTTACCTCCGTTCTTCTCTCAGCCAGGAACAAGCCTTCCCCGATACAGTGCTTTCTTCAGAGCCTGTCAAAGGAGGTTCTCCTTCCCACAGGGTTTGTGTTAGCTGCGCGTCAGGAACAGATGGCTGAGCGTCCTCCTATCTATCCCTGGATCTATCACGAAAAAAGCTGTTGGATGCCGTCACTGCCCTCACTGTAAATAAGAACTTTTAATACCATCTACAAAGAAAATGGAAATTCCCTCTAACCTCAATTTGGCAAGAGTTTGTTATGATATCACCTACTATGTTTCCTTTCACCTTCCAGATCCTGGGTGCCTGCCAGTTAGAGCAGCAGACTATTCCTGCGATACTCTGAAGCAAACTGGATTGTATTTTAATGAAAAAAACCAAACCCACCAGCTGAACACCCGCTGAAATCAGGGAAAAACTCTCCTGTTTGTCTAACCTGTTTGCATTAAGGAAATAAATCAGATTTTATTTGATTTACCAAGTGCAAAACCCCATACAAAGACACCTACTTCAGTTTAAGGATGACTTACCATAGTGTATCTTAAACCTGTTAAATCTACTCTCAGTTTACATAATCCAAACTAAAACAAGCCATTTCAAAACTGAAATAAACTGTCCGAGTTACCCATTTAAGTCAGTTTTAAAGCAAATCTTAGGTTACATTACAGCTCTCTTTTCTCCTGCACACAAGGATTTCAGCAGGTTTAGAACAAATGCAATTCTGGAAAAAGAAGGTAGATGGAGAGGTGAAATATACAATTCGCCTTTAGCTACAACACTATAGAGTTGAGAAATGTTTATATTAAAAAAAAAATCCTTCTAATATTCACAGCATTGAAATTTTGATACTTTCCATTTAGAACAAGTGTAAACCATTTAACCTGAAGAGAACACTATACAGGCCTGTAAGCAGGCAAAAAAAAACACAAAAGGAAAAAAAGGCACCACACTACTTTTACTCAGTGCACCTTTATACAAATTTTAGAGCAACTTTCAAAGAGTAGAACACAATTCTAGAGAAAATGTACATACATGCCTAAAGCAAAATTTACTGAAGTAACCAAAGCATAACATATTTTTCTTAAACGAGAATGGAAAATACAACGAACAGACACATGAAAGGTGGGAGGAAACATCATCGACTCCAGAGGAGCTGCCACACTGCAGTTCAGCACCACAGTTGTCTTATCAAGCTGCAGTCCCATCAGAAGGCCGAAGAGATTATTACCCCCCCCATCATTGATACTATCAGTGTTACACCCACCCTAAATAATGCATCTTTTTGTATTACCATATAGAAGTAGAGGTGTAACCACAGAACATGCTTGATGGTTCCTTCAAACTTATGAGTTCTAACAAGAGAAAAGGAAGCTGCTGTTCTTTCCTTTAACTTGAGAGTCAAAGGATTTAGAGATCTGAACAGGTGCTCTACTCGGGAAGCCAGCAGATATGACAGTAGCGTGTTCTCTTGCCGTTGCATCTCACTATGTCTGCATTCATCAGTAGGGCAGTCTGCAATCAGAGTACTTCTCACATGGAACAGCGAAGCTGTAACGTAGCATTTATGCGCTTCTCAAGAGTGATTAAATATAATTCGGGGAATTACAGGGCAGGAAAAGGATTTACTGTGCTGTGGCAGTACTAATTATCCTACCTTATATAACGGTTCCTGCACCTTCTTCCAGTCATTCCTAATGACACAGAAAGAGATCATCCTGTAAATAAAACATTAGTATGGTGGCAGAAACGAGTAGAGTAAAGGAAGAAGGGCCTTGGAGGCTTCCCGCACTATTCTATTTCCACAGATGGTGGCTTGCAATGGATTATTTCCTTCAAAGCGTAAATACCGCTTGTCTTGTAGAGGATTTCTGGAAAAGCTACCTGAGTGCTGGGATGGGATACTATATGCACGCTCTAGGCTTTGTAAAGCAACCTACTTCCTCAGCTGAAAAGGCCAAGAATACAGCTGAGCAGTTACAAACAGCCAGAAATACCTCCCCATCACCCTCTCCAGCTTAAGGAAGGACAATTGTCACAAGGACTAGTGGAGAAATGGATGGAACAAGAGCAGGAATCATGGAATTGCTTAGGTTGGAAAAGACCTTCAAAAATGATCACAAATGGCATCTAAAAGTTAGTTTGAATGTTGTTCTTTGCAAAGATCTGCAGCGTTTCTTCTCCTGGTCTTACATATCCTTCACCTCCTGCTATACGAGGGTTCTTCTTAACCAGATGGTTCTCCTGCACGTTAGAAGAAAGGAGCTACAACAGCTGGCAGCAAGACCATGAAGAGAAAAGACAGGACTGTGCTACACAATGAGCACATCAGATATGTATCCTTTCCTTGTGATACAGGTTCCAATCACACTCTTCCAAGCATGGAAACCATACGCTTCCATGCACAGGTGGATTTTTCTAACTTCCATCTCTCTTCTGCAGGCTCTGCTCAGAAGTAACCAGTTGGTCCTGTCCGTTACAAGCCTCACTTGTAAAAAATGCATATGTAGTACAGGAGTAAAAGTAACAGGCTAAATAGTGACTGCTTTACAGAACTCTCATATTGTAAATCTGCCTTGGGAGTTCTTGCAGGAAAGGGGATTTTGCTCCCATTACTTTGGTCCAGTGTAGCAAGAAATATTCAGCTTGCCAAACCAGAAGACAAAGATCCGATACCTGCTTCCTTCACCTTTGTTAATTCCTACTCCTGTTGATCACTCCCATACCCAGGGAAAGCTTTCCACTCCAGTCAAGATAAGTCAGAAAGTCAGTCATCAGAGAAAAATCACTTAATGCTTGTAGCGGACTCCAGTTTATCAAATAGTTTCCATCTCTTAAACAGTGAAGGGAGGATTCGACGTGGCTGACTGCCAAGAGACATGCTTTCATTTACAAAATAACCTTGAAAGAACTACTTTAAAGCTCAGGTTGCCCAGTGAGACCTATGCCAACTTTCCACCTGTTAAGTACACGTATTTGTCCTGAAATGTGAATCACCAAGCTTGCAGAGATTCCATTTAATTAACAAAAAATCCTCCAAGCAGTGAAAGATTAAAGAGATTATGCACTTGGAAAGCAAGATAAAAAATTAAAGTCTGCTTTTGTGAGCTATTCATTTACTGCCTACGCTAAGTAGGACAGTTAAATGCCAATGATTATTAGGATACCTCTTTAATTAGTCAGTGGCTCTTGCCCACGCACTGAACTTCTACAGAACTACCTGAAATTTGTCCTCTAATATCAGTTGTTAGAGCGGTAAGCGATCCTAAGCCTCTGTGGTAAAAACAGGAAGAACTTGTGTGCACCAAATGTGAAAATGTGGACAGAAAAATAAAGAAAAGCATAAGGACACCTCTGACAAAATTGCCTTTGTTCCATCCCCACTGTAGATGCAAGCCCTTACCCTCTTGCTCTTTCAGATAATGAAACAGGGCACCATCTTCAAAGATAGCAAAATCTTAATGAGTTTCTGATAAAATGTTTTGTAACAAGAAACTAATGAGGCAGAGCACCATGCAATTAACAGAGTATGAAGGAGGCTCAAGCAGGCAAATCTGGAAGACAACTCTTATGCCTCATCCGTCTCTTACGATTTGCTGCTTTAGTGTTTCTGCACTTCTTCACATTGAGCCAGAAAAAGTGCAAGACAGCCTGGCCTGCCCACCCCATCATCCAAACTACTAAGAGAAGAATCAGCAGGGTATTGCTGCTTCCCTTTGACATTAGTAATACCATTTCTTTCAAAGTTGTATTCGAAGCCTTAGGAGACAGAAATATTAAAGCTGAAGTTCATTTCTTTAAATCCTCAGCTGTATAGTTTGTGTGGGCAGGCTTCAGGACAATCATTTGTATGGAAAAACCCTCAATAATATGCTTAACAAAAAATAATGAATTGTCTAAGTTTAAGAACAGAACAAGAGTGAAAATGTCATAGCATGCAGCAGCCACCTAGCTCTGCAGCAGGATTAGCTTGATAATTTCTTATCACAACCTAAATTAAACCTCAGGAAGACTGTGCTATTGTTGGGGGTATTTTTTAAAAATAAAATATTTATAATATCTACTGCTGATAAAACTATGAATATACTGTATTCTATATAACAACAGTTCTTATACAAAAGTCGAAGGATGCCCTACCATAGAAAAACTACTGTGAATATACAGGAATACAAGGTACTCACGACCTACAGTTGCAGAAAAAGGCAGGTTACTATATAGTACTATAAACAACAACAAACAAACAAAGGTAATCATTCAATTATGTTTAGTAAGGTCCCATCGTCTGTAGCAAAAACTGCTGTGGACACATAGCAGGCACAAAATTTGATTCCTTCTCTCCAAGGCAATCCCTACTTCAATGAGTATTGCTCCCCAATATATCCCCTAGACTACATATGCATCTTCATGACACGCTGAAGGCCTCTAGCCGGTGCTTTTGCTCTGGCAGACAGAGAAAAATCGATTTAATTAAATCATAATAAAATAAAAGTTGTATGATCTGTGCTGAGATAGTATAGTAATGGACAGTAGTAGAAAAAAATGATCTAGCAGTTTTACACGAAGCCCCTGCAATGTCATGATATATATCAACCTATAGTTTTTATTATCTTGTTCTCAGAGCACAGGGCTATTCCGTCATGCTCAGCAGTTCTACAGTGAGCAAGGGTTCTGTTTCAATGCCTATACAAATTAAAAATGCTTTCTGAATAATGTTGCTCTCACAAAATATACGAAAAATAGTATTTGGTTCCTACCAGTTATTTACATGTTTTCAGAAAAAAAGCTATCAGCATGACACACTATATTTTCAGTTACAAAGGACCATAGCTGATGGGAATCAGCCAAGCTAGTCAGCCTGAGAGCAAACACAGCAACATCACTGGATACTTGGTTTGGCAGCTATTCCCCACTGCTCAGTTCGTCCCTACAGATGCTCTCAGACAGTCTGGGACACATGGACCAGCAGGGACACAGCGGGGCTGAGTGGAAGTTAGGATCTCTTGAGACCAGAACCACAGGGAGGCACAGATGTGAACGAGCTTACGTGCTCAAGGGTGGAGAGGAACAGAAAACAATGCTAAACTCCATAGCTCTGTTTGCTGAGGACGTCCATCTTCTCACCAAACGAGAAGATAACTAGCGTAAAGAAAAAAAGAAGAGCTTTGTTCGCTATAGTCACTCATTCTTACACCATAAACACGAGGGCTCCAGCAGCGCCCAGTGTCACCCTCCGAGTTCCCTGTCCATGGTCCTGTCCGAGGCCAACGCAAGGACCGAGTGCTGCAAAGCACCTTTCCAAACCCTCCCTTCAAAAGCTCCTTCTTTCTTCCCACTCCCTACACTTCCACCCAGAGCAAGCAGACGGACAAGACCGGGCACTGCAGGCAGAGGAACAGTGCCAGGAGTGTAACAAGAGCACAAGCAGGAGGGGAGGAGAAAGGTAAAACTAGTGCATGGGACGGACTAACAAAGGGGCTGCTACTTAAAAGCCCCAGGAAGGTAAAAATCTCGCACAAAATGCTTTAGCGGTGATTTCAGAGAGTTAAACCAGATAACGAAGGCAGGCCTTCCAAGCTCCTTAACGTGAGAAGCAGCCTTGACTGCTTCTAGAAATGCCAAGACAGCAAAGGCAGTACAAGAAGGAAAAAGATGGTCATACTAAATGAGAAAGCGGAGCAGATCATACCACTCTTCAAGCAAGAGCCATTCAAGGGTGAAGACTCTGTCCTGACCCAACTGTCTGCTTTACTCCAATCCACATAACTGTTGTGGTGCTCTTTAGCAGACCCAGCTTCGGATGCGGTTCCAACACCAGCAGTGATGCTGACTCCTAACAGTAAGGCTACTCAAGAAAAACTAATGTCTAAGGAATACATTGTATGGATAATTCCTCCAGAGTAGAAGTCCCTTGACCTTATTTAATTATTCAAAGAAAGGCAAGAGTTCTTTAGCCGAGAAATGTGTACATATGCAAGAAGGGAAGAGAAACAAATCCTTTTTCAGAAGAGAAAAATGGAAACACGCACGCCAACCAAACAACAAAACCAACGCTACACGGTTGCTTTTCCCCAATTTAGCTGTCTTCTCTAAGTTTTATTTCACACCGCACTGCCTGCGGCACCGGACTCGAGCCCCGCGCCCGCTCCCTGGGCGCTCCAGCCTCTTTCAGGTTTCTCAGTGCCACCTCCCGGGGCATGAATCCCACTGTCAGCTCCCTCAAACCCACCAGGAGCACAGCCCGCACGAGCAGAGACAAGTTTCTTTGCCTTGGAACGCAGTCCGAAAAACCAAGGTACCTGTCCCTGGTCGAGGCACACTGGCTGGCTGTTAAAAAATACAGCCACCCAAAAGTTAATTACCCCTATTCAGAAAACCAAACAGGAAAACGCATTCACCTATCCCAGCTCTTTCACAACAGTTCTCTCCCTTCACACTCTCCACACCAGGAAGGAAAGGATTGGTGCGCTGTGCCTCAAATCAGAGCTCATTTGGACTACTCCGGATTACTGGAGGGTCTCTACAAATCCAGTACTTTGCCTTGAAAACGCCTCACCACAGACTTCTCTGCAACAAAGAAGCCCAAATTGGACACTTTTGCTGGTTCCAAGTGCAGCAGTGCTGCAGCAGCAGACGTGCATCTCTGAAGAAAATGAGCACACGTCTCCAGCCCGCTCTATACCTGCAGGCGATGAAACCAGAGTGCACGTATGGACAGTCACTGACCAACAGCCTATGCCTTTCAGCAAGGCTGCTCTGCACTCACTCCCGTGCAGCGCGCTGACCAGAAAAACGAGACAAAGAAGTTCTTATTCTGCTTTGGTCCAGATCATAATTTCTTATTAGGGTTGAACAGATCATTTGGGACACCTTGCGAGAGCAGGAGAAAGGTAAAGAGAAAGTTCCATTCTTGCTGCAGAAGCGTTCCTCTCTTTCCTTTTACCGCCTGCTCTCATAATTTCAGTTTTAAAAATAAACTGTAATTGCATAGTTAGTTCCATTACATTTTTTGTGGAAGAAAACTTATTTCAAGATCTGGTCTCTGCTCCTCTGTTTGCGGCTGCATTATCCAGAATCTGATTCCCATAAGATATCGATGTGCTGTATTTCCAAGCTCCGGTCACGCCAGACTTACTTTCCTCCATGTCAAACGGTGTGAAGCTTCAGTTTGCTAATTCTGTAGTGCTGAGAGGACAGGGGAATTAAGGACCAGTTTGTCAAGCTTCACTTGGAGAATATACCCACACTACAGTGTGCCAGCCCAGCAGGGCCAAAAATGAAGAGGGTTTTTTCCCCCTGAACTGGTGGAAACTATACTACAAAGGAGCAATGTTTTGGCAGCTGTGATCCTGTGCTAGAGAATTTTTAGACCACTTGCCAATTCTGTAGCAAAATAAAATATCTTCAGAAAGGCCTACGGACCTGCCATCTTCATTTACGCAGAGTGTTCGGTTAAACACACGTACTCACCTATGCGGCTTGAACCCACCACAAAACAAGAAAACCTAGGTCAGAACCTCTCAGAGATATTACATAACTTTGAGAGAAATCCAGAAGACAGAAATACTACTATGCATACCCAAATACACCGTATAGTGCTATCTGATTATACAGAACACATACCACATGAGCTACACTACAGTTGGCGCACAACAGGCAGAAGCTTCATCTTCAAAAAAGGAAGTTAACAGCAAGTGCCCAAGTTATGGTTAGTTTTTTCCTTTGATCCAAACAGTCTCACAGCTGGCTATTTTCAGTACACTCTAAAATGTAGAGTATATGTAAGGCAATGCAAGCTAGTGGCAGGAAAACATTATTGCACGTATAATCTCACAAGGCAGCTATTTCAGTATGCAAAATAGATCTAATAATCAAGTTACGAAGCTGAACAATTAGCTAAAATAAGAAACGTTAAGTTAAAGTTAACTTCTTTGTTGTTAATGAGGACAGATATCTGCTAAACCACCAATGACAGCAAAGCAAAAACTCCCAAGCCCCTAAATGATACGCTAGACCCTAGCAGGGAAGTAAATAATACTGCAAATATTTTTTCTCTCACATCAGCCAACATATATAACTCACTGAAACAAGATGTTAAGTTAAAAATTCTAGTAAAATTCAAGGAAGAGCTGGATATATATATAATAAGCTCATCTGCAATTACAGTGTCAGTACAAAAACATTCTACTGCACACCTCTGTTCACACAAACTAAATTGAAGCTAAAAAGTTACACCAAAATTTATATCTTAGGAAGAAGTCCCTTATACAAGTGTTACTGCTAAATCACATAATCTCTGAAATTCCTGCTTTTGTCAACTGTCACAATACTTGAGCAAAATAACCCGTGTTTACTTATCATAAAGCACTTTAAAATGGGAAAGAACTTTTGCACTACAGATTAGATTTCATCCCTACTATTCTACTTAGAAGGTAGATAATTTTGGGGGGTGTTTTCGGTTGGTTTTGTTGTGTCTTATTTTTAAAAAAAAGTTTTCTTCATTAGCAAATTACTCTTCATGAGTGTATTGGGTCTGGCTGAGATGGAATTAATTCTCCCCATAGTAGCCCTCATAGTGCTGTGTTCTGCATTGGTAGC
>JANZLQ010000001.1:134149-169129 GCA_026212715.1 Elanus axillaris
CTGTCCAACTGAGGAGGGGAGTGATAGAGTGGCTTTGGTGGGCACCTGGCGTCCAGCCAGGGTCAACCCATCACAATGAGCCATCATTCTTAACCAAGAATAGTTGTTTCTTCTGGTAATTAAGGATAATCTTTTATGATAGGGTAACATATACTTACTATTCAGAGCTTGCTAAGTAATTTATCTAGACTATTGCTGCCCTGTTATTTTAAACTGAAGCATTTGAAAGAAAGTCTATTAGCATAAATAAGAACTTAAAAAGTTTTCCCACAAAAGAGTAGTTTTGATAAAAATTAACACATTGTTTTGCAAATCAATTTCCAAGTTTTCAAAGTGCAATTCACATTTACTTGCCCCACCCATGTATTCAGGGTTTCGCACCTTTGTTTAGGATGAGCTGTTTCTTTGCTTCGCATGATGACGTGTGCACTGTCCCCTGAGGAAAATGCCTTTGACATTTTGGTAGAGGAAAGAGTGCCCAACTGGCAACTTCAAATCTGAGTAAAGGCAATAAGCTGTGGGCAAGTTGCCCAACTTCCACATGACGCACTTCACGATGGCTCTAAGAGGCTGAGACTTCCTTGAGAGAAGACAAAGGACAGAAGTTGCTTGTGAAGAGTGCTTCATTAGCTTTCGTTGGAGGATGCTCAGAGCGAATATTGATAATGCCATTGTCATTGATAGTTCACTGAAGGAGAAGCATTTGTACAGAGCATCCAGCACCAACAGTGAGATCATGCATCAAATCAGACCTAATTACTGTCTGCAGTTTTGGAACGAACTGTTGCATGACTCAGATGAGGAGAGAGAATTCCTCTCTAGCTACTTATTTCTCTTGTAGGGAAGCACAGGGCAAGAGGCATATAAAATGTATTACATTAATTCTGTAGAGAAATTCTTTTGTCATATCCACTCACTTCAGCAAAGAGACGTCCAGAGAAACAGCATTTGTAGTTCAGACACCTGCAGCATGTGTTCTATAAGTCAATACTAAGCCTCTCTGTATCCTGTACACAAAGGAGGATAGAAAATTTTAGGTTGGAAGGACCTCTGAAGGTCCTCTCTCACCTCTGCACTCAAAGCAGAGCATTTGACCTTATGTGGGGATGTTCAGGGCCTCGTCAAGCTTAGTTTTGAAATCCTGTCCCATTCCATCCTTGAAGCTATTCAAACCTGACTGGACACACTCCTAGACAAACTGCTCTGGCTGACCCTGCTTTGACCAGGGTGTGTTAGACTAGGTGATTTCCAGAGGTGCCTTCTGACCTCAATCATTCGGTGATTCACAGAGTCCGCAGCTTTTCTGGACAACCTGTTAACCATGCGCGTGTGGGGCAAGCTCTCCTGGAATTAGACCTGCAGCAGAAATACATCTGTTCTATACGACAGATATAGCCCATTTGAAATCAGGCCTAGGAGCCACAGAATTTATAATACAAAAATTAATCTTCAACAGAAAAGATCAATAAAGGAAAAAGTTCACTCCTTTTGCAACTTACGATTATCACGCAATTCAGCATAGGGAAAAAACTTCAGAACGTTAGTTGGATTTTGTAGTATTTTGACGAGCATTTGAAGGCACAAATATTTTATTAGAGAGGCAGGAAAGAAAATTACCAAACCTCAATTTATTATGAACCTGAACAGGCATAATCTTACCACCTAAAGGAAAGAAAATTGTCATAAACTTACTTTTTTTTTTATTTTCAAGGCTCTATATGGTTGGGTATGATACTTCGAAGAGAACAAAGATGACAGACCAGTCCAGTCAGTCCTTGCTCTTTGATATGAAAAATTGTTAAGTAGAGAAGACAATATGCTAGACGGAGAGAAATAAAGACTAAAGTTAGGAGATTACATACGGCAACTACCGTGTTAGCATTAAATAAAAGCAAAAGGCAAGCAGGGAAAAAAACCTAGCTAGCAGACACAGAATTAAGTAGTTCCAACTGAGGGAAAGAGAAGATAAGTGAAATAGAAAATGGTCTCCCAGTCTAGAGAGGGACCTGTGTTTAATATCAACCAAAGTAGTTTATATGTACCAAGCAAGTCTCCAGATGGAGGCTGTACTTTCTCTGCCAAGACAATTCTCTAGGGCAATACTGGATGAAGTCTTCTCAAATAAATAGATGTGAAATGCTACAAGGGGGAAAAAAACCCAAAACCCACCCCAAAACAAACTTCCCTAACATTCTCTTTGTAAATTAACTAGGTATTTTAACTCCCCTTCTGTTTTACTTTTTCTGGCACAAGAACCCCAAATACAACACAACACATCCATCCATCTCACAAAATAAAAAAAAAAAAGTGCATTTCATATCAGATGCTTTGCGTCAAGCCTGCTAAGGCTCATAAATCAGCTGTCTTATTGCCCTGGTCATTTCAACCAACGTCTGACCCTTTTGTTAACTCATGATTTATAACTGGAAGTTACTTTTTTTTTTAATGCCAGATTTATAAACTTTACTGTGCTTGGTTTGATATAATATCCATTTTGTACACCAAGCTATAAGACAGTAAATTTATTGTCTATGAACTGTTACCTTGAAAAATTACATCAATGCAAAGTGGTTTCCATTTAGAATCAATGGGCAATAAATTCATTGGTGTTTTTTTTTTTTTTTTTTGAAGGGGGGAGAGAACATGATGATATTTATGAGGTCATGAACGGCTATATAACGGGTGAATCTGGGAGCAGAGGCAACAGTCAGACAGGAGTTCCGAGTTACAGGGGTAGACAAAATATATTCAACACAGCAACAATGCATAAGCTGGTATTCTGCTGTCTCATTATTATCAGCTTCTCCTATCCTCTCTCGTCTCTCCCCATCATCAATGCCAGTGAGATGTCTTATCAGCTCTCAGGTAAGAGTCTTTTGCTTTTAATGGTCATAAAGCAGGGGCTAGAGCAGCAAAACCGGGCTTTTGTCTGTGCTGATCAGCTGTAGAAAAAGCAGGAATATCTTCAGAACACCAGCAGCACAAGCGACACCATCAGTGGGTGCTAGTCTTGTAAAACGGGGAGGTTGGGCGCCCTAAGTATTTCTTCCTGCTGCTTTGAGATCCAGGAGGCAAAGGTATCCGAGCCTCCTGGCACTGAACGTGAGCTGGCATATACACTGTCTGTCTTTGAAGCAGCATTAGTAGGCACTGGGTAATTTAAAGAAACTTGGCTGTACTGTCTCTCCTCTTGCTACACTTTAAAATGAGCTATGTTTAACTGAAGGTGTATTTAAAAAGGGGAAACCTACTGCAAAGATTAATACAGACCTACTTAGATCAAGAACAGGCAAGTCTGTCTTACACTACAAAATTAGCTATGTACTGAGCATGCTATTTGTTTGCACTAATGCAGATTCCATTTAGTCCAGCAAAAGAATAAATCTTTGCATGAAAAAGCCCTCCTCAAAGTTTGAAATTATACTACAAGTCAAGACTGAAATGGCTCAGTAAAAATGCACAACAGAGTCTGGAAGGTTATGGTCATCAGACCTGACCTGTGCTGGAACAGTTTCTGAAATGAGTTCTGAAAGAACAGGCAAATCAAACCCAAAGTTATTACATAAAGCTGTCTATTAAAAAATGGCCGTTCTTACCTGCTTTGCAGGTGCAACAGCTATTGTGCTGGTTTATAGATATCAGTCATTCCTCATTTGCTTTGAAAACCTTGGACTCACTAAGCCAGCATCTTCTCAAGCCTTCCACTATGTAACTTGCATTTACAGGCAGCCGTGACTCAGTATGGATAACATCTATCACATCATAGGGTGAACAAGCTGGCTCTAACAATTACTGCGTTTGTTTGAAGATGTCCATTAGGCTTATTAAATCTTCCTTACTAATATAAAGAGTCTCTAGTCTGGGTAAGGTAGAAGTATGGTTTGGGGTTGGTTTTGGGTTTTGTTTGTTTTTTTTTTTTTTTTTTTTTTTAAATCTCAAAGCAAATTTACCTGCTAACACTACTCTGAATTAGAAAATAATACAAGGCTAGAGATGTGAATTGTCTACACATTGCACAGGGAAGTTACAGGATTCTTATTTGGTCTTACATTGAAATCCCCACCGTCCTTTGCAATTGCAATTTCCTTTCGTACAGTGAACCAGCTAACCATGTGGATGTCCAAGGTCTTCAAGTTCTTGATCTTGGTCCAAGTTTTGAAATGTTGGGGGATTATTTTCAGCAGTTTATTTTCTTATATATTTAATATTGAGGAGCTATACAGTCTCATCCCTCCCTGCAGGTAAAAGCAACTAAAACTCCATAGTATCATCTAAAAGTATAACTACAAAACAATATTCATCAACTAGAGTTGCATAATAGCACCCTCTCATAGCCCACAATTTTGAATGTCTGCTATATATTAGCAAAGAGGAAATTTACTGCTCAGATTATAAAAGCCTTATTTACCTCAAGTATAACACCACTAAGGGCTCCTGTTGGCAACCTGCCTTGGGGTGGGGCACGGGCTAGTTACAGAATTCTGAATTCTCTATGCACATACAAATTAATTCCATCAGGTATCAGCAATCTATTGTTTCAGAAAAAGTAATAATATCTGTACTGATACACACATTAAATGAGGGAGATGACCGAAACGCACACAGCTGCATAGCTGCCAAAATAGGTTTTAAGACTGCTTACATTTATTCCTGCCCTTCCCCTAATTTTATTGCATTCAATTGTCAGGAAACTGAGCAGGTTAATAGGCCTTGAACAGGAAGTTTTGTCTTTATTCATAGAAAAGCGCCACCATAGGAAGTAGTTGATAAAGATGTAGACTAAAAAAACCCCCAAAACAATTATATACACATTTGGGTTGTCTACAGCTGGATACCAGAAGGATTAGGCTGTGAGTTCCTCAAGCAATGGGAGGGGCTGCTGTTGGTCAAAAAACTTTCTTAAAAAAAAGATCTGTCAGAGAAATGAGCATTCGAGATTAACATCAGGAAGGTATCTTTTCTCACAGCTTTGGAAGGAAAACCAAGACCAACTATCCCCTATTATATTCATTAAATGAGGATGGATGACTGGTGATTTCATGATAATCTTCAACAGGTGGGGCCAGCAGACCTGATCAGAAGTCATCTGAGACAAGAGTGAAACAGGGATTCAAAGCAAAAGACTCTTACTGTATGTCTGTTTCTGTCATCTCCCATTTGCAGCTGATGAAGATTGGCGATTAAATCCGGAGCGGTTGGGCAGCCTAGGAAGCGCTTCCCTGCTTCAGTTTCTGCCAGAGCTCTTGGGCACGCTGACTGAAGACAACAAAGCAGGTGAGGATTTACGACAGCAATTTATGGGAGAGTGCCCATGGTTTGCACGTCCAGCTTCCACAGATATTGTGCCCCAACTCCTGGGTATTTACTGAAATACAGCATTATGTGTAGGCAACAGACATCTGTCATTTAATTAACTGGGACCTTGGGGAAACCTGCTGAGCAGCCATGCTTGCAGCTCAATACTAGCAGGAAAAGTCTCCAAATCAGTTTAGCAAAACCTCTTTAGAGCAAAACAAGGGCGAGGCAGATTGGCCTAGAAGGAGCAAGCAGACAAAATTAAATAGCACAGTCTCTTAAAAAACATCAATACTTGCAGGAAGTGCAGAATCAATAGCAATAGGTGGTTCGGGGGACAACAGACATAACGGTTGCCTGCTGAAGACGACAGCACAGCTTGCATCTGCAGCGTCCCAGATCCTGCTGCAACTGTGTGCCACAGGAAGAACTGCCCATGCTGCAGCAAAAGGGTTTTCTGACTGGTCCTCTGAACATGCCAGTTCAAGAGTTCTGCTGGCTATAGCGTTATAGTACACAAGGAAGACTTGTGTAGGTTCACGGTTTCTAAATGGTAAAACATTTCATTATGTCTCCCCTCTACCAGGTCTTAGACCCAGCAGCTACAACCCAAGGGAAAATATTAAAGAGGTAAGTAAATGACCATCTGTTACCGAAACAAGAAAAATAAGACTTCACATTTTAAACTACACGGAACTGTTACCGAGACATCATTTAAGACCCACAGACTTCCTAAACAGTATAGACTAAAGTATGCCACAGTGTTCTTGAAGCTGGAATCACTTAGCAGTTAGATAAGCAGTGGAGGAGAAGAAAAAAAAAAAAAAGAGGGGGAAGCAAATAATCCAGAGCATTCCATTCTAAGACCCCCACTTTTTTTCCTCCAGAAAAAAAAGCTTTCTAAATAAAGGCCTATTTCCAGCTTCACCAGGCCAGGCCAGCACATTAAACCAGTATTAGCTGCATGTCATTTCTCCCCCGACACCCACTGCAACATAGCCTATGCAGTATTATCAGATTCGTTATGAACCATTAGGTAAATGGAAAACATAATTCCTGTTCACTTGTCTGCTGAATTAAATATAAAGGCAGAAGATGGGGACTAGTTTTAGTGCATCCTCTAAATCCGAGGGCACGCTGGGCAGCTATCTCTCCTTCCCCCAGTGAGAACACAGGGCTGGGTGATCAGCTGGGGCAGCAAAGAGCATACTTCCCCACCGGGAACATTTACCATCTAACAGTAACCTCTCTAATGCTGTTTGACCACAGACTTTCTATGGAAATCATCCTCGAATTGCTTTGCTGGGCCGCTTCTTGACCAAGGACAGGAAACAGTACAAGAAACGTGGGAATCTCTCTGAATGCTTCTGGAAATACTGTGTGTAAACAGGAGCAGAAACTCTCCCTGACTTTGGTTGCATAATTTATACCGGTGTCTGAAAACATGTATATAGATTTGCTTGATTTAAAATGAGAATGAGGAAACTTGAAGACAGCTCCTAACTTTAGACTCTACGGTACTTGGAAATTAATAAATTCTTGATGTTTTGCAATTATGCTGTGAGCAGTGTAGTTTTTTCTTAGAGTTCAGTACTACAGAAAGAAAATACTGGGACAAAGAGAACATGCAACATGAAGAGAACTCAGGTAGGGGAAGCAAGATTCCCATGGGGTCCTGTGAAACCTCCCTGAAGAGGGATGCCTCAACTGCATCTAAATCCAGAGGCAAGAGGACTTCCTCCTTTGTCATTTGGTCCGTTGATGTAGATTGGGGTGCCAGAAGAAAGGGTCATTTTTGCATTCCCTGATGATGCTGAGCTGGTGAGGATGGCAGCTTAACAGTGCCCAGACCCCTCCTGCCATCCCCAAAGCACCACAAAACCCATAAGCATGCATCAGGATCAAGCATCTACTTCCAATACCACTGGAGAGAGTTAACTGTTTCTCTAGGTCACTCACAAAGACCCACAAATCTATTTCTTTGCAGCACCTTGCCTAGTCCCCAGCCGCCCATGACAACAGGGTTGCCTGTGCATAGCACAGGCTTTAAGAATTGTGTCTGATTATCATCAAGCACAGCATGGAAGTTAAACATTATGGTTGTCAATGTCAAGGTTTTACACTCAGATTGCAGGGTCAGCGGAAGTAGACCGGGATGACATGACAAGATCTGCATTTACGTGGCTGTACACACAGATGTGGGAAGGCGATACGCAGACCTAGATCAGAAGCGTTACTAGGGCAAGTCACCTCCTGCTTGGGCACTCAAGGGCAGTGAGATTTGTTCCCCCCTGAGCCACCACATGGTTTTTATAATGTTGTTGTATCTTGGCTCTAAAGTAAATGAGGGAGAAGACAAAAGAGCAGCTGCAAAAGGGTTCTAGTCCGATTCCTTTGTATGCGGAGTACCAGCATTCTCTCTCAATCCCGGGTACTTCCTGATAGTATCTGCAATGAAGAAAGCTAGAGTCAGGAATTGTCTCTGGGGGATGGCAATCCTGATAATATGCACAAACAGTCTGACCTGTGAAGCCCTACCTTGTTTGAAACATCGCATACATCTTGGGATAATCAAGGCTTACAGAAAGCTTGAAGTAAACTTCACCTAACAGTGATACACATGCTACATTGATCTCAATAATATACATCATAAATCTCTGACTGGGCTGTTTAAACAAGGCCTACAGGCTTGATACTGCTTGTTCACTTCACATAAATTCTAAGACAGATGAAGCCAGCTATAGCAAAGAAAAATGTCCTTACAAATGCAGAGCAGCTGGATGCACTATGCAGCTACTTGAAATTTTCTGAACATTGATCCTTCTCTCACACAATGGAGCAAGTCAGTGCCTGTCTGGAAATTACTCCTTTCCTGCCACCACATCAGTCAGTGAGAACTTGTAAGAAAAGGCTTCAAATTTATCTGCATGAATAACCATCTAACACAGACTTATTTCATAGACAGGGAAATGTGTATAGCCTACAAAGGCTGGGGGGAAAAAAAAATCCCACCTTAAAAATTGCTAACATAAAGCAAAATAAATAAAACCACAATCAGTAATAACTGAAAAATATTACAAGTATTAAAAAGTTCACTAGCCATCCATGTAAGAGAATAAAGGAATGAAGAGAGCTGTCAGGTAGTAAGGATGGAGTCAAGATGAGGTAACTGAGCTATAAACCCTCAAATTGTTTCAGCTCTTGATACTGCAAAAATACTTGCTAGCAATTATGGCATCTAAAGAAGGAATACTCAGGCAAATTACTGTGTTCAAGCCAGGCCAGAGCACAGCAGCAGGGGCTGGGGGAGGAATTCTGCAAATTCTAATCTAGCAGAATTTCAGCAGAGCCTGAAACTTCCAGTCATTCACAGTCCTTGCATCTGGTAGGAAGGAGCTCAGACTGTGTCTTTGGACACGACTAGTAGTTCTCAAAAAGATGACCGTTCGAGACCCTGTTGCACACCCAACTGCCTCTTTCCTGAAGGAAAGAATCGTTCACGGCAGATGCCACATAAACTCAGTTCCAGGGCCCAGGAGCCCAGAGCCCAGCCAGTCCGTGACGCAGAAGGGTGAAGTCCACTTCTGCCCCATATTGCTGCAATGTGTAGCTACTGCCAGCTTGCAGCTCTGCGCTTTCCCTCTCTTCTGCAGGCCAGAGACAAGAAGGCTGGAGCTGCCACAGAAAACTGAAGAGATCGCAAGAAGAGCTTTGGCAGCCAGGCTGATCGTCCTTCCACTGGAGAGGGCAGAGCTTTCGGAGCGGGCAGAAAGGTGCAACTGCAGCTGGGGAAGTGAGCCGCAAGCGTCCCGTCTATGCCAGCCTGAGCCTGCCTGTAACGGTTTCAGGCAGCAAACTGGAGCATCAAACGGGAGCCAAGCAGGCAGACACCTGTTTGAGCTGCACAGTAGCAGTATGTAATATACACCCTGAAAGTTAATGAAACTGTGGAGCAAACCTACTACAGAAAAGCTATGGTCCCATTACTTTTGCGACTGGGGTGAGTAAGCACTACAGGTCCAATACTTACCTCTCACCACCTGCCCAAATATACAGAAGTACATCATTCAGCTCACCTTTGACAGCCACACAGAGGTGAAAGCTACAGATTTTTAACTGTGAGCAAGAACTTCAGCTGACAGGAGGACGATGTACTGACAAACCAGTAACATAGCTGGACTGACATTGCCTAGATCTTTGAATAAAAACGTAGCACCACCTTGAACTTTCTCATTTCACAAGCCTATTCACTTCTCCTCATCATTTTTGGACCAAAAATACCTAGATAATTTGGCTCACGTTTGCAAGTATGTTTAGAATGACCAAATCACCCTTTTAAAAGTTAATTAACCACCAGCAAAAACATATCCAAGGTTACCTTCGAGATGCCTGTATTCCAAGGAACTGCATCGCTTACCTTGCCAGACGCACCTTCAGTTACAAACTTATCCAAGATTACTTCTCTTCCAATTTTAATAAGATGCTACATCTTTTGTTCTGTACCTCGTACTCCCTGAAGTGACTCTGCCTTTCTCCCACAGGCTTCTTTAAGTACTGTTGACCACACTTCTCTCTAAAGTCCCTTAAAGCAGAAAAAGATGAGAAAATTGTTTCTCTGCAGTTAGTTAAGAACTTTATTGCTCTATGAGGCATGCCTGTGAATGAAACCTATGAATTGCTTTTTTGTACTTCCTCTAGAACACAAATTTTAGCATGGTGGGGCCAAAACTCCTAGGATGTTTATTAATTACCTTTTCTAACAAATCAGCACAGCCAGAAGCTTTAAATCCTGCATGCCAAACCCCAAGAGCTTACACATCCAAATACAATCCTTTACATTCAAAAGGTACTTGCCCTTCTCTGTGGCGTGCAAATAGAAAGGAAATAACATGTCCTGAAGGGGGCAAGGTAGAGCGAGATAAAAAAAGCCCAAACCAAACACAAAACCCCACACAGAGCAGGATGAATGACCACTACATGACTGTTTTCACTGTGCCCACAACCTCAACACTTATGTACAATCAGAAAAATGTAATAAATGTTTTCTTAAAAGTCTGCTTTCTAGAAATCACCAACAAAAGTAAACACACACATGAAACAGTTCTTTGCAGTGTATTTTTAGTTTTATTTATAAAAACAGAAGCTCCTTTAAAGTGTACAGTTAAAACCACAACTGTAAATTCAACCACAGCTGAATTATTATTTCAATAAAATAAATTCATTTGATGGATTTAAAATTTGATTCAGCTGGAAGATAAACTTACCAATACATTACTCATTCAGAGAATATTTATCACACTGTAAAAATACACTAGGGTCCCTCCCGTTCATAGCAATGCCATGAAAATATCTGCACATCAACTAATCTTTTAAAAACATAATCCCGCATTTATGAATACAACAAAAAAAATTGCCAGTGAAATTCACCATGGGTTTCCGAACTGCTGATGCCCCCACAGGGGGTAGTAACTGCATCACTACTGTACTTGCGTGTTTTCCCTTTGATCACCAGAAAAAGTGACCTTACAAACAGCTCTAAACTGTCTGCGACATTTTAATTATGCCAGGCAAAACAAAGTCACATAAACAAAATAGCATGTCCAAACCTGGCTGCAATATTTACTCCATTGGTCTTTCAGATCAGAACTGGATCTCACTTCCACTACTCCAGCAAACTACAAAGACTGAAAGATTAATATCAGCTGAAGTAAAAACTACCAGTTCCTGAAAACTTACCGAAATGAGGTCCTTCCCAAAAGGCTTGATAAGGCATTTGATTGCAAGGTGTTGTGATTCTAGTGGGTAAAGAATAGCTTGGGAAACTGGTTTTTTTGCCCTAAACTTGGCTTTGCAGCCAAGACTGTTTGCCGTCTTTGGCCAAATAATTTAGTTTCATGGTCACACAGGGCACCGATTCACCTCTTCCTTCCTCTTACATTCTTCACCCATACCACAATTTTTTCTGTAACCTGGGACTACTGTAGCCCCAGACAAGGAATCTTGCACCTAAGGTTTAGCCAGGATTACAAACTTTGAATTCAAACTCCTAGGCACATGCACCTTCATCACGTACGGTCAGAGGGTATGGTGTTCACAGCACTACAAAAACCATCTAGGATTTCTGTGATCTATATGATCCTCCTGGGCACAAATTCATAGTAATGGGTGGTACGAGAAGGGTTAACACCTCCAAACAAGAAACACATGTAATATAATCAGGTTTCTAGGTACAGGTCAGAATCTTGAACACTTGTAGCAAAGCCAGGACAGGATACAGTAAGTGAGGATCCCCAAGTTATACTCCTGGATTTGGTATGAACTGGGGGCACGCATCTGTGCGAGTCCTTTGTGTCTCTGGCTCTTTTTATACAACTGGGATAATGATAGTCAACTTTCTGACATGTTTCCAGACCTATGGATGAAAAGTGTTATTCAAGTATTAGGTACGTATTACAATTCTCAGAAACTAAGTCCCAGTGTTTTATAAAATGGATGACATGTATGCCTGGTAAGACATGGCAAGCCATCTCATTTTTATACTCGGGAAATAAACAGTGGAAATAATGTACAGCAAAAGAGTTGATTACGTAAAATTTCCTTCTGGCTTACACTTTTAACCTCTTTTGAAGGAGACAGCCATCCTTACCTGGAGTATTCAATCTATTTCACTAAGTCTCAAAATACATTAAAGCACTCAATTTAAGCACAGCCAGTTAGAATGGATTCTAGTGCATCAGTCTAATTTGACAGTTAAGTTAGTTAAGAAGCCTCCCAATTAAGAGAAAAACCTATACACATAGCATCTTGTTATGAGTTTTAGAGCAAATGTTTTAGGCAGTGTGGCTATAAAGCAGAATACCGTATTCGGAAAGTGCTGGAAAAAGACTAGGAAAGGTACAAGGTATTGCCCACATTTTCCTACTTGAGTACATAACTTGCTATATGTAAACACCTATCAAAGTCTCTCATTTTTAGAAGTGTTTAAAGTTCAAACACGAAGAGTACTGAGGATGTGTGGACCTCTGCTGATTTACAACACAAGAAAAAACAAGTTCAAGCTGAAAAAAAAAAGAAAGACAAATAATGAAATGCAGCTTAAGAATAAATAGAAAGCAACAGGTATAAACAGAGCGGGCAAGCATACTGTAAAAATAAAAAAAAGGGGGGGGGGCGCACGAATCAAAAGAACAATGACTGAGTCAAATTTGCCTTGAAAACTTAAAAATTCTGTAACAATAACTTCCCTTGAAATAAGCTTTAATGACAAAGATTGCCACTGAATTGATTTTAAACAGTAACAAAAACCTTTAGATAAATAATAGTTTTCCTTCAATGATCTGCAGATCACATTATTTTTAACTTAAAAACTTGAAAGCTTACAGTAAATGAAACTGAAAAAGTGAAAATCCTTCACATAGTAGAAAAGGAATAGTTACACAGAAGAAAAGGGTGAATAATGTGTTACATTCTAAAACTCTTTGTTGAGAAGGCTAATGTGATTAAATGAGACCACAAGGAAAAACTTATTACATTCAGCTTTTGATAAACAAAGGGGAAATCAGACAAAATCTGCTAGGTTTCAGTGAAGCGTGTCCTGTTTGAAGAGCACTTTGAGACATTCAGCTTTAAGCTAGAAGTATTAACATGAGAACAAGTCCAAGTCCTTTTACATACTGAAAGAGAAAGTGGTTACCACTTTCTGAACAACAAACTCACACTATGCACAAACTCATTTTTTTGTTCATGGATTTCAACAGCCAGAGACTCCGTTATAAAGAAAAGGGTTAAAACTTGTACAGCAAGTCAACAGTGATAAGAAATGATGAATATGTGGTTTGATGTTCAAGTCTGACTCCACAACACATGACTTCTCAAAAAAGCAGAAGAAACGAAGCTCAGCCTCTTTTTCTTTTTGGCATCACCACAACAAAAACAAAACAGGGAAACGACTTAAGATTTCCTATTAGCTATGTCTGGATTCAATTCATCTAACTACTTTAATACAACAACAACAAAATGAAGATACAAATCCACCTTCCAGAGTGCAAGCAATGTAACATAAAAGATTGCATGTAGCTACTTGATAACTAGGCTCTAATGCCATGATAGAGAAGGTTTTCCATGTGTCTTTTATTAGAAAGCAGATCCTGCATAAGGAAATAACTTCTGAATTGTTACTTCTTTTTTTTTATTTTTGATTGCTATTTATTATTAAATCTCTAGTGGATTTGCAAACCAGTTACCCTCTTAAACACCTATCCTGAGAAACACAGGTTTAAAAGCAAAAGCTACAAAACAAACTGGTTCTAAAACATCATGAAAAACATAGGGAATAGCTTTGCTTCTTTTCAATTCAGTTTGTTTTTTGATGGGCACAAGCTGGCGAAAGGCATTTTGATGCAGAATAACTTGGCTAGTTTTCAGCTGCTCATTAAAAAGCTTGTTGGACCCTCAAACCAGCTACAGTGATTTTAGAGCCTCAGAGTATTAGGATCTTTAGTTTAGACCTTTAAATACTGTACAAACAAACACTAAGAGCACTCTATTGTAGCCTGGTTGCAATGCTGTTTTCAACACCTCTACCTTACATGGAGAGTAAACATGCTCTGATCTGTTAGGCTGAGCACTGTAGGTTCTTAACCACCGCACCTTTTCAGATTCTTACTTACCAAGTTCAAACAAACAAACAAAACCCAAACCCAAACCACTTTTGTATTTTGCTCATCATTGAGCAACCAAAAGTTAGAAACGTCACCCATTCTGCGTCAAGCCTGTGAGGTCAGGAAGGGAAACGGCCTCCCAGTGAAAGACTGTCTTCAAAGTCATGCCAGGAGTGGAGGGGTAACGGAGGAAGATTTAGTTTCACATGTGCGACTGCTCATGTTGGGAAGAGATAGCCAGAAAGATTCACCGCTAGTATGTAGCAAAGCCAGAGAAAAAGAGAATGGTAATTACACCAAGCAGTTTTACTGACAAAAGTGCTGATGTCTTCAGCGTTGCATGAGTGGAGGTGGTTTTCCCTTTTTTTCCATACTGTCAGCAGCCATTGCAGCCTCACAACTCGCTCCCCTGACGTCACATGTAACACAGCCCTTTAAAAAGGAACAAGAATGTAGTAATTTAAATTCTCCTTTTATGAGTATATTTCAGAGAGTCAAATCCTGATAGCATGATAGGTTGCAATCTCTTGAAACCTCTCACCAATGGGCTGAAATCTCTCTAAAAGCAAAGATCATACGGTATCTTATTTTCAGAGGCAGGTACTCACACCTCCAAACTATCTTGTCTCGAAAATGAATTCTTCGGTTAGTGGAACATACAGTTTTAGCTTTGAGATAAAAAGGTATGCGCGTCCCTTGAATTTGAAGGCCTAATCTTCCAGCTTTATAAGCAAGCCACTCATTAAGGATTTGGACTGCAGGCTGAGCAGCAACAATACCGACCAACAAAAAAAGGCTGAAACACCCAGGTGTATTGACAGACCAGATTTTTCTCATCCTTGAGAAATAGTGTGATATTGAAAGTATTAAAATAGAAACCCTGTCTGTCTTTCTATTGTCAGAAGCCTGGCTGCATTTGCAAAATGACAATTTATATTGGAAACATGACCTACCGCTTCGGAACAGTTTTAGCACCTTAGATATCAAGTATTTGTATTTGCATACCAATACATCTCATAACATTTGAGATGTAAACTTTCAACATAATTTTCTGCAAGACCACTGGACTTCATTTCGCTATCTGAATCAAACACAATAGGGGACACAAGATTTTTATCAACAAGGTATTAGGAAAACAAAGGCTAATTTTCTGGTCTTGTTCCAGAGCCAAGGACAAAGATTTCTCAATTTTTCTGCTCTAAGAGTAAATACCACAGCTCAGAATGCCACATTTGAAAATCCAAGCACATAGAGCATACAGTGCTGTAACAGACATCAGATTTTTCTGCTGCATGAGTACATGAATGCAGCCCACTCGGCCTTGAAACTTTCTGTACAACTCATCACTGGAGCTCTAGATCTTTGTGGGCCTAGTTCTGCCTCACTGTTTTCTTCTCCAGAGCACCTGGGAACACTTTAAACTGATTAGGACATTCTCTAACACATATGAATATAAATCAGAAGCAGTTTATCAGAGTGCCCAAGAGTTATACCAGATAAAATAATCTAGCATAAGATACCAAAATTCTTAAAGAATGAATCCACCTACAAAAAGCCAGCTATTTTTCTGTTTCTTACTATATGCCTGAATCTCTTCTGTGATGATGAGCATTTTTCAGTTTGCTGAACACACTTGCTCTAATCTTCACTAATGTCCCAGTGTGACATGCTATTCAGTCACAGCAACAATCAACTTTATAAGAAAAAAAGCAAAAGACCTAACACCAACAGAAAAAACATCACTAGATACAGACCCTTATGTGAGAGCATGCATGACACTACTGACATTCATCCAACAGTGTGACTGAAGGAACTTTGCTACAGGTGGTCCCTACGTTTACAAGTAAAAACCATCAGTGACCCCAACACTAAAAGATCGCATTGGTTAGAAATGACACTGCCCCTGGCTAGGCAAGGCATGAATGAGCTGCTGATTCCTTTCACAACTCCTTACCTGGGTGCTGATTTGCAGTGGGACAGTCTGGGTCCGGATCCACGTATGCACCTCTGCAAGCTCCTTCTTTTGCCCATCCGTAAACCAAGGCTGCTGCTTTTGCATGACTGTCAGCTTCTCCAGATCCTCCTTTAAAACCTCCTCTTTAATTCTGCAAGTAACAGACATCTGTGAACACAGCTGTACTAAATGAAGCAAGGCAGGCGCTCATTACAATCACCCTGGGAATGTCTCTTCCCCAGGAGCCATGGCTGAAGCCTAGACAGCATCAGCCATTGACAAGCAACTATACTTCATTACACCTTACTTGCTTTGCAAGGCTTCTTTCAATGCTGGTCTATCTGTCAGGGGTTTTTTTGGTTGGGGTTTTTGTTGGGGTTTTTTAGGTGTTTGGTGTGGGGTTTTTTTTGTTTTGTTTTATTGTTTTGTGTATTTTTTTTAATGTGGAATCTCACTACAAATGATATATATAAGCTAATTGCAAGCAACTTTCAAATAACACCTAAGTATTTTTACTCCTTTGTGCATTCAAAGTACAGGACAATAACCGATACCCTGTAACACTTCAGCAAAAAGGTTACATGTTACCATATTTTAAGTGATAGTGGAAATGGGGAGAAAAAACAGACAAAAGGAAATAACCAGGGCTTCAAACGCACAAACACTAAGTTAATACACCTTCTTGGAGTTTCACTGGTATGTGCGCTCTTTCCATGGTCTCGTTTTTAATTCTACAACTCTATGCACAATTCCAAACTACATGTCAGAAACTGTTGATGTTTTCCAACCTGTTTGGCATTTGGTAAGTCATTAGAACTCGCTCAGGTGTGTGATCCATCATCGCCCAGGCTGACTCATGTTTGGATTTATGAGCCGTCCCTTTTTCTTCTGCTTCCTGATTCTTCTCTTCTTTGGAAGCTTCAGAAGAATCACTGCTGCCAAAATACTTGCTGCTTTTCCCACTGTCTGCTGAGAATTACCATGAAAATAAAATGAATGAATATGCCTGAGAAATCCTAGTAATTCAGCACAAGAAGTAAAAGGACACCAGTGTATTCTTGTGAGCTAGTTCTGCAATATGAACACAGGTACTCCCAGATGACTGCTCTAGCAAGTGATTACTACCTATTGAGAATTCTAAGATAAAGTGCATTCTATTAAGTCTCTTAAGACCTCCAAAGCTCTTTTCAGTCTTCTCCAAATTAATTGGCTCAACTTCTCTGCTTCTGTTTGAAGAGGTCCTGCTCTAGGCAGATTTATCTTTACTCAAATAAGATGCAAGCCAGTATCTAATGCAGAGAAAAGTGATAATGAGCAAAAGGAAAGAGTCACTTACGGGTTATAGGAACAACTTCTTAAGATTCCCATTTCCAACTACAGCAACTGAAACAAAGGTGGCTTCAAACACTGAAAGCTGGTGAAAAGTAAAGACTACACTGGGATGTCCCATTCCCATTACAGTATGCTGTTATGAATTACCAACATGTTAGCAAGCCATGTAGCACATCCAAATCTCAAACTTCCCTACCTGTGCCACAACCAGAAGTCTCATGGGAGCCAGAGCCTAAAGAAAGAGATAAAGCTGATCCACTGCCTGATGCTGCCGAACCTGTACCCGACTGGGAGTCCTCGTACCGTGAGCCATCAGTAAATTCACTAGAAGCACAATGGCTAGCACTGTTACCACTATCTTCTGGATTGTTGTCCTGGAGACAAAAATCAAAACAAACACATCCATGGAAGTTACATTTAAGTTTGAAAAAAGAAGCTCATGCATTTACTGAATTTGACATGTGCTGACTAAGTTCTCCTATCAATTCAATAGGTTTAGAGTTTCTAGCTCTGAAAATGAATGGCAGTCTAGAACTCAGGATAACACTCTTCACGGGTGAAAGCAAGAAGCATCTGGACTCTAGTTTACTGGTTTCTAACTGTAGATCCTTCCCCACTGGGTCAAGATATTATACTGTTGCATTAAGTTAATATTTTCTGCTGACAAGAGAGCAGGAGTCAGTTCCCTTCACGTCCTGTTAGATGGCATGAAGCAGCCACACGCGTCAAGCAATGGTGCACTACAGGGAAAATGAGAGAGTCTTCCCCTGATTCACTGTGTGAAGCTCACCGCTTCAGCAGCTACAGGTACACCAACTCCCCTTTCAGGACCCTACCCTGCAGTTTCAGCTGATCCAGCCTTTCCAGCCCAATCTGGATTCAGGAGCCAACATTTTTTTCCTTGCCTGCAGAGCTCAGATTCCTGCCTCTGAGTTTACCGCGGAAGTTGGAGAGGCCTTTTCTATGCCCATGTATGGAAACCGACCCACACGGATCCCTGTTCTTCGTTCATTAGCTGCATCCCTGGGAGACAGAGGGAGTAATTAGAAGCGTATCTTCCCTTTGTTTTGGTTCTCCACAGAGACTGTGGGACTGGGTGAAAAAGGATGCGAATTGCGCAGCACTAACCAAGTTCCACATGCATAAAAGCCCCAAACCCAAAATTCTGGCCGACAGTTTAATTGAAAAGGCTGCTGCCAAAAGGCTGAGCAGAAGTGGCTTGTGGCAGCCTAGACCAGATCTCACATTTCTGTCATTTGCTAAGTGCCAACACTGTACTGTTGCAAGTTCCAAGGGCGCAAGTATAAACAGCTTTCTCCACCTCCTGTGCTATTTGTGCCCTGCAGTCTACACAGCACAGCCACTGGAAAAAGCAGCTAACAAAATCTGGTGACCCTGAAACACAGATCATCATCACTGGTTTTGGTGACTGAACACCATGCAAGTCAGAGTTTCTCCTTTACATTAAAATTTCATGTTACTTACACATTTAGCTTCTGCATGTGCTTTAACATCAGTACTAATGGAAAGCTCCATAGGTTTTGGCAGCTCTTCCTGAAGCAAGTTCAGCTGAAGCGGGGAGCTGCTCCGTGAGCTACTCAGCAGTAGGGCCTGGTCACACTGGCCCTCTTGCTGGTCCTCCATGGATGTGGCAGAAGAGGCTGGAAAGGGCTGATCCACAGAGTGCGGTGCTATTGGTGATGGAGCAGAAGCGGGGGCTGGAGGTAGTGTAGTGTATGGATATGAGGAGGGGAAATAAACATACTGAGGGCTAGGAAGAAAGACATATTGAGGCATCTGAGCGTACGTGGGGAAACTCTGGAAAAATACAGCCATAAACGTGCCTACGTTTGGGGGATAAAGTGCTGGGCTTGACTGTGCTTCACAGTGTAGTTGTGTCGATGACATGGACTCGGGTTTTAACAAGTGAAGGGCAAGCTCCTCTCCTACAGAAGAGGCTGGAAAACTAGGTAGTGGATCCAAAGAGACAGGAAATCCCACAGGGGGAAGGACATTCACACTGGACGAGCTCAGATAGGACACTTCTGAGGGAGAGAATGAGTGTTTCTGAATTGTTCTCTTCTCACATGGAAGACTATTTCTATTTTTACTAGAAGAGTGGCTATCTGAGGGCTGTGTCTGAGGTTTCTGGCGCTTGAATTTTCCACGTTTGCCTTTTTTACAGCTAGCTGGGCTCATCTGTTTTGAAGGGGAATCTCCTAAGGAGGAAGAAAAATAGACACATTCACTGAAATGACAGACCTGGGGCAGGGGAGAAAAAGAAAAAAAAAAAAGACAAAAGAGAAGAACATCCAGATAATGAGTGTGGCTTATTTGGACAGCTGACTTGCTGACTTTCCTCTAGATAAATCTTTTGTACACTACAGTGATGGATTTGCTGACATATCTACAATATTTTCCTTCTTGTCATCGATTTTCTTATCAATTATTTTGGCTTATCCCAATCAGATCTTTTACATTTCTTCAAGGGGAGGCAATAAACTACCTGGGATTTGCAGGGTTGATTGCAATAATTACCTGCTTTGTGAAAAGTCTAAGATAGCAACATCCAAGATGGAGCAGACCTTCTGTGTGGGCAATGCTGTTGTCAAGCTTTGGCAGTTCAAAGGAAGTATTCTGTTTGCAAGCAGCGTAAGATACTTGCTAAATCATGCAAAGGAGAACCACTGCTAGGTTGGTCTTTGTAAGTCATTGTCCTGGTTTCAGCTGGGATAGAGTTAATTGTCTTCCTAGTAGCTGGGATAGTGCTATGTTTTTGAGCTAGGTATGAGAAGAATGTTGATAACACTGACATTTTCAGTTGTTGTTAAGTAATGTTAGTCTAAAGTCAAGGATTTTTCAGCTTCTCTTGCCCAGCCAGCAAGAAGGCTGGAGGGGCACAAGAAGCTGGCACAGGACACAGCCAGGGCAGCTGACCCAAACCGGCCCACGGGGTATTCCAGACCATGGGACGTCATGTCCAGTATGGAAACTGGGGGGAGTTGGCCTGGGGGGGAAATCGCTGCTCAGGAACTAACCGGGCATCGGTCAGCGAGTGGTGAGCAATTGCATTGTACATCGTTTCTACGTTCCAATCCTTTTATTATTACTGTTGTCATTTTATTAGTGTTACCATTATCATTATTAGTTTCTTCTTTTCTGTTCTATTAAACCGTTCTTATCTCAACCCACGAGTTTTACTTCTTTTCCCGATTTTCTCCCCCATCCCAAGGGTGGCAGGGTGAGTGAGTGAGTGGCCTGCATGGTGCTTGGTTGCTGGCTGGGATTAAACCACGACAGTCATCTACTAAGTCTTTATTTCTCAAGGCTGCTGCCTACCTTGGCCACAGGAATGTCCGTTGTTACTTCTGCTCCCCTGTTGAAGGTAAGTCCTAAATGGAGAGAGCAAGATCCTCTGGCGGAACTTGTCAACGTAGTTCTGCTCCTCCTTTTGAGTGTGGGCTGACAATGTCTCTTTTGTTAGGCCAACTGGCTTTAAGTCCTCAGGCACCATAGCGAGACTCTGAGCATTCACAGGAGGCAGCTCAATTTGTTCACTTCCAACAGTAGTATCCTCCATTGTAGTCACTTCTTTGAAGAGGGAAGAAAATAAATCACTCACTCTTTGCTCTGGCCTTCTGGCGTCAACTCCCACAACACACAGAAGGTTACACAGAAAACAATCTCAATCTCATCTGAGCTACTGAGCGCATACAGGCTGCAGAAGCGATGGGGAGGAAACACCATTTACTCAAATATAGTTAACACTAACATCAACTGAGCAAATGACTTTGCATGGTCTAGATAGCTTCAAATTCACTTTCAAGTTACAGAGGCCCTTCTTCATATTTTCTTAGTAGAACAGCAGTTAAATACTCATTTTTACGCTTCCTTCTGCATTAAAATGAAGTAACACTGGCCCATCAGTCATTTTCATTATAATCCTCAAAGGCCAAAAGCACACTGCTGTGTTTGAGATATATGTGATGAAGTTAAAGGGGAAAGGAAACAGTGCACTCTGTTAAAACTAGGTTTTATTGTAAAAGTTTCCAAGCTCAAGTTTCATTCACAGTGTCCCTAGAAGTACCTTAATTATAGTTCAGAGTTCATATTCACGCGAACCTACCTTAAATGGACAAAACTGTCTCACGGTCTACTTCATTCTGAAAGCATTGCGTGAATTTAAAAATCAGTGAGTCAAGTCAGCGTTTTGCGAGTGTGAACCGTACCTGATTCAGGGTGTGGGACATGCACTATAGTGCTGCTGTAACTGCACTGGCTGGTGACAGACATCACGCTTGGAGCCTTGTTGGACAGGGTCAGGTCTGCCAGAGGAGCTCCCACCATGCCTGTAGTTGTCTGATCTTTCACCATCTCTTCCTGATCAGCAGGTATCAGAGTCTGGGAACTAACTGCTGAAAGCATAGCAGTGCCTTTCGGTAAATGACAACATTTCTATGTGGAATTTCATTCCAAGCTCTATGCTTCCAATTCATCACATCTGACTGGTTCAGAAACAACCAGTAACTATGCAGACTACTAAAGACAGTCTTATACACAAATAAATGTAACATTCTTATGCCAGCGCAATGTCAGCACATACTAAACATGGCATAAAATGAGTGAGCAACAGAAGATACATTTAGCAACAACAAACAATAGTTCTTTTGACGCGTTCTACATTCAAAGACTTAATATTGTAGGTTACGCTTAATTGTGAGATCTAGACAAATTAAGCAAATATTTACCACATAACCAAAACGTATGTGCTGTTAGCATGACAACAATTTAAAAAGTGGACATAAACCTTGGAACGTACGACAGTGGCATATAAAAAAATAAATCAGTTGTTGAAGTCCTGTTATGATTGCCAGTATACTTTGTGTTACCTTCCAATGCCTTGACTTCCTGCTGACTTTGCTGGACTTGCTTGTCATCTTCTGAAGATGACGATGATGTATTTGCAGAAGATTTACATTTCCTTTTCAGCGCTGGAATACTGCAGCTCTCTAGATATCTGAAATAAAAGCATATCACAGGAAGCTCTCCCCACTTTGCGTTTTTTTCTCCATTTGGAGAGAGAAACATTTGAGCAATCCAAACTGAAGATCCAGGGGTTGTTAACTAGTATTTCAAATTCACTGCAGGAAGCTCTGGACATATATCTGCTTTCCAAGAAGTATTTTAAATAAAAATCTATCAATTACTCTTAATAAAAAAAATAAAGGGGGGAAAAATAAGAGAAAAAAGACAACATTATCCACTGGGTTAAAAAATACTGACATTTTATAAATTATATCAATGTTCTGTTTTATATGGATGTTCTCAAAGTGTATATTGAGAAGACATTGACATATGAGGCCCATCGAAATTCAAAGTGCTATCGCACCAAGGGTGAACTAGCAGTTGACAAACGTCAGTAGTTGCAAACAGAATCTTAGGTCCTAAATTCTTCATTACTCTGTAATTCAGATTGATTGAGCATTGGAATGGATTGCCCAGAGAGGCAGAAAACTTTACAAACAATCCCAAACTTATCTCACAACTCAAAACTCAGATAGTTTAGACCAATGCAAACTGCTTGGATATTCACCTTCCACCAACTAATCTTAAACTTGTATAAATAAAATCACTTCATAGTTTATTACCTGATGATACTATCAACACAATTGATCTGCTGATAGGAAGGAACACGCGGAGCTTTCTTTGAATCATCGTAAAATACGTTGCCTGGTTCTGTGCTATCACTTCTCAATGTCTGAAGAAAACAGGAAGCAGAGTGCCCCTTCCCTAGAAAAGCAGAAATCCTCAAAGACTCCTCTCAAAAGACACACACACACACACATATATATATATATATATATATATATATACTGGGATACATATATATGACACAAGGATATATGGCCTATGACAGCATAGCTCTCATTACTACGTTATTCTGCATTTTCATCTTAAGAGTCACATGTTTTGAGGCAGGGGAGGTAGAAGGGGAAAGAATGCCTACAAAGAAAAAGACCCCACACGACACCTTAAACATCCACTCAGAACAACTAGTAAACACAAAGAAAACAGCATAGAAAAAAAATATTGTATTGAAATTGTAAACAAAGCTGCAATTAATATTACTCTTCTCTTAATTTATACATCACAGAATCCAACCTGTTATTTAACAGTAATTTACAGCTTTTCATAGCAGCATAGATACACTGGTCGGAGTAGTATCAACAGTCACAGTGCAGTCTTCTTATCGACACGACTAGGAGCTAATGATAATTTTCCTAAGCAGTATCACAGTGCAAAATGTTTTAATACAGATTGCTGTATCTGAGGAAGCATCCAGTTTTCTCCATATATTTGTGCTAGGTACTAACTGCAAATAATGTGCGTTAGCATACTATTAAGCGCTCAGTAACTAAACCACTACTTCAGTGGGAAGTGGAGCAGTGTTTTCCAACCTATGGATTGTTTCTGAGAGTCCACATAAAGTAACTAAGGGAAGCTTCCACAGTAGACTTGTACTTGCTACAAGCAAGTCCACATTTTCACTAGAAAAAGTAAAAGAAAAGAAGTCTAATAACCTAGGAAGAGACAGATATGTTCCTCCATATCTCAGGGAGCAGTTAAAAAGTGAAGGCATCTGCTGAGGTTTTTTTTGGGGGGGTAGGTTTAGGTTTTTTTTGGTTGGTTGGTTTTTGATTGTTTAAAAAAAAAAAACCCAAAAAACCAGAACAACAAAACCAAAACAAAACACTTCCCACATTTAAGCCATGCTAAAATGCTGTCTTCAGAGTTCTTCACCATAACACCAGCTAGCTAAACTCAGGGCTATAGACCTACAGCAGTTCATGTTACCTTAAGGATCATAATTACATTAACTTACCTCCTAGCATTTCTGAGCTCACAACCTGTTCACTTCCATTCTGTGGCTTGCTCCTTGACGCAATATACAGCTGCTGTCCCAGATTCTTTATTCGGTTGACATCTGCACAAACTTGTTGCAATGTCATCTTGAGATACGTGAAAATGTGAAGTCAGAATAAAATGAATAAAGAGAGGCCATAGGAGACCATTAAGATGGGCTTGGGTTCTTGTATTCTCCAAACTGAGAGGGAGTAGACTGTCAGCCTAAGTCTGGTATCTATTGGTATTTGTAAATTTAATGAATCTAATTATCATAGTTAATTTAATGAAATTAACTATGATAAAGCTCAAACAGCCTCAGCATTTGGATGTTTTAATACTGTCTGGCGCAAGCCTTGAGAGCGGGAATAAGCTGATGACTTACCCAGGAGCCTCACAAGGAAATTAGGTAATTGCAATGCGTGTTTTAGGACAGCACGGTTTCCAGTCTTTTCTACAGCAGTCTACACTGTACCTCTAGCGCCCTTTCTAAAACAAAACAGAAAATCCCAAGCAAACAGAAACCCCTCCACATGCATCAATCTTCTTTCTGATCGCATGGTTCTTCCGCTTTTTTCCTCTCTGAGTCCACTGGTTCTTTGAGATGGCTGATCTTAAGCAAGTCTTCAATTTACTTTAGTGAACTACCATAATAGTTACCTGCTTATTTTAGTCAGCAAAATTAAGAGCAAAAAACCCCAAAAGCCAGCATTCTATAACTGGCCAATTTAAGTACATTTAGCTTGAACATAGCTGTATCTTCCCACGTCAGTAAAATTCATAATGAGTAGTGCATATGTACACAGTAAAAATTGCCATTTTTAAAACTGTATTTCCCCTACTCTGCAGGCAGTGACACATTTATAGACTTACTGGTTCCTGTATTTCCTCTGCACAATTCCCATTGGAGTCACTTGAAGATGCTATGCTGATATAGTGCTCGTAAGAGCCATTGCTTCCAAGGCTTCCATAACCACTGGAAACATTGCTGTGAACTGGCTGAGGAAGGGGGGGTGGGGGTGGAAAAAGTGATTAAAAAAAATTATCCTCTCAGAGAACAAAAGAAGGAAACAACATAGTCTGCACACAGAACTTCAAGTAAACAAAGAAAACTAAGTGAAAAGTCAGTATTGCTCTGGGCTCTATCACTCGCTTGGGAAAAATTCTCTACCATGCTTAAAGCTGTTTCAGGATGCAGATTTATCTTTCAACATAAAGACTTGGCAAATGTGCCAGACAAAGTATTTTTTTCTTATCAGGTGGGTTACCCACGGGCGTATTTTTAAAGCTGTCACATAAGCCTGTCTCCATTTAGAATTTTCCTTTCAGATCTTTTAAAAAAATCATCCCCAAAGTAGTCTGCTAAACAGACCCAAGTTTCTTTAGCCTCTCAGTCACAAGTGTTTTGAAATTTTCATCTTTACCTGCAGAAGCAGCTTGTAAATTTGTCCTTGCAATTCCCTTATCTCTTTCTCAACACTGCTTGTTTCTTTACTTCTTGCAGCAAAGACATCTTCATTCAGAGGGCTTCTGGAGAGAGCCAACAAAATATGACTATTAATTTTAATTGGATGAAAAAAGGTAGCTATAAACAGAGTTGGAACATATTCTTTTTTTTATTATCATTATTTTATTTTGACTGCTTCGTTGAACCAACAGAAAGGGATGTCATCTGTTCCCCTAGCAGCTCTGCTAGGGTAGTGGGGCAGCGCTACGAGAGCAGTGCTTCATGTGAAGCCCTAGGGAAGTCAGTACACCAGCACAGTGACAGGAGTTAAGGTTGACAAGCATCTACCCCTCTGCCTCCTTCACTCAGAAGGCAAATTCACACCCCATAAAATCCTGAATAAAAGATGACTTTGAAAAGTCAAAAGGCCACCCCAAAAAGCCACTTCCTAGAAAAGAAACAGGGTAAGAGGAAGGCAGACAGTCCGTATTTCCAAATCTCCTTGAAACGAAGGAGAAACATCTGAAAAGTCAACTTGAACATTCAATACTAATTGCATTTTTAAAAGAGGTTACCATGGTAAATATTTACATTCTGTATCGAGTGAATGTTCCGGAAGAAAACAGGCCAGAAGGTGATTTTGGCCAAATGTCTGTCAATTAATGATTTTTTTTGGTGAGCCAATCATGAATGAATGTCAACTCATTATTCGTTAGTGATCTGGTTTTTACGTTGCCTTTTAGCTTTTATTCGGTTTGTCTAAAACTGTTATTTTTGATTTAGACACATCCATTGTCACAGTATTTGGACGTCGACTGTGTGTAAAAACATATGCTAAAAAAAAAGTTGGATTTGCCTTTTACTTAGAAGTAATTTACTTGTCTTCATGCTTAATAAGCAAGACTAATGCTGTTCTGAAGGAATGGGCTGCAAGACTGATGCTAGGTAATTGTCACAGACTGCAGGAGCAAGGTTACGTCTCTACTTCAGTTTTGTCTGGCAGAGTACTCAATGAAAAGCACTTCAACAGATCAGCTCTACAACTGACTTACGTCCGGACTTTGTGTCGGCCAATGACGAACACTACTTTCCTGCTCCAAGGATTCACAAAACTGGACCAGCTGGTATCCAGTATGACATAATCCCCATTCTGAGTACAAAATCTAATAGGTAAATGTTCAAAAGGGGGTTGGCCAGCAAATTTCAGGACTGAAAAGAAAACCAAACAATCAAGAAACAAGGTTTAGTTTACATGATGACACAGTAGTGCAAGCACAAACACTAATGACTGGGGTCCTTTAAAACTTTGGGTTTGAATTTGCTTTGATCTCAAACTGGTTGCTTTAACTCATTAATTCCTTTATTTCTGTCTAGACTGCAGATCAGTCACATGTCAAGCAATATGATAATGAAAGAATGTTAAAAACAGTAGAAATTCCTCTTAAAGCAACTGTACTTACTTTTCCGGTGAATAGCAATCATCAAAGGACGATCTTCTGGGTGCAAATACATCAGTATCGAAGTTCCAATTAAGTCTTGAGGTAAGTAACCCAACAAAGGCACTGCTCTGAAACCCAAACACATTATCCCCTATTATAATATAGTTTTGAGTACTTACATCCTTAACCCTTTGCTTGTCAGCGAAGTGCCCGCACATGATCTACAATGCCATGAACTAGGGCTACAGAACATTTTCCAGCCCATCTAATAATCCCCCCAGTGCAATGCAGGCATGTAAATACCAATGACAAACATTTCTGTGCCTGGACATCTAACAGATCTTCACATTTGCAGTCAGTTTTGTGCTTGTCTACATGCAAAGAAAAAACAAAATAAAAGGATGTTGAAGAAACCAGTCACAGGGAAGATGTCAGTAAGAAATCTGATATGGATGCTGCAAAGTGTGTTGTAAAAACACTCCTGTGGCTTTGTGGGAGACCGCTTTAGTCTGGCCAAATTTATTTGAACCAGCTCAGTTCAACTGTATCTCCACATTGTGAACCCCAGAGCTTTGCACTACGTGGGTTTTACACCGTCTGTGTTACCACAGGTCCCCACTGCCCTGGATAATGAAAACCGACTGCAGTTCTGTTTAACTCACATTTTAGAGTCAACAAAGGAGATTAAGTCCATGGAGTTCTAGATGTTTTTCCATGAGCAGACCAAAACAAAACTACTTTGTTTAATTAACTACTGCCAACTGCACAGTTGAACTACTTTACTTGGATCTCCAGCTGCATCACCAAAGGATTTTTTTGCTATCTCTCCATACACACCTCACAGGTCTTAAGAGTAAAATCTCACCTGTCATCTATGTCAAGAAAAACACAGCCAGGGGTGTGAGTGGTGGTGAAGATTCTTTTATCCATAGGAATTCGGGGAGCTAATAGAAAAAGAAGTAATTACTGAAACAAAGTATGCATTAAGACAGAAAACCTGTTACTTTTGCTCATGATAGAGAGTTATTGGCTCCTGAATTTAACTGCTCACTGCCCTTTGACCAGTAACTCATAGAAACATTACAAATTCCTAGGTGCTACAGACTTCTCTCAAAAATAAAATAGCGCGGAGAGGTTAAATGCATCGGGGCCTTGCAAAGAAGGCACAGATGCTCTGCACGCACAGATGCATGCACGTGCATGCACACACACAAACTGGACATTACATGGGTGAGACTACCCAAGCACTGGTTCTTAACAAAGGAAGCAGACTTTCATGTACTGCATTTTCCTATTGGCTTGTTTTATTCACTGAGCCTTCTGACTTGCCTTCATATCCAGAGTGAATTTTCTCAGCCAAAGCCAAGCAGCAGGATTCTGCATCCGCATAGACAGAAGTACACACATGGACCAAGTACGGGGTGATTCGGAAGGGGTAGCAACGCATTTCTTGTTCCTGATCTTTACTACCCCTGAGGAAAAGTAAAAGGGATTAACACACTGGTTTAAAGACTCAGATAACTTTACACCAGCCCTGAGAACCCTGAATGGAGAACTTAACGCTGAGCACACAGACCCAGATAATCAGAATTTCCCGAGGTCCTAAGCTCACTCACTTGCGATCTAAGGCCAACATATTCAGCAATCCTGATCTCGTTCCCCTTCAAACCAAGTAGGTGCTTTGCCTCCAATACTTGCATTCAGAGGCTGTTCTAGAAATGCCATTACTCTAACGGTTAAACACCACCTTCTAATTTTCAGTCCCAGTGTATTCACGAGAAGCACTAATTTGGTCTTGTGCTCTCCTTCAAGTTAAACAGTTCTTTTTCTGTTTGTTGTTTATTCTGTACCATTTATAGGAAAAAAAAAATTCTCTCAAGTTTTGTTTCACTGACCTACATAAGACAGACTCCTCCAGCCTTGGTTTGCAAATAGTTGTTTTTCTTTGTCCTCCTCCCATAAGGATTTATCTTCCTAGAACACGTGTGAGCAGTAGCAGGACACAACACTCTAGATGAGATCTTAACCAGGGCTTTGTAACAACTGCATTAGTGATTGCCTGTTCCTACTGCAAGTGCTTTTTCACCTGTTATAATTGCAGTATCTTACCCAGCTCTGACAGAAAGAATTGAGATAAATTTTTGGACATTATCACTTACACTGAAAGTTACTTTCTTATTCAACACTTAGTTTTGTAAAATGTTTCTAGAGAGAAGTTAGTGTCATAAAAACCATGACTGACAGCTCCTCCTTTTGGGAAAAAAACAAACCAAAACAAAAGAACGGAAGTTGGATATAGCAGAAGTTTAACCCACAAAAAACACCCATTTTCATACTTAAGCCTAGTGCGTGCTTGTGAAACGGTATTTTTACTCATGAAGCCCACATAATCAAAAGGATCTGTTACATAAAGAAAGGGGAAGTGTCGTATGAAAATCTGAAGAAAACTACTACAAAATGTTTCTGTGTCCCACAAACAGTTCCCCCAACTTAAAATTGGTATCTGTCCTGCTATAGTTATTCCAAGTGCCGCTACACAATTCAAGAGACAAAGTTGATTTTAGAGCTTGGGTTTTTGAAACACAGATTAATGAATCAATGATTGATTGAAAGATGGAATATGTATTATATCTGCTCAGAAGCCAACAGTTCTTCCTGAAATCAAGAGACCACCCGCATCTGGAACAGAACTGCACTGAAGATTACAGGCCAATCTCAATTTTTTTTTTTTCTTCTTTTAGCACTAAAATTAGCCAGGCACAAAGCAACAAACTGCATCCATTCTGACAGCAAGCCGTTATCTCATGATTCAGGTCGCACGCATACTGGGACTCAGGTGAAAGAGTTTCTGTTACTGCCTCTGTCACAAACTCTCGAGCAGTTTTAAGCAAAACACCCTTTGCCTCCATTCTCAAACTGTAAAAGGGGGAGCAGCCATTTTTCACAAGATCATTCTTCTCCTGCACAACAGTACTGAAGGAAACAGATAGGTCCAAAAGAAATACATATCAAGGGTTTTCCTTCTAGCCTCATGCAAGTTTAAGCATCACTATGGGAAAGATATTCCAAACATCCTGCTGGATGCCAGTATTGAACACAATAAGCCCATTTTGTAATGGAGTTCCACAAGCTCACACTGGTCAGTTGTAACAACAGAACACTCTTTCTGCCCAGTACTGTACCCTTCGCCCAGCCTTCACAAAGATAAAAATATAATAATGTACTTGCCTGATCCTGCAGAAAAAGGATTTCACCTGGGCATATTCATACAGAGAAGCTAGCGAGAAGAACACACATTGAGAGTATCAGTTAACGCCCTTAGAAAGGTCACACCTATCAGAACTACTTTAAACTCTGCATTCTCCACACTTTCTGAGCAAGACCGAGGTCTCACAACCTGCTCTTTATTAGCTACTGACTTAGCTGCTCAACAGTCTGCTCCCACCTGAAATGTTACCTCTTCTCCAGCCCACTTACTCTCGGAAAAATGGTTGACCTGGAACTAAATTCAGAGGGAACACATATGATCTAAAAACTCACTTCCCCAGTGCATCACCATGGAAAGGGAAGGCGAAAATTCCTGGGTTTATGAGCCACCCACCAAAAACTACATACAGCCAAGAATTATGGGGACGGGAAAACTCAGTAACAATTCACAGTAAGGAAAGTAACAACAACTCCATAGGGGTGCCACTGCTCTGCTGGGAAGGCACATGCATGGCTTCCAAATTGTGGCACCCCTGGCACATTGGCATTAGCAGCACCTGATGTCTCTCATCCTTTGGTAGCAAAGATTTTTGACTTCCCAGCTAGCTCTGATGCCAGAATAGCGCTAGGTGGACAAAAGACAGGGCCTTGGCATGGGAGCTACATTTGAATTACTCACAAATAACAATGGACTCAAAAGTCACCATTTAGGCACATCCAGCACCGAATAGCAAGTCAACTTAAAACTCGGGTTCAGTGAGCTATGCTCACAGCAGGCTGGAAGCGGACCATAACGACAAAGCACCTAAGCAAGCATAAGATGTAGACTTTAAACTCACAATTAGAGTGATTTTTTAATCTTAAGTACCTTTTAAAAAAAGTAGCAGTATTTGGAATGAGTAAGATGGTACACACACAAAAAATGGCCTTTTGCTTACCACAGGTAAGAGTTAAGCCCCTAGGAGGCTAGCTATGACTAGCTGCATAGCTACTCAGTTTTCAAAGTGGGAAGGGAACAAGTGTTGCCGATGTGTATTGCTAGCATAAGCATTTAAAATGAACTACTATTCTGTCCTCGTTCTGCAAAGACAGAAAGACACATAAAGCATTTAAGAGCATTGTCAAGTCCCACCTGTTTGACTTTCCATGTTCCAAAGCGGCAGGTGGGACTGTTCGGTGTGTGCGTAGAACACGCTCACGTCCTGAGGGACAAGCAGCTCTACAAACCGGTATGAGTCCAACACTTTCTTCTTACAGTTTAGAATGGATGCTGCCTGCTCAGAAATATGCAGTATGCGTCCAGAAAGCAAGGAAAACACAGCCACAAATGTGTCCTGGAAAATAAACATTGTTAAAGGCAATGCTCCCCAACACATGGTAGCAATATTTTAAGGATAAAAAACCCCAACCCAAACCAAAAAGAAACGCCCAGACGAAAAAACCAACCCCAAACCACCACACACCTAAGACAGAAGTTCAAAAACGTGTTCTTAAGTTAGCATCCAATTAAAGTTGTGCGTGAGATACTACAATCTCCAGTGCTATAGTATCTTACTTGTGATTTACAAATGCTAATAAGACTGCAGTATCAAAACTGGAACAGATTACAATATGCCTGCCATTGTCCAGAACGACTGGCTGTCACTCCACATACTTCTCCCTAAATTTCAGAGTGTTCGCCACAATTCCATATAGAAAAATATTCCAAGAACTTTTCAGGTAGAAAGCATTTGCAATATTTCTGATACAGCATCTAGCAGTACTGAATCTCAAGAAACACTCTTTGCTTTGAAGCAGAGCCAGAAAGCATGACACATGCTGCAAATGAAGAAAAAAAAAAATTAAATCCGTGAGTACAAATAGAAACCAAAGTCCTTCACAACTATGGACTTGTCCAGCTCTGAAAACCTTCTGCTAAGTCTGTCTCAAGAGACTACTATGCTGTAAATGAATTCTCCAATAAGATTCTCGAAGAGACACTTGTTGCTTCTGGCAAAAAAAAAAAAAAAAAAAAAAAAGAAGTATTTCTTCACTTACTGCTGTTGAGTACCCTGAGCCAGCACAGATAACAAGTGCTCTTGCTCTACCTTTAAAAACACAAAGACCCATCTGGCTAAAACTTAAAGGCTTTTCAGTTTTACATATTCTATTTCCACAAAATGGTGTAAGGAGACTAAATAGAGAGTGAAACAGCAAGTGATGAACTCCTTGAGTGCACCTGAATTCCTTACAGTGTTTTTTGGAGTGTGTTCAGATGCAACTGCCACCAACTCTTCTATGCTGTATGTCATCAAGTCTGTCTGAAACACTCTTCGGTCATTCAGAGCCTGGAAAAAGTCATTGTTTGCTAATTGGAAAAAAAAAACAAACAGGAAAAGCAAAACAAACACAAGGAAGTCAGTAAGGAGACTATTTTGAGCGTTTCTTACAGCCCTTGTACTTTTGTCATCTTTTTGGTGAAGTCCAAGGTGAGATGAGGAAGGTCTGTGTAGCGACAAAGGAAAAAGGAATACTGATTATACTATTGGAGTGACCTACTTATGCTACAGAAAACAAGCATGAGGAAGTAGAAAGGACAGAAGGTGATGGCAAAAGAACAATTTTAGCTACTCAGTTCCATTGGAAAACACAGAGTGTCCAGTAAGTTTTCAAAGTGGGATAGGAATGCTGTTTTTTCAATATACACAGAAAGTTATTAGTAGGCACCTATCAGCTATAGGATTCTGAAGAGAAGCAAAGCAATAGATGGGCATTTCAATAGAAAAGATAACATGATTGTTTAAAAAAGCCCAAACCCAAACCCACAGTGCTTCTGAAAGTCAATTGTTTTCAGGCTAACTGGAAGGCTTTCATTTGTTTTAGTGGCATTTGCTGCCAGACAGGGCTATTCACACGGAGCTGCTGTACAGCTTCCACGCTTCCAGATTTTTTCCACACCTACCTTGGACCTGCTGAACACACTGCAAGGCATAGTTGAGAGCACTGATGGTACTGGGCTTGCTGGAACTCCTTTTCTCTTCAGGCAAACACCTTTTCATTTCTTGGATCATCATCATCAGATCTCTGTGAGACTGGCTCCAATTCAGCTGCTCACTGTAAAACAGAGGTTAAACTTTACTGGAGACTTCTGGTATGGGAGCTTCTTTTCAACTAATTAAAAGTATTCACTAAATCAACATTTTACGGGGTCGGCTGCAGAGTCACAGAATATCTGGAAATACCCTAATGCTCATCGACTATATTTCCCGTTCTATCTTTCTCACTTGTTTGCTACTTAATCTTTTCTCCTCTACCTTCCTCCTTTCCAACCGCAACACGTCATGGATGGCAAAGTCACATCATAACCAATCTGCTTGCTAAGATGCTTAGCAGCTAAAAATAAGCTGATGTTTACTCTAGGTTTTCTAAATCTCACTGCTATTAGAATCATGAATAGAGGCTGATCCTTTATGAATATGTCATTCTAGCCTCGAAGTCTCTGCATCTGATTATAAGCACTTCAGGGAAACGTGAGGTCCTCAAAATACACCTGGTGCCCAGATTTCATTCCTCACGTGATTCGGGAGTCTTCATTACACTTTTCACAGAGTCGCTGGCCTCAACGGCTGCAAGGTTAACAAGCAAAATCTCCCTCTTCTTACTTCTGCTTATTTCACTGACTGAAAAATAAGCAGTCAATGTCCTCAGAACGCAGACTGATTCTAATCCTACAGATGAGACATGAACACCATTATTCTACATGACACTTTACATAATATTGTAGATACTCTACATTCGTCCATTTGGCATTTTTATTAGTATCATCCTCTCTGCTACACAAATCACTAAAGTTCAAGTATTGCACGTTAAGGTCACGCGCCAGTTCAGCATTGCATAAATTACAGCTCTTGAACTGCCGTTTTTTTAGAAATTAAAATAAAATCAACACCTCATCGAACTTCTGACCTTCCGAGAAAAACATCCTTTAAGCAATTTCTGCTTTACTACTGCTAAACGCAGTCTTTCCAGTCAGTACGTACATAAGCCGCAGAAGGGTCAGTGAGGTACCTGGATGGGCCCATCTAGGAACGAGGCGAAGAGCTTGCGAGGAAGCACGCAGCAGCAACGCGACAACCTACCTGCGGGACCGGGTCCAGGCAGGCTCCCCGGCTGAGCTGGAGTAAGCGAGCCCGGGAAGAGCTCGGGGTCCCAGCGACGCCCGCTCCCCGGCGCTGGCGTGACCCCCCTGCGCAGCCCAGCAACAGCGCAACCGCCCCTACGCGCCGGCAGGAGTTACCTGGTAACTTCGCTGGGCCTCGCGCAACTTCCGGCCGAACAGCCGTTCGACTCGCGGCCGCAGAAGTCGGTTCTGTCGGACCGCTTCCCGACGCGGCTGCTCCCCGCACACGCGGCGCAAGGCCAGCCTGCGTCCCCCCGCCGCTCCGCCTCCTGCCTCCCCGGGCCTGCGGGGCCGAGCGCCTCCTCTCGCTCGCCCGCAGCCCCAGCAGCGGCGGCCGGGGACCGACTCGCGCCGCGTTCCGAGCTGCCGCCGCGCAGTCTGCCCGCGTCCATCTCGGCTCCGCAGAACGCTACGACGCAGGGGCATCGGCGGCCGCGGCCCGGCTCCTCGGCCGTCGGTTCGGGACTCGGGCCTCGCGCGTCTTCTGCGGGGGGGGGGAACAAACACCGCCTCAAGGGACGGCGGGAGGAGCGAGCCCACCCCTCGCCGCTGAGCCGGCCGCCCATGCGGGCCGGTTCCCGCCC
>JANZLQ010000001.1:174604-199538 GCA_026212715.1 Elanus axillaris
CGCCCCCCCCCAGCGCCCCAGCCAGGTCCTGGGGAGGACACGGCTCCTCCGGCCACCCCCCGTGTGTTAGTGCGGCGGGGTGCACATTTCAGGGCTGCGGCCCTGTGTGAGAGACCCCGGTTCTGTGTGGCAGCCCCCCAGAAGTGGTGCGGTTACACTGCCTCAGCAGCCAACACTCGGCCTGAGCTGCTGGGGCCGCGTGGCGATTTTGAGGCAGCACTGTCCTTATGCAGTGCAAAAAGTGCGCGTGGTTTGGTTTTTTTTCTTGTTAAACGCGTCGGTGCGTGCCTTGTGTCACCTGAGGGTAGGCGGGAGATGCTGAAGGGTGAAGGCCTGCCGAGGCGAGAGGGTTTGTTCTCACCCCTCTTGCTGGCTGTGAAGGGCTCTTGGCGTGGCCGAAGCCCCGAAGCGCAGCTGGGCTCGGAGACCTGGCGGGGTCATGCCTATACTGGGCCTGGCTGGGACGCAGCTGATGTCCTCTGTCCCAGCCGGTATGGTGCTGTCTTTTCAACTTGTGACCAAAACAGTGTTGATAACACGCTGATATTTTGGCTGTTGCTGAACAGTGCTTGCGTGGCATCAAGGCCGCCTCTGTTTCTCACGCTGCCCCCGCAGTGAGCAGGCTGGGGGGGGCGAGAGGCTGGCAGGGGACACAGCAGGGACAGCTGTGCCAAACAGACCGAAGGGCTGTTCCACGCCAGATAACATCACCCTCGGCAGTAAAGCTGGGGGGGTGGTGGTCTTTCAAAGGTATCCAGCTGCTGGTGGCAGGTAGTGACTGCCTGCCTTTGCATCACTTGTTCTTCTTTTTGTTCTTTTCCTTTCTTACCTTCACTTATTAACTGTCTTTATCTCGCCCCAGGCATCCCTTTCTCACGTTTGCTCTTCCAATTTTCTTCCCCCGTGCCACTGGGGAGAAGGAGGTGGGGGAGTGAGCAAGCAGCTGGTGGGTGCTTACTTTCTGGCTAGGGTCAACCCACCATGATGCCAAAGGCAAATCCAGGAATTAACAGGCATGTAAAATGGAAAATCAGGGAACTATCTGTGAGCAAATCAGGGAGTTAAATGCTGATTTTTTTTTTCTTGAAGAGAAACATAATTAAACATGTTTCTCTGTAGTCCAGAAGAAACTCTCTTAATGAAATCTTGTCTTCTGTTCCAGTCTTGGGTTTTGGAAGAACTTACTCATACTAGTAATAACATAAGTCTTTCAAAGACAAGGTGATTAATCTATTATTAGAGCTGTTTCTCCCTGCTAGGCTACCCTCCTAGTCGGGTACAAAAGTTGCATTACTGAGGGTTCGCTCAGGTAACTAACATAGCTGTACAGTGCAACAGTTATTAACTCTCAGTTGTTACTACTACCAAGTGTGACCTCTTAGGTTCCTGTATCAGCAGGCTCTTGAATTCTACTAAGATTCGCCTCTTGCTTTGTGCACAATGTAGGATTTAGTGTTCTACTACTACTTGTGCAGGGCTTCTCATGAAAAGCCCAGACGCCCTGCCCTGTAAGTTCTTCGTCTACTGAAGAGGAACACAAAATAATTTGATCTCAGAAAAGCTAGTTGTCTATAGGTGAGTACTATCTGCCATATTTATACTATTACATAGAACTGCTTGAAGTTGTGTTAGAGAACCTAATCAGAACTGGGGCAATCTAAGGGCTGGTGAAATATTTACAAATCTGTAGTATTTTGTCACCTTGTGAGATTTCACAGAACGTTTCCAAATGTGAAATGCTGTCACAGCATATTGCCTTGAAAACTAATTTCCACCAAACCAGGCTGCTAGCCGCAGCTGGGCTGAGCTTGTGTTTTAAGGACAAACGGATTTTTAATGCTTTTGTATAGTTGTAGTCATCTTGGCAAAAACCTGTAATTTGACGCTTGGATGTTAGGGGCGGATGGGTACCCAGCCTCTGTGGTTTCAAAACAGTTTCCCTTTCTGCTGTAAGAGTGTGGACAACACTCAAAACGAGAAGTCCCTGCTTGGGGCGAGGGCCTGGGGGGAAGAAACAGAGAGGGTGGCTGGTGCGTGCAGGTTTTGTCTAGCAGCGCCGGCAGGGCCTCAGGTCTGAGCCAGCAGCACAGAGCAGCACCATGGAACTCTGGGCTGGCCTCTGAACTGCAGAAGGACCAGGCTGGCAGTGCTGTGCCCGGGAGCCGCAGAGCACCACTGGGCAGTGGCACTCTTCAGCAGGGGACCCAGAAGGGTCTGCTGCCCAAGAAATAGAGCTCCCCTCAAAACATGCCGCTTTATGCACCAGACGAAGGTTACACGCTGGAATACAACAGCAGAAAGGGCTGCAGGTCCAGGGACTGTGTTGTTGGCTTTAGTGAATCCCACCACGCTCCGGCGGCTGCACACCCACTCGCGAGTAGGCTCTGGACTGTTCAGATTATAACGCGCAGGAAACTAGATGCTACTTACAAGCAGATCATGTAGTAAAAGATGCAGATTTTTTTCATGGTTACTTACAGCGACTAGAGGACTACATCATGCTTTTCAACTAGGATGGAAGAGACATGTTTAAAGAAAGGTGCGCACTTTGTATGGGGAAATTTTCTTTGTTTTTAATTTACAGCAGAAAGAATATAAAGCATTCAGAAAACATTTTCCATATTTTAAGGGCAATTCAAAACATTTTGCATGGTTCCAGCAGCTGAGTTCTTCAACAGATCCATTGATTCAGTGATGCTTTACATGCACGGTTACAAAAATAAAACTTACAAAAGAGAAGACATCTATACTAGTTTTACATGCAAGTCTTGGGGACCCCCCATTGGGCACCAGCTATTGTGTGGAACTGCCATAAGCGTGCAACCAGAGAGGGGGTTCATGTTATATTCTGTATTTCTTTCACACAGTATTACTGCTGTCGAATGTGTTTCACAAAGGAGCAATTCCATTATCAGAAGACAGAAGATCTGGCTCCTGGCACTTGGGAATTTGAATTTTCCCGGAAAGCTGCACTTACTTATCTTCCATGACAATGTAAGTTCCACAACCAAGAAACAGGTGAGCAGAATCACTTCACTGCAGGGGAGTCTTTCTAACTCCCCAGTGATACACTGAAGGGTTATGGCCCGACACAACAAAGCACTTGGAAGCTGTACTTGACTTCAAGCATGCAAGTAGTTCTTTTGCGCCTGTGGAATTGCTTGCATGTTTAACAGCAAGTACATGCTTAAACGTTTGGCTGAAGCAGGATCTAGATTAGTAGATACACCACCAGGCCCATGGATCTGGAAGAGTAATTTGAAATAGCTCTGTATATTACTGAATCATTTTCTGTAAAGACAGGGAGTTAAAACATTTCCACTGAGGTCACTACTCTTGTTAGGAAAAGGTCGATTCTATATTGTCAGGTATTGGTTAATGGGAGCAACATTTCGGTTTCAAAATGTCAGAGTTCTTCCAGTATTAATACAGAGCATTTCCAATTCATTCCAAAGGAGATTCTTCGCCGTCTCCTGTTCTGTTTTTGCGCAAGCGGAAAATTTAATGGTTAAGGTCCCAATTCCATACCGTAAATCGAGGCTATGAGGCTGCCCACAGGCACAGTGTGAGAGCCAGACCATTCGTTTTTCTTTTTTCCCTTTTTTTAAATTGAATCAGGTCATAAAGCAGCAGTTCAGAAATGTACAAGAGAATTCTGATAATGAGCTATAGCACATCTACTGTAATTCAATGCTGGCAGTGAAAAGAAGTAATTAAAAACAGGTACAATTATAGAAAAGGCACCAAGAGCACTGACCCCAGTTTTTTTTGCCACAATCTTTGTTTTTACTCTTCTTTTAAAGACACCAGTTTAAAAGCTTCTTATGTGTGAATATTTTTAGGCTTCACAACAAGCCTTTTGTTTAAACATTGCAGTTGGTGGCCGGGATCAAGCAAGAACAACTATTCCAAAACTAACAATCTCAAATTTACACCAGTCCATTCAGAGATTTTAAACTGCCATGAGCAAAACAAACACAGAGGAGCAGTTTCCGATCTCAGACACATGTACATAACCCACGGTAATGACATGGACTTCAGGAGTTTCTTCCCTTACATTCCTGTGTAATAAAGATCAGAACCTGGTTCCCATTGTCGAGAATTTGTGACAGTTTTAAATTAGTAGTTCAATTTTAAAAAATCTAATTTCTTTGGCTCCTCACTATGTGGAAATAGCAATATACCATGACACCCCTACAAGATCAGTTTGCATCTTTTTTTAAGTTTTACTGAATTTTTTAAAATTTTTTGTGCAATTTTTATTACATTTTCTGACTTCCAGCAGGAGATATGAAAATGTGAAACATATTTTCTACTTTCGTACTATTTCTTTTTTTTTTTCTTTTTCATTTTATGTTCATTCTACGTGTTCTTTATTGGAGTGAGTGTATGGTGTTAAGCTAGATACGGTTTTTGTACTCTTATGATTATCTGCTTTGCAAAAGTAACTTAATTTTCTTAAGCAATATTAGCATTCACATTACTTGGCACCATTGGCAAAAAAAAAAAAGGGGAAAAAAAAAAAAGGAAGGAATAAATAAATAAAATCCAACCAAACCAAACTCCTGGTAGCCAAAATCAAATGTAAACATATCCTTTTTTTTTCTTTTTTTTTTTTTTTAAAGTAATGTTGCTCTGCCTTTTTTCCTAAGTCTAAATACAGTAGCTCTTTTTTGCCATTTAGTCATGCTTTAGCAAAAATGTTCTTCTAAAGAACATTTAAAATAAAGTTTCTTATAGTGAAATAAAGTTTTTGTTTCATTTTACAGACCATAGCCACTAATGCTTTGCTTTGTTCATTTCTTTTTCTTGAGTTCATGCACATATCTCTTTGTTTTAATATATACAATATGTACAAACAATACATCCACACTCTTCTCGTTCATTCAGACAAAACTATACAAATAATAATTTTATCTTGCCAAGTTATTGACCCTTTGTGAATAAAATATTTAGTAATTAATCAATATATTCCCTTTCAAATATTTTTTCTCATTTTCCATTTCTACCTTCTATATATACAGAAACTGCCCAGATTTTGATGAAGTAGCCAAAATAAGAAATTTACTGGCCAGAATGCAGCACCACTCTGATCTTTAGGTGGTATAAAATGTCCAGGCAACAAATGTATGTGACTCTGCAAAATGACAAGAGGTTTGACAAGTACTTAAGATAAAAAGCTACATGTTTTACAAATTATTTTCCAAACTTAATTCAAATAATAGTACATGAAAGTAAGGCTAGAAAATAAAGTGCTGAATATGAGAGAAAGTACATGACAGTTGATATGTTTGCAGGTTCTAGTAAAAATACCAAAAAAACTTTTTAAAACTTGCTTAAGCTGCTCTCTCCATTCCTCATGCATTACCCGTTTATCTCATACACCAACCCCTTCTGTAAGTTCCCACGGGATGTATTAAAAACCTGCAGATTTAAAAAGTTGCATTAAGTGTGCTGTAGAGATTTAAATAAAACACAAAGGACAGAAGTGCGAAGGAAATGAGGATGCATGGACCCAATAAAGATGTACTGATCTAAGCCCCTCCACTGAGACTCTCAAAGCTTCAGTTTCTTGGAGATGACTGACAGGTGCAGGAACAGCATTCTTGTGTTGCTTGTGCATTCCCACCTTTTCTTAACAATATTTTTGGTATAATATTTGTACAGTTCCACATGTTGTTTAATACAGCCCTATATGAAAAGGATAATTAATCGCTTCTTCCTTCTCGGAGAATGAAGCAACTCACAATTTCCTCCTGGTGTCTTTTGTTTTCCCCATGATCCAACAGAAGATTGAGTTCCAAGATGTCTTGCTGAACAAATTAAAAGTTGTCCATGAAAGTGCAAATGCAATGACCAAAACATTACTGTTAAAATCCTGCAGCTGGTATTTCCAGAACTGCAGTGGGTATTTTTGTTGTTGTTGTTGCATGTCTCTGCTAAAAACAGAAAATGAAAACAGTCTGAAAAGCAATGTCACATTGCTACGGGATGCTGCTGCGTATCTTCAAGTTCCTTGGCCTTTTTCAATTCTTTCACTCTGAAAAAACAAAGAGGAGCTATATAACACTTCTGTTGCAACTCTCTCTCAAGACAGAAAAACCAAAATGATCCCTCGCTCTAACCTCCCATGCAAAGGAGCCAGCTCCCAGAGGAATGACAGGAGGGCAATACGTTCCTGACACCACAAACAGTTGGAAGCGCAAGAATGGGCCATTAGAAATCCAAGACAAAACACATTTGGAAAGATAGACTTATTTCCAGCTACTGTTTTTTCCTGGTATTTGTAACTACAGCTGGACTTTGTTCTGGTATTGGCCTATTTAATCACCTGGGGAGTTGTGGAACTGCTGTTCCTTAACTGATTTTGCAGCTGCCCGCTATTCCAGCTGTTGCGGCTAAGGTGCTTTTCAGCGTTGACCTCTTTTCTCCGTACATCGCTGAAGCGTGAGCAATTTGACATTGTGCCCAGCGCAGTAGGGGAAAATCAGTCAGTCACACTTACAGGGGCAGCCTGATGTCGATTCAGAATGTCACATAAGGAAGTGTTTCTATGCAAGCAGAAGAACCGGTATGGGTGTGAAGAAAAAGAATTCACTTCACGCTTCCTCCAGCTGCTAGCAGCTGTATCTAGCACGTTGTTGGCAGCAGACTCATGTTTTTTCCCAGCCAGCAGTGGAGGACACTGCGTGCCGAGGGCAGTGAACCTACAACGTGGAAGTCACTCTCCCTAGATGTGGCCTGATGCTTCAGTTCTCAACTCTTCAAATGCATGCAATACACTACCTCCTCTAGCACTTGTCAGCGTAAGAACTAAATCATCGCTGAAAGCTGAAATAATTAAAAATTAAATTAAAAGGATGAAGATAAGGGAACCACTTCAATCCCATCAAGTAAAGCAGAATTCGGCATTGGTGCTGGAGTAGCAGCAATCCTCTGCTCCGGCTGACAAACTGGCTGCGTGTCAGCGAAGGCTCCCTGCAAAGGAGCCAAAACAGATCCACGGGGAAGTCCCGTGCTGCCACTAAACCCGAAGGCAGGTGCCCAACTGAGCTTGGGGCAGCTTGGCTCTGCCTTCTTTTGCAGGGAGCTCCTTTCTGCAGCGCGGTCCCTTTGCCACCTGCCTCCACGTGCCTCCCCTCTGCTGCTGTTAGGGGAGGACCCCCCCGAAAAGAGCAGAGCACAGCCTACATTAAGGTGACCTAGCAAAGCATGTACGTGCCCAACAGATGTCGCAAAAACTTGGAAGGACAAATAATGAAGGCATGGTACGAAGAATCCAGTCAGAGCTGCAAGTCTGTGTAACAGAATCCAACTAATGGTGAACGATTTTAAGAAAGCCTAAGTAAATACAGATGGCGAAAGATGCTGGGAGAGCTATGCGGCAGCAATGCCAGTTTGTAGCTTCTGTGCATTGACTTCCACTCACACATCCTCTTTTGGCTCTTGCGCCCGCCTGCTCACAGGATACACTGAAGGCTGCAAACTGACCTCTCTAAATATGCCTCCGTTTCACCATTTCCTTTATTCATTTTTTCTGCATGTACTACTACTCAGAATCACAGTCAAAAGGGAGCTGGCTGCTTCTAACTCCTTGTTTTAGCTGACTCAAAGCTCTAAGCACTCAAAGGCATTCTCTTTATTTGTGAAACTGGGGGAAACAGGAGTCAATGAATAAATCGCACTAACCAGCACGCAGGTCAGACCTTTGCCAATTACCTTAATTCCACCAAACTCTTTGAGAATATCATGTATGGAAAGACAGAGGGCTCTGCTAGTCCAAATGCACATGCCCCTTGCAGAGGCTGAAGACCCACATCCAAGGAGCCAACAGCACTCCTCTGAAATCTGAGTCTGGCAGAGGGGTGCCTCAGGGCAGCCCTCCCAGATGCCAAGAAGTGCTCTGATCCCCGGGCTGAGGAAGGGGCAAGGCAGCAAGCAGCACAACTGATTCCGAATTCCTGCCTGGGTAGTGCTGTGCTGAGCCTAAATGCCTGCCACAGCTTCACAGAGAAATTTTCCACAGGGAAATTCTGGCTCTGCACAAGCTGCTGTCTAAAAGATGTCTCATGCTGACATCAGGGGAACGGGGGCTTCAGCTCACAAATGACAAACTGACTAACCTCAGTATATTTTGTCTTCTTTCTTTTCTTGCAGCAGAAAAGCAGCCTCTCCCTTGAAGTTATTACTAATACTTCTATTACTGCACCACTCAGAAGTGGAAGGTGAGCCAAGATCCCTCCTGCGCTAGAAAAATGTGGTGTGCCTCTGTGCACCAGGGAATTTTTAAGGCTTCTATTAACTATGTTCAAGATACCATCAATTAATGCATGATTTGCAGTGCAACTTCCAAGTGTTTTCTGTTGCACTTCCGTACTGTAATGTAAAATTAACCTGTTATTATAGATCTCTTACTGAGAACATGCACATTAGATAAGCTGGTGGCTCTTTCACTGAGACATGCTATACCTTACTTTAGCACTTCAACATGCAAGGGCTACACTAACAAAGCACTTTTGCTGGAAGAATGCAAGACATGCTTTGCTGCAAACTTCAACCTAGAGCATGCAGTATCTGTACTGGTGCAGACCTACTGAATCTGTTTAATTGGAACACACATGCCAATGGAAGTTAATTACTGCAACACTCAATATTTGCACTAGTACAGATCCTATTCAGAAGTATGCAATGCTTTCCTTGGTCAAGTGCGCTTGACATTGGCTTACAGATTTTCAGGCTTATAAAAATGTTGCAAGTGCAATGATAATTACTGCTTAAAAACACAAGCACATACTAATACAGAATTTCCTTAACAGCAAAGTTATAGACTTCAAAATGTGTCATGGGTACATTGCTGGAAGATGCTGTTTAGTATGTAATGGCTTAAAACAAACCCTGCGTTCCACAGCATTTATAAACTTGCACTTCAAGTCGATGACCATCCACGTTTATTAAGCTATCGCATTTTTTTATTAAACTAATCTATGTTTGGTATAAATAATTATGCATGTGTTACATTAAAAATGGGAGTGCAGGTCAGTACTATGAGGCTTTTCTTTATACAATACACTGCCCAGGAGGTATGAAGACCTGCAGCCTGTGGCTGACAAATCTCCTCCGCACTCCGAAGAGCTGGCACTGGGAGGCCAGAGACGTTCTCCCCTCTCCTGGCAGCTGGCTGGAGGCAGCCCTACTCAGCTGTGGGATCTGCAGCATAGCACAGCCCAAGTGGAACTGAAGTACCTCTAACAGCTACCAGTAACTGAGCAAATCCATGGCCAGGCCAGCGCTTGGGAAGCACTGAAGTGGTGTTGTGAATGCCCCTGCTTCCTCCCCAACCCAGGGCTAAACATGGTGTGCCACAACACACGTACACATCAAGCAAGATACCAGCCCAAGGTAATCCATTTATTTTGTCATTTAAAACAACTGTTCTTAAACAAGCCTCTGAACTGCTTTACCAAGAGAACCTAAACCTAATTGTTTTCAACCAATTAAATTCTTTCTTGGAGAGTCTGTGCTGCAGCCTTTCCTGTGTCTTAGAAGTCCTTTTAGTCCTCATTTAACACTCCTTTTCGAGTAAGTTCCTTATTCAGTGGCACTCTGATTTGATTTTGTTGCAACCGTATGAAGTGTCAATATGAGTGTGGGGCTGGTATTTCCTCTTCATTAAAGCTTGGTGTAATGAACCCTCTAAATTTTCAAATGCAGTCAAAAATACAGTTTGCCCAGGGAAGAACTTTGGACAAATCAGGACCCTTGCAAAAGAAACCCACTGAGTAAGTGCTGCTAGAAGCGAACAATATATAGCATTGCCTTCATGCTAGAAGGTGATCTTCCTTGGTTCCTATTTTTCTGCTCTTAAATTCAGGCAAGGGAAAAGGGCCAAAGGGTAGCATTTGCAGTTACAAGCATTAATAAACTGCTCTAAGAAAAAGAACACTAGGGGGGTTTATAGAATGGTACAGCAGAAAGGATGTTCTTAGAGAAGATGCTTCAATCCAGTTTGGCAGACTTCCAGTGAGACTTTTTTTTTAAATAGCAGAAAAAACGAGCACGCCAAGAGCAAGTAATACCAGCAGGCCAGGTGCTGATGGATGGTGCGCAAACCGCTCCAGAGGTCTACAGGCGCTGGTAAGCTGGTTTGGATCACTTCTGGAAGTGCCCCCAGCTGCATGGGGACTGGAGGCAAAGACAGTTCCAGTGATGCACGGCCGCAAGCCAGAGCACACCAGAAAGGGTATCAGGCTCCAGCTGTTGCAAGGCCCCAAACAAGAAGTACCATCCTACGTCAGCAGCTACTGAAACCATGCACAGAATTGCAAAGACCATAAATTTGCTTTTGCACTGATGAAGCCTTCAACAAAAACCTGCTCAAATAACATCTCCTCTAGGCAGTAAGCGCCTCTAAGGGCCAAAGTAATTTCCTTGGCAATTGCTGAAGAGCAGATGGACAGAAAAAGCACGTGCAATAGAGATGACCACCGTTAAGGTGTGTGAATCACAGCCGTGTTGCTGACGCACAGATTGGGAAAAGAAGATGATTTCAACTCTGAGCTTTGAACCCTGACACTCAGGAGCTATGTCCCAGTTCCCAGATTGCTCCAGCCAGACAAAGCTTCTGCCCTTTGAACTGTGTTACTTACTTGGACACCATACAGGAGGTTGCATCATTACGTGCTGAAGCAATGTAGAAAGCAACAGCCCCAGAAGCGAGCAGCAGCTCCTCTCCCCACGCGCCCTCCCCAGTCTTGTATGGGAGTGTGTCAGCAAATGAATTAGGCCTACTTAGAGAAAGTTACAGCAAACGATGGCTTCATGGGTAAAGCATAACACAAAGCTGCTTCATCAAATTTACTCCATAATGCCCAGCCAGGGAAATGTTTAATGAATCTGAATGCTGAAGATCAGTATAAAGGACAGGGTGCAGGAGCCAGAGAAGGCTGTCTGGCAAGTTACCTGTTGCTCTGAGAGCTGAAATGGCCTGTGTGACATTTAGGAAAAGAGAGCTCTCGCCTTTTTCCAGATATCTCATTTGGGCAGCAAAACAAAAAACACAGAAAGGCCCAATAAGAATGACACCCCAGAGCACGCGGTCTGCGACTTAACACCCACATTTGAGCTCCAAATACATTCAGCCCCTGCAAGAGGTAAATGAAAAAAGAAATTATGTTGAAAACTTTTGTTGCAGGTACAGTGACGCATATCCCAATACGACATTTTCTCACATCGTCCTGAACTCGAACAAAGGGGACTTTTCAATCCCTTAAAATTTTCCTCCATTCTCAAACCTACTAAGAGACGTAAGAAACTGGGTACTTAAATGCAATGGCTGCTGCATGGCACATATTAAAAGCACACAAAAAATACGAGTCCTAGTTGCACAGGAGTAGGAAAGCGTTTGTTGCTGAAATGCCAAGAGAGGGAAGGGTATGCACAGAACAACAAAATCTCGTAGATGATGTTTATTTAGGTATGAAATAAAGTTGTACTTACCGGAGAAAATCACTTCAGGTGTTATATGCACACTCCCCAAACCAGAGAGCAGCATTTAATCAAACCATCAGAAATGGGGAGGGGGTAAGGGCATCTATTTTTAAATGAAAGATGCCATGAAGGAATACAGTCTTTATTACTCATGATCACAGATAACACGCACACTTGTTCTGCCCCGGAGAGGACAGAAGTTTCGCTGTAGGCAGAAAGCAACTGGCTAGCCTCATGATGTGAAAAGACTTGCTCCTTGTGATCTACTCCAGATCAGCTGCCTACCAAGAGTACAGCAGAGAGGGTCACAGTTCAAGCGGCCATGTTATTTTTGTTCACGTCCTATATCTGGACTTTGAGCAGAGCTCTCCTTCACAGGAGGCTACAGTGGATGGTTTAACCAATGAGTAGGGAAACATTTGTGTAGCAGGCACTGCGATTAGGGGCAATCTGTCCACTAAAGTGGGTTCCCCTGAGATGAAAACTTAATTAAAGGCAACAGTAACTGGATATAATTTTTTTTTTCTTCTAGAAAGTCTTTCAATTTCTACCGCAGAAAGATAGCAAGTTTTGTCTCACGTTGACCAATAAAATCTCCCACCTCTCCCTCTTTATTGATCCTGGTGTAACGTAACCCCAATAAACCCAGAAAAATTAATGAAATCTATTTGAAAAGAGGTTTTCAAAGTGAAACATGGAAGCAAATGCTGTGATCATTTATCCGCACCCACAGACTACATAAGCAGTGTCGGTGTACAGAATACATCAAATTTGTATATTACAGACAGACATATGTTTGCATGCATTCCTTCAGCATATATGGACATGTCAGCTTGTGCACATCAGAAGGCGCAGAAATACTTTTCTTCTGTGCATGCACGCCAGCAGCGTATGCACACGATTTGCTATCAGAATGCAAAGCAGCAAAGAATCATTTGCTGTAACAGACTTTTTTTGGCACAACAGCAGCTAATACATTTTGTGATGGTTCATAGCTTGCTTTTTCCAGATAAGCAGAGAACTCCCCGATTTCCCAATCAATCCCACATCACCTGCCATTCAAGGCAAAACCTGCAAATGCTACTAAACTTCCAGAATCTGCTTCCTGCTGATCTCTCATACTGTTACATACACAAAGCCTTGAAGTGCAGACACAGAGGACTGGCCTGTCAGCTGCATGAAGAGCAGAATCACCATACAGTATCTACAGAGTGTGCCCGCAGGGCTGGCTTCCCCAGAGTCCAGCCGTGCACTAGCTATGGGCCTGGACCCTGCCCTTGCTCCTCTTTACAGTCCCCTCTACTAGTGCACTGACCACACAACACCGGTCGCTTTTAGTGCATCTTGAGACGGCAGCATGCATCTGCTCTCTTAGTAGGAATCCCAGCTTTGAACAGAAAGGCACAAATGCTTTATCCTTCTATGTTCAAGCTGTATGTTCCACATTCTTTTCAGTTTTGAATCCAGCTAGCCCACTTTGGTATGCACATTTTAAGTTTAAATTATTTCTCCTATTCATTGGACAAAGGTCATAAAACATATTCCCCTCCTGCCTGGCTGGCAAAGCTCACACACAGTGCTGCTAGAGGAGAATGCAGCACAGCTTCCAGCCTGTGCCATTCCCAGGGCTGCAGAGTGCAATGAGCAGGGGTGTTCTGCAGGGCAGCCCAAGCCCACGGACCCACAGGCAGACGGAGGTGCCCAAGAGAGCAGGGTGCAGCAGGAACTGCGCTGGCATGCCCGCACACAGCCAGCCAAATCAGCTAAGCAGGAATTCTCTGGAGAGAAGCAAGACTGGGAAGGGAGCACCAAAATTACAAAAACAGGAGTAGCAGGAGGCAGGAATATATTTTGAGCATACCAGCATCTAGCTGCGGACATGCACGCTAGTCCCTTTTCTTACACGCTGTGGGATGTGGTCCACAGCTAGCCAGACAAAACCAGGGAAGACTGGGAGACCCCCAATTATCTCCAGGTAGTGTTAAGAGAGGGGGTCTCACCAGGAAGCCCCCTGATGCAGAATGAGTCTGAGGCAGTGCAGGGAGAAAAACATTGGCTCTGCTCCTGTCTCGCACCAGTTTCTTCCAGTTCTGCTGCTTTTGAAAGGGTTTCACACCCTCAGCAGGACTGTAGCATTTGGCTTTTGCTCAGAGAAGAGACAGAGCGGGTGCATCCACCATTCTGGTTGGCATGGGCCCTGCACAGCTCAGCCGTCTCTGTCCCACGACCCAAAGCGCGTTGGGTGGCTGCAACGCTGGCTCCGCGCTTGCACACCAGAGTTCAAAGGTTCCTGCCACAACAGGCGCACGCTGTGTCGTGGGGGCTGAGGAGCTGCAGCTCCTTGCTCAGGCCCGTCTCGGGACAGGAGGAAGGAGGTCGGGACGCTGCCTGTCAGGGAGGGAAGGTGCGCTGTTGGGCCAGCCCCAGCCCAGGCAGCTCTGCCCTGCAGCGCGCTGCTCTACTGGCTGCTAAATAAAATGTTGTCATTTGTCTGCAGCATTCATTACTGCCCCATGGATATGGTAACTGACCCCAAGATTAAAGACGGTTAAACTCGCTAATGTTTTTTCGTATAAAAGTAGACACGTAGGTCCTTACAATAGAGGAAGGCCGATTTATCTAAACAGAAGAACTTTTTTTTTTTAAAAGTTACATACAGTGAATTTTGTTTTTCAAAAACCATTTATGTTTTTTCTTCAAGAGGCTTTTGAAACCAAACATCCAACTGTAGACCAAAAATTACCAGCCCTAGTTATACACAAAGCATCAAGTTAGTAAAAGCAAGTCACCCAGTCAGTCCACCATTATGAGAATACAAGCTATTTTTACAGTTCCTGAATTTAACCTGCATTAGTTGTAAAGCACGTTACCGTGTGTGCTAAGACCTGGAGCTATATTTTCCAGCTAACAACTTCACAGTGTCGGTGTCTCTGCAACCGGGAGTAATGTTTCTCTTCATCAGGGTAAGATCCAGGAAAGTAGCACTTTAACCATTAAGGCTGATCTGGGCCTTTGTCCCCATTTCACCCAATTCTTATTTCATTTGTCATTAGCACAGAACCCAAATTGTTACTTGTAAAAAACTGAGGATACGCAACAAAAAATGGTAGCACAAAAGTCATAGCTTGGAAAGAGATGTCATTAGCTATTGCTTCTTTGTTAAGCTCAATAGTTAAACAAATAATGATGCCTCCAGCAGGCTTGAGCCCAATTCGGCCTCTCACTCCTAAGTCATAAACATCATCTCTATAATTCAAAGTCAGTAAACCTCCACAATCACCAATTCAGTATTTTTTCTTGAATGTTAAGTGGAAGCAGGAGTCCAGGTCATCCCTCCCTCTGCCTCTCCTCCCTTCCTGAAATAGGAGTAATAAGCACACAAACGGTGTTACTTCTGACTGCAGTTTTTGACAAAGAATAACCCTGCTGTCCTCCGACCTTTCAAATGCAAGATGGTACTGAGCAGTCCTGCTGACAACTTGGGCACATGCCTTGAAAGCCACAGCATTCCCTGCCTCTACAGGGACTGTGGCCTGCCATGGGAACGCTTCGGCGTATTCCCACCCTGCTGTCAGGTAGCTAACCAGCCCGCTAACATGACCGAGCACAAAGGTGAGTGGACTCTCTTCATGCTGGGAATGACACCCCTGACAGAAGCTCACTTGGCACTTGCTATAACACAGTTATAGCACCTTCATTTCAGGTTTTTGGTTTTCCTTCCCGCTATGTAGATTAACAGCTGAGAGAAGCAGTTGTCAGAAAGCTGGCCCCAGTAAGGTAAGCAGACATGTAACTTACCGACGACCAGCTTCTAAAAGGTAAGCATTGGTGCTTAACCACCTTAGGGAGTAAAAAGCAGTGTGAAGAGCTCTTCTGCTTCTTGCTGGCTCAGGCAGAAACAAACACCCATCTAGAGTAGGCTGCATCTATACTGCAGCTTCCTCCCATCTACGCTGAATGCTGTCACAGTCCCAGGACAAAGGACATTGTTACTCGTTGAGTGTGTGTGAGTACAGAGCCCATCAAGTTCCAAAATCTACTAGCAGCCATTTTGGATACTGAAAAAATATCCCACCGACAACGCCACCTAAGCATGCCCATGATGAATATACATGTCCTTTTTCACACATTCATGCATTGGTAACGTCTACTGCAGAGCTCTGTCCTGTTATAAAAGCAGCAGTGTTAGTCATTGCAGTAGGGTTAGTTTATACAAGATTCTGTTTTATATAATTAATGGAGGTGAAACTTACTGGCATATCTCGGCTGCAGCCCCATGCAAGCAAGCAGAAAGCAAAAATATTTAAAATGGAAGAGAGGAACTGGCTAGCAGGCAGCTACACTCACCCTTTTGTACAGCCTATGGTCCACCAGTGGGCTTCAGATTGCAAAACAATACCAAAGAGCTATTAGCACACACATGGCAATAACCGTACCTTACCAAGAGCTTCACTTCAGGGAGGAGGAGACAACACTTCTGCTTGCCTGGAGAGAAAGAACCCTTCCCACTCCTGCCTACTTGGACTCCTCCTTGTTACCAGGGACGAGCAGTCCTGTGTTTAGGTGTTTTAGGGCAGGAAGTAACAAGCAAGTAAAATAAACCCAATACTGTGATCCCTGTGGCATTACTAGCTGCATCCTGCCTTCCCTTGCAGCAACTGTCTGCCTTCTATCTCAATCCAAATGCTACTCCATGAAAAAACACTGCAGATCATAATCACAGCCTAGCAATGGCATAGGTACCTCCTGGAAGACTAAAATTTTCCTAGGAGTTGGAGAAAGAATACGAAATAGGAGGTTACGTCCCCAGTGAAAGCTGACAGTATGGACCATATATGGATTCAGCTCAGCAAACCCAAACCACTTCAGAGCTCTCGCATTTCCTTATGGCTCTAGATGTGTCATATCCAGGGATCTCTAAGTAGGTGGAGTCTTTCCAAACCCATTAAATACACAAACCTTGATTCTGCCTCACACAGGACAGCGTGCCAGGAGACAGCTCGACTCATAGTAGGTGTAATGGCAAGTTTTAGGTCAAAAGTTGGTCAAGTGCCAGCCAACAGGTCCAGGTGCCATGGGAAGATGGGCAAACCTCTCCTGGGAGGCCACGAAGTTTCTGTTTCTCACTCTCAACAAACAACACTTCTGTGACAAGTTATGTTGATACCATGTTATGGCTGATGTATGTTTTTCATCACATTTTTGAGAATATGACAATAGATGGATAAATAGGTATTTTTTTTTTTTCAACGTCAAAGGGAAACAATACAATCTGACCATCGGAATGACTGCTGCTGATGAATGACCACTTTTGTCTCCATGACACCTGATAATATTCAGCTGCTAGAGCTCCAATATCTTCTCCAAGAATACGTTTGACCAAAACTTAATTTCTTTTCTGATTTTCATCAACATCTACACATCCATTGCTGAGAGCTCCAACCGCAGAAGCTCTCTCATTAACTCTCTCAAACATCTGAAATACTGTCTGACCAGGCAACAAGCATAAGTTCAGATCAGAAAACACAAGACCAACATGCCTACGCACCCTAGATCCTCCAGCTGATAGGAATCACGTTTGCGCTACCGGGCCTTTGTGCCAAAAAGCTAACTAGCAAAATAGGACAAGACAACCATTTAAGCCGTTCTGAATGCTAGCAGACAAAGAGTTCTCATAATTGGCCTAAAGTGGAGTTCGATCACTTTAAAATAGGAAAAACCCAACCAACCAGATGGTTGCCAGGGGAAAGCCTGAGTAAATCTTGCCTAAAGGCTACAGAGTAAGCTTTTAAGAGTCATTGATTGGCCCAGCAACAGAAACTGCTTGTGGACAAAACCCTAGATTAAACAGTTTCAATTTTTTTTAAGGTTGGATTTCTGAACTTTTAAGAATTTACTGCCTTTTCACTTAGCTCACTACCCGTATGACAGACTGCAAATGGCTTTTATAGCCTCCTCCCCATCTCCTTCTATGAGCTGACAGAAATCTGCTACAAGACCCTGCTTCTTTGATGTTCCCGTGCATGCTCTTTTCTCTCTCTCACTCCCTCAGATTTTCCAAAAATATCTGTTATTTCAATCCCTTGCACTGAAAAGGCACTGTGGTTTAACAAGTGGCTCCACAGTGCCATTTTTACGCTACAGAGCATTAAATAACAGTAGGTGTTAGCTGCTACAGCTTGCCCCTGGATGTTCAGGAACTTGGATGGCTGAAGCGTTTCTTTATGGAGCCTGGGGCTTCCTTAATTTCTTGTTTATAGCAGCAGTGTGCTAATTTTGAGCATTTAAAGAGGAGTCCACAGTGGGATTCCAACAAGCAGTACTCCTGAAACGGCGCATGTGGCTGTTAGCCTAAGTACCAGTCACATCATCATCAGCTGTATCCTGTGTGAACACTATACAGGACACACAGCAGACTGAATAGAATTAGGAGGCTTATATAGAGGTCGTTTTAAACTTAACATTCTAAGTTTTATTACCCTTAGAAAGAGGCAAGCAAGAAAAGTCAAGCAGTGAGGAATAACTGTAATTATTAAGACACAGAAAAGAAAATCCAGAAAGCTTGAAGAAGAGCAGATGAGAAGGAAGCAATGCTTTCATCTTCCACTTGGTCCCCCAGTATACATGCACCATGAACAGGGCAGGTCAGAAAGGGGGTTGCAGAGCCAAGCCTGGGAAGGAGCGAATGCGGGTGGTCTCGCCAGGATACGGCTGTGCTGGGGAAAGCGTGTGAACCTTCCCCTTGGGCCTGGGGGGGGCAAGGAAGCAAACGGGCCAGTCTGAGTCAGCTGAGATGCTGAAAGAAGCGAAGCTCTCTTTCATTAAGTAGATCTGTATCATTTCCAGTATCGTACTTTTCCTCTGCAATTGTTTATGCAAGCAAAAGACTTCAACCTGCTTGTCTTCAAAATCCTTTGTGGTAATAAAGCTCCAAGAACCCGATTTGTGTGTTGCTCTTCACAGAGCTCAAACAAGCACAGGGACCAGATCTCTCTGGATGGTACTGGCAGCCAGGAGAGTCTGAGGGTCTGAGAGATACTCCAGCAGAGTGATCCCAGGATCACAGATGCAGCCTAAGTGCACAGAGCATTAAGTGTTTTGGCAAACGTCTTTCTTTGCAACTGCTTGCTACAGGTTTTTTGGCAAGCAGGAAGAATATGGGGAAAGAGGCCCAAACTTGTCACATTTCTAAACAGCTCTGTAAATCTAGTAGACTGGTAAATTTATGTCTTTTTCAAGCAGACTCTATATGCTGGTTTTGTCATTTTGGTAAGTCTTGCTTTTATTTTTAGCATTTGCCAATGCCGGAATGCTCCTGGTTAAAATTCGCGTCAGTTATTAATACTAGTTACACTAACACAGTTTTAAACCCTTATGATCGTGTGGAGAAAGTGCATGACCATGAACATCTGGTCATTTTTATTTCAGAAGGAAAAGCGAGGCAGTTTTGAAACAGTTAACATCTTCAGGGGAAGTAAGTTACTTTTGGATTTTGTTACATCCTAGCCAAGAACCATGGATGAATTCCCAAGTAACCACAACCGCTAACAAAGTGCCTGTGGACAGACAGGACTGCACTGTTGCAGAAATTCCAAGTACTGTGCAGTGTGACATAAGCCAGAGAGAGCCTACTGATAGTGGCCCCTCCAGCCCACCCGCTTCTTCGTTTTTATTTCCTGTCTATAAATACCCAAGACTTAAACCCATCTCCCAGAGATGCCCGACAGCAGCAACCACACTGCTGAAGAGAGGGGAGACCGACTACAGGCAAAGGGAAGGGCCTTGCCTGCAAACTTCAGTGATCAAGTGAGTAGGGTCTCGCTCTACAAAGGAAACAGGAGATGCTGAGAAAGAGGAAGGCAATGAGCTGAAGGCAAGAAAAACTGCTGGAATCATGGGCAATTTAAGTCCTGGAGAGTCGAGGCTACTCAACAGTTGGAGACTTAACTGAGCATGGCTGAACTGCATAGTGCATCCTGGACACCGGTTGGGAAACCCAGGGATACAACTCATCGTGAGGTGTTCTCTGGCCTTGCGTGTGACAGTCGGCTGTAAGAGCCTCTGGCAGGTTGACCCCAGAGCCTCCACGGATGGAAATGGGCACATGGCTTCCCCAGGGACTGCCTGGATCTCAAGCAGATCTGAGAGGATACAGAAGTTCCGAGCCTCTGCCTGCTTCAGTGGGACAAGCTGCCCAACAAACACAACAAAACAAACCTTTTGGTCTCTTCCACATGCCCAGCTGAGAGCAAGAAGCCACTTGTGCTTCTTTATGAACAACTGTGGCTGTTTCAAGTGCATTTGGAATTGGCCTGGAAACGATAAAGCCCTCTTTCTTGTCCACACATGTTACTTTGCACTGAACCTGCAGGTAAGATGTCCTTCCACAGCATGAGCCACACTGACCCCCTGCAAACTGCAACTCTGAAATCCTACCAAAAGGACTGAGCCTGCTCCTAAAATCAAGTTTATCACATGCCTCTCTGTCTCTCAGAGCTCCCCTTGTTCAAACATCACTGGGCTGAACTAGACATGCTTCAAAATGCATCAGGTCTGACCAGCTCCTGAGTGGATGAAATGCATGTGTGGTGAGAATGGAGGGAGCAGAGTCAGAAACATCTGAATTTACTTTTGTCTAGGCAAAGTTCCAGTTTGCAACCTGATCGTATATGGGAACCTTTCATTGAGAAATCAAAACAAATGCCCTGCACGTAGCAGAGTACTGGTATGACAGCGCTAGCTGCCACATGTGAACGCTTTGGCAAGCCTGCACAGGTTCTCACACTGGCAGGAGATGATTCATCTTCATGTCTATGTCTGTACTCCCAGCTTACTGAAGTATGTGTGGAGTGGCTGACGTGAACTAACTTGTCCGCTGCTCCGTTGGCACATTCCACCTATCCACATTAAAAAGATCCCGTATTTGATGAGAGTTTACCAAAGGAACCTGTGACCAAACTAAAGGCATTTCCAGTGTATACCAGATCTTGTCACATTTTGCACTTTCCCAAATACCATGAATCCTTTGTGCAGCACTTACAAGCTGCAGCTATGATTAAGTAAGCTTTCTTTCAGACTTCCTAAAGTCCAACTTTTAAAGTCATGTGCCTTGCTTTTGCTCAAAGCTTCCTTATTCTGTGTCTGCCCAACACAACCTGGGCTGCTTCACCATATCAGCAATGGAGCTGAACACTATTCTCTTTCAGCAACAGTCCTAAGTTAGAGATTTCATTTTTGGCAGTATATCTTGGAAGGAGTTGGGTTTCGTTATTTGATTAAAAGATCTGTAGTGAGCTGATTCTACTATCCTTTACATGGCACTCATTGCTGACATTGCTGAATATTGTCGCATTGCTCTAATAAAAGGCAGATACCAAAAGATAGTGTCATACCTGTGGCGGCAGCGTCGTAAAAACCGCATTATCTTGCGAGCAGCTTGATCCTGCTTCTTGGTAAGCAGACTGCTTCTAAATGAAAAAAAACAAACCCCACACTGAGTTGTAGGCAAAACTGGGGGGAATGCTACTAAATGCAAGCATAGTTGTCCTATGAACCACTGTCCTTTTCCCACTGTCCTTTGTCTGTAAATTACAGCACAGCCCTGATGAGTGTAAAAACAATATGTAAAGATCATGGTAGCATCTAACATCCCAACAGCTCACCTGAGTTTCTGTTGTACAATGGTGGCTGCCCGACGGTTTTGCCTCCTCTTCCCACATTCTTTGTAGCTGCGATAGTACTGCTGGATCAGCATTGCAGCTCGTCGGCTCTGCTGGAATTTTTTCTGCTCATAGTAACTTCGGAATTTGCTCTGGATGAGAATGGCAGCTTGCGTCATCTTTTTATAAAGTGCATACTACAAGAGAAACAAAGAGAAGCTGAGGCATTCCAATAAAACCAGCAAGAAGCAGGTTCCTACAGAAAGACTCTTGTGCCACTTAAGACACGATGAGAAGCAAATGAGTATCTACTCACGGATCGGGAACTGTATGAGAAAAGGGTGACAGCAAACTAGAACTGTGATAGTAGGTGCAGAACCTAGTCTGCATCAAGAAAGCAACTACCTGTTTTGCTGCCCCCGGAATAGTTTGATGGGATTCAAAGAATCATAGAACAGTTTGGGTTGGAAGGGACCTTTTAAAGGCCATCTAGTCCAACCCCCCGGCCATGAGCAGGGTCATCCCCAACTAGATCAGGATGCTCAGAGCCCCGTCCAGCCTGACCTTGAATGTTTCCAGGGATGGGGCATTTACCACCTCTCTGGGCAATCTGTGCCAGCACTTCACCACCCTCATTGTAAAAAATTTCTTCCTTAATATCTAGTCTAAATCTACCCTCTTTTAGTTTAAAACCATTACCCCTTCTCTTATTGCAATAGGCCCTGGTAGAAATTTGTCCGCATCATTCTTATAAGCCCCCCTTTAAGTACTAGGGGGCTGCAAAGATCTCCCCGGAGCCTTCTCTTCTCCAGGCTGAAGAACCCCAACTCTCTGAATTTTTCCTCACAGGAGAGGTGTACCATCCACGTGAGGTTTTATTTAATACCCGGCTAGCAGAGGCTCTCTATGTACATGCTGATGACCAGATCCAGCCATACTAATGAACAACTGGAGCTGATCCCAAGTTGTGTTTACACTGCTTCATATTTGTATTGCAGTGGGTCTGCGTTAGAGATAAACCAGTTGACTACACTTAGAGGAATTGTTTCCCTTGCACACAGAAATCTCACTGCAAAGTACAGGACGCTCATTTCTATGCAGCCATTGTTTGTAAAGACTCAGAGCAACAGCAGCAAAATATGCCCAGCTAAGTGATTGTAAGGAAAAAGCAGTGTGAATGACTATTCCAAAATGCTACAAATTAACTAAAACCAAAATACACTTTTTTGTGTCTTAATTTAAAAATATCTTTTAAAGAAATTACTTTTGTAAGAACCAAATTTGCTGTTCACAAGTGTATTCCACCTTCCTATGACTATTAACTTTTAAACAGCTCACTTCTTGTTTCCACGCCATAGCACAATACTGCAAAAGTTTTGATTGCTCATATATCCATTTAAATCCAAGCATTTCAAACATATGATTCTAACTTAAAACAAAACCAAATGCAAACAAAACCCCAAACCCGCAACAGTTAATTAAGCAAGTCAATACTGAGCCTAAGTCATAGGCAAAACTCAATCTCATTAGAGGTCTGTAGCAAGCATCCACTGAACTTGCAAATTTGTATGAGCAGTCACACACATTCAAAACTCCATCTAGCACTGTATTATTTCTAGCTCCATGATTCCAAATAAAGCAGGCACAAACTCTTAAAAAGAAAATCTTTATTCTACATGCTTTTCCTTTTAAAGCATGCAAGTAGATAGCCGCTTAAGAGAAACCATATGCATTCATGCATATTTTTCAAAGTCCTTTTTAAGACAGAGATGTAGAATAATGTATAGAAGTTACACCTCTGAACTAACACTATGACAGAGGTTTTCAGTATTTACTGATCTTATTTGGAAAGTTTTAGCACTTCAAAACTTATCTGTCTTTTGTTCCTGGATATTTTATCAGCTATGACTTCTGCTCACTTTATCAGACAGATGAGACACAGAAACAGCAGCTACTGCCCAGTAAAGGGTAATGTCCTAACACATCTGAATGGAGCTCCCCGTCTTTTGGGACAAAAAACCAAAAAAAAAACCCCAAAAAGCAAACAAGCAATGCCCCCCCCGCCCAACATCACCCCAAAGCAAAAAAAAACAACCCTCCAATATCATCACAGACCACCATTTACCAAATTTCACTTTTTGGAATTGAAGCAGTCATTAGGTGCAGTTGTATTTTGCCATTATTTATTTCCATTAGGCTTTTTGTTTTGCTTTCTTTTTAACATTTTTAATTAAATGGATCAGATTGTGGTTTTAAATTAGCTATTTTAAATAAGTCCACTCACGGGCTGGTCATGGTTTTCCTTCAAATTTGTAGCCCAGATGGGACTTCTGTGGCTGAGTTACAAGCCCCTGAATAGAAGGGTTCAAATACGAAACCATGATGTAAGCTATGACTGTTCAAATTTAGCCATAAGCCTGTGCTGATCCCGCCAATACAGTAACATAATAGAGGAGTAAGGCATGTGAAAGAGAAAATAGCAGTCACTGGATTGACCCCAGTATGTTTGCATTCAACTCTAAGACCCACTTAGCTGATTAGCTTGCTCCCTCTCCTCCTCCTCTTTTCCCGCCAGCTGGGAAGAGGATGAACAGAGAAGTCCCCCAACCTCCATGAAGTGGTAAGCCTCAGCTAAGTACAGCGGCTCCGGAAAGCTCAGCACACTTGCGCTGATACAACAGTACTTTGACACAAAACCATGGTGCAGGAGGAGGCTGTGGATGGAAAATTACCCTGAGGACACATTCTCTCCAGGAAGAGCATGCCTTGCCTCCTGGGTAGCTCTGAGAAAAGCTCAGCGGATTCTAGCATCTGATGAGGAGAGCAAGACGTTGCACAGCTGGGAAATCCATCTTTACAAGAGAAAATTATTGGCCATGAACAATTTAAGACTGGCAGCAACGCACATGAGATGGTGGTCTTAGGCATTCAGGGCACAGGTATTTCAAAGATGAATGTTCAAAATACTTTGGCAGGCAGAATGCAGAGGACATTGGCTGCATGGATGGGATAAACCTTCTCCTGCTCTCCCCAAATGCCAAGGCAAAGATCACCGAGTGATGGCTAATCAGCAGCAACAAAGGAAAGCTTGTCCTCCAGAAACTGACTTCAAAACCTTCCCCGCACCTCAGCCCATCACTGCTTGAATGAGTACCTGTAGAAGCAGGAGACCTTTTTTTTTTTCAGTTGTACTACTACACTGATATGCTGTGGCATGGCACCCCTACGTATCTCCCATAAGGATTGGTTTGTCAGTGATTTCTCAGCCACAGATATTTATTAGTGGATAATATTAAAACATTTCTCTAAATGCCAGGTTCTCCTGGTTTATATTGAATGTGAAAGTTAGTGACCCATGGGGAATTGTTTCCAAAACAACGTTTGTATTTGTATTACCTTCAAGGCTATCCAAGTAAGCTTAGGGAGAAACAGAAAAATACATAGTTAATGTTAGTTCTGCAAATAAAGAATGAAAAAATAAACCCAAACCATCTTCTTTCAAAAAGAAGTGATTCCAAGATCCAAGGCAAAGCAGTTTGTCAAGCAGTTTTTGAAAGGAACTAAGCTTCCTTAGTACAGGAAGCATCATTCCAGAATGACAGCCATGTGACAGGCTGAATGTGAATCATGATGCAGTCACCTAACACTAGAAAGGCTTCCCAAATAAATGTTTCTGAAGGTTGTAAAAAAGCACAGGCATCTTGCCTTTCACTTTACATAACATGGTGCCAGGCACCAGACAGCTTGAGTCTAGCAGGGTATAGTGAAAAGAGGGACATGGGGCTCTA
>JANZLQ010000001.1:205710-216426 GCA_026212715.1 Elanus axillaris
CCACCCCCCCAAACCCAAACTCTGGTAAGAAAGCATTAACACTGCCCTGTCTGGACACAGCGGGGTTCATACCTGCACCTGGGTTCCTCCATTCCCACTTCCATTGCTCCCGCCCCCTACTCCTTGTTTGTGCTGCTGGGAGCCTGTCATTTCAGCCATTCTCCTCTCCATCTGCTCAAGTCGCTCCAATATTGACATCCTGAACTGGTTATCTAGGTTGGAGAAAGCCAGAATAAGGATATTTCCATGGAAAGAATGCTCAGGTTTTGGCAGCCTACTGCAGGAAAGCAAAGAGCTATCCTGGAAGTCACACAGGAGATCTGCTCTGCTTGGCAATGCACAGGGACACTTGCCCTGCAGCATCCTAGCTCTTCAAGTTCCTGCAGCAGCCCTTTGACTGCAATTCCAGAGAACTTCCTTAAAGAATACAGACAGGAAAATGAAAAAAGCTTGCCAAAGATGGATCCCCTCCCTTGTGATTCTAGCTGTACCCGCACAATAAAGGACTGAGGTAATGCAACTTCTTTGAAAACACAAGTAAACTCTAAGCAAATATAACCATTTGGACAGCATTTCAGTAGGACTGTATCTTGTCAAAATACTCTCCATTTTAGAGTCAATCCCCCTACTTTACTAAAGTCCTGACTTCAGCTTGGCTTGCCTCCTGAAACCATGCAGTAACGGTACCTGGAGGAAAAATAGTCTTCTGCTTCCTCCTGTGCTTAGAAAAAGGAGCCTTTCAAAAGGCACTTGCTCCTTCCCTGACGGGCTCCCTTTCTTGGAAAACAGGTTCAGCCAAGTGCCAGAAATCACAGAGTAGGGGCACTGATAATTCAGTATCATTCCGAAAAGCTGTACAACTCTTGAGCCCTCTGGTCCCTGCAGAAGTCTAAAGGCTCTATTAGTTATTTGTCCTCCTTGCATTGTAACCTAGCAGTAGGATACAGCTACTAATGCTTGAATAGTGGAGCGGGAGATTTAGATAGGTTAATAGGACATTACTAAACCTGACGCTGTGAAGACCAACTCAAGCAATCTTTTTGTGTTTAGGGCCAGTCAGTGCAGCTCGAGTGGGTGCAAACACAGAGGGCTCCTTCTGTCTTGTGACCCGTAAGGGAGAAGTTTCATGCAGCTCAAGTGAAGCTGGGCAGGATAATTTTGTGGATAGGGAACATTTAATGAATCTTGCTATCATGCTAACAGTGTATATAATAAACTGTGGGGAAAAGACAACCCTCATCCTGCTTGGTTTCATGCATCCATGGAGATGATGTGGTGGAGCAGGGCACCGATAACCCCAGAACAAAGCCCACTGACAGTAATAGGAATCTGCGCATCAACATGAACAAGCTGTGATCGAGTTTTAAAAGAGAAAGTCTTCTCCGAGTGATCTGGTTACATGCAGAGTCCTCCCTAGAAGGCTGTGGGAGTACTTGTATACTACACTCTGCAAGGGACAACTCTCACTAGAGGGTATTAAGAGAGAGATGGATCTCTCTGCTTTACTGCCCTGAAGACTATATGGCAGACCATCAATAAGAGACAGCTCAGATCCGCTGGCTAAAGACATCCCCTTCTGCCTAAAAGGCTGCTGTGGTTTGACAGTAAACAAGAGCTCTGCTCCTTTCTGGTCAGCGCCAGTGGGTTGTAATGCAGCATCCCACCTTGGCTGCTCAAGAGCCACGGATGAGTGCGGCCAGCACACCCTCTCTAACCTCATTACAGAGGTAAGCTCACTACGGTCTTTTCTCACCTAGTCCAAAACGCTATTACTTTTTATTAGTGCCTTATTAATAATTCAGTTGTCCTGTTAATTGCAAGGCCTCTGGGAAAGTGAGTGACAGTTACATGAGGAAAGATGCGTAACACAGACGCAGTCTCGGGCCCTGTCTCTGAACTGCGGTCAGCACACAGCAGCGACACAAGTCGTGTTTTTCCAGCCAGTCTTTGTTCCGGGAGTGCTGCAGTGTGCTGCAGTGCAGTCCATGTCGCTGTCTCCTCCTTCCCCATTGCCAGGCGGAGCACGTACACTGCAGAGACTGACAAGAGACTTGGCACTGCTGAGCCATCCCCTCCCACTGCAGGCCTCTGCCAAACTGAACTACTACAACTCCAGCACCAGGAAAAGCGGCTACATTTGCCATGCAGGTTAACAGCTCCATTCTGCACATTTAATGCCACTCTCTCTCTGGCTGGGTGGCCAGCACTTGCGTTTTATTAGAGCTAAGAGTAGCAACACACGCCAGGTATCATATCTGAGCCTTCAACCTTGCACAGGCAAAAGGAGCATCTTTTTAAAAGAAGAAATTTGGCTTGAACTGGTGTTAGAGAACAACAAGCCCAGGGCTGCGAGATACTGGGCATTTGCTCCTGCCCATTTAGTGTCAAAAGAGAGTAATTATTCTGTACAGCCAGAAACAGCAGGAGAAAATGATTCCAGTGAGATGAAGTACACTGTGCAGATTACTATTACCCTCTCCCCCCCTCCCCTTTTTTTTTTCCCCAAGATGAAACCACTGTGGAACAAAAATAGAGAGCCCTACATTTGTGTCCATTTTCCAGGCTCTTCTCCCTAGGCTCTGTGATCTCTAACGAGTGAAGCCTCCACCTTTCTTGATACTGAGCTAATGACACTGAACACCTCCTGGTACTTCTCGTCGGAGGACTGAAGTTACTAAAGGGAGGTCTGTCACCACCAGTGTCCCCAGGTGGGGACACTAAACCAAAGAAAAGTAGAGAAAAGTAGAGAACTTTTCTATGGTACAGAATTTGAAACAGCATCTAGTGCTCCCACGTACTCCTATTCAGACACCCAGACAGTGCTACCGGGTAATATTGAGAGCAGGGCAACCTGATTTTGGGTAGCAGAGGACATCTGTTTGACTGAAGGGGAGTCTGAAGGACAGACATTATAAACTCATCAGTCTTAAACCTGTAACCTTCAGCATCTTACCAAGACAACGGTGTTTTTCACAGATGGTCATAAATCGCTGCTCAGTCTACAGGCAGGCGAGAAATATACCACCATTAGTAAAAAGGGAAGTGAAAACAAACATTCTGGAGTGCCAGCACAGAGCCAGGGGAGGCCTTTCCACACCTAGCAGAGACTGCCAGCATTTACCCAGCAGCAGGGCGCACCCTCGGAGTAGAAAACTCCAGGCAGCAAATAAGGTAAGTGGGGCAGCAGTGCATGGAAAGTATCTCTATGCTGCCCATTTTCCAGGTGATTAAACTTGCTACCTAAGCAGCCTGAACAAAGCCACAACTGATGGCAATTGCAAAATTACCTTTGTATAGTGTTTCCATAATAAATTCCGTGGTATCAAGTACACCAAGGTGTCCCCTTCAAAAGCAACTGGTCACTTGAAGCATGTGCACTGCATTAGTCTACCAAAAAATAAAATTAAAAAAAAAAAAAAAAGGAGGTGGGGGAGAGAGAGCAAGCAAGAACAGGAAAGGGAAGACAGCAGCTAGCTATGCTGCAAGAGTTGGTACATCCTGAACAGGACAAGGACACCTAAGCACAGAGGAACAGCCAAAGGGAAGGACACCTTCCCCCAAGGTTCCCTCTGGACTCAGCGATGAGACAAAAGGCTCCTCTTCTTCCACAGGGCGGCCTGGATGCACGCCAGATTAATGGCATTTGGACCACCTTCAGGTCAGCACAGTTCACACACTGTTAAGAAACCAAGAGATGCCTTGCTCAGGCAGCAGGGAGAACACAAGTCACTGTTTGTGTGGAAGATCCTTGGGTCATTCAGCCCTCTAAACAGCCCATTTCCTTCCTTCCTTGCTTGGGGCAGGGAACCTGCTTGCTTTCAGTTAGGCTCCCAAAAGTAAACCACATACAAATACTGATTCCTACACACTCTCCTCTTGCTGCACTCTTGCAGCATCTCTCAGTATAATTTGAAAAATCTGCCACAGGCAGGTGAACTTCTAAACTATTTTACCAGCCTGCACTAAGTGCTACCCCATTAAAATTAAGTTACAAAGAATAAAGATGATCTTGTACCTTGAAAACTTAGATTTTAATCTTTAAAAAGTCTTTAAGCGACCTCCTAGGAATCAATATTCTGTAAGTCCCAAGTTGCCAGTTTGTATCAAAACACTCTCTCTTCTGTATTCTCAGTAACAAGACTTGGCCAGCTTAATCCCTAAGGACAACAGCATCATGTTGAAAATAAAAGTACAACTCGTACCACAGAAACTGACAGGAAAATAGCCTTCCTTTATGTAGTCCTGGGTTTAACAGGGTCAAACCCAAAGTCAGCTTTACATACCACAAGTCATATGCAATACACCTGGTTTGTCTTTAAAACCGATATATCTGTATCTATGTTAGCAGCCTATACAGAAGGATGACTGCTGCGGCTGTGTAAAACTTAGAGGAACTAGACAGAAAGAAAACCTCTGACCTTTTGGGACGCAAAGGGTTGCTTTTTGTGTGTGTGTGTGTGTGTGTGTTATGTACTGAACATAACTGAGGTCGGAAACAAGATTCTCCAGCTCAACAATAAAGTATCAGACCATGCCACAACACATTTTTTTCTTCAAGCAAAGTACTGTGCTCCATCGCAAAAGAAACCATGCTTTCCGGTAAAGAAAACATGACCAAACCTGACCCAGTCCTGCTGACTCTCTTAACGTGTTTTCCTGCGAGAACCCTAATTGCCAAAAAAGCACTGTCAGCAAAGCCCGAACACCACAAACGGGAAGAAAATGAAGTGCAAATGAAAAAAGACAAGCTGTCTGGTATTATGTGACTTACCTTACAATAATTAAGAGATGGGCTATAAAAAGCCATGGGGCTGAACGTTACAGGTATTGCTCTAAGAGAAGATCAAGACCCTTTATCCCTCATTATTTCTTCTTCTGCTAGTCACACTCTTTTCTGTCTTGCTCACTTCAGGGGTTTGTTTAGAGCCACTTGCTTGGCAGGCAATGAAGTTACAGGAACACAGTTTCCACATTTCTGTCTTATATTCAACAGAAGATCTCATGACAAGTATCTATCTCACAGCGCACTGAGGACAAGAGCTCAACAGCATACAAATCACTGTCAAAATAAGCTTTTCTCCTGCTGCATTATACAGGAAATCTAAACAGCTTCAGCCCAGCACAAGCAGACGCCTTGCACTGGGAGCACCCTAACTCTTTCCAAAGGCAGCAAAGATGCACGTGGGTACAAACATATAGGTGTATTTAAGGTTCTACCCCAGGACTCTGCTTTTGATGATAAAATTTCAGATTTTTGTGAGCAAAAAAATTTAGACTTGCAATTGTCTCAAGTTTCTTCATGACATATTGTGCTGGTTGTGGCTGGGATAGAGTTAATTTTCTTCATAGTAGCTGGTATGAGGCTACGTTTTGGATTTGTGCTGAGAACAGTGTTGATAACAGAGAGAGTGTTAGTTATCGCTGAGCAGTACTTACACAGAGTCAAGGGACGTTCTGCTTCTCACCCTACCCCACCAGCAATTAAGCTGGCGGTGCAAAAGAAGTTGTGAGGGGACACAGCCAGGACAGCTGACCAAAGGGATCTTCCGGACCGTACGACTTCATGCTCAGTATATATAAAGCTTGCGGGAAGAAGGAGGCAAGGGGGACATTCGAAGTGATGGCATTCACCTTCCCAAGCAACTGCTATGCGTGATGGAGCCCTTCTTTTCTGGAGATGGCTGAACACCTGCCTGCCTGCGGGGAGTGGTGAATGAATTCCTTGTTTCGCTTTACCTATTAAACTGCCTTCATCTCAACCCACGAGTTTTCTCACTTTTACCCTTCTGATTCTCTCCCCCATCCCCTTGTGAGGGAGGTGAGTGAGTGGCTGCGTGGGGCTTGGCTGCTGGCTGGGGTTAAACCACGACACATATAAATCTGAAGGAAACGTTACAATATTCTTTAAGAAACCACAGAGAAGGTTTCTGAAGGTGTTCTTCAAGGCTGCCTCCACTGAAGGGGATGAAAACGACCGCATTTCTGTATCTCCGAGACACCTCATAAATTCACAGAAAACATTCTGAACACTGTATCTTTTCTGGAAATTATTATTCTTCAAATTTAACAATAAAAATGTAACATCAAAATTATTTTTCACCATTTTTCCTTAGCGTAACAGGAAGAGGTGGTGGCTTTAGGCCCTAAGGGCCTATTCTGTGACCAGATCGGGCCCCAGCAAGGCAGGACAACCTGGTCTCACAGAGCTTTTCCAACCAGCAGCTGCTTTCACCTGATGGGAGCTCTGAAGCTTTCAGGATCTGATGGAGCTACACGCATCTACTTGCTCATGCTTCACTCCTCTTGCCCTGCACCTTCTGTGAAACTCTGCAAGCTCCAAGTGCACCCCTGGGTCACGCATTAATTTAGGGATCTGTTCCATCACACACAAAGTCATCTTCACTTTTGTCGTCCTCAGCCCTTCAGAGGGGAGTGAGAACCGATCCCATGGATTCAAAACCAAGCTTAGGAAATGCAGCAGAACTATTCATGGTGGTATTTTTTTTTCAGGGTCTGGTCCTCCTGAGAAAACCAGTTGTTCCAGCGTCATGTCAGGGCTGGGCTACTCCACAGCACTGGCAGCCTGAGGGGAGCCTGCCTGTCCCAGCAGGGAGGGACTGGAAAGAGCTGCTTGGTCAGATTTTGACCCCTACTAAGAAATTGGTTTGCCCCTCACACTCATTTCCCTAAAACATGAACCGTCATTTGAGTGCAGAACCAGCTTCTCTTTAGTTGGCACTCAGAGGGAGCCTACGAGCGATTACAGTAACAATAGCAAGTTATGGGCAAAACAGATCTAAAGATGCAAAACTGTTCTGGTACGAGTTTTTTTAAGGATGCACGGTTATTTACATCAGTTGGCATTTTACAGAGCTACAGCATGTACAGTTGCACACTTACACCCAGTAGACAAGCTTTCACCTGAGACTGCAGGAGCACCTGCCTTGTGAAGCCTGCTAACAGCTTGTGACACCTCCTGACTGCACGTACCCTGTATTAAAAGGGAAGCTAAAACACAGCACTTGCAAACTTTGTACAAGTGTTTTCCATGCAAGGAGGCAGCAGGGGTGCTACCAGAAAGATTTGTGATTGTACACCGAGTGGGACAGTTCCTGCAGAACTACCAAAAGACACTCTACCACTCCCTCATTCAGCCATGTCATCCTACCAGCAGGAGACAAGACACTCGAGACTTTAATAACAATAAGGGTGGACTCCCCATCCACAACAGCGCAGAAAAACAAAGACCAAACCTGGGGGAAACGCCTGCACTGCAGAGCTTAGTCACAAGTGCAATGCTTCACCTGCCCCCCTGTGATAGCCCGCTCCTCTGCATGGCCCTCCCCATCTTCTAACCCAAAGATCTCTTTCAGAGACACTGTATTATTTCTCTTTTTGAGCTATGCAATCAGGGTTCCAGTGGGTGGGCACTGGCTCAAGCTATTGCCTCCTGCTCATGCTTTATTACAAGCTGTAGTAAAGCCACATGTTAGCAAACATCGAGTCTCAAATCTTGCACTTTCTTTGTGTGCTACCCGAAATACCACTATGGTCCAGATACGGAGCTAAGAGGATACCAACATACAGCAGCGAGCGGCAAGACCTCCTTTGCTTGACAAGCCAGCCAAGTTAAAGCAATTAGCATAGAGAGCTGCTTTTCTAATCTCTGCACACTGCTTTACTGGACAAGTACAGATCCAAAAGCATCTCCTCTTTCATCCCCTTGCCAAGCAAGCTTCAACCAGCAAAAAACTGTCTGTACCACTCACATGGCAGTGCAGCCAGAACTGTTACAGAGGATGAAAAATAAATCAGCAGTTCTTAGCAGTGAGCAGTGTCTATTGCTCTTTTTTTTTTTTTTTTTTTTTTTTTACACTCTCACCTGGAGGTCTGGGTTTTTTTGCCACACTGCACAACCTACACAACAGACAGTGTTTGACTGGAAGGGCTAAAGTATGAGGGTGCATGATCTCCTGCACATTCCACTGGGGCACTATCTGTCCAGGATGTAATTATTTCCCCGCAGACTTCTAGCCACTGAACTAATGGTGCTGTGCGAGATCTCCATCTGCACGTGTTCCCAAGTACTGTACTTAGATACTCAGGAGGTAAGAAGCCACTCTGAGGGCACTGGCTTCTCAGCACATGCAGTTTCTTTAGCTGCAGTTTCTGTGTTACAACCTTCAACTGTATGAACACATGCAGGCTGAATTAACCAAGTGCGATAGCTGAGCGCTGTAAAAAAACCACAACAACCAACCAACCATGCAGCGCGAAGACATTTGTTTTGCAGAGCAAGTCAGACACGCCATATTCTCTCATCCAGTGCAAGCTGTGGGTGGGGATGGAAGCAGTCTAAGGACACATCACTTCTCTGAGCACCACTGCTCTGTTCCTATTTCACAAATCATCTGTCACTTGCCCGTAAAATCTTGCTCAATCCTTCTATACAGCAAAAATTACGAACACCTTCCATGTCACAGTATCAATTTGATTTGGTTTAGTATTTAGTACTTATTTCTGAGGTGTCATCATTGCGGGAACAGGTATTTCTGAAATGAAATTGTGGTAGCATCCTCGACGCGCCTTACAAAAAGCTCTGTTTAGCAGCGAGCTATTACAGGTCACGGTCTCTACCAGCAAATGAAAGCACTTAAAATTTGTACTTAATATTCTAAAACAAATGCGTATCCGTGCTAGTGAGGCAGGTCAGTCCCAGGCCTTTTGATTAGTGAGAAATGCCACAACTACTGAGGTGCGAGACGAGGAAAACCACTGTAATTACACTCTGAACCTAAGTGACAGCTGAAGAAGGTCCGTTCTTTCACAGAATAAACAAACACTACTGGGCATGGGCAGGAATAACAAAGTAATCCAGACCTGCACATCCAGGCATTGTCACTGATTTTAAACCATCTACCCATCTACCAGGGCAAGACTTCTTACTGGCAACACTTTCCCCATAGCTCTTCCAACACTGTAGGACTTTGGCTATGGCTCCCGTGCCATCTGGGACTACTCCGTTCCTCTCTATCGTCCCCAGCAGCCAGTGCTCCCTCAAAAGATGGTACTTGCCTGTGCTTTTCTTTATCATGCCACTACTAGAGAAGAGGAGAAGGGGGGTGGCTCAGGCTGACTTTTTCCCCAAGTGGCAGTCTCTATACCAACAGCAATAAAGCACTTGCTGCCTTTTTTTTTCCTCCTTTCCAGGTTTCTCTTCCCCAGAGCTTAGGCATGGCAAGATTTTCATGCTATCCAGGAATAGCTACTGCAGCAAACCAGGGAAGGTTTTAGAGATGCCATGTGGACTTGCCATATTTCGTAGGTAGGGCAGACTGCTAAAGATGTCACTTCTTGTGAAATTTCTTTAGTAATTTGTGTAAGAACAGTTGCCTGCCTAAGGTCACTCAGGTCAGAAATTGGCTGTGCTTTCCCTTAGGTGCCAACGCTATAAAAGATGTGCTTTTAGAGGTATGCAAAGAACACCAGCCTAGGAGACTGGTGCTCACCTGCGCAGTGCTACCCACTGCTCGTGCAGACTCCCTCCTCTAAGGGTTACATGCTAAAGGAGCTATAAATAGGAAAAAAAGCACCTCCTGGGGCACTGTGCAGTATCTGTGCTACAGTACTTTAAGTACGGTAAAAATTCTGACCTAAGTCTTCTCTCCTAAAAATTGCAAATTCAAGAAACAAAATAGTCACCCAGAAATCACCAGACTGATGAGCAGAACGATACAAAATGATCTCTGTTTGCTGCAAAATTAGATAAACGGGAACTGCTACAAGCTACAAAACTGTGAAACGCTAGGCCGGCAAAAGAGACCGAGTTCTCTTTCGCTGGAAGCTTTCAAAAAGTCGAACATCCGTCATGTTTACCCCATCTCTAAACTGGGAGTGGCCCACACCGGTGGCCTTCTGAACTCCTCTTCCTACTCTTTCTGAGGAGGTGCCCCGCAAAACAAGTTTTGCAATCCCCTGGCCTGCGCCCCAAGCATCCCTGAACTCCTCAGGGAAGGTGCGGGCTACTGACCTCATCCCGCGCTGTACCAACTCACAATACGAGCCGGTCAGCTGGAGGCGCAGGAGGTAATCCGTCCTTCCGCCTGTGCGATGCTACAGTAGAAGCGCTGTCCCAGCTCTGAGCCTGCATCCTAACACCGCCCGGCAAGGGCTGGGGACCAACAAGGGAGGGCGAGTAGATGGAAAGGCGACGGTGTCCCACAGCCGGGGGGCACGGGGAGGAGGAGGGGGGGAAGAGCGAGCTTGAAACGGCGGAGCGAGGGGCAAGGCAGAGGCAGGCAGATTTAAACCCAAACAAATCCCGCACGACACACCGTCCTGCAATACTCACTGGAAGCAGTGCTTGGCCGCATCCGCACATCCACCTGCGAGGGAGGGGGTCCCGGACCCCTCTGTAGTGCCTCCGCCTGCGTCCGGCTCACCGAGCAGACAACACCTGGCGCCAGCGGGCTGGCCCGGGAGCCTAGAAGGCGTCAGCGGAGCCTCCAGCCGGCGTCCGGCGCAGCCCCTGCAGCAGGGGCGGGCGGAGCAGGCTCCCCGCCGACCCGGCCGGCGCCTTCCGCATCCTCGCGGCCAGCGGCAGCTCCCGCAGCGCCGCGCCGGCGGCAGCCTCAGCTGTGCCCCCGCCGCACCTCTGCGAGCGCGGGGCCCGGGCTAGCGCCGGCCGGCACCGCGCGGGAGCGAGGCGGTGCCGCC
>JANZLQ010000001.1:226292-237986 GCA_026212715.1 Elanus axillaris
GGCCCGCCCGCCCCCGGGAGGCGGATCCGCCGCGGCCGGAGGTGGCCGCCGCCGCGGGGGAGGCGCCCCAGGGCGGGCGGCCGAAGCGACGGCCGCGGCAGACGGCCTCTGGGGCCGGGAGAGCTCCGGCTGCCGTCCCGCCCGAGTTCGCAACGAGAGCAGCGAGGGCCGCGTGGCAGCCGGAGAAGCCCAGCAGCCGGGGTGCTGCTCTGAGCTGCTTGCAAATGACAACCTGAAGCTGCGGGTACGAAGCCACGTGTCTCGGCTTTGAGAAAGGTTCCGGTGGGCCTGTGCAGAAGGATTAGGCCTTGTGGTCTGTGCAGAACAGAAATAAAACACGCGTTGCCAGCAGGAGTCGAACGGCTCGTTAGCGTAGCAATGGGTAACAAATAAAAAGTCTCCACGGTGGCAGCAAAAAAGAAGGACTTGCTCGGAAAGGCCAGAGGTTTGCCCTTAGGTTTTTCTGGTTGATTTTGGGGGCCTTCTAACGCCAACGAGCAAGAGTCAGACTGGCTGTCTGGACAGCAGGTATGGCAGAAGCACTGTCTGTAGCCCAACATAGCCAAATACCCCCGAAATACCGTGCTTCTTGCAAACGGAGCCTGCCTGGGTTCTAACAGTTGCTAACAACCATCACTGCATTACTGTTGCATGCTAAACAGTCAGTTAGACAACACTAGTATTGACCACCACGGAGCTGACGCTTCAGTTATACCCCAGAGAAGCGAGACCAGCACATTCAGACCCAGTTTATCACCAAAAGTGAAAGAAGGTAAACTCCAGCGGGTGGCGAGTGGTAGGTGATCAGCGACCACCTTGTCTCTTAGAGGGGACCCTGGATTTGGCAGCTGGCAGAGGTGAGGCCCCTGCGCATCTCCTGCCCTCGGCAGTCCCAGATCTCCCAGTCAGCTACAGGCTGCGCAGACAGCGGGGGAGGCAGTAACGAGTGGCAGGATGCCTTCAGCTGCCCACCCTGCCAGAGCCTGCACCACCTCGCTGGCCACAATGGACTTGTCTGGAGAGAGAGCAACTAAACGGTGGGTGGAAACTCCTGAAGGAGGCTTTTCATCAGTGCCCTTCGGCCACTCCTGCATGCTGGCAACCTCAGTTTCTTTCCGTCTGCAGAGTGAACAGCCGCGTTTTCACACCAAGTCCCATACTGCGTGTATGAGTATGTGAACTCTTAGAGCCGCTGAATGCCAACTCATCACCTGCTCCCGGAACACCATGGTCCTGGAGCTATCGCAGGATCATTCAGCTGAAGGTTAAGCCACCTCACCTGCTTATTACTGGCCATTTCTGCAGCCTCGCCCACCAGCAAACTTGCCATCCAGTGGGGTCAGATGCACACTGGCTGGGGGTGGCATCACAGGACTGATCATCAGACAGCACTAGTCACTAGTCAATGGGAACAGGGATATCTTTTCCTGAGCAGTTATTATACACCCCCGCAAGGTAACAGATGCAACAGTGCTCCGAGGCTGGGCTTACAAAACCACAAAGGAGCATTTTTTTTATTCAAAACAACCTGCCTCTCCATTACTGGCTCAAAACAGCCTCTTTCCTCCAGCATTCCTTCACATCAGAAAAGTCTGTGCTGCTGACATTTTTAACTTGTGGTGCATGTGACTGATTTTGGACAGCCTGTGGGATGGAAGTAAATGCTGAACTCATTAAGGCAGGTCAGGAATTATTCTACTTAAGAACATCAGAGCCAGATGTAAGCATTGGCTCCAGTTTGCAAACTCTGTGGCTCTAATGTGGCTAGGTAGCACCAAGAAGCCATCACGTAGGAAATACTTTGCTTTTCAATGAAACAAACCGTGTCTGTTTGGATGCTTCCTAAGTGAAGAAAGGGCCCTGTCAGGGCAATGAAATGCGTAATTAAAAGTATGCTCAGACATATATATGGCCTCGGATGCTCTGCTTCTAAGAGAAGTATTTTGAAAGCCTTGTCAAAGCTTTAACAAAACAGTTCTTGGGAGCCCTTATTAACAAAGCAATGAAAGATAAGGCAGTCAACATTAATGAGTAGAAGCCCTAGACTTACCTCAGGGTAGGACCATTCTGGTGAATAATCTGTCACCATGAATAAGCGCCCACTCTGCTGTAGCAACCCCAGAGTGCCTTGTGCCGTAGCTGCTGAGACCACCTCAGCCACATGCATGTAAGCCATCGTGCTGGCTCCGTTCTCTGTGCTGCTGAGCTGCATGTTGGCTTGCTGAGGACTGCAGCAAGGAATGCACATTTCAGCCTGGTTGTAGGTTGCTCTGTTACTGTCTTCAGGCTGAGACAGTCCGGTACTGTCACTTGACACCAGCTGGTGTCCATAGAGAGCATTGCTCCCACCTTCTACTGAAATAAAATCATTAATCAGATCAGAAAACTGGTTGCTGAAGGAGATGTCAAAGTGGTCCAAGTTAAGCTCCATGTTGGAGGAGTTATTTAAGCTGGGATGGGCCACAGGATAGAGTCCTTGTACCATGTTTCCTTGAAGAATAGGGAGATTGTTCCCATTCCTGATGCCCCCATTGGCCTCAGGCTGCAAGTAGTGTTCTGTGCTGCAGGCTTGAAGATCCCCTGATTTAAGTAGATTTTCATTCCCTTCTGCCTGCTGGGAGGTCTCCATGGGAACTTCAGCCTCTGCAGTCATAGCCTGGAAGTTTGCTTGGAACTGCATGAGCTGGAGAGAAGAGGTGGACTCTATTCTGGTTTCCACTGTGCCGTTACAGTTGGAAGTGGTTTGGGACGAGGACTCTGTTTTCACACTGGGGATTCCTAACGTGTTCACAAATGAGCCACTTGTGTCATTCAAGTTGCTGTGAGTGTTTTGCTCGAGGGGAAGAGGTTTGCTGGCATCCTGCAGAAAGAAGCTGGGGGAAGGGGTCTGATGAACGTGAGGGCTCTGGACAGTCTGATTGAAGCTGGAAGAATAGTCCTTGTTGGAGTCAATGGCACTGAAGTCCATCTGCTCCAGGGTGGTACTTGGGCTCAGACCTCCTCCAGATGGAAGCAAACCTGAACCAGTAGTGAGGGTGAGAGTGTTAGATGCAGAAGTGGAGGAAAATGCTTCTTTGGACATCTGTTGTTCGAAAGAGGTGTCCTCAGTTTTAATTTCTTTTGTGAGGGTTGTATTGAAGTTGAAGCTACGTTCTGTTGTGGGTGACTGCCTTATGTTGGTACTGATGCTGTCACTTTTCATACCGCCTCCACCATAAGTCTGCCCTTGCTTGGGATTGTTAAGAAAACAGTCTGGGTCAAAATTCATGGTGGTTTCTGGAATTTTTCTATTTCCATCTAAAGTTGTGGAGAGCACAAGTTCCTCAGAGACAGTGCTGGGTAGCATCGACAAGCTCTCCGAACTGCCAGTTGTTGGAAAAGCAAATTTGTGTCCATCTGAACTCACAGCAAGTACCAGTCCTTGTGCAGCTGCATCTGAGGACAGAAGGTGCTGATTTGGGCCGGAGGTGGGTGACATGGTATACACAGCTTCACTGGTGACTTCTGACATAAATACGGTGGCACTTTGTGACAAACTTCCCATAACTGATGCTACAGCCATACTGGACACACCAGTGACGGCTGGGCTATCCGCCATATCCGGGTCGCTATTTAATCCACTGCTGATGGACACGGGAGAATTCTGGGTCGTGTCAGGGACCTCCACCTGGTTGGTGGAAGAAACCTCAGTGCTGTTTTGATGGAGCAACACCGGTTTCGCCACTTTACCGTTCCTCTTCTCTCGGCTGGAGGCCTTGCCGTGACTGTGCTCATTCTTGCCTTCAGAGACATCGTTATTTTGTACCTCTGAATGAGTGCTGTACCCACCTGTCCTTGGTTCGACCTTTGGTGATATGATGCGATGTTTGGCACTGTTACACTTGTGATGCACACTGCTTCCTGCCCCTGTGCCAGAAAACAACAACATTTGCCATTCAGTAAATACAAAATTAAGACGACACTAGTTGCGTATCTTACGGCTGTAGCAAAGGAGAGCCGTGCTTATGCGTGAGTGTGTGTGAGAGCGAGCAAGCACACATGAGAGAGCAAGAGACACCTTGGAAATTAAATTAATTTCTCACCAGTGCGAGATTTACAGCTCCCTTCCTGTCTGACGCATAGATCCATTGCGTGCAACGACAGCCACCTCAGAACAGGCGCGTGTGCACCTTTCCCCTCACCCCATGTAGCACATACCCCCTTCCTCCCTGCCCCAATCAGACAACACGTTAGGAGGGGAATCGTCATCTGTGACAAGTTTTGGAGTTATTTAAACGCGCCCGATCTCAGCCCAAAGTCCGCAAAGCAAGGGCTGTTGCTGTCAACTGTGGCAGAGGGTTTCTGCCTCACAGGATCTGTTGTATCTGCACTGCGGACAAGACCTCAGCCTGCTGCGACACAGACGCTCGGCTTTTCCCGCTGGCTGATGTCGGGCGGTTTGACAACCGCTCTTGTGGGCTGGATGCTGACTGGTAATCTGGAGGTGACAGGTGCCGTATCATGCTCCTGTCCCCAGCATCACCCTGCTGCCTAGATTGCAACCCTTATCTTCTTGTCATCATGGTGTCTATTACAGCTGCCAATCAAATTATTAAAAAAGTAGTACATTAGCCAGCACAAAGAAAGCTCTTCCTCCCATAAGGACGGCAATGCGTTTCTCTTGTGCTAAGCTGTTCATGTGCTGACAGATAAACATCTTGTACTTCGAGAGGTCACACACAGAGCGCACGATTAGTATTGGAGCGGCTGAAGAATGCTCAGGAAAAGGTCACCAGAAGGCAACTCTCCACAGAGTTCAGCCAGCTGGTGCCTTTACTGGCCTGACAGAAGATGAACATCAGCCGAGTTCCTGGGAGCCTGGAAATCTGGTAGGATGAAGTAAACAATTCTATCTGCAAAGGCATCTTAGCCACAAACTCTGGTGCAGGGACTGCTTTTGTTGTTAGAAGAAGAACAGCACATACATTTTTGATGTTTCTTTCCTTAATTGATTAATTTCCCCTAGAATGTGGCAAGAACATTAATTATGGTACTGTGTAATGACTAAAGGGGGAAAGAAACCTCCTCCTTATAGCTAATGGCTACAATTATAAATGCCATCTTCTGGGTAACATAAAGCGTCTATGTAGCTGCTGCAATTTGCTAAATCTTTTGTTCCTTGCCCTTGAAGGGGAACTTCTCTGTTATGTGCTCAAGATTTGAATCGGGTCACTTAAAGTAGTTCAGGACAGTGCTTTTGAGACTAACTGCAATACTAAATCTCTCTATTCTCCTAGGTATAGAGATGAACAGGAACAAGGGAGAGGCTTTCACGCTTCCGTCTTTGTGGATGACAGTAAGGAATTGGGAATGTATGTGTCAATGTGCAAGCCATTACAAAACAAAGCGATACTGTTATGTTAAAAAGCATGCAGCAGACTTAGCACAAGACAAAACATCAAAGGGAAGAATAAAAGGATTCATGTTCAGATCTGCAAGCCTGGATCAAATGCTGAGCCTTAAGGGTTGAATTTTAATCCAAACTCAGGTATTTCAGAGGTCATCATTCCTACTTAAGTCTTGACTGTATAATGCCACTGCCCAAAAAAAGAAGAAAAAATAAACCCTTTGAAGCACTGACAGCTTTCCTTTATAAATTTTGCTAAAGACTAATTAATGTGTCATATATTTTACTTGACCCAAGTACTAGCAAGGGGTGGCTACAAAGCAGATGAGCTGGAAAAGTGAACCATGCAGCTTCCCACTCTCTCTAAAATGCTAATACCAAGTATGCTGTTTCTTGCTGTTGTAGTCTCACTCAAAACAAAGCCATCTTCTTTAACAGGAAAGAAATCTATACTGTCATGATACTTAAATAAAACCTGTCTTGTCCCAATGATATCTTGTAATTCACCACCTGAGCCCATTTTCTTTAGCAGAGTGGGCTGCAGGGCAAGGAGTTTAGAGGGTGAAGCTGGAAGAACATCAAATTTTGAGGCTTTGGTAACAAAATTTGAGCATGTAGAGGAGAATATGCCTTTTTGAGCAGGTCACATAGAGAGAGCATTTATTAGAACCTGCACATTACAAAGCATTGTCATTTTTTCCCAGAAGTTCCAGCTGCATCTTTTAATGCTCAAGACTTCTTCTGTCACTTCTGAATTCATTGTGTCTCAACATTTAATGATACAGCATTTTTAGCACTTCAGTAATACAAACCCTACACCAAGTCTGGATTAAGCTGCGATCAATTTTGTGCTCTCCCAAGGTACTCACCCAAGGTACCAGTGCAGAGACAGTTGTGTGTCCGAGGCTGCGGTTTGGTCTGGTGACTATCAAGGATCTGTTGCACGAGCTGTTCCACCGAGAACCCTGAACTGCTGTTTCCATTGCTGCATGTCCACTTAATGCCATGAACTGCAAAGAGAACCGTAAAACTTCCCGTCAGAAACTTCAAACACATGCCAAAACTGTCAAGAGCCACCCCAAAAGAACAGCAGAAACCCATTCCTGCTGCTTTTTGTCAGAACTGAAGGAGATCTATAAAAAGCAACAGTGTTATTGCTTTACTGCTCTCTGCACCCATAGGCTTCCAAATGCAATTCCTGGATTGGGTACATACAGAGCAAAAAAACCTCAGTAGAGTATCTTTCTCTATTTCAGTTTGCCGTTAATGGTGGCTCTCAAACTATGCTGAAAAACTGTGAGGACTATGTGGATAGTGCATGTAACCTTCACTAAAAATCTAAAAGCAACAAAATACTTGTGTTTCACTGAAGTATAACATTACAAATCCAAGGAGCATTTTGGAATCTTTTTCTAACAGGAAACCAAAATTAGTTAGTTTATAATAATAAAATCAGCAGCCAAAAATATGCCAGTATAATGGCAAATACAAGCATTTTGCCAGGTCTTCACTGTCAGATCCTGGTTGGCAGCAGTGAAGACTGACTCATTCTTTGGGAGTCACTGACAGACACTGTGTGAGTTCCTCCTCAGACTTGGACAACTTTTCAGTAATTTGGGAAAGCAGACAGGAGGGTGATGTTGCAGAACATGTTGCAAAATGAAGGTCTCTTTCTTGGGGACTCTTTTGGCCTGTTAGCTATTTAAATAAGAACACTAAGCTCCATGCACATAAATTACTTGAATAAAGGCTCCCTCTCAGAATTTTTTAGATGCAGGATTTCACATATTGAGTGTATTTTCAACCAGAGTTACAATGGAAATAGCATTTCTAAAATATTTTCTCTGTAGTAACTGACTCAAAGCATCTTCTGTCTCCCTTAATGTCTCTCTGAACAATTTATACATGCATATTATTTATTATCCTTTGTGTGCACCAGAGTTCACTTGCAGATTTTGGAAAGTGCTGGCTGGTGGCAACATCATTTCCAAGATGTCCTTGTGCCTGGCAGCTCAGGCCTGAAGAGCTGCTGCTTTTAAGGAGTGTCTTTGTCATACTCTAGCAAAGCAGGTTTTTGGCATGTTTTATTCTAAAATCCTTAAGCAGAATATACCAAATCAAAGTTAAGTAGGATTAAGCTCTAAATACACAGATTCCTGCATGGTGAAGGTCCTCGATGTGAGGTCGTGAAGCGCTGGCAACAGCACATCAGGCTGATAATTACGATACAGCCAGAAGTATCTGCAGACTCCACCGCAATGAGCTGTAAGCTGCTTCATGCAGGAAGATCAGAAGCAAATGAGGGCACATTTATGACAGCTAATGACCATTGTCAGAGGCAGGACATCATGAGAATCTCCTGTTCTCCTCTTTCATGCTGCTTGTTTAGCATGTCATAAGCAGCCGGTGGAATGGAGTTCCTGGATCTGCTCTGTGAAGCAGTTTTATTGCTTTTTTAAATCAGCTGTGCTGCGTTGCCTCATCACCCACTGACGTTACTTTGCCTAAGAGCATCTCATCTTGGTCTAGTTTTATATTACAGAATTCGCATTTTTATTGGCTGGGCCCAATAACTTGCAGAAATATTGTAAATAAGGTTTACAAGTATTCTTCCTCATATCACTATTTAAAGTGCTGCAGTTAGTTTAGCAATGAGTCCCCCTGTGCTTGCTTGACAACTGCGTTTATTGTTATCGCACCCAACAGATTTTGCTTTCTAGTACGTTCACAATTTTGAATTTCCTCTTAACACTCAGTATCTGTTATTATGTCTAAGTTTAAGTTTATATATGCTTACCGCTTCATTACCTCCACTCACATTCATTTTATTATTCTAGGCACATTATTCTATCATGTGTGATGTTATGCCTAATAAGTGATGTTCAAATAGCAGTTTTGCAAGAAATACATTGACAGCAAGATTAAAATGCAGTAACGTATTTGGAATACTTTTGGCTATACTATATAAAGTTACTGAACTGCAATTGTTCCCAAGAAACTTTTCATTGAGTTCTTTCTGGTTACTTCAGAAATGCTTTGCCAAAGAAGTAAGCTCACATACACGTTGCTAGGTATCAAAAGTCTATTTTACAGCAGTATGTCAGAGTTTGCTCCCTACTGCTGCTAATCCCACGATAAGCAGCATATTACAGGGGGCAAGTCCAGTAAGTGAATAATGTCTCGTGGTTTGTGTACTCATGATGAGGGTTCTTAGGTCTGAATCACGCTGTGAGCTGGAAGCTAAGAAATAACAGACAGCTTTCTAGCTAGATACATATAGCACCATGCCTATTATTTTCAGGTCTAGAGTATAACAAAGTCCTGTGTGGATCTATTGCCGCTGAGGAAAGGTCCTTCCCTAGCCTTGCTCCAGCTGATTCTACTGGGCTCTGGCTCCAGCTTCTGTCCACATGGTGTGACTTTTTTTAGTGCTTATGGTCCTTGTATGTTATGAAGGTTATAAAATAAAAAGCCAGTGAAGGGTGACAGATTGCAAAAAAAGAATGTCTGGATGCTTAATGCAAATTATTCACTATCTTGGCATATCCAATATGCAGATTTTCTCCCTCCCCCTTTTAAAGAAAAACTCCTGTGAGCTGGTGAGTTGTTAGTACTGAATACCAAATACTATCAAGATGGCTTTTAACATGTCACGCTTGGCTTCCTGACACATAATGAATCAGCAGGAAAGGAGATTTCTATAGGGAAGAAAGTGCATTATGAAAGGAGAGTTAATAAAAAGCACACACATAGGCACACTCTTCCTGTTTCTTAGTGGTTCAAAAAGTGAAACCACTGTAGAATGACATTTGATTAAATACAGTCATAATGTAGGAACACTAGAAAACAAAAGGAAAAAAGACTGAAGCTTAACAGAAGTTCTGGGAAGTGTTTTAACCTGGATTTCTGTTCAGACTCCTGCATTTCCTTGTAATTTAAAATGAAAGCAGTGCACTGCTCCAACACTTTCCTTTCCAGTGATAACGTGAACAAGTCTAAAGGCTGCTGCACTAGAGCAGCAACATATTCCTTGCCACGCACCCTCTGCACAGTGCCTGTATCACTGAGGCAGCGTAGCCGGGGAGAACTACTGCTATTTCACTGAGTGCCTGAAGAAGAGAAGTGAGACTGGAGGAAGGTCCACAATTCAGAGTGCTAAGGCTGCTCCTAGCAAAAATGTCTCCAACCTCTTTTTGTGAGCGTGGGCTCACACCTTTCTTCTCTTTCTTTCCTTTTGAAGAAAAGACCATAAAAACCCATAAAAATGACCTTCCGATATTGGCCCAGCGGCTCCCTGTTCATTAGTGCTGTCAGGACTTTGTCTGACCATCACAAGCAAAGGAATGAAAAATGATCTAGATTACCAGCAAAAAGGCAGCTCAGAAACCAAAGGAAACTTGCTCACAGAAAAATGTGATTTGTCTAGGTTTCTTACAACACCCTGGCTCTTTCTACCTTCTTCCGCTGCTGGGGGAGCTCGGTCCTCCACAATCACCAGGTCTGCAGTCCTCTGGTCTTGCAGGTATCTTCTTCCTCCTCCTCCTCACCTCAAGCCTGCCTTGCTGTCTCACCTTCAGTCTAGGCTGAACACCATCAATACCTAAAAGCCTGACCATTTCCCTCTCTGTGGTTTCCTCCACCCTAAGCAAAACCTGTCCCTAAAATACCTTCCCACATTTAAATCCGATCATTTCGCCCTTTCTGAATGCTCTTAGACACTCCTCTTTGTCACTTCATCCATTGCATGTTTCCTGTTTCTACTCCAAAGCTCTTGCTGTTCTGCATCCTGTATGTACAACGCAGCTTACACAGACAGGTATATGTACACTACATAATGAAGCCATTCCCTATACCCCGTGTGCTGCTCCTTTGCCCCATTTTGACAGGTAAGGGCCCCTCTTTTGTTTTTTGAGTAACGACGATGACATCTCCCACATAAAAGAGATAAGTTGGATAGATTGACAGAGCTGGAATATTTGGAATAACCAAGGTCAGGTTTCTGTTTCCCTTTCCCTCTCCCTCTTGACATATCTCCAAGAGCCTGCTAAAACCCTTGTGTCACAGTACTGCCTTTGGCCGCTCCCGACCAACACAAAATGTTTTAAAAATCCTACAAGTGCTGACTGTAGTGCAAGTAGGTCCTTTGTCCTACCACCCTGCTGATGGGAACAAAGCCTGCCTTGCTTCCTACATCCCGCGCCACCAACTGTTGACACCGGGAGGCTGTTTCCATGGCGATGGTCAATTGGAAATGGCAGCCTTGTCCCTTCAATTTTCACCGTGTTGGTGTTGACAGCAGTAAAGAAAGGCCTTGCTCTCATTTCCCCATTCGGCCAGAGGAGATTTCTATTAGATTTATTCTTTCATATCCAGATGCCCCCACATAATTCAGCTCTGATTTTCCACCCCTCCACTTCTACTCGTTATTGGCTATGAAAGAAAGAGTGCCTGCACCTTGCTGGCAGGGATGCAGGTGGGGAAGATCACCTTGCATGTTTGCCATTTCTTCGTGACACTTCCTGAATTTTCATGTCTCTGCAAGGACCTGAGGAGATGTTTCACTCTCAGCCATTCTTTAAAGAGAAGTCTTTCTTCCAACGTTGAGAGGCTTTGCTCAGATGCAACAGGATGCCTCATAGCAAGAGGGAAGATCGAGGGGTTCAATCACCCTCAGAAAGGGCCAGCAGGACATGACTCTTCTGAAGCTGCTTGCAGCAAGACTTCTGCGACTGTTGTTTATGGCTGAAGCAATTTTTGCTTGCAGCCACCTGAAATTCAAGGCTGCTCATGCACCAAAGAACTGTGCCGAAGCTGACCCTGCCAAACCCTTCTCCCATGCCATGTACGTGGTACCGGCCTGCAAGAAAAGGTAGATCGTGCTAGGAGCGATTCTTCCCTTTGACAAGGTCGCTCAGGGCAAAGCTGCTGCCGCCACCGGGCCGCTCCCTTCTGCCAGACTCGAACTTTCTGAGCGGATTCGCTCAGCAGCCGCGCTGCTGTGCTCTGGCATGGCACCTACCGTAATTAAAGCACGAAGGCACTCATCCCCAACGCGTTTCAGTTCCCTTAGCACCGACAGCTCCGCAGGGCCAGCAGCCCAAAGGGAGCGAGCCCAGCCGGGCCTGTCCGTCCAGCCGGGCCTAGGCCTGGGCCTGTCCGTCCAGCCGGGCCTGGGCCTGCGCCTGGGCCTGTCCGTCCAGCCGGGCCTGGGCCTGCGGGGCCTGGGCCTGCCCGTCCAGCCGGGCCTGGGCCTGCGGGGCCTGGGCCTGCCCGTCCAGCCGGGCCTGGGCCTGCGGGGCCTGGGCCTG
>JANZLQ010000001.1:247433-259006 GCA_026212715.1 Elanus axillaris
CCTGCTTTTTTTTTTTAATTTTTCTTTCTTAAAAAAAAAAAAGCAAAAATCAAAACCCATTTCTGGCCAGCTTTCAGCTGCTCAGCAATGGCAATCAGCTCAAGGCTAAATCTCACTGGCAGGGGCTTCCAAATCACCGATGACCACAGCTGAAGATACTTACTTGGAAAAATACTTCTGAGCTGAAAGTTTTGCATTTGTACTCCCTGCTGGAAGGATGAAAGGAAATAAATCATCCTCAGGGACGATGAGCATTGGCGAATTTAATCCCAGCCACCCTGCAAGAAAATTACCCCCACCTACAGCCCCGGGACCCGGTAGCAATAGCCATTAGCTTTGCTCCGCTGCGTGGTCAGTCACCCTGGTTTTCGCTGGATACCTGTGTTATTTCTGTTGTGTCAAACTTGCAAAGTACCATGCATTATTAAAACCAGGGAAGGTGAAACCAGCCCTCTCTGGCCCTGATAGCAAAATCACAAAGCAAAAGGGCAGAAGGAGCAGAGGAGCGTGGCAGGGAGATACAGAGGTGGCTCCTGTGTCTCCCTCCCTCTCCTTTCACGCCTGAAATTATAAAAGGTTTTTTTTCTTTTCTGACAGCTATTCATTCATGAGGTTTACTTTGTATTCCCCAAACCATCCAAAAGGTTGAAAAGGAATCTCAGCTTTCTGGGAACATAATTCGCATCCATCGCTGTGGGGTGCCTGGATTAATACCTAACAGATTATCACCCAGAAAAAGGTAATACAAAAAGGTTTCCGCAGTTTTTGAGAGGCTGCCGTTATGTGATGCTTCAGTACCCACAGGTAAGTTGGAGATGGGTACTGGGAATGTCTGTGTATCATCTACATATTATTGAAAAACAAACAAAGGGATGAAACCATTTCCAGACACACAGAGGTGTGGATGATAGAGTCTTCCACTGTTCATAGCAGTGTCTATCTGCAGGGTTTCCTCTGGACTTTTAACGGTTTGAGAGCAGAACCTGGGATACCTGAAGTACAAGGCACAAATACACAACACAGACACAGAAGTAATGGGATTTTTTCCTTTCCAGAGACTAAATGCTAGCTTTGGACAAGATTACTGGTTTGAATCCCAGCAATTTCTTTATCCTTGAACTAATTTCTAATTGAGGTCATGCTCCAGAAGGCAACCTGGCAGCTGATGCATTAGAATATATTAATCTTTCACACTAACAGTGAACACCAAAAAATCTAACATTGACTTTAAACGCATAACCCATTGCCTTAAGTTATCTTGAGCTAGGCATGTTTAATTAGGGAGAATAGGGCAATTAACAGACACATAGCACATCCCTGGGACCTGAAAGTTGAAGCACCAGAGCACCTGGAAGAGAGGGAGACCCCAGAGCTGGACGCAAAAGCAGAACTCATGCTGCAGAGCAGGACCCCTTTTGCTGGGAAATCCATTTTAGCCTGTAGGGCTCTTTGAATTAACCTTGTACCCTATGCCTCCAGCTGCATGAAAGAGCTGGTGGAACATACATCCCTTCAAAAGCTTCCTCAGCAGGAGAGGACACCTGGGTCAGGTGGGCAGAGAGAGACCATGGTGCTTCTATGGGTTTAAATCTGGTTACATCAGCATCCTGATACACACCGGCTCAGGAGTGGCTCCTAGGTGTCATCGTCCTTGCCTGGGCACAGGAGCATCAGGTTCCCGCCGGGGCAGTGGCCGTCCCTGCCATCTCCACTATCGTCCCAGCCATACCTGGAGTCGCAGGATTTACACCTTACAGACGCAGCAGGTGACTCCAAAGCTCAGTCAGCCCACAACTCCAAAATAGAGTCATTTTCCCAGTTTTTCAGCCCAAAGCCTTTTGAGTTTTTTTGTTTGTTTAAATTCACTGATTTTTGAGTCAAGAGACTTGCAACAGGCTGATACAGGTCCACGTACTGCAAACAAGGGAATGATGAAGCGCGAAGGGCTTGGAAAGCTAAAAAAATTATTTCAACCCTTGTGTAATTACAAGAGTGAGATTTCCTGCAATTGTATTAAAGGGAATCAAGATTTAACAGGGCTGTATGCTTTATAACATGCTCCCCAGTTCCTCTTCAATACCTTGGTAAGGGAAGATGGAGTATAATCAGGAAAGTAATTGTACTCTGTTCTACATTGCGTGTCTCAAAAGAACGACTAGGCTGTATAGAGCCACTGCAGGGCAGGGTTTGGACTAGAAAAATACAGGTTTTCCTTTTGTTATTTTCCTTTTGAATCCTTCTTTATCTTTCTTCTTCCTCTGACTGCTCCTGGCGTCCCTCGATAACCCGTACATTTCTCCCAATAACAAATGGTGCCTGTCCTGTCCCTACGATGCCACGACACAGTCCCTAACAGCCAGCCTGCAGAAAGCATCCTTGGCTGAAAGGCTGATTTGTGCTCCACGTGCTGGTGGCGACACCTGAATGCAAACAGGAGCGAGGGCCCTGTCCCGAGCACCTTCTCCTTGGGGCTTGCAGAAGCATCGCCCGTGGCAGATCTCCAGCAGAGGTGAGTGCAGAGGATCCCACTGGACAATCTCAGGAGAAGGCAGTAGGGGAGCAGGAACAGTCCTGAAGTCTCTCTCTCCCCCTTAAAAGAAAGGTCCCGGGTGGTGTTCAGGATTTAGCACTATGGGTGGTTTGATTTGAATTGCCCCAAGACAACCCCAGAAACAAGCAGAGTCTTGCCCAGGAAAAAGTCAGGAGATCTGTAAATAAGCTTTTCCTTGTGGGTGAGCCTGGCAGCAATCCTGTGGGGTTACAAACAACACATGGACCAGCCCGGTCATCATCAGGCAGCATTTAAATAGCACAAGCAGCAAGGTAAGAGAGTCTTAATATAGAACAAACACTTACTCATACATCATCAAATGTGATATATTTGAAGGTATTTTATATACAAAGAGCTGCCTCTGAATACTCCTGGGGATCATGTTTATTTAACACGCACTTTGAAAGATACAGAAAAATACAGCGCTGTAATTCCTGGCCTCCAAAGTTCCAAAAAGAAATTGATTTCTGAGTTGCTTATTATCTTTCATAGCAATACCTCTTGTGCTACTAAAAGGTATAATAGAAGGACAATACTGCACAACAAGAAGCATGCAGCAAAATAAAACAAAAGGCACTTCTCTTTCTCACACACAGGTATTATTCTTCCGGATAATGGAAATTTCTTCTCATCTGTGTCACTGCTCCCAGCTGGAAGCTTTAACTTACACGGGCAGCTGACAGGGACAAGATAATTCTGCCATGAGCTGGGACTGCTTTTGTTTATCTAGAAACACTCAGTGGAGCTGGTGTTGCTGACGCAGAAGTCCCATGTCTCGGTGCACGGGGACAGAAACGTGGCAGGCAAGTCTCCTGTCCTGCTTATCGCTCTGGAGCAACAAACCCACTGAGGAGAGCCGAGCCTTCAGCACCCAAACACGCATGGTGTCGGCAATGCCCTGCGCGCAGGGCACTGACCAGCAGCGCATCCCTCCCTGGGCAGCGGCCGCAACAGCACAGCTCGGCTCCAACCCCCGAGCCCGCGAAGGGTTTTCTTTGAGAACAGCGGCAGGCTCCGGACTTCAAACCACAGAGCAAGGCAGAGTAGCTGAAGGAGCAAAAGCTGCTCTTGCCTCTTTAAAAACCATGATTTTTACTGTTTACCACTCAATCCTTTACGACTGTACATCTGGTTTCTTGAAAGACCAGCCTGAGACTTCAATAGCTGTTGAACAGTCAGTCACACGAGGTGCCTGGGCAGCTGTCTGAGGCAGTTTACTAATCTTCTAAAACTATACCGTTGCTCACGTATAAAAACGTAACCATGATAAAAGCATGCAGAGAAAACTTACAGAGAGCAACTTGCCCTGCTTCACCTTGCTTAGACATATTCTTTCTTACCACACACCCAGCTCGTGAAAACCACGTAACAATGGCAATGGATGCATTTAACCCAGCTGCTGCATCTCATATCGATTGCCTTTTAAGGGAGACAAATTTGCCATGGAAATCATCAAAGCACCTCCTCCTCCTTTCTGTCACTTGCTCTTTCCAGTTGTCCAAGGTTTTACAACTCATTCTGCCAAAGCCTGGATGTTCTTCAAACAATAACTCTGAGGGCAAAGCAAAGGTTTCTTTGGGACGGAATTCCTTTGAGGTAGTCTTCCTGACAAAGGAGGCTCATTACAGACATGTAAATATCTTGCTATACCGCGCATATGCTGCTACTCCAACTCTCCACCTTCGAAGACTGACACTTAAGCAATGCCTCTATGTTTTCTTATATTAAACCTGCATATTGCAACCATTTCCAGAAGAGCGTAATTTCTTCTGGATGGAAAGTGGTGCAGAGGAGACAATCAAAGCCATCTTATATTTCAAAGTATCCTACACTTGAATTGTGCTTTTCATTTTTAGAACACCTCAAAGAATTGGCTAACCGGTACAAAGTTATACACCGCAATTACTTGATTTAATAGCAAGCCCCAGCTCTTTCTAGGGTAAAACAGAGCAAACGTGCGATAGCACACAAAGTGCCAGTAAGGAACCTCACGGCCACCAAAGCTGCAGATGCAGAGCAGAGGTCTGCCCTGCAGTTGCATTAATAGTTCAAAACTACGTTACGGTATCCATGCAAAGACCAACAAAACCATGTCAAATTGGTATGCATACAAACGTAAATATCGAGGTATCTAATATGATGTAACGGTGCCAGCCTCTTTGCAGACTGCTACTCTTTAAAAGATTTGCTACTGCATTCAGACTATTTTTCCCCAACAAGTGTGAGCCAGAGATCCCTCAGCTGACATTTGTGAGGACTTTTTATTTTCTTCATTCTGAAGTACAGAATCTCCTCTCCCTCCTTCTGTTTTTACCGCAACCTTTTCATGGGAATTCTGTCATTGCATTTCAAACGGGCTCAGACAGAGGTAGGCTCAGAACACTTCCATCCTCATCACCTTCCAGAAATACCAGCATTATAAAGCGTGCCCCAAGTGGCTTCTATCCTTTCCCAGCTCACCCAAGACAGAGAGGCAACAATAGCTGGTCTGAAATAAGAAGAAATTTTAATTTCAAAGCCCACTGACATTCACCAAGTGCTTTCAAAGTTTGTATCAACAGAATGCACTGCTTCAAACTCTGGTTTGAATGCAGATGGCACAAATTCTTTCTCTCATGTGCTGATGGCCTAGTTTGCCTCAATAAAACGACTAACTTGGAAATATTAATGCATTTCTGTGAATTAAGAACAGTTCAATGTCTACCTGAAGATACCTCATTTTTTAATTTTTTTAATTGGTATTGTTGTAGGCAGACCAAGTAATAGGGAGCTGACATTTCCAAATACCAAACAAGAAAACCCCAGGAGAACGCACCCAGAGCTCACGATAAGGCTTCCCTCCAGAGACATGCTGTCCCTCAGTGCTGCTCCTAAAGCTTCATCAAGCTCTAAGCTATTTTTGTATTTACGCAAATGTGTTAAAACAGTTTGGAAGCCGACTGCCCCTCAAAAAATACGTACACTCCCCACAGCAGCAGGACGCCAGCGTCAGCATGCAGGAGTGGAGAACGTAGGACTAAGAATGCATCCAAGGGTTTGCACTTGTGTGAGACGAGTAAGACGAGCAGCTCACCCTTTCGCAGGGTACCGTGGACCCGACGGACCCCTGGCCCTGCACAACCCACCCGCGCCAGCCAGAAAAGGAACTTTCCGCAGCAGCGGCAGGCGATGGCAGCTCCTGCAGCTGTGCCCGGCAGCAGCCGGGAGGCTGAGGGACTCCCCACCATCTCTCGTTAGGTGTGACAGACTGCCCATACAGCCGTGGTCCGCTGTTATCTGACTGCCTGTTACTTCTGGCCGGTGTCTGGATCAGGGGAAGGGCTTTAACAACTCTGGCAGGGATGTGCTGCCCCTCGCAGCAAGTGTCACGACTGCCCCCGACCAGGACATGGTGCTCACCCCCCGGCCCCTTCCCATGTACCTGCACAGCACAGCAAGTGCGGAGACACGGGGCTCTGGGTGCCTGGAAAGGATGCAAGCATGACCTTGATGCCTGCCTGGAGGAATAGGAGAGAAACACTATTTAATGTTCCACACAGCCTGTATGGGACGTGGTAAGCCAACGCGTCCTTTTTATTTTTACTCTTTGCTCTTGCTCCGAGGGCTTTGTCATTTATAGCTTCTTTAAATTTGTTACTTTTGATATCAGTAACTGGTAATACAATTCCCGGAGGAAGAACATCAATAACCTTCAAAACACTTTCATAATGTTGGCTTTGATAGTCTCACAACATTTTTGTTCCTATGCCGTAACCCTTATGACACTGCTATATAGCATATAGGTTATTCACTGAAGGTTTTGTTGTGCCTGGACAACCTTTCCAGACAAGAGTAACACCCAGTGCCAGGGAATCCAAAGTTCTCCTCCTGTGGCACATATTAGGAGTCCAACTTTACCTTGCGTTGGACATGAGAGCTCATAGAGACGCAAGAGACCAAATTAAAGGTGCATAGGGAGGCCAGCAACACCGGGGCTGTCCCCAGAGGCAGAGGTGGGCAGGTACCAGGGATACGCCAAACTGCCATGTCAAGGACACGCAGGACTCCTCCCTTCTCACTACAGTTGCTGGCTTTTACTCGATAGGCATGGTGTCCTAAAAAGGACTCACAGCAGCCAGCTGGGAACTGATGCAGCACTTTAGACTGGAAACATCGAGCCCTAAGGCAAAAAAAAAAAAAGAAAGTATCAGGCTTGAATTTCTTCTGAATTGCAAGAAAAAATTATTAGACACCCTTCTTTCTTCTTCCCTATCACTCAGAAGCCTCGGGTTTCCCCAGAGGAGATTAACAAGCAGAGATTAGCATCTAAGAGCTCCTGCTGTAGGCTGTGTCAGACGGAGCCCAGCCCTCCGGGCCTCCTGTACATATATATTTCTAGACTCCCAAGTGGGTGCCTTGAAATCTTAACAGGCAACGTGAACCCCACCAGTGCTGCTGCACGGCTGAAAGGGGCTTCTCTGACCTGCTGATGAGAGCAGAGTTATCTCCTTATCAGACCTTTCTGAGGACTCCGAGTCCTTTCTAGCTATGTAGGTATTCAGGTTTCTTTTCGGGAGATCTTCTCGTACCATCTGAGAATCAGATTTTGCTTCTCTATTTCACGTAAGAGAGCAAACACAGAACCGCTCCCAGGGTGGCCAAACAGCTCTGGTTATTGCTGATGCAACTCTGAACTCGAAGGAGGAGCACACATTCCTTCCCTGGCTCCTTTTTGCCCCAAATCAGGTCTCTCTTTCATACACTGAGAGCAGAGAATGGTAAATTGGATAGTGAGCCTGTCCTGCCTCACTCCCAAGGTAGAACAAGCAACCCGGCTGCTAACTAGAGACATTATTATTATTTGCGATGAGCAGAAGGGGTGCTACAGCGCGGCTAAAGGAAAGTAAATTGCCCTTCAGCCTAACCCCTCAGTCTCAAATCCACTGCATGGGAGCAGCCCAGTAATTTCCTAGCAGATGACAGCGCACCGATAACCTCAAAAGCTGTGTTATTTAAGCAGAAGGTGAGCTTTGTTTAGCCCTTGGGCTCAGCCTGAGTGGATGGCAGATGCTGACGCTTCATCCAATTAGATTTTTAAGTAGCGAGAGCAAATTTATCAGGTAAGCATTTGGAGACGTGGCATATGAGAGTTACCCGCTTCTTTGGTAACTCCATGGCTGCATTTCACCCTGTCCCTTTGGAGATTCTCCCTCGCCTTTTTATTTCATACTATGCTCTAATAACAACAGTGAGGCTTTGGCAACACCTTCTGAAGAATATAACAAGTAGTAATGCATTTGCTGTTAGATGCAGAAACTTCCCCCCTCCCTTTTTTTTTTTTAAATTTACTCACCAAAAGTGTCTATGAAGTAGAGATATTTTATAAATTGAGTGTCGCTGCCTGTGGTGTGCACTCACCTTAGCAAGGGAAAAGAACACACAATGCCAACAACATTCTACGCTTTACAAAGAAATGTAGGGAAAAGGCTGCTGAATTTCAGTAACAGACGCAGACTATTACACGCAGCAAGTCATTATTCATTTTACCCATCAGCTACTTGACCCAGCTACATACACTGGTATCTTCTGAGACATCCCAAAAAAGCAGTAGTCGGAACATCCAGTGCCAGACACAGGAATAATTAAAGTTTAACATGAGTACTTTTAAGTTTGTAAATGCTAGGGAAAGTGAGCGCAAATCAAAGGCTTTTTTTTTCAGCTTAGGCATTGATGCATCTAAAGTAGCATCTAAGAAATAGGTAACTCCAAGGAGTGAAGAGCTTATGAAATGAGTCCTTGAAATCCCAGAAGCAGCAATATTCTCCTCTATCCAGACTCAGAACACTCTGTGCATTTCCAAATTTACTGCTTTTTCTTTTTTTTTTTCCTGGCTGCACAGAACATGGAAGAGGAATGAAGACCCTTGTCTTACTGTCCTTTTTAAAGTGGTAGACCAGATTTTCTTCTTCAGCTTGCACATCTCAGATCCTGAACTTCATCAGAGAGTGTTTCTCACACACAGTTACAATACTAAGAAGAATTTCAATACTAAGAAGAATTATTAGTGTTAATAGCTAGAAATGCCTCCCCTACCGGAGTGGGACACCGAGGAGGAAGAAAGAGCCGCAGAACGTGACTTGGTGCTGCAGCAAGGAAAGCTGCTGCTTCCACCGCTTTGGCGAGGGACGTTTGCTGCCGCCGGCTGTGAGACCGCAGGGCTGGGGGGCAAAGCCCCCCCAGCCCCCAACCACTTCAGAGCTCAGACCACGGGCACGCACCGTGCCAGCAGTAACTGCTGGAGATCGCCAGGCGAGAGGGGCTACAGCAAGTTTTGGGCTATTTATCAACCATGCATATAGGTCACACTTCACCACACAGCGCCTCAAGAAGGGATGAAAGCGAGAGAATTGATCTGAGCATCTGTTGTTAAGTGTGCCACACATCACTGCCGATGGGATTATTTTTGAGGGGAATATTGATGTTCTTGTACGCCTACCCTCCTGGCTGTTACTGGACACTCACAGTAGAGTGTCGTATCTTTTTCTATTTCGCTCCACTTCCCGTTCCCTTTCACTGGGACAAATTCTAGTCCCCTTGTACCAGTTCAATGCCACTAAACTCCAGTTCAAAGGTACAAGTACATCCCTTACATTAAGGGATGGAATAATCAAAAGGCTTTTTGCAAAGTTATCTTTAGCATGATCTACCTTGAGCAAATATAGAGTGCTGTGCTTTGCCAGAAAATGCCAATATTTAGCATTTTAGTGTTTGTACATATCCTGCATAGGTTTTCTGCCTGGGAACATTTTTCTTCTGCCAGCAAAGATTGCCTTTTTCAGTCAGAGACCCTGCCCAGATGCCTCCTGTCTGTTGCTAGATACGAGTGTCTTCACTCATCCAGCCACAGATCATTACTCTCTAATACTGCCAGAATGGAGACTTGGTGCTGACTCAGCAGAGTGATTTGGGGTGACTGCAGTCATGCCTCCTCACAAACAGCTCAACGGGAAAGATTTTCATCTCAGCAGAGACACAGGAGCTGTGGCTGCTTTCTCCCATTCATCAGGAACGTTTCTATTTCCATCAGGAGTGTTTCTGTCACCTGCCACGGCTGCAGAGCGCAAGAACCAGCAGAAGCGTCAGCTACAGCAGACATTCAAGTCGCTGGGATTCCCCACATTACTGCCTACTCGTTCTCAGAGAAACACGCACCCGAAGCGGCAGACGCCGTGCACAGGAGCGGCTGCTCCCACCTTGCCTGCCAGGACCGTAACACCAGCGCAGCTGGTACCCACCATCCATTTGAAGCGGTTATGCCGGCACTGCCATCCTCCTGCCTCCACCATGTGTTCACTGTGATGGACACAGAGCAGCAGAAAAGCACAGGGGATTCTGTTCTCGTTACGCACGTAAAAGCTGATTACATTATTCCCAAACCCTGGGACTGGAGAAGTGGCACAGCCCATCCCAGGGCTACTGAAGATGCTGTGATACTACAGCACGAGGGAGACCGTGTCCTGCTCTGCCAGCTTGAAGGGCAGCTATTTCACGCGATACGTGCCGTCTGCCTGCCGAGTCAGGGAGTATTAAGGAAACCTGTAAAGGAATACATAATGAGACTACAAGCAGCAAAACCAGTGTGAGTGAATGTACGGGTTCTCTGCAGAGTCTCCTTTTGGCCCTGCGTTAGGGGAGCACTCTCCGGGGAATGCAGCATCCCTCTCTTTAGGCCGAGAATGTTTAGTGATGAAAAGCCGTGCACAGCCAGAGGAGAACCCCCATCACAGCTAGTTGCGATTTTGTCTTCTCCAGGTTTCCTGATGCTTTGGCGTTACGTCAGAAACATTTCAACTGGCTCAGTACCACAAGAACCTGGAAAACATCACAAAAATCCTCCTTCCTGACTTGCACACGCAATTTGGAAGTGACCAGAGCAACCGCCACACCTAAGGAAATTAAAGCCAGGTTGTCCCTCTTTGCCAAAACCAAAAGCACATCCCTGCCGTACAAAAAGCTGCGAGGTACCACCCAGGTTTCTAGTACGACAGGTAAAAGTCCATATATCACCGCAGTTCGATGATGTGGGGCTAGAAACAAAGGCAGACCCCAGAACGTGAAGGCAAGTTCTCAGTAATACCGCAAACTCCCTGCTAAGTTCACTGTGTTGTCAAGTCATTCTTTTTTATAGATAGAGACACAAGGAAAAAATGAAATCTAAAAAGCATTGTCAACTTGAATGATTTTCCAGGTTCTTGTCACTAAACAACCATCATCCCTCAGAGCATAAGAAAGGCAATAAAACCAATAGAACTAATAAAGGAAAACTGTGCGGAGCTTGACAGATCTGGCTGTCCCTGGCATGTGACAGCCTATTTTACCAAGCAGGCAAATTGAAGCTGCAGCAGACTTGTCCACAGGATAAGTGAGACCCTGACAAAACCGGCACCAACTCCTAGTTTTTTAACGCTGTTAAGTTCTACTAAAAAAAGGGCCATTTTGAAAGACCATTCAAGAGGTTTTGCAGAATACACCTGCAGCTGATATAACAGCTGCTCAATAATTCCGTTTAACTTCTTGCCTCTGCTGAACATGAGAGCACGGACCCAGCCTGCTCTCCAGCACCAGTAAATTTTCACTGCTGCTAAAGGGATGCACCCCACCTTGTTAATACTGCTTGTCCACATATGGAAAAAACCCTGAATTTTTATTTGTAACTGAAGTAATAGGGGAAAACCAAACTAAATAGCTTTTCAAAGTAAATACAGTGTGGAAGAGATATGCCTTAAAGTTGCGGACGTCAGTGGGAAGTTAAACCTTGTACTATTTATTCCTGAGGCTGGAGGTCAGACACTCATATATCCTTTGCTGGTCTCATGAGATGGGGCTCAGGTCTGTCCACAGCTCTGAAAGGGAAAAACCCACCCAGACACTGGGTAGCCCATTTGTATTTTACGCCCTCCTAATGCAGCACAGGGGGAAGGGGCACACCCCAAAAAGATGCTGGCGGGGGGGGGGGGGGGGGGGGTGACGCACGGAGAAACCC
>JANZLQ010000001.1:262044-285612 GCA_026212715.1 Elanus axillaris
GGGGGGGCGGAGGGCAGAAGAGCAGAGGAAAACTGGTGGATATGACTCAGGAGTGTAGTTGCAACCTACTAAAGGCATTCAATTACTTATATACAGACATATCAGAATAAAATGAAGTGGAACAACATAAAAGGACTGCTTGAAACATCACCAGTCCTGCAGACCACCTGCATGTTGAAGTGCCTGATGTGGCCAAAGAAACAGGCAGTTCAAACAGGGGAGCCTTGGCTGAGGAAGCTGAAGAGAGAGGCAGTATAGGAAGAGAGGGAACTCCAGTTGGTTTCCTGGCAGTGAATTATTTAACAGCAAGTAGAAGAAATATAAAAGGCATTGCAACATGAGGAGATTGCAAGAGGAAAAAAAACCCCCTAAAATTAGGAATTCCTCCTTTGTCATCCTTGTGCAACATCAACATTTCAGAAGAAGTTGTAGCAGCTCTAGAAACACACTTGTCATCACCACCTAAAGACGAGATACAATTTCTACGAGGGGCAAATGGGTGCAGAATTTCAGCAGCAAAGCCTAGTAATTTCACAGAACAAACCAGCATTAATACATAGCACTTAAAAGGGAGAGAGAGATGCATTTCTTCTTAGCTGCATCTTGCTGCGCAATGTTCTGAAAAGCCCCTGGAAGAAAATTGCTTGGTTTTCAATTTTGAAGCTGCACTTAACCAAATACTACCTGTCTCCAGACATACTGGCAAGGAAAAGTAGCAAATTACTTGTTTTTCCTGTAGCATCGAAAAATCACAACAGCTATTGTGTCAGTCCCTCGTTACCTAAAATCAACGCTCATGGAGCTGATAAATTGCTGTGACCGTTCTTCCCGCGCCTTGCCTTGTGGGGCAGCAGCTCCGATTCTTTGGATGGTTTGGCTTATTTACTCACAAGCACAAAGCCGACCTCCAGCAAACCACCTGCATCCCACAGAACAGAAGCAGTGGTTCGACCGAATATAGCATTTTCCAGCAGCCTTTCACAGAAATTACAGCGTGGTACATCTTGCTCTCATGAAGCAGCATTGCCTCGGTACGGGGCAGCACTCCACCTCCCTGAAGCGCTTGGGCCAGAAGCCATATTCTGGTTTCCTACAGAGCATCTCCGCAGCAGACAGCTTTTGCTAAGGAGGACCCAGGGTCTGCTCCATCCTAGCACAGAGCCTGAAGATAAACGGAAGGGAAAGGCAAACACAAAGCTACAGCTGAGTAAGTAACATTAAGTCTGACATGGGGAAGCTGTGATGCATTACTCACCCTGATAAGTTTAATGTATAATTTAGGAAGATATCACCAAAATGGAAAAGAGAAGCTCTTAAGCAGCCTTGAAGGGTATTCAGCTCAGGCATCGCACGCAGGTAGCGTTTAAGGGAAGTTGCTAGCCCCGTGGCAGAAACCCACCCCTCGCCCAATAATTTGATTTAGATGTGTCTCAGCACTGAAGCACCTTAGAAAGAACCCGCTCCTTTTCATAGGCCAGATTTAGGCTTTTTATTGAGTATTAGGTATCACCCCCCTGCTTGATAACCAAAAGCCATCAGATCAGAAAGCCCTTATCCTCCAGCTAGTACTGCTCAGTGTAACAGGCAGCCTCAACCACGCAGTCTGAACCCACACCTCGGAAGTCGCAAATAATCCCAAATTACATTAGAAAGAACTTAGTGGATGCATCACCACAAATAACAATTAAAAAAATAAAGTCAATCACATCTCACATAACACATCAGGTGATTTTTTTTTGGTTTAAAAGAGTATAACAGGCACCTTTCCATATTCCTTTGAAGAAACACTTATCTCGGGGAAAACAAGAGCTTTGCTGGGGCTTAGGGAATCTTCTGCCCTTTCTGCTTTGGAGGGATAGCGCAGAAGAGTGATGCCCCAGTTGCTTTTTGAGGAGGGTTGTACTTGGGTGACTGTCAGTCTAGCACCCGCCCTGTTAGGGAAGCATTAACAAGGAAAAGGGTTTTTTCCTGGTTGAACTTGCTGTAAGCGTCCCCTAGAGTCCACATTTCAGAATTAATGACTTCTGGTACCGCTCATGCGATCACCCGAGCTCCCATGAAAAATACTTTGATGATTAAGGATGCCCTTCGTTAACAGGATGCATTTGAAGAGCGGCCGGCAGAGCGAGGCCCCCCCAGGACACCTCCCAGCACAGAGCGACCCCCACCGCCGAGACGCCGAGGAGCAGACGGAGCGGTGGGGTCCCACCCTGAAGGGGCTTGTGACGGTGCCTGCTCACGACCAGCGCCGGCGTCAGCTCAGCATCGTTTTCTTTCCACCGGAAGACCTCCAGCAACGCTGACGAACCTTTAGCACTGCCACCCTGAATTATCTTTGCAGAGCTCACTGCCGCGCTAAGGGAGGGGGCTCAGTCGCGTCTCCGGTGGACACCCAGGCCTTGCAAGGAAAGCCATCACCCCGAATTGGGAAGGGCCGGCAGGCTGCGTCTGGGGAGCGCGGTGCCTGCGTTCCAGTGCAGTCCAGCACTGTCCCTCCAGGGATGCTCCTCCGCCCACCCACGTCCAGGTCCACGCGATGGCTGCCACGGGCCCCAACAGGTGAATTTCAAGCAAACCAGAAATGATGGACGGCAGCAGGCTGGACCCGAGACAGGGAGGAAATTCATCCACAGAGCCGAAACAGTGCTGTGGCGTGGGCGGGAGGGAGGTCACATAGGGTGACACTGACAAAAAGCCCCGAGTAGCGCCAAAGCGGCGGCCGGTCCCAGTAAGGTCCGAGGTTTGACATCCCTTCTGGCAGCCCCTCTAACAAGGTTGCTTGTTATTTCCCTGGATGCTTTCACCATCCACGCATATTTTCATTTCATTTTTGGCTTTATCACACAAGAACTGAATGACATCTCGCAGCAGTTGCACGGCATTTCCTTTCCTTAAATCAGAATTGCCTTCTGTTGCTCTTCAGTAAAATTCACTGTCCCCTTATTCAGCATTATGAGATAAAAAGGACAGAAGTGTCTCCTCCACAAGTTTGGAGCAGTTCCACACTGTACACAGCATTTGTGTGACACCTCCTTTTGTCTCTTCTTAGTCAGTTAATGTTAACCTTTTCAATTCTCTTCACACAGGACCTTTCAGGGAGTGATCTCTGCTGCCCCCAACCCCAGCTGAATGGGACCGTCCCGCATCACCCGCACTGTATCAGACAAGGCTGCACCGCCGCGCTACGCAACAGCATTACAACAGACTTTGTTTTATTCAATCCCTCTGCCTTTTGTTTTTGTGCAAACATCTGTATTGCTTCTTGACCTCAGTTGCACATCTAGAGAAACACTGACAACCCATGACTGCCCCTAATGCTATCTTAAAAGAAAACCCCAAGCACCTACAGAACTAAGAAACAGCTTTCCAATTTTCTCCCTCTTTCCCAGCTCACCATTAAAAGTAGACTTTATAAAGGGTCTTGATTCCTGATGGCCCAGTATCCAGAGCACCCTGCACTCCAACACCGACCTGACCGAAAGAGGCGGTTTCCCATCCCGGTGGCACAGCTCTCCCAGGCTCACCCATCCCCGAGGAAGGCGGAGATGCTGTGCGGGACACATCATCACTGCAACTGCTCCATGAAGTGCTTTATCACACACATATTTTAAACTCCTGATAACACGCACGCAGAGATAAGGGAACAGGAACTTGAGCCACAGTTTTATAACATTTTCCTGATTTCTAGCGGTTTATCTCCAGAAAACATCAATATGTCTCCCAAATCCTTAGACATTAGTACAGCTGGTGATATCAGCCTCTCCGACCTCAAGCAGTACTGCCTGCAATAACCGACTCTGAATAATCTGCTCAAGAAGGGAGCCCTTGTACCAAAAGCAGTCTACCTCCAACACTCCAAACATCAGGCATCCATCTTTGCAGTGAAAAATGGAATTTGTTGGGCTGATGTCCTGCTATTTACTTGAAGCAACAACTGTCCGCACGCCTTTCACGCAGTGACCTTCAGCACACAGGAGAAGGAAGAGCAGACAGAGAGCCCAAATTTCCATCCTTCTGGAGGTTACGGCGCGGCTGGGAATTAGCCTGTGATGAGCATTTCTCACTGCTGTACAAGCCAGGGCCATAAAATGCCTGGAAGGAAGATCCTGGCTGCTGCTTCAGGCAGCTTTTACAGACCGGCAATGGACCCAAGGTCCAGCCAGATCATGCAGTACACAAAAAAGGGGCCTGGGACAGAGAGATACTGAACACAACAGTGACCCAAGCCAATTCATTTAAAAGCAGACAATTGGATCTTCTAATTCTGGATAGAGCAGAGAGCACCTGGGACCAAACCAGCCCCCAGCCACCCCAACGTCCTGCAGCTGAGCAGGACCAGCACCCGACTGCTGGGGACATGTGTGTGTAATCCCCAGCACACCGCTAAAGCCCATGCTCCCTCTGGATATGGAGAGACTAATCCTTAGGAGCTCTCGGCAGAGATTTGCAAGGAGCTGTTTTACTTTGCATTGAGCTGGACCTGGAGTGCTCACACAGCCAGAGCAATCTGAAGCTCACTTTTTTTTTTTAAGCAAGCACAGACTGTGCCCACAGAATCTGACATAATTTCAGTTTGGAGAGGCAATAAAAAAATAGCACACCCTCCCAGAGCTTTCAGACTCAAAATCTCATCAAAAAGAAATGCAGTTTCATAAATTATGCAGCCCTACCCTGCCTATCACATTTGGCTGCTGCATCGAGTCTCTTCACCTGACAGTGGTTTTAAGCTACAAGAGCTCCTCGGCTCCTTGAGAATTATGAGGGCTCCTGCCTTGCACTGCTGAGAGGGCAGCCCTGCACTGGGCTGCTGGAGCCTGCTGAATTCAAATGCCCTTGGAGCCGAAGACAACTGTTGCTTTTGCTGCAAGTGCTCCTGAATGGTCTTCTGGCTCAAAGGGGTAGCAGTGCTTGTGCAGCAATATCCCAGCCAGAGCATCCTTTCGGCAGGGGAAAGCAGCTTTCCCTGAAAGCGTCCCCTGAAGGATGCTGGCCCCAGGAGCCTGGCAGGTGAGCACCCATGCTGGTGCTGGGTGCTGCCCGTGCTACCTGTGCTCAGCCACTAATGGAACAGCGCAGCGCTTTTCATTGCAGTCAGATCTTGGCATAGCACGCGATGAAAGGCTTACAGCATTGCCAGTGCGCTGAATTTAGCAGAGAAGGGAGCTGGGGAGCTGGGATTCCTACAGACAAAAATAGAAAGTTTTAAAGCTGCAGCAAAGAGAAAAGACTGCTGGAACATGGAGTCCTCTTCAGCAGCATCCAGCCAAGCAGCAAGAACCAAAAGGAAACAACCTATAAATAATATAGAGCAGATCTGCTCTGCTCCACTAACCTACTTTAGGACAGGTTTACAGTGAAGAATGAAAAAATTTAAGCTTGATTGCGGTGATTTAGAAAGCATCTGTACAGTGTTGATGTATATTCCTTGTCCTGGTTTCTCAGAGGGAATTAAAACAGAGACCCGAGTCCAAACACAGGAAAAACAATCTGTCTGTCCTCTCGGTTTCTTTTTTTGGAGCAGGGAGAGAGCGCTTTGCAACTGCCAGCTCCGGATGTTGCGCAGGGAGGCGCGTGCTTCGCTGCAGGGCTCAGAGAAGCGCCCTTGGGGCAGGTGAGATCCTGGATGCCGTGACCGAAGCACAATGGGATTAGACCATCTCCACCAGCACCGCAGCATCCCCATGGGAAAGGAAAGCAAACACGTATCAGCCACCATTTATCAGCTCCTAAGAGCTGCCCTGGGATGTGCAGCACATGTCATACTCACATACTAAGGGGACATAACATCAAACAGAACACGGGTGGTTAATTTCTGTTATGGAACAACTGATGTTTCTTTATCCTTATTTGATGGTGGGTGAGGGGAGGAAAAAAAGGAAAAGCAAGCTCACCTTTCCTATAGGGTGCAAGGCCATATGCAAACATTGCCAAAGCCTTGTTTTCACTGCTAGGGAATTCCTTACGATTGCCAGCTGAACGTAGAGCATACCCCTAAGACAGCAATGTTTTTGCCAAAATGTCCTCTTGTCACGACAAGACTGTCAGCAAACCCAGAGAACGGCCTAAGCCCAAGTAGTAATTTCCTGCACGTTCAGACTGAATACAGCAAAACAGCGACCTGCAACCCTCTGCAGGTGTGGTGGGTGGATGCCTCAGTCAAGAAATTCACAGCAAGGGACCTCCTCAGTCCTGCCCTCCCCAACCCTGAAACTTTCCAGTGAGGTGCCTGACACCATTTACTCACTGGCTAAGTTCTTCAAATAATACCAAATAATACCTCCACGCTGCCAAGTACCCTGGGCCCAGGGCCTTCCTACTCCTCTCTCTTTTCTCTTCCTGTTCATCAGCAACATCTTCATTTTAAGCACACTCCGCCAAGGCAGACTGAGCCTTAAATAACCTCATCCTTCATTATTCCTCTTCTTCCAGCAGCTAACCGTCATTGGTACAAGCAGAGGCAGCCAGCTCTGCTCCGTCTGAGAAGGGAAGCCATTTGCCATGTTTTGCTTAAGCACGTTTTAATAATGCATTTTGCGTGTGAGGAACGGCGAGCTGAAGCGCAGCTGGGGAGCTGGAGTGCACAGCTAGTCCGAAAGGAAATCTCCAGGTGAGCAGCACTTGCACAGGCTTTAAAGATTATTAATTAATGTTACTTTCCTGAAAATGCTTTGAAAAATAATCGTGAACATGGTTTGGGCCTAAAGAGCGAACATGCTTTGTGTTCACTGACATGGGCAAGTTCTAGACAATCAGATCAATAGCCAGTTTATCTGTTAGTTTATTATGCCAGACTCCTCAAACCTGGCACACCTTCTTAGCTTCCTCCTCTTCCTATGTCCCATATATTTCCATTTCCTTTCAACCTGAAGGAGAACTTTTGAAGATCAGAGCTACCCGAAAGGCACAGAAAAGCTGCAGGGTGAGCTGAGGGGGAGTGCGAGCAGCACGTCCCCCTGGCTCCACAACATGCTCTCAGGAGGTCCAGGAATTTTAGGAGCAAAATGGACAAGTTTAGGTGCAGACCTAAGCCCCATCAGCACGCAGAATGAACACGGATGTCCCACATCCATCCTGAAGTGGAACCTTTCTGCATTTTTCTCTTCCAGCCCTTTCCCAGGATCCCCTAGAGTGGTCTCTGGAGCAGAGTCTCACTGTGAGAGGTGGCTGAAACACGACACACAGAGAAAAGGGTTCAGCTATTATGTTTCTAGGAGGGAAAGAAAAAAAAAAGTCCTTAAATTAGTTTGCCACAAGTATTTTTGGAGCTACATCCAGATGCCAATTAAAAATATCCTTGTGTGCTAAGATGACATTTGGAGCAGCTGTGAGACAGCCTCTGGTTTTGGTTCCTATGAGAAGTCTATACTGCAGCTGCCACAACCTGTACAGTTTGCTTCAGTTCATTGAGCTAAATGTCCTTGATTATAGATTTGCTATAATCTCTTTTCTGTTCGCTTATGGAAACATCAGCCAGGAAAGGAAGCGTCCAGATTCTGGAGAGAAACTGACCCAAAGAGTTTGTTTCAAAAGGGAATAGTGATGGGCTAGCAGATCCCCACGTTGAGACCATTTGGATCATTAGAGGGTAGCATAAGAGAAAAGCGCCTCACGGACACAGATCTCGCACCGTTTGCACAAAGGTAAAGAAAGATGGCCACAAGCACTGTGCCTGCCGGCGAAGTTCAGCGTGCCCCAGCGGAACAGGCCCATGGGTGGATGCATGTGGCGGGAGGTGGAGGGCTGCAGTTGCACAAAGCATGTGCAGGAAGACGGAGCGGGTCCACAACACATACGCTTCACGTGTGAAACGGTACCATTTGGCAGCCCCGTCGGTAAAGAAATGCCTGCAAGAGGCAGATCTCACACCACCAGCGGTGAGACTCCGGGACAGGACAGCCCGCACCCCACCAGTTCCAACCACGGCTTGTTCCTGGAACTGGCACCTCGTTCAAAAGCCCTGCAGCTCCCGACCACCAACTTGTAAACAATGCACGGCGCAGGAAAACCATGCCATACTGCCCCAAGGGCTCCACTCCACATCAAAAGGGGCAGCCCACTTTTGCCATCAGTTATTTCTTTAGCTCAGGAGAATCCAAGAGTCCCACATTCAAACCTTACTTCTGCTCCATATGGGAGCACATCCAACCATGTAACAAAATATTCACTCATGTAATTAAGCATTATATCGCATTATTACATATTTTAATGCTGAGCAAAAGGGAACAGATCATCTAATTTTGTAAACACATGTTCCCATCTTCCCAGTCCTTTAACAAAGTTTAAGCAGACACGACTGTTTGCGTTAGGGGATGCCTGTGAGAGTTACCAAAAAGCGGCTCTTGCACAACGGGTGCTGGCTCACTAGGGGTTAAACACCGATCCCGCCTCGAGGTGTTTGGGGGTTCCCACCTGCAGCAAATCGCAGCCCAACCCTCAGGCCTTTATTCCTCCAACAAACTGCAGGACAGCCAGCAGACACAGCACAGGCTCAGAGGAGTTGTTCTGTCCCAGCCCACGCTTGCCTGTCCCTAAAAATCAGTCCCACTTCACAAAGCTAGGCTTAGGGGTGCCTGGCAAGCGGAGCGTCGGGAAGCCACCGGCTGCTGCTACCAAACTTCTGTGCGCTTTTCCAACACTGAGACTGCTGCGTTTTGCCTACGTGAGGTGCAAATTTGCGCCTTTGTACGGGGAGTCAACATCTGCAAAACATTCCCAATGATTGTGCACAGTCTGGCACGTCGCAAACAGATTCCTGCCCTGCCTCAGCACCTGCATTCCTCTCCTCACCTGCTCCATGCCGGCTGCGCGGCATGCCGCTGCCCTTCATCGCTTGTACTGGATGGGCATCTGAAGTCCGCTTTCACCTAGCCCTCTCTCTGACTAACTAGCTACCGTGCAGTTACAAGCAGCATACATCACAGTCCTATAGATGGCATATGAGGCTCAAACGACATCGTGGATGTCAAACCAGCAGCCAGCAGCCCAGGGAAGGGAGACTCCATGTTTTCTTCCTGCAACAGCCCACGGCCGCATGGAAACGCACACCGAGCCAAGCGCTATGCTTCTGGACTTTTCTTTAAAATTAAAAGCAAAGCCATGCACGCTTTTTGGTAAGAGGAGTTAATTTGCAATCTGAGCACGTGGGAGTGTGTCCCTAGGGAATGGCATAATGAAGCCCTGGTGTTGGTTGCAAAACAAATAGATAAATCAATGTTTCCATTTGCTCCATGAGAGTGAATGGGCCACAGTTGCTTAGCAATTCAAGGGACGTGACTGCAGGCTCCTCACACACAGCGAGAGACGCTACCAAAGGTGCTGAGGTTTTTACCACCGCAGAATTAAAATAAAACTCACCTTCTGGTGACAGTAGCAACTCAAGAGCCAAAGGAAGATGCCATTTCCATGCAAAACTCATCCTCAGCTCATAGCCGAGCCAAGCAGCAAATACCTTCCGAGAGTATTTTCAAGTGCAGCTTGCCTGTTGCAATCAAGGAAGCACCAGGTTTCTGCGGCTTGTAGGAAAACCCATCTCAGTACCAACACCGAGACTCTACAGCCGCACAGGTCCGGACAACGACGGACACCACATTTGCCAAGCCTCCCTCCCAGGGCTGCCTGGGTGCTAGGGCAGGGTTTATAAAGCACTCACACAGCTGGGCTCTGTGTTGCAGTACTCAGCTCTCCCGAATACTCTAAATCCATTCAGGTGCAGTGATGCCGGTAGAACTGGGGGCTGAAACCAGCTCCAGGTGCCCCCTCAGACGAGCAGGTCTCTGATGAAGGTGAGATCCACCTGGTAGTTTTGGCTTACGATGGGGTCATTTTGGGCAAGCTGATGATTTCTGTATAGTGGGGGCAGGGGGAAAAAAAAGATTAAAAAAAAGAAGATCCTAGGTATTTCCCTGGCTAACAGGGTCTAACTAAGCAGTCTTGCTCTCACACCAGTCTCGTACTCAACTCCCCCGCAGCCTGGGCTGCAGGTAATTTCCTGGTCTTCCGGAGTTTGTTGCCTGGATCCGACCAAGGTTTGCTGGCCCCATGCAAGCCACAAGCCCGTCCGACCTAACGCCCGCCCGTGCCGGGGGTCGTGCCAGCCTCTCCCCCCGCCACTCGCCTACCAGAAGTGGTCGGGGAAATTGGTCAGGTACCTCTGCTCTCATCGGAAGGCTTTTGGGGGTTTTGCAGGACCCCGCAAAGGTACCCACTGCCCATCCTGAGAACAGCCAAACTCCAACGCACCCTAAAGTCAAACGACCCTTCACGGAAAACGAAAAAGCCAAATTTTAGCTACGCACTCCTGGGTTTTTCTGATGAGAGGAGCCTGTGCTAAACACTTTTAAAAGCTCCTTTGGCCCCAGGTAATTCCTGGCATAATATCCTTGCTGGTAAATTGGTTTTGGGGGGCGGGGGACTCAGTGCAGACTAACTCCCTGTGTTTTGCTGCCAGGTCTGTAACAAAGAAATGCTCCATTGTTCGAGAATATGGTAATCTCTCTCTCTCAATCAAACCCGAAATCACAAAAACACATTCCCCCCTTAATTCAGTTTAAACCCTGAGCTGTTCCCCAGGTAATTAATAATGTTTGCAAATGTGCCTCCTTTGAAGGAATATTATCATAGTTTAGGTGACAAGCTCAGACTCGTATTCCTCTTTATAATTCCTAACATCTACTCAGGCAGCATTAATTGGATTCAGAGCAATTACACAGGAGTCATGTTGGCCACTTTGTATCAAATTCTAGAAGAAATTTTGCTTTGCGCTGCTCCCAGCCGCAGTGTCAATTCCCAGCCTTTCCCGTCCTGGCTGCCTGGCGGGCACCCGATGAGGCACCAGGGCAGCTTGTACCTTGGCTTTGCAGAAGCCACGGAGCTGCATTTATTGACTGTAAATCGATGGCTATAGTGTATTTTTTATTATTCCATGAGGAAGGACCACGAGGTGGAGACTTGTCATCCGAGGGGATCAACGGGCAGTCCCGTCTCTGCGCAGCCCACCCCAGGACAGAGGAGTCGCAGCAGCAATAAAGGATGCGCACCATGTCATTTCATACCTGGGGACAACGCGCCCTGCGTTTGTGCGCTCTCCTTCGGCCTGGAAAGGCACCAAGCATTTGTGCATGTTCCAGGAACGGACTTGGCTCCAGAAGGAAAAAAAATTAAAAAGGATGTCTGTCTCTCTGTAGTGCTGACCCGCTTCTCTGGGCTCAAACGAGAAAGTTCCTCCGTTGTTTTATGATGCACAGACACACGCGCGTAGCCAAGCAAAATAAAGCCAACACAAGGGCCTGATGGAAGTGTGCCTGGGAAATGTCTGGAGCAGGGACTGCTGAGAAGTGCGTAACATTGGAAGAACACCAGTGTGATGCTCCATTCACTTACTTCATAATCATTAAAGATATCCAATACATAATCCAACAGAATTTGAGGATCCTGGCTGGTACCAGGAACAGGCAGCCAAGCCTTGTCTCATAAACTCTGCTGTAGTATCTCTGGCTAATTGAACATGGTTTTTTTTTCTGCAAAGAGTAAGCTTTAAATTAAATTCCACTCTTTGTAAACAAGATGCACCGTTTCGCTCAGGTGTATTTTCTCTTTTCTCATTAGAGACTATTGAACAAAAGAGATTATTTTAATAGCAAGTCCAACACGTAGCATCCATTTACTCCCAGAGCTGCCGGGCAAGTCGTGCTGCCAGACCTGGCAAGGTTACCTGAGTCCTGAACGCCTTCCAGGACAGGGCTGTGAATGACCCAGCGAGGGGCTCCCACGCCCGGGACAGAGACGAGGGCCAGGAGGAAGGCACAAGGCATCCCTGCAGATGGCAAGGGGCCGGGGCTGCTCCTGGGCTCCCGCCAACAGGGCTCCAAACCCAAGGTCAGAGCAGCCAACGTCCCAGGCACGCCACCAACGGGGACCCCAGAAGAGCAGAAAGGCTGTTGGGGGGGGAGGAAGAAGAGACTGGGGGTCAGGGGGTGCCAGCGGGCCTGCCAGGGCTGGAGCTGGGCAACCTCTGGAGGCGGCAACGAGCTTGCCAGAGCCTCGTGCCAGGGACGGGGGGCACAGGGGACCCGGAGGTCATGGCATTAATATAGTATTAAACCCCAGGAGCTGCAAACCAATTTGGTGAGACTTCGACACCGTACCTTTTCTTGAGGCAGAGGAAGCTAAACCCAGCTCTGAGCCATGCTGATGGCTTTCAAAACCGTAACACGTTGCCTCTAATATCGCTGCTCCAATTATCCTCAGGAATGTGCGAATAATTGACATTTTGCAGTGGTTTGCAGTGTGCACTGTGCGCCCGTAGAGGAGGGATCTGCAGAAACCGCTCCGATAGAGTTAATGGGCTGCTCTGCCAGAGCCTATTTAAAATTCCAGGCAGCGCTAATTTAGTTTTAATGGGCACAAATTCAATTCCAATGGCTAAAGTATGCAAATAACAAATAAAAGGGAACCCCTTCTCCAGCAGCTGCCGGAGGGAAAACGAATAGCCGTCCAGCTCCACCTTGCCCCGAGCTGCTCTCTCCCCACCCGTCACCTCCAGCAGAAGCCGACCCTGTGGCCGCCTGGGCGGCTGGCAGAGATGGGGCTCAGCCCCACACCACCGGCTGATTTATTTATTTGCTGATGAGTGCAGAACTGATGCTAAAGGGCCCTCAATAATACCAAGCCTCATTAAATTTTAATCAGGGCAGCCTCGTGCTCACTCTTCAAACACCAAGACTTTGCGAGGGAGGAGATGCTGCTGCAGGCAGGCAGCCTCCGGCCGGGCAGGGAATGCCTTGGGAAGACCCTTCCCACAGCATGCCCCGTTGTCACCCAGCCCACCCGACCCAGAGGAGACGGGCTGCTACTCTCAGATGCGGCGCTGGCGTCACTCCAACCCTCCAGCAAACCGCTGCCCCCTCGTCGCAGGGAATCCCACGCAAAAGGCCGTCCTTCCCATGGGGCCTTACAGGAACCGACAGAAAGGATCTTCTGCCGTGAGCAGTGCAACAAAGGACTTTTGCTGTAAGCTTGAACTCTGCGCTGCAAATAGGACAGATTTTGCCAACGCTCAAGACTTGGTCACCTCCGCCCAGCCCAAGAAAGAGCACCGTTAGCGATGCCTTCCCAGCTCTGGGAGTCGCTCAGGGATAAGCTGGAGCAGCATGTGTACAGCCGTATGCATTTGTGCCCCTATCCCGAGGGCTGGAAACATACGTGAGAATACAGAGATGGGCACATAAGAAATCCTTTGCTTCTTGCTAAATATCGTATTGGCACAACCTGGTAGGTGCAACACAGTCAGATCCGTTCAGAGACTACTTGCAAGCAAAACCTGGAGGTGATGTTAATAACCCACTGGCTATCACTGTGGCTACGCCGCTCGTTCTTTGGGAGAATGTAAAAAATAAATAAAGAAGTTAGAGCCAATGCAGCAGCAGGGGACTGGACCAGAGGAATAAACAACCAAGCAAACGCCAAGCCATTCTTCAGGTGAGTACAGGTCAGCTATCAGAAAAGAGCTGGAAAAAGGCCAAGTCTCAGGTTCACCGTAGCACGACACGCCAGAGCAGTTGAGCAAAACTGTTCAAGGGACACCGACATCGTGGCAGGAATTTTGTGGGTAGCAATCAAAGATCAAGTTTCCCCAAACCAAGGTTCCTTTTCCATCCTGCTGCCTCAGAAGCAGAACTCAAACCGAGTTACGCTGGCCAGCTACACAGGAAAAGTGCCAAATTAAACAGCTTAGTTAACTTTACACACTCAAACCAGGGCACAATACCATAAAATATGCTGAGTAATGGTTGCCTAATGTAGATTTCTTTCTCAAAAATGGCTAAGACAGCAGAAACTAAGCACGCAAGCACCGATAGTTTGCATCCTCTGTAGCTACGGTAGAGGCAGACCCTGTCCCTCTCCTCGACGTTATCTCTGCAACCTCTTTCCCAAGACCACGGTGGCTGCAGGGACACTAAAGGAAAACCAGATGCCAGCATCTGGGACACAAAAGAGCTTAGCTTTTATCCAGGGGAACTGAAGATGCTTCTCCCTGTTAATCACTTCAACCTGTATTTAGCAAGGAAAGGACTGCAGAGATTTCCAGCTTCCCATCCTCTGTCTACACTGACTGCTTGCTTCCCAGCCGCCGCAGAGAAAGACAGTCCAGGGCGTTATGATTCTGGAAAAGCCAGCCCTGTTCAGCACCCCTGGGCTCATCCTGCTCCGTCCCAGGCAGCATCACTTGCCGCTCATCACTTGCAAAGCGTTGGGTCAGGTCATTCTTCCTCTAAACTCATTTACTCCTTGACAAAGGCTCATTATGTCACTGGAGCAGCACCGGAAAAACACTGACGGATGAAGGACTCTGCAAGGGCACTTCCAGAGCCTTTATATGATGCTGCCAGGCGCAGGAAGGAGATGGCAGGGTAACGTGCCACAAGGATGGAGGGATGCAAGGATCTGCCGTACCAGAACCCAGCGGATCGCGCCCCAGCCCAGAGCCTCTGCTGTGCGATCTGCAGCTTTGCCGTGTAAAAAGAAGCGCAGCTGGTTACAGTGAGGACCCATCCTTGACTCTCCTGTGTGGCACCGGAGGGAAAAGGGGATGCAGGGCCACACACAAGAGTTGAGGTGCGCACAGCGGAGCCCAGCTCCTCACGCCCATTGTTGCATGGGGTTACACTGTCCTCGTCTTTGTCCTCAGTGCGGCAAAGCCGACACCGACAGCCAAGTACCGACAAGGCACAGCGTTTCTGACCAGTGATGGCAGCACCTGCAGACGCACGGGTCGGGCGTGCTGCCAAGCACAGCACCCCCCTGCTCCGAAAATCCTCCTTGCCCTGCCAACTAGCAAGGACTCACGGAAGGATTTTTCCAGCAATTGCCTCGGCAGACGTAAAAGGCATTAATATTGCTGTCTGCTCCCCACAGGTGCTGTGAGCCTCGCTCTATCCATATGCTGTGTTACTCCCACCGGAGAAACATCAATGTTCTCCCCCTGTTGCTTGCAGTCAATCTTACTTGTTTCAAAGACAGGGTTTTCCCTTAAAAAAAAAAAAAAAAATCAAACTGGGATGTGGTTTCTAGGAATCACTCCAATTTGGCACTGCAAGGTGCATGCTCCCTGAAGGGCTGACGCCAAAGGACCATGGTTCAAGAGAGCAGGAGCGTCTGTCTTGCCGTGCTGCAGCCGTCAGCCCCAGGGTCGCCTCCTGCATTGCTGGCTTTTTCCTTGGACTCGCTGTACCCGACTCTGTCGGCACAAGTTCACCAGGAAAAAAGGCACATGTAGGGAACAGGCCAGTTTTCCACCCGTACCTGAGAAGGAAGGCTGGTTTCCGCCCTGCGTCTTTGGCTGAAGGCACGAGTGCGGAGGCAGCGCCGTGGAGAGTAACCCACCGTGTCTGCGTAAGCACCTGGCAAAGACCTGCTATCGACACACAATTCTTCCTGCCCAGTATTTCATTGCTTCTGGAGTACGCAGGCAGCTGCAGAATGATGGATCTCCATATGGCTGGGAATGGGATTTATTTGCTCTGGCAGCAGCAGCAAAAACGGTGAGTTTCTCCCTTCCGCTCCTGGCACAGCATCCAACACTTCCCTGACCTCTGCTACTGTAAACATTTAGCACTGGCTTCGTATACATTTACAGTATCACGACAGAAATGGAAATTTAGGTGAAGTTACTGAGGCGAAGTACAGGAAGCCTGGGACCTTACTCCGGATACCGGGAACGGTTCTGCTCTTCTCCCTGGCATTGATGGATTTCCCAGTGCAGATTTTTCTCAGACCACTTGAAGTTAAATCCAAGCTGTGCTGGGCATTACACTCGGGCATCCCCTTCTGCCCTCCACAACCTCAGCAAACTCCTCCAGCAGACTCCAAATTTAAGCCCCGACACACTTCTTTGCCCTCAAGTAAATGCAGACAGTAAAGACACTATGTTTAAACTGTCCCAGGAACAGTTACAGCCAGGGACGTGCAAGAGCACACAGTGCATCACATCTGCCTTATGCTAATAATAGGGTTGCACCCTTGGCACGTTTCTTCGACCAGTTATCGGAGGGCAGAATGAATGTGTCCTCTTTTATAACTAAGGGTAACAATTTGCAAGGTACAAAGAGCCTTAGATGTCAGGAAATTGAATCTTATTCAAATTCAGCAAAGATAATATGAGCAGAAGAAACGCACATCATCAGGGCAAAGGTAGGATGGAGAATGGACGAGGTGATCCTACTCAATGGCTACACTTAATGTATTCAAAAAAACGAGGGACCAGGTCTTTTCATACCTTTGGCAGCACAATATAATTCTAATGCTGTGGGATTATCACAATCAGACTTTTTCAAAGACTGTATCTTGAGTACTTTGTGTCAGTGATTTCAGTTAAAATCTGAATTCACAATATAATTTCTATTTATAGGCTCACATTCTGTTTTTGAGAAATAAAGGAGTTTATTTCAAGAGTAATACCTAGAGTGGTGAAAGATCATATTTGCAGAAGAATTAAATCTCTAAAACAATGTATGCCGTTCACCTGAACTATAATTTTACAATTAATTATTCCAAGATTGCCTTCCAATGGCAGAAGCCCTCTTTAAAGTTGCTTCAAATCAGGGTCACCACTCTGGACTTTTTATAGTAGCACATCTAATTTCAGAAAGCATCAACTACATTTGGAAATGCTAATATAGCAAGACACGATACCATGTGCACTCTCCCTGGTACAGAAAGAGCCCACGAAGGCGTAAGGTCAAGGCTCGAAGCGTGGCTGAGAAAGCAAAACCAAAAGAGAGGATGCAGCAAGACACCAGTGAGCTCCTGTGCGAAACGTCTTCTCCTGTTAGAGGGAGCCAGCTGAGCCAAGGGACCGTCTCACGTCCCGTTGCTCGGACGTCTGCTCATCTTGATCAGGCAGGGAAGCACCACACAGCGTTCCTCTCTTCTCCACGTCTCCCTGGCAAAGAGACCTCGCTCCCTTCCTCTTTGAAACCGCTGTCCTCTTGGCTTTGAGGTGCATACGACAGTGGTAATTCACACTAGTATTTCCTAATACTGGAAATCAGTACAGTGTTGCAGGACCTTGTCTCTTTTCTTAAATTAAGGGAGACTCCAAGTCAATTAAGAACTGAGCACCCAGTAAGTTCATCCCTATTAGCAGGTCTGCAGACCCGCTGCTCCAAGGAGAACTGCCAACGTGTCCGCCGGTGGGACCCCCCCTCAGTAACTCCTGAGGGAGAGAGCCCTCAGCTTCTAGGGGAGTGATATGCGCATTTTGCGTCATCACTTTTAAATCCCAAGGATTCTTAAGTCGCCCGTGTAGTACTAATTCCCCTTACACCACTGAGCCTGTGGTTTTGTAAAATGTTACTGGACTTCTAGCTTCTACTGAAGAATAAACCTGAGTTTTAACTCCGGTTTGGTTTGGTTATGTGTGCATCTGTAACAATCAAATTGACTTTTGCTGCTAAAATTACTCTTTAAGTACCACTATTTTTTGCTGCCTTTCCTTGTGCAGGTGAATGCTGATTTCATCATATGACAGTAAGTGGTAAAGCCCACTTTGAGCTGTCTGCATTAAAAGAGAAAAGAGAACACGTCACTTTCTCCACGGGTGCTCCATCCCCTGGGGAGACATCAGCCTCAGAAGCTGCCCCTGTAAATAACAGCACGATCCCTCTCGCCGGGCTTCGCAATTCCAGCCCCTCTGCAAGGGCAGGGGTGATGCTGGGTGTGCAAGCCGGTGAGGAACCAGCGTCCCTAAACAGATGTTAAGGGCTTTCCTTGCGAGAGGGAAGGGCAGCCCAGCGTCAGGGTGATGGGAGAGGGCTGAACTCACGCCTTGCCGCTCCGCATCTCATCGCTCTCCTGAAGGCAAAACGCCAGAGAACGGGGAGCAGGAGGAGAGAGGCGGGGATCCCTCTGGGACACACGGGTCTCCTCCCGCTTCTTTCAATTCCTGAACCACCCTGGCAGAGATATCCAGGTTGGGCTCCTGCAGTGGCTTCCCTGCTCCAGAGCAGCTGGGAAGAGACAAGGAGCCTGGGGATGGGGAGGTGACGGCCACGCTGGGACCACAGGTCACCACAGCTCCACGTGGGCTGCAAAGCAAGACACCGAAGGGAAGAGAGGTTTTGGACACGCCGGGCGAGGAGGTGCTGAGAGGTGAAGGATGAGCGGCTGCTCCAGAGCGAGACGGGATGTCTCCAGCCAGAAACACAGGGAGTGACTTGGGAAAACAGATCACCTGCAACGTGTGGTAACACTAAGACTTAAAATACTTGATCAACAAGCAGCACGGAAGAAGGCAATGTGAGGCGTCCATCTCCCACTGCTATCCTTCAAACTTGCTTGGTTTTCCTGACCGATGGGAGGCAACTGAGGTCTCCGTCCCACTCTGTATGTACCCTCAGGTACCACCTTTGCTGGCCACCAGTTTGCACTGGCTGAGAAACGCGCTTGTGGGCATCGCATCTGCACGCAGACAAAAAGGAATAAATAAAAGAAAAATCGGCTGCGGCTAATTATATCCCGACATTCTTACCTTTTAGCTTTTAAATCACAAGTGACACTTCCAAATCAATCCTATTCTTTTTTGGGGAGTTTAACAAGAAACAGTCAGTCTCCAAGAGCACCTGGATTTATTCTGATCAGTAATTTGACAAGAATCCATTAAAATATACTGGAGGTTGCTTTACCCCCTAAGGAGAGACTTTAGTCCAAGGGCTTTTTCACAGCTGCCTTTCGGCAAAAAATGTAAATGGAAACTCATTTTAAAAGTGCAACGACTTGTAATGAGGAACCTCCAAAATGCTAATCCTAACAGTCCCTTTTTATTCAGCACCTGACGATGAGCTGTACCTGGGTGCGTTGGAGGGAGGAGAAAACCTTTTCCTGTGCTTGGGCGTACCAAAGCGACTGACAGCTATGCGAAGGCTCCCACCACATCCCAGAAACGGTCTGAAACCGGCCAGAAAGGAGAGGGGCTGACCAGAGCAACCCCGATCCCACGCCCCGGGGAGCCCACGGTGCCGCTGCGTCAGCTGCAGCTCTCCCAAGGGGCAGGCAGGGCCAGGGAAACCCTTGCAGTTCGGGGCAGAGCCGCCCAAACAGGAGCGTCCTCCCGCTCCCTTCCCGTCGTGCCGTCTACCCTCAAATCACAGGGAAGCAACCTGCCTTGCATTTGCAGCAGGCGTTCTGCACCCAATTTTATCTGTGCGTTGTCCCCAAAATTATGAGCACAGGCAGAAGCCCAAACTCACACGACTGCACTTTAGCATCCCCGCATAAAACTGTTATATCATAAGCACGATTAACCTCAGACTGTTACCACCACACTGCAGTATGCCAAACCCAAAGCAGATTCGCAGCATCGTTCTGCGGCACATATTGGTACCAAGCTTTTCAACCTCGGCAGCAACGGTCTTCAGGGTATTTTCATATGAAAACTGGGACTGCGTCACCAATGCCTACTTACCAAATCTCTACCTACTCTCTTATTTTCCTTATACAAAACAGAACAGGTCTTAAATGCATCACAAATTAGTAAAATACAAATGAATAATATCTGTGCTTTTTGTGTAATCAAAAAAATATTGTAATAACTCAAGGAAACTGGGATTTTAATTTCATTTCATGTGCAACAGATTGCAATTACTTTACTTGTCTAACACAAGTACAACTGCTGTTCTGTTTTCACTTAAGGCATTTCGCTTATTGATCAAATTGGGTTTCAGGGCCGTGACACCAACCCTTCTACCAATCCCAACTCACAAATTCCTGCCCAACAACGACGACTATGAAAGAGATGACATTTTTCTTTTAAAAATAGGCTGCTATTGATAAGGTATTTTTTGAGATACAACCAGATTTCAATTCACGGTCAAAAATTATCTGTTTAGGTAATTTTCAAGTAGCATCTGGAGAACGATCTTTCCTACCAAATGTAACGCAGAGCTAGTCCAAAACAGGAGGGAGGGTGGCAAGTTCTTCAAATACGTGAACACAGCATATGAAGAGGGAAAAAGGAAGGGAAGAAGAGTGGAAAATAGGAATGCACAAGCCATGAACAAGCAAGCTAGTCTGACCAGCGTTGGGATGCTGGAAAATAACGCAAGGTCCCATGCACTGCAGGATTTGCAGTTTTAATATGTTCCTTTCTGTCATGCTTTGCACAGGGTCTGGAAGCGTCGTTCACTGCACCAGGGTGAGAAAAACAGTTTGCCCAAAAACATCGTTCTGGCAGTTTGTGGTGGAGGTCATTTTCTGGAGACCAATGACCTTCCCCGCTTTGCTGTGGTGAAACAACTTTCTGTAACTAGTCAACTAATTCATTAGACTTCTGTAAGGTAGGTCAAAGCCTCTCTAATTTAGCCAATTAATCAAGCTGCTATAGCTCCGTTTGGTGCTTAGGCCTCGACAATAGTTTCTGTGACCTCTCTGACCACGTAACTATCCCTCTGAAGCCTTTAACCCAGCGCATTACTCACTGCCAACCGGCCAGTTGGTTGCCACCTGCACGGAAGGGAGAACCACCAATTAGGTCTGTGGATTCAAATTGCTGCCAGCGAGAAATAAAGCTGAGAAGCAGGCAAACTCCACCTGCCCCTTCAAGACAGAGGTTTTCAAAGCAAACTTCTGTTTTTCATTCCTGTCCCCCGGACACAAGAGTCTGGCTCAGCACCACTTAACTCATCTTCCCTGGTGGCATTTCTGGAGGTCATCCCGATAGCTGCCTCGACTCCTGTGCTGCACTTATTTCCACAGGGACACCTTCCTGCTGACAGGTCCAGAGAGATGTGGCTCCCCACGGTTACCCAGTATATGCCTGTTTTTCTAAAATGTACCACTTCCAGCAGCAAAGCCTCAAATTCAGAGGAACACAAGAACAACCAGCATCGTCTGCCACACTGTGCCAGAGGAGGGTCAGCGGACGGAGCTGCATGTGGGGTCTCATTAACCCAGCGCCATCCCTCCCGCCCTGTAACACTGCTGTCTCTCTGCGGTTAATGAACTTTCAGGCAGCATACCCCGTAATTAGAAGCACCACCACTGTGGCCCATCAAGGGATGCCGCTTGGGACACCACCTCTCCAAGACATCTGACTTGCAGTGCTGAAAAAGGACAGTTAAAAAGTGGAAGAGTCAAAAAGGTACATGTACAAATTTCCCCCCCGTATCTTAAAGAGGGTGCTGATCTGCCTTGGCAGGCACGGAGACTGGTTTCTAAATTACGTTAGAAAAGAAAAGCAATATCCACCAGAATCGTGCTTGCCCTCCAGAGGAGGAGAAACCAACCTACTGTGAAAGGTGCTCAGGGTGGCTGGCCGGCCTCTTTGTTTTACAAGACGTCCGTAGCATTGCACTTGTCTCCCATCAGCTGAAATAAAATTTTGCAGTACCCGCCAGGCTCTCCGTACTCACCAGGTACACACACCTCTCAAACACTCTGCTGCTATGCCTATGCCACCCGACTCAAAACACCGACCCGCGTCTAGACATTTCAGGGAAAGACTACGATCTTTTGCAGCTCAGGATCTGAGGGAAAGGGAGACGAAGTGACTTGTTCCAAGCAAGGTTACAAAGCCGTGACCTGCCGCTGGAGCCCCTGCCCGCAGCCCAGTGCTAATGGGACGGGGCTGACGAACGCCTGCTGCACCCTGCGTCTCGCAGCGGGCCTGCAGGTTCTGCATGCGCGAATGAATATGCAGCCTGGAGAACCGAGCCAAGACCAGAAACGCCTGGAGAGAAAACAGTATCCTATTAACTTGGGCTGAATCCGTTTTACCGTATCACAAACGTTCGTCGTCAGTGTGGAAATCGTTGGCTCTTGCAGCCCCTGGATGCCGTTTTGAAGCATATATAGCAGCTTCGCCCCACCCTACAGCATAAAGCATCTGATTTGTTTTCTGGATTAAGTCCTGAAGCTGGGAATGCCTTCCTTAACGGCGTAAGAGGAGAGTAACCTTTTGCTCTCAGATGGTTCTCTTCACAGGGAAGTGAAATGTTCAGCTCTCCAGCAGGTTAAAGGTGCTTTCCACCACGTACTGCTACAGCCTTTCAGCTGGCATTTATTTCAATGCTGTGCACCTTATTTATAATTCAGATGTATAGAGTAGGGCTTTTTAACTAAGTTTATTGAGCACCAGTTGGAGTCTGTAGCTGAAAAAAGCAACCATCTTCAGAAAAGGTACAAACCTCCTTTAAAAGATCTTCTGATTAGCAATATTTACCAGCAAAAATAATTGGGAGAGTCAGCACCCTGAGTCTACAAGGAGATCAAAGCACAGATATAGTCACAAGCCATCAACTGAGCATGAGCTTTCTTTAATAGCTGCCAGTGGATCCCCAGTAACTAATTACTTATCGTGGTGCCCTCAGCTTTGTGCCTAGCCAAGGAATGTATAAAGTGAGTGTAAGCCACGGGATAATTACGGGATAAAACAGGCATCAATCTTCCCACACCAAAACCTGGCACCCTTCAGCAGGAACAGCCTGTGTCGAGTCAGCTTCATTAGGCATTGTCTAGAGCCCCAATCCTCATTTGTTTGCATCAATAATACATTCAAAAGATTTATCTAACTTGCAAATGCGAATTCACTTATTGGTCCCATAAGCAAGAAAGAGCTGTGACCAGAGAAGTGTTTCATGTTACAGGTTGGGTACTAAACTGGGACTACTTGCTGAAATTTCAACAATTACACTCTATCGTAAATGTTTATATTAGTATAATTTCCCTGCGCACATTATAATGATGAATTTTAACACAATGTTAATCTGCAATTTTAAAGATACATATTCCTTATAAAAGCAGAGCAATCGCCTGAGCTTTAAGAGATTTGTTTCTACAGAATAACAGAAATAAAGTTAAGTAACAGAGTCAACAGAGTAAAATTTGCAGAGTGTTAGCAAACTGCCTGTGTTGACCCTAGAGTCCTCCTTGTAGCAGCAATCCTTTTCTACACAGCAAATCTCAATTACAGTCACCTTTTCCGGTCTCGCTTTTTACACTGAAATATGCAACAATGGTATTGCTTGTCTGGAAAAACAGTCCTCCCTGCATTTTACGTCCTGATTGCATGTTATGAAGTAATATTTATTGCTACCGTTCTACCCGAGCTTAGGCAACCGCCTGAACACAGCAAGACGACACCCCCCAGTGACCAGGGCTCCAGATCACCTCCTTCCAGCTTTGTAAGCATTCCGGCCAGATTTTTCATCATTTTTGCATCTTTTAACCTGTGCCGCGGGGACAGCTGGGGGCAGCCAGCAGCACGTGGCCGTGCTCTGCCCCACACCAGGCTGCTTTCTGCTCCGAGCCCGGCGGAAGCATCGGCAGCAGGTCGGATGCCCGTGTCCGGCGCCCGCCTGCCAGGTCTCTCACCCACAACAGACGTCGCGAAGATGAAGCACGATGGAGGGAATGTCTGTTGCTAAACCACCACCTGTCGCTAGGAAGGCAGATAGACAGGCTGGTGTCACGGGCGGTCCCACATCTTGGATTTTCTTGTCATGGAATGACTGAACGGTTTGGTTGGGAAGGGGCCTTAAAGGTCGCCACGGGGGGGGCACCTTCCACCCGGCCAGG
>JANZLQ010000001.1:286865-304864 GCA_026212715.1 Elanus axillaris
AGGGGGCAGGAGGGGGCTCAAGACAGTTCAATTTTGCTGGATTGAAAATTAATGCTCCAAACCGGACAGTGACATAAACTGAAAACAGCAGCAGAGCCTGCGTTATTTAGAGTGCATCATCTGCTCATGTTTAGCAGAATTTTGCTATGATTCTCACGTAAAGGGAAGACTAATGGATTTCTTCCTTGAGGCAATTAAAAAGTGATTTGTCACAGGCCAAGATGCATGGCTTTGTATTGGCACATACTCCTCTGCTCTCCCCTGCCTGCGAGAGGGAAGGGCACCAGGAGCTGACGGCAGAAGCGGGCTTGTCCCATGGCACCAGGAGTGGGGCCGGGTGACAGCACCGAGCACCTCCGCATCCCGCGGCCCCAGGTCGCCGCAGGAAGACGTACCAACGCCGGCAGCACCCTGAGCCTTGGGAAGCTGCCCGCTCGTACTCTTACCGACTGCTTAACTTTTCCAGGCGGCCGCGCATCTGCGGGACTTCGGAAGGAATTCGGATGGTTTCTGAGCTTGCAGGGGTGTTTCTGCTGGCCAGGCCAGCGGGCAGGGCGTCCCGTTTCACCAGTTCAGGAATGACCCCGTTAATGCCAAGAGCCACCCTGCCCTTCTCCCGCCATTTCAAAAATCCTTTGATTCCCCTCAAGGCTCCCAGCGCATCAAACATTAAAAGACTGACGTTATTTTGAGCACACAACAACGCTAAAGTTCAAGATATTCTGCAGATGGATTTTAAAATCTTTTAATCCATTGTGAAGCCAAAATCCTGCCGTAAACACTCTGCGGCATGCTCCAGTTAACTGCTCATGCAGATATAAAAAAAAGGCTTTCCAGCTTACTCTTTGCAGATGACCTTGTGGTCCCCCCACCCCACATCTCACGAACCTCGGGGGACCGGCGAGCAATCAGATAAAAGGATTTCATTTATTTCTGTTGGCACTGTTTTATGAAGCTTTCCTTTTATCGACACCTCAACTTCAAACCATTTTCAAACACCAAGCAAGGCGCCAGAGATCAACAGACATTTGAGGGACATGCTGAAGGTGTATTGTCTTTATTCCCATCAACCGTTCTGTGAAGGAAACTCTGTATTGCACATATGCCGGGCTTTAACCTAAATGCTGGTGGCACCACGGCGCTGCTCTCCTGGTGTGCAGCCCACCGCCGGTGACACCCTTTTGCAGAGGATCGAGCCGTGCCGGACAGCTAATTAAAGAGCTGCAATCAAGCCTTACATGGTCCTGAAAGCTGTTTCATCACAATGGTAAACCCCTACCTCATTTTCCCAACAGAATTCGTATCAAAAAATATACTGGATGATTTTGCCCAGCTTTCTAGACAAGTAGATGGGACATCATGGTCCCTCCTATCGTGCCGGATGCTCACGCACGTCATCTTCTTCCTTGCTTGTCCTGGGGGTGGAACATGGAAGTCGCAATGGATTGTACTGCTGGAAACAGAAGGCAGCTGTTTTCCCAGAGGCTAGAGAGATGCTGAGGATGCTGAGCGCGTGGGCGTGTGTGCGTGCGAATTACCGGCTACCTGTTTCCAACACTACTATATGCAAACACTTTATTTAAAAGGCTCATATATCACTGGCCTCCCGAGCTCCTGCTGAACATCCTCTGATCTGCTCTCCTCTGTGTGACAGAAACAGAGGGATCTCTCTGGAAGCCAGGCAGGAGGTGAATTCCTGACCTCTTGGCTCCGGGAAGGGGAATGATTTCAGGCTGTAGAAAATGCTGCATTTTGTGCGGTGTGTTTCCTCCCAGTGCACCCTTCACTGCCAGGAATGGAGATCTCGCTTTGTGCCCAATAGACTGATTTCCTATTTAATAATACACTGCCAATCACTCAGATCAGTTAAATCCAACACTGAAGTACGAGTACATTTGAAAACAACGGTTCTTTTAACACCACATCCCCTTCAAACATGAACCATAGAGGAAAGGTGCCGCTGGGACACCCGCTGCCAAAGCACATGCCCTCCGCACAGCCTTTCCGGCCCTCCCCTGCGGCTGGTGCTGGGCTCCTGCGAGATGCTGGGACCACCGCCCGCCCCGGACCCCTGCCCGCAGGCCGGCTGCCTGTGCCGGACCCTGGGCTTCCGCTGCCCAGCGGGCTCCGGCCCCGCGGGGGGCTGCTTCCTCCACCGGCACCGCACCCGCGGGAGAGAGGAGGACGCCACGCTGGCCGTCACACGTTCCTTCCACCTGAGATTTGCGGTTCAACGTGCCACGCTCTTTGCACAGCGACTCTGTCTGCGAGGGTTTGTCCATGCAGCCGTGTCCCCCCTGCGTTTCTTCCCTCTGGAACAGCCCCCGGACCAGCATCCTCAGAGCTTCCAAGATCCTTCTGCTGGTCTCTTCTTGTAAATATCCAATTCCCACGCTCCGGGCGTGTGGGTCTCCCAGGGCTGCGTGCTCTTCCAGCTCAGGCTGGGCCATTGGCTGAGCTGCTGCAGCAGGACCTCGCCGCTGCAGAAGTCTGACAGCTTTTTGACTGGAGTTCAAGATGGAGAGGCAGGGAAGGGGCAGAGACCAATCTCAAGCTAAAACATGGAGCTGGCAGTCCAGCCAGCCTCTAGCTCGGACAACCACCTTCCTCCCCCAGCCACCGCCCATCCTGGCAGCAGCAAACACCAGGATAAATCTCAGGGCTGCTGGGCCGCCACCTGAGCTGCCAGAGGGCCGTTTTACGTCTGTATTGAAATGGATGGTTTATATCCTTTCTGCCATCATGACTTTTACTCTCTGAATATGGACGTTCCCCCCTTATATTGGTATCAGTCGAGTGGCATAGCTTTAAATAGATGTAAATGCATCTAAATACTGGACTTCAGAACGAAAAAGAAGGTTGTGCTTTGTTTCAAAAAAACATCCAAGCCGTCTTAAAGGACCGTTCCTGTCCAGAAAATTCCAGCTGAAACTGATATACAGCAAAATGCACTGGGTTTATACTTGTTCCTAATTGGTATTCGTCCATTTAATAAATACAGTTGCAAGACAATACAATTAAAGAAGCCGGAGGCATCTGGGAGCCCTTCCTGCGGCTCCCAGACGATGGGAAGGGGATGCTTCGCGAGGGATGACTCCCAGTAGGTCAGGTCTACTGGAAACCAGCTAGCGAGGTACCAGGGAAGGGCTCTCCTTACATCGCACTTGACCCTCATACCCTCCCTGTCACTGTGTCACGCGTCAGTGCCAAAATAGCATTGGGACAGCGCTCAGATAATAGTGCATCTACAATTATAATTGCTCATGTCCAGGAGTAATCCAGTTTAAGCCCTTTACCATCTCAAATATTTAGAGAAATCCTGCCAGCTGCCTGGAGGGGAGAAAGTTAGGAGCCCTGGGAGAGCACAACAGATTTTCATCTTTCCAGCCCTGACAGTCTTTCACGCATAAATATCCTCCCAGCCCTGCTTCCCCCCTCCCCTGCCCTCACCCTGCTCCGCAGGCAGCCCACGTCGGCTCCCGCTGCACCGGGGCAGCAGCCCGGCAGCTCCGTGCCGGAGCGGGGCCGGAGCTCTGCCCGGCTGCTCCGGGTCTCGGCGCCCACGCTCCACACCCGGCACCACCACCCAGAGCCCCGACCCACCACGGCAGCCTCTGCCCTGGGAGCGTCCTCTGAAGGGAGGCTTCCCTTTGGCTGGGATAGGGATCTTCGCTTTTGGGGTTGGGTTTTTTTTTCTGAAGTAGGAGAAAGTGCCAACACCTCCTGGCCTCTCTGCGGCCTGAGAAGTGGCACACGAGGATTGCTGGGACTGGCAGGCTCGCCAGCGTCGCTGCCTCAAAATCCCCGGAACGGGCATCCCTTACATGCCATTCCAACCGTTTCCCTTCTTTCACAAAGGCCCTTGCTGCCGTGCAAGTGATGTGGGCAGAAACCCCGCAGACCTGCAGGCCCCAAGGTCTGTCAATGAACACCTTGCAGAGCTCAACGCTCAGCTTGCAAAATTTTCACATTTCTAGTTTTTCTAGCTTTTCAGGCCAGAGGACGGCTCCGCTGGCGCTGAGCCTGACTCCCCGCACAGCAACGCAGGCAGGCGTATTCCAGCCGCTGGTGCCCACCAGGGACCCCGGCCGAGGGAAGGCACATCTTCTCAAACCCACCAAATTCACGAGGGAGGGTCCCTTGACAACTTGCTCCCTTGAAAACTGCATTCCCCATTCCAACCGTAAACACAAGTCAAAGGTGTAATTTTGCTGACTTCGGCCCAGAGGTACTGTAACTCTTGTTGAGCTTTTAGCCATTAAAACTGCCTAAAAGCGAGTGCAATTAATAGGCTGTGACCAAATCACTGCTCAGTCTCCTCTCTGAGCTGCTTTATTCTCTCACTCGCAGCTCTCCTCTGAAACCTCTGCCGTTCCCCACCTTTAAAAGTGGCAGGACCGTGGCTGGGTGCATGCTACTAGCACTCACCACAGAACTGCACGAAGTCCCAGCTTCCACAGGTTTGTACCTTCATGCGTTGGAAGCCATTTTCAGAGACGTAGCGGGTTGCTGCTACCCTGCAAGCCTGCTCTCACCTTCTTTTGATGCAAAAGCTTGCTTTTCAACTCAAACACATGTTGATAACTCTACTCCTCTCTAACAACCATGTTCAGATTAATTTCTGTGACCAACCTTCATCAATATTTATTACCCTGCAAAACTTCACAAATGGAAGTGGTGATAAAACTTGCAGGTAATGATTTTATAATTTCTTTCAGATGGCTGATAAAATATTGAATACTACTGGGCTCACAAGCAGTCTCAAAGGGATGTTACCAGAACCGCCATGACAAACTGATAAATTTCCCATTAGCGAGGAAGTGGCAAGATTCACCAGCGAGCTGTTGCAGCCTACAGCGCACGTGCCAGTTTGAGTCCTTGCACATGGCATTAATATTTATGCCAAAGAGGAGTGTGGCTAAAAGTCAAACGCCTAATCCTTCCCCAGCCCGAAGCCTGTGAGCACTGCTCTGCCGCCCAGCAGGAACAGACCTCTGGGTATACTACAGGAATACCAAGTTTGAACTTCAACGGTATTGCGCAGTATTTCCTTGATAAAGGATAGGACAGTCTATCGAAAGGAGCAACGGTTGCTCTTGAAGACAGCAACTCTTAAGGGATGACAGAGCAGGGCACAGATATTCCTTGCCTTTGAATCCACTTGGACTGCTGAACGGGACTCGTAGCTCCTTCCAAGGACCACTCTGTGTTCCTAAAGCGTACTCGCCACAGGCTCCCTATCGGACAGGAGTGGTGCATAGGCCGTGAGGTTTTTTTTTTTTAGTACTGCAGCTGGACACAAGCAGAATACTGAAAACTATATTTCCAGGTGCTTCGCTAAAATGACATCTACTATTTCTTTGCTCTGCATCACAACTTCCAGTCATCACAGCTCAACCGATGCCCTGGTACAGGGGGTTAGATTAACAAATCATCAGACTGGCTTCCTACGCTTTCTCCATTTTCTGTCTAATGCTATTCCGGTGTCCGACAGGAGGGAAAACCTTTGCAGCTGATGAATGCAGACAGGCTGATATTAAGAACTGTGGAAGTTTTGTCAGCAAGAAACCATCAGGCTATCAATGCAATATTGAAGAGAGAACACCTGGAGCTCTCCCGAGCTTTTACAAGAGCACAGCCATGGCAAAGTGAATCCCCCCGTCAATATCATGCTGCCAAAGAGAAATATTCATCATTACTACTTCAACCTGGAAAGATGAAGCACTGTTGAGAATACGGGTCTTGTCTGCCTTGTAAATTTGATATCGGCGCTAGACAAGACAGTTTGCGTCTTTTCTCATTCTCCCCATTTACGCAAGTCGCTTTCTTCACAATGGAATTACATATTTTGTTTACAGATATGCTAGCGGGGCATCCTAAACTAAGGACAAACGGCTCGGGGAAAAGACGTACAGGCGGGTCCTGGCAAGTCGTCTGCGTCTCTGCTCACGACGGGGGTGAGAGCCCGGGGGACGTGCTCCCAGCCAGACCCAACAGGCAGCTTTGCCCATCTGTGCCAAACCCCCCCCGCCGCACTGCCCGCTTCTTCCCTTGCCCGTGCACGGCAGAGGCATTCGTTTTCACTGGGAGCTACGTTGGAGGCACTGGCTTTGGGGGCTAAGTAAAGGAAGGGGGGGAGGAGCGTTCATCAGCAAAACCAAAACCAGCCAGCAGCCAGAAACACGGCAGGTTTGTCAGATGGCTCCGGTAAGCCAAATTTATACTTCTCTCTTAGCAGACGTTAATCTAAGTCAGAAAGATAACAGACTGCCACGCAATGGGGAAACGAGAGCAGGTCTGCGTTTTTCCCATCCCCGGTTTACCGTCAGGCGTGCTCTGGCACCGCTGGGAGAAGGCAGGGAGCAGGGGAAGGTGCGCACATGGCACAAGGCTGCAAAGGGACCGGAGAGCACAAAGACAGAGAGAGAACCGTGTTTCATCCTGGTACACCTGCTGCTTTCCAGCGAGAGGATAAAGCGCTTGCACATCAAGAGACAGCTTGAGATGTTGGCGCAGTAAGGAAATTCAATGACTTTCCTCATAGTCTGGCTCACAGAAAAGCGTCCCACGTACAAGTGGAGAAGATTTGCCAGGAGCAGCCTCCTCTTTGGAGTCCCGACCTGAAAGCTGCCTGATGTATTACCCTCTGCCTTGCTTAATACTCCTACAAATTCCTCCAGGCCTGTCACTGTTATTCTGCATTATTTTTACACTCCTCTTCTGCAGCACAAGTTTAATGAGAAGCGCGACTTCAACTAACGTGTTCCCCAGAGAGAAAGGGTCAATGCACGTGTGCGAAGAATTTCTGATCTGGTTATGCAGGAAGGAAGGGATCTCCTCTGACAACTTCTGACTGCACAGAAAAATTAATTCCCCTTTCCCCCAGAAGTTCATCATGAGAAAGCTACTATATCAAATTGTTAATGATTTTGCAGGCACCAAATCAGTGTTGCTGAGTGAAATCTCACTCTCATAACTTCGCTTTTAATGAAAGACCGCAGATGTTGGACTATATTTATATTACAACTTGAGAAATGTTTCATCTTTTAGGCTTCATCTATGCGGTTCATTTACGTTGACCTCAATATCTGAGCTAATCTGCACAAATTTTCAATTCTACTCGTTCGCAGCAGCCAAGACAGTCTCTGTGCCAAAACTCGAATACAACCAGCTACCCTCTACGGGACAAGCCCACAACAGCCCTGTTGCTCACTGCTGAAGCAGTTTTCATGACTTCTTTAATAACTGTGACTGGAAACAAAGGGCCGGCATAAACCAGAAAGCCTCAGACCTGGCACCCTGGGTTTCTGGGACGGACAGCTTGCAGCGAGCTGCCGCCCAGCCCTACGCCAAGGGAGCCCAAGGCACAGGGCGCTGCACCGGGACCAGATCAAGCCCGGTACGCGCCACAAAACCCCAGCCTCGACCACCAACACGCCGCCAGAAGCTTGTGTTAGGAGAGCTTTTAGGCTTCGGGAGAACCCCCGGCGTCCTTCGCTTCGCTCTCTCTTGCATGTGCCAGCGCGCGCCGTGGCTCTCAACCGGAAAGCGGGACGCCAGACGATGCGTAACCGCAGCGCGCGGATGCGCGGCAGCGCTGGGGATTCGCTGCGTGCCGAGGGAGGAGAGTCCTGCTCTCACGCTTCGGTACTCCCGTTACCGCAGAGCCCAGACTGAGGGATTAACCATGTTCTCGAACAAGCTTTTTTGCTCTCTGCTGCTGCTTCAGCTGCTCAGAGCCCAGCACGTGCCCCGCAGACCCACCGAGGTGCCCGCGGCTCGCGCGTTCGCACCAAACCGGCCCGCTGCTGCCGACGAGCTTTGCGCTCTCTGTGCTGCCAGCCAAAGCCTGACCCCGCCGCAGCCGGCACCGAAACTCCGTTGACATCCAAGCGCGCAGGCTCCGGCACGGCGCGCGGGCCACGGCAGGCAGCGCGCGTGGGAGAGGGGTGCTCAGCCGCGCGGTCTGGGCGAGGGCACAGGCTGCACCGGCAGCTACAGCCGTCCGAGCTCCCGGTGCCCCGAGAGCAGCAGCACCGAGGTGATCCGGTCGGCTTCCAGCCACTGACTTGAACTTCGCTGTTCTATTTTTGTTTGGCTTGCCCTTAAATGCAACCGAAGAATCCCATTATTCCAGGTAAAATGAATCTTCCTTTCGTACTTAGATACTGAACTGATAAAGCTTAAAACCATTCTGCTGAAAACCATAAACTCAGCTTCTGTTCCATTCAGCTCGTGCAAGCCTGAGGCAACCTGATATTATTACGGAGGCTATTTGCATAGGAAGAAATTTTTCTTTTGATTAAAAAAAAAAAAAAAAGCCTTTCTATATTTCTTGGTCTGCTTGTGGTAGAGGGAACTATGGCAGTTTCATCACTATCCAATTATCCAAATACCTGAAACACAGCACCATGGGAGCTTGCAAGAAGTCTGGCGAATACATTAGTGAACCACCTACTCTGCATCGCTGGATGCACAAAAAGCACTAAAAAGACACCGAAATAGTCCGTTCTTACTGAGCTCCTCAGCAAGCAGACACAAGGTTTTCAGATATAAAGAGAACTTCTAACGCAGCAGGTGAATGACAGGAGAGGTCTGGCCTCTGTGCCCAGGGATGCCGTCGGTGCGTACGAAGCAGCCCAGCAGAGAAGAGCACGCCTTTGGTCCTGGCTGCTGCTTCTTGCAGAACGGAGGTTACTGGTTCATGCAGTGCTGCCTAGGAAATCCTTGGCAGGCTCCAGGGCACATCCACTGCCTCAGGTTTGGATTCCATCACACTTTTGGGAAGTGCTCACTCCAACCGTTTTGCTGAGCCTCTCTATAATAACCACATCTCCCTCCTGCTACTTAGATGATTAATGGCTGGATTTGATTGAAAACCTGGTGCCGTGCCCCGTTTTCCCAAACCTCCCTGTCAAGAAACCTTATTCTGCTATTTTGAGAGGAGACCTCACCTTGCTGCCCATGCCATTAATTGAGTAACTATCAGTTCCAATTTATTCCACATGGCTACAAATTAGATTTCAGCTGGCTATTTCCAAGCCCCGCTTCAACACAACCTTATAAAGCTGTGTCCCTTGGCCGATGCCACTTGTCAACCTGCATCTGTTCTTGGTGCTTTAAAAGACAACAAAGCCAGAAACCCGCCAGCCTCTTAATGAACAGAACCCAATACGTTTGGCTTTGCTCTTTTTGAGTTTATCGTTCCTTTAATGAAGACAACCAGGCTTGGTATTTAGGAGGCTCAGCCTGTCCACCTGCATCCTGCAACTCTCTGTTTAGAGCAGAGATACAGCAGGAAGTGAAAAACTGCTCTCAGAAAACCCAGCAGCATCAACAGTCTCTCAGAACAAAATGCCTTAAAAACCAACGTGTGCAGAAATAATTACTTGCTTGCAGTTAATGCATCGAACTGCGCTTGCAATGCCACTTACTGCTCACTTGTCTGGGTTGCTCCCCGTGTCAACGGAGACATCCATGCAAGGAAATTCCTCTTACCTGAGGAATTATCACTTGGAGAGAGAGGTCTTTTAATACATTCCCCAGAACCACAACTCTTTAGCAGCAGAGCTTGCCGAGCTTCTGAAGAAAGCCACGTTCTTAGGAAATCCTACATTTTAATTTAAAGGGGCTTATATTCTTAAATTCTTTTATATTCCCAAACTTCTACCTAATCTTGGAGCAACTTTATTTCTGTCTGCTAAGGACATCTTCATGAATGTTTCTTTTTTGGCACCTGTGCCTTCATCATTATACTTGTATTGCCATGGTCATGTGTAACTCGGTTTGCTCTCCTCATCAGACAGCACTTGCTGGGAAGATCCATCGGGACCTGCAGGTCGGGTCTGATAAGGTACCCACGAGAGACAGCGGAGGACACCCACTGCAGAGTGAGAAGTGGAGTCCATGTGTTGGAGGTGGAAGATTTACTTGCCAGCAGTCCTTGCTTAATAGCAGCTGGCCTCCATGCACTCTCTTCTAAGCCTGCTAGGTTGACCTGGTCAGGAAGGTGCCCAGGTTCCTGATTTGATAACTCCTACGTTATTCTGATGGGAAACGGAGGGAGACAGAATTCGGACAACCATCAGCGAGTTTCTTTAGAAGCGTCTCAGCGCTGATCGGTGGCAGAGCATAGCATGAATACTTTTAACAGAAATGCTGCATCTCTGACTTACTTGTTTTTATACTCACTAGAGAATGCTGAATTTTTCTTGGTGTAAGAGCTCTAAACGTCCTTTGAGGAATGAAAATATTTGCGAGGGAAGAGAAGCCATGAAACTCACTGCTGCATCCTTCATGTAAATTAATCACAACACTGAATTTGCACGGCATGTTTCCCAGCAAGGACTGAAAGAAGATGCAACTAGGGAAACCACTGCCAAGTGCAAATCTTACCTGGTCAGAAGAGGCAGGAGGTGTTTGTTTAGAATACACTGTCGAGGGATGTGGTGAGTTACAACACAAAGTATTTCATCCACTGTTTGCGATACACTTAAGGATACCCCTCCCGAAATGACATGAAAGTACTGACTGACTGGGTGACTGGAGGATTTCCGCCAAGCCAGGTCTTCCCACTCCCTTCAGAACAAATCCAAATGAAATCCCAGATCTTTCACTGTGATTTCGTCATCTTTTTGCAAGCTGCCAGCAAACCTTGCACCTCGCTATCTGGCGTGAGGCCCACGGCCTCTCCCCAAATCCCTGCAGGACGACGCTTTCCACTCGCATCCCTGCTACGGATTGGGGCAGAAGAATGCCATTCCAGGCTGTAACGCAGAGCCTCTGGCAGCAAGGGCTCCTGAGAGCGAACTCCCCAGCCCAGCAACGGGCATCTCCAGTGCAGAGTTCAAACCGTTGTTCTGCGATTGTGGACTGACTTCATTCCTACTACAGTATAAAAATTAATAACAGTAAAATGTCACGATCGTCTCGCACTAATTACACCTCTAATGAATAATTAGCTGTGGACACATTTGACATTTTTGGTCATTAATTTGAGCAAGTGTTTTAAGCCTTGAACAAAACTGCTCTGCGACTGCGACTTGGTGCTGAGCAGCACAGACCTACGGCATCGATGCCCACACCGGATGGAGAGTGCCCGCCAGCCCCAGCTCCTCTTCCCTGCAAACCAGGCGACCTTCTCCACGGCGGGAAGGGCCCAGCAGCAGCAGCAGCACCTCGTGCGGAATCCATCGGAGTGGCCGAGCTGCTCTGTGCCTGCCAGCGCCGCGGTGGTCAGTGGAAAAAGTATGATTTAGGAAGGGAATTTCTGCACACCACCTCTTTGCGCCAAACGTGGATATTTAGACGTGAAGCTGCGAGGAATATTCTTTCCTAAACGTGCCGGGAATTTGGTGTAAAGCAAGACTTTAATTTTCCGTTATAAGCTGTAGCTGTTTTTTGGTGACAAAATCATTATACAAAAAGGGGAAGAAGGCAGAACTCTGCATCTTACATATGCATGCATGTGTATAAACACACATCTCTTTCTCTGCCTGGCTCAGGTTTTTACTGCCTCTCGGCCTCCTTTCCCTCCAACTCCACCTTTACGGTTTTATCTGTAAGGTCTCAGGAATGAAGGAAAATTAAGATGGGAGCAAATCTCTCCGAGAGGGTAGAGATGAACTCTGGAGCAATTTGGTTCAAAGGTTGCAACAGACACCCACAGTTAATGAACAAAACACATCTCATATATAGAATGAAGGGACATATAAAAAGGTCACGGAAGGCCAGAATTAGCACCGGATTGAGCGCTAAAACCGAGACAGAAAGCAACAGATGTTTCCCTCCTAATTTACTCCATTAGGATCTTCTCCAGATAACATGCAATGTTGCTTGCTAATGAAGCATTTCCATCTTCTTGCTGTATAGCTCATAAATAAGCATCCCTGAGGTCAGAGGCAGGAACACAACCGCTCCTCCTGGGCAGGCTTTGTCTAAGTCTATAAAACTTATTTTTTGTCAAAGAGAAAATAAAAATCTGTTTCCAACGTCACAAGTAGTTCTGACACAGCTTAATTAACTCCTCTTGCTGAGTCACCTTTCTTGAACAGTGATGCTTTAACCTCACGGTGAACCCCAGTTTCCTTACGCTTGTCAAAATGAATCTCCATGTTATGGACAGCTGCGTATACACTAGGTATATTGATTTTTAAGCTACAAGAGCAAGCTGCAACACCCCTAAATAACAAAGTATTTTACCTCCTACCTTGCCACTCCTGATATTTTGTACTAATTGGAAGAAACACCCCAAACTGGCGCTACGCGCCAGACGTCTCAGCCCTCCATCCCCGCCGCCGTGTCAGCTGGGAACAGCCCTGGACTGCAGGCTGCGGTGAATAAATAACCTGCAGGACCAGGGTCAGCAATGAAACCCGCTTCCCTGTCGCTGCCCTGGCCGGCCGCGAGCGCGTCTGAGAGCCGCAGTGGTCCAGCAGGCCTAAAATTTGGGAATTACTGCCTTAGAGAGGGTGTTTTCCATCTCTCCAGCCTGTGAAATAGGACCCGAGACTGACACCTACGGCAAGCAGAGGTGCGATGCCGCGAGCAGACGGTCTCTCTGGGACAGAAATCTTCCCGAGCGCAAGCCGAAGGAGCACTGCCCGCGTCTGCTCGGATGGCCCTTCCAAGGCAGCTTAGACAGACACACGCCTCCCCATTGCACTACAGCTTAATTATAATGCTCTTGCAAAGAATTTCAATTTTTCCTACCATGGGAGCGAACTCCGTAATGAAAAGGCTTTATTAAAACGAAATGTAAAACACGGTATTAATTACTGAGGCTGTGCAGGTGTGTTCCGGAGCAGTCTAGCTCCGCGCGTGTTGCAGGGAGCCAGATTAGGGGTTAGCTGCGGCGAAACACCCCTATCACGGCGCGCTGCGAAGTTCCCTGTCATTACATCTTACACCTGTAACATTATGTTGTTCCTCAGGTTTGAATCCAGACGAGAAATCCTGAGGAGCACCTGGGGAAGAGGTGGTAAAAACGTGCTCCCTGCAGTAATGCAATACGACTTTTAAACCAAAACCGGCCCGAGACGCGTTCTTGCCACTACGGCGCCCGAAGAGAGATCTGATCGGGTGCCTCTTGCCAGGCAGAATTTCGGAGTGAGAATTAACGCGGGCCGACAGCACTAAGGTTAGAAGGCCTTAACAGATGGAAAAACCGCAAGCTTAAAGACAGGCCTATCCGACGCTGAGGTTAAAACTCACGCAGACTGAAAGCCAGCGAGAGCCAAAATGTCACGAAAGATGCATTTAGCTGCAGTTAGGTTAACGCCAACTTGCAGACTGTGGGGGTTTTTTTTGTTTTCTTTACATTCAGACTGAATCTGTGTCCTCCATTATTTGCCTGTTTGAAACCACTTCTGTGCTGATGACTGAATTGCACTTATAAAGACATATTCACAGTCGTGTGATGGCTGCATATAGCGCGGGGCCACAAATAGCCCCTTTTTGTTTTCTTTTGACAGGAGCGCTTGCAGCACTGTGGAAAGTTATTCTTCATTTCAGCTAGCTTATTTGTTGAACGGTAGCAAATTATACGGCAGCAGGTGTGAGCATTATGCAAGGCTATTAAAAGGAGGCTGTTGGTATCTTATTCATATGTCAACGAAAGAGAACCTACTGATTATATAGATTCAAAGGCGCATAAGCACACAGATAATACTGGAGGTATAGCCTGTGTCGCAAATCCGTTTTCAGGGTTTCTTTGTTGTAGAGCGGAAATATTTATGGACAACTGTTACTGCGCAGGCTAGATACCCCTTGGTGAGTAAGAATGGCCCTTACGATTAATATTGCTACCAGCTCATCAGTCCGAGTGAGCAAAAGCCATCAGCAGATCCGTTAGCTTCTGCCCTTAAAAAGGCTGCATCCTGCCTCGTTCCTCCAGCTCCAGAAAAACCGGCCCCGGACGGACAGAGCGCGGCGTCACGGGGCGTTCGGGAGAGGAGCACCCCTCTTGGGCAGGGACCCCCGCACGCCCCGGCACCCCGACCCCCTCCTCCCGGGGCGGATGCAGCCTGTCCTGCCGCCAGCCAGCGTTCCGAGCGCGCCCTCCCCACGGGCAGCAGCTTTGCTCCGGCCATCGGAGAGAGTCTGGAATTGCGTCCCTGCCTGTTACTCCTTAACCAGCACCCCGTCTCAGCGCAGGGAGCAGGCTGGCAAACGGGGAGAAGTAAAGCTGCTCGGGCTGCCAGAAAGGGAGCCTTTCCTAACTTCCCAGTGCTTAACGTTGAAATTAAAAGTTAGGATAAACATATACCAATTTTTAATGTGACTGTGCAGACCTCTGCGTATCAATGTACACACAAACCATGCTCTGTTTTGCTTGTAAAAAATACATGCAAATGCATCCTCTGCATGGCTGAGATGCAGCTGTTACATTCTGAGGCTCCGCATACAGTGAATTTTTATGGCTGAGCTATAAACCTCTGAAAAATGAGGTTTATAATAGAAACCCTGACACCCTCTAAAATATAGCAGCACTATTGGGTGCTGCTGTAATACGGCCCTAATTTATAAACCACGGAGGAATCCTGTTCCATTTTGAAAGTTACACACAGTAATCTAGAAAAAGGGTAAACCACGAGGAAAAATGGTCATGCTGTCTGTGAGCTATAGCGTCTAGTCCAACCAACAATTCAAAAATCAAGTAGGATGCCACAATATTTAGGCCATGCGCTGAATCCTGGACTGTCACAAAATAAAAACATGGCGTATCCTAGGATGGTGGTGTATTTCATGAAGCCACGTGCCATTTCCCATGCCTCTGGGCAGTATTTTTCAAGGGACAATTTGATACGAGAACACTAGAAGTAAAGAAAAAAAAAAGACTAGAGAAACACAACCCAAACCCTCCAGTTTTGCGTGACATGATAAATGTTTTTGCAAGAGGACTTCAGTGTACTCCCATTTAAATGAAAAAAGTGGCAAAGCAAGCAGATCGTTTACTCACAGGAGACAAAAGTTCATCACTAAATGCTCGGAAAAAGCTTTTGGTGCCTTGAGCCTCCCGTTCTGCGCTAAAATGTATTGAGGAGACGGTAATTCACGTGGACAGCACTCTGTCTCACTGCTTGCAATGCGCTTTTCCGCAGTACGCCGGACCAGAAACCTGTTAGTAACAACCCTTACGGTAACCCTGAAATGCTAAGCAGAGGTTTCAGCCTTGGGATTTATGTTTTGAGAGTCCCTTTGTGCCTCTTTGGTCATCGTTGACCTGGGACACCTCTCCCGGTGTGGAGCAGGAGGAGGGAGCCGGACAAACGGCCCTCTAATAAAGCGACACTCGCTTGCAGTTTTGGGAAAGAAACGGGAACCTTTTGGCGCAACGGTCAGAAATCAAGGCGGCGAGCAAGGACTTCATTCATCACTGTCACTTGCTTCAAAGCCTGGAAAAAAGTCGCTTCTCCCCTACACATCAGAGTCAGGTGCTGGCATCACCCCTCTTACTCACACTGCAGGGATGTTACTCCCCAGCGAGACACAAGACTTCAGGGGCTCACAGCTGTCTGGTTTACCCCAAAATTTTCACCGTGGCTCTCCCGGATTCCTCTCCTACTTCACCTAAATGGTCTCCTTTTGCATGTTGGGCATGAAAGGAGAATAAATCCAGATTTATTGCACTTTTCCTGCTAAAACTATTTCCCAGTAGACTTGCTATAAATCAGGTGTACCATATTCTTGTCGGCCACATCACCGCCCACCAGCGCAGTAACGTTTTACCTCCGGCAGACCTTGCCCCCCTACTCAAGTGAGCCCTAAGCCCTCTGGGCTCTTCATTAGCAAAAACCGTGGATTTGCCTGCAGAAAAAGCCGACAGCAGCAGCCTTCAGCAGCACTCCACGCAGCTGTGCCTTCCCCCGAAAACTTCACTGGCAGGCATTGCAGAAACGCTCCGGGCAGCACTGAGATGCTGGGATCCGGGCGCGAGAGGGGCTGAGCTCTTCGTAAACCGTTAGCAGGCTAACGAGGGCATCTGCACAAGGAATAGGCACTAAAACTGAAACTAGATACAAAATAAATATCCCAGAGCTGGATTTCTTAAAAAAGATTCTGCTGAGCTATAGTTCCACATCAAATTTTTATTGAATACATTTTCTACTGAGAATTTGTGCACTAAACCCAGTCAAAATCAGATGAGAGGAGTATAAATTTCATGTGCAGTTTTCACTGCAAATATCCTTCAGGAGAAAAAGCAAAAGCACTTTTTAATCAAGCCCACCCCACATCCTCTCCTTCCCTTCCCCTGCAACACGAACGGCAGGCTGGGAATCTGAGCCCACGCAACCCCGGTCCGCGAAGCACCAGAGGCAGCGGGAAGCCTCGGCAGGAGGGACGCTCCGCCTGAAGGTCACAGCGAGGGGGACAGATCATCCACCCTCCGCCATGCCGAAAGACGGCGCCTAGGTCTGCTTCGCGTATAGGAAAGCTACGAAGAAGCTGACACTTTACAGCAACCGATGATCTTAACTCATGATACCAATTCGTCTGATTTCAGCAAACCACCGTTAAAACTCAAACTTGATACTGCTTCTTTCCCCAAACCCAGAGTTGCCCCTGCAAAAACTACAGCGGTCACATTATTTCCTGAGACCGTAATGGATTTCATGTTTGGTTCTACAAAACCCCCAAATAGGGTTGAGCTCCCTGAAGGACAATGTTTCTCACTGTATGAGCAAGATTATGGGTAACTTTGAGCTTGGAAAGACTCTAGGATCTAAAATGGTATTACAGACAGAAAAGCTACTGTAAATAACTTCTTTTAGCAGCTTCCCAGCATCCAACAGCTGTCACCTCTTCTTCCCCCTGATGACTACCAGGTGAGCTTGGAAAAAACATCTTTTCTCAAAGGTTTCCAGACTTGCCAGCATAATGTAAATATAAAATGGGTCTAAAAATCCAGCACCTTTCAGAACTCAAGTGGATCTTGGCCGGTGCATTGTCCTAGATGCTCATATGGCTCTAGTCATCCCTGGCATATTTAGTTACCTGGGCTCCTGAGAAGAAAATTACACTGAAGAAAAGGTCAATAAATGGCAGGCAGGAGATGACATCCCGTAATAGTTCTAATTACTGTTTATCAGAGTGCCTCACTGCACAGGTAGCAGGTTACAGGACATATTTGCTGTATTTTTCCATGAAAAGAGGAACATGGCTACACGATTCAGGGTTGATACTATGAAACGTATGGTTTCCTCCACCGATGCTGCTTTATTACAGAAAGCCCAGCGCAGTTACATCGCCTCCACGGAAACAAGTGACCTTGAAAGATGTTGCATTCATTTTTCTTTCTGCATATTTTTGTGATGGATTTAACGTTCAATAAAACCGAAAGAATAGCAGCATTTGAGGCTCAAGCTATTTGTGCAAGTGCCAAGCACTGCAGGAGGAGTTCAGGGCTGATTTCTGCACCTCACTCAACCCATTCTCAGGAAAACTGATGTCGCAGCTCCATTCTCTTCACTGTCAGCCAAGAAGGGGTTTTATTTGCTATATGGATTCTTTTTCCCACAAAGTTTTACACTATGCATGTCAGGCAAATTCCTAGCAGGACAGATGCATGAAATGCAAAAGCACGAGATGAGCAAAATTTGACCAATGTGTTTCAGAAAGGCAACAGCTCTCCAAAGTATGAAAAATCTATATGTGGACACTATAAAGAGAGACTTTTTTGTGTCCACAAGGACCATGCCTCCATACTGGACTGGTTGAAGCACACTATGATGGGTTGACCCTGGCTGGGCGCCAGGTGCCCACCAAAGCCGTTCTGTCACTGCCCTCCTCCGCTGGACAGGGGGGAGAAAATATAACAAAGGGCTTGTGGGTCGAGATAAGGACAGGAGAGAGCACTCACCAATTACCGTCAGGGGCAAAAGAGACTCAGCTTGGGGAAATTAACTCAATTTATTACAAATCAACTGGAGTAGGGTAATGAGAAATAAAACCAGATCTCACAACACCTTCCCTCCACCCCTCCCTTCTTCCCGGGCACA
>JANZLQ010000001.1:304964-351285 GCA_026212715.1 Elanus axillaris
ATCTCCTCCCCCTCCTTCTTCACTGACCTTGGTGTCTGCGGAGCTGTTTCTCTTACATGTTCTCACTCCCCGGCTGCCATTTCTCTCCCTGTTCCCCAACTTCTTTCCCTGCTTAAAATGTTATCACAGAGGCGTTACCACTATCGCTGACTGGCTCAGCCTTGGCTGGCGGCGGGTCCATCTCGGAGCCGGCTGGTATTGGCTCTGTCGGACACAGGGGAAGCTTCCAGCAGCTTCTCGCAGAAGGCACCCCTGTAACCCCCCCGCAACCAAAACCTTGCCGCACAAACCCAATACACACATTCTGATGCTTGGCTGAACCACATGTGATGAAGGTCCTCTTTGCACTCTAAAAGCACTACGGACACAAGCTCTGTACGTTAAAGCCAGTCAAATCCCTAAGGAAGGTGGCTCAAGTGTAGGTTATAGAGAGAAACAAGCACAAGTGTTCTGAGTCTGTAAATAAAGGCTGCGATTTCGGAGCCATTGATGCCGGCTTTTAAAGAGCGCCAGGAACAAATATAAATGAAGAATGGTGAAAATCCCAGCAGTCTCCTCTTTCCCTTTCCCAGCAGAAAGCACCTGCAACAGCTTGCTGAATTATAAATGGTGATGATCACAAGCACCAAGCAAAAGGGCAGCTGAGGGAGGTGGTGTGCATGCTGTCCCTCTGGCCAGGACAGCACCGGGAGCCTCTACCGTGCGTGGGGAAGGCTGGGAACGGCCATTCGATTCTTCCATATAATGCTGGGCACGTGGCTCTCGCTGCTGCAGCATCCCTGTAGACCCACCTACTTCCTGCGCCCCGGCGTGGGACGAGCTGCCCGCAGCTTCGTTCGGAAGTTTAGTACGTGCTGCAATATTATTTTGCAGGTTTTCGTCTGTGCTGCAACATCCTTGCACGTCTCCTGCTGGCAAGTGATGGACCGACGCTGCCAAAAGCCTTCCTTCGGGTGAGAGCTCTCCCCAGCAAAAAGCAGCAAGTACCTTAAGCCTAAAGGCAGATTCAGGTCATGCAGACTGATCGTATTTTCTGAATTTCCTCCCCTGACAATGCGATAGCTATTCCGTACTTAGAAAACTGTCTTGTTACAGGTGGCCTGATCAGGTCGGTCAGAGTGTTTAACAGCCGTTGTTACCAATAAATCCAGTACTGGCGATGCCAGCCGAACATATTCTCCTAACAGGAATACTGTCCTGCACATCCCTAAGGACTGCGGGCAGACAATACTTAAACGCACGTGCTATGCGTGCAGCGCTGGGTCGCAGGAAGACTGACCATCACCTGGGCTGTCCTCCTGAAGTACATTATTTTCACTTGCCACAAGGGGACCAGAAACACCTTCAACCTTTCTCGGGAATCTTTTGCAGTATTTGGTTGTAAAATGAGGACAATATGAAGACATACTCAATCCAACAGACCTGTTTTGTGCTGGTTATATTATCGGGAAATCTAATTTCCTGGGAAGAGGCCATCCCATTTTACAGAGACTAAACTGATAAAAACCTCAACCTCTATTTTACTCTATCTAAATTGTGCTTTCTTTACTGCTGATGGCTAACAACTCCGGTGCGAGCTAGCAGACTGTCATACGACATACGTCTTGCAGCAGCGAGGAGCAGATGCAAACTGGCTGACATTTAACTGGAACAAATGCACGATAAGAAAAATCTTGCCCTTTTTCCTTGACACAGAAAATGATGCCCTGAGGTACGATGCCTGTTCAGGAGGGAAAGCCATTTAGGTCGTTCTCCTCCGGCTTCTGCCCCTTCAGCAATATGTTAAAGAAAACCATCAAACGATCTCACAGAGGACTAAAACTGGTCTGCGTACACTGTTCCCATGGCTTTGGATGTGGGCGCATCATTTTATAGCACAGACCATAAACTCTGGACCGTTTTTAATAACCTTTACTGACTTTCACTAAGGGTAGCGTACCATCTGTATGTTCACATACGTGACGGCTGCTTTCCCGTCCGTCGGTCTGACGTGAGACATCCTCATGGAGCGTGGACCAGTGAGATGGATGCAGTGATAAAGGAGGCGGCCGCGGGAGGTGACTGGGACAGAGAGTCTTCGTGCCCGCGGGACAGGGCAAGACAGACGGGGCATCATGGTTTCATTAACCGGGGGCAGGCGGCAGCAGCGCAAGACATCAGTGACAGCTGAAGGCAGCCCCTCAATAGAAAGGGAATAGACAGATAGTCCTTCAGAAATGAAAGATGATTTTGAGAATAAAAGCAACCGGGGTAATAAGTGAGGCGTTCACGCAGGCAGAAGGACAGCAAGAAAAGCATTCAAAACTGCAGACACCTGGGAAGTGATTTATCCAAAACACTTCTTAAAGCATGCCCTAACAGATCAAATACAAAAGGGGGTAACTCACTGCAGGCCAAGACACTGCATATTAAAAAGAAAAAAATATCCTGCGTTAGAAGGAGATACTTCAGCCTTGGCAGCATCTGCTACAATTCCTCCGCTGCCCACGCCAAAATGAACTCCAGATCTCTAAACTCAAATTGTAATTTGCTTTACTACAGAATTTCCAACCCAATCCTCAATTATGCCTCTCTGGCGAGGGTGAAACTTCAGCCAACGGTATAATACATTCATGGACACCTGCAGACCTAATAATTGACCAGGGAGGATGTGGATGAGATCAGCAAAATTGCTGCATTGCTACTGCAAGCCTCAGTGTCCTACACCAGGAAACAGCTTTGCTACTGCAAGGTGCATAATTTAATAAACCATTAACTCAAACCTGAGGTGAAGTAAATTCAGCGTATTATATATTTCAAAATAGCATTAGAATTCAATTTAAGTGTCACCAAAAGCCTAATCCTCAGTATACAGAGCATATTAATAAGTGTCTTGGAGCCTGTGGTTTGATTTAATTTCCAGCTGAGTTGTGCTGTCGCATGACTGCGATCCCTGCCGCGAGGATATCTCGGTGATAGCATCGCTGGTCCCACCCAGAGCAGAATGGGAAAGATGCACGGTCCCGCTTCCCGGGGTCTTCCCGGGTGAACAGGTGGGCCTGCGCTCAAGGAAAAGCGATCCGGTTCCAGTCGCATCGCTTCAGGGTGCCACTGTTGGGGTGTTGGTGTTCCCCAGCGATGGCAGGGTCCCCAGGCTCCCCCGAACCAACCCTGCTGTCGGTTCCCTTTGTAGCCATGGGGGCAAAAGGCATTTTTGATAAGGCAGCTGCTCCTGCAAAAGCCGCTGGGAAGGGGCAGAGGAAAGGCTCTTGGCGTAAGGCTGGCGTCACATCTGCCTGGATTTTGCATGTAGTGTGGCCGCTGGCTCCGGCGGGGGCTGCCCCCCCATCCCTGCCATGCCGACGGCACACGGCAGGACTGCGGCGACCCTAGAGCGACGGAGACGCTGCTTTCAAACCCCCAAGTCAGGTGGAAAGCGCAAATGGTGCGTCGTTTCCACCAAGAGCCAAAAGCCTCAACTCTGCTTTCTGGTTTTTGTGGAAGTCAGCCACGTTTTGGACTTTTTGACGTCGCCCCTGTACTAACTCCTCTGGATTAGCAAGCCAGGCACGTCCCACAGCAGTTTGGGAAACGCATCTCTTCTATAAATGACAACAGATTATTTAAGCAACAACTAAAGCACTCTGACTGCTTTTTAGCTTGCTCGCATTAACGTCAGTCTCCTCATATATCTAGGGAACGAATCCGGGATTTTCTCTAAAATGGTGGAGAGTGATACAAAAATAGCAGACTACTCATGTAAAATAAAGTTATGTGTTTGAAAGGGTTGGAAATTGTTCTTTAATCACTGGCGTCTTTCTTCTGGAATATAATCTGCCGGCTATACATTTTGCTTTTCTATCCGATTTCTCAGGAAAATGCAGCAAGTGTGTTAATAAATAATTTATAAAAACATTACAAAAGATAAAGCACTCCTGCTAAAATGTTTCCAGCCTCTGAGATACCAGTTCATTTGTAATCCTCTCCACCTCCCCTTCGCCGGAACATCAGCAGAGGGTTATTGCTGCCTTTCTCCGCAGTCCCATTTTACTTGTCCTGCAGGTGTCAAAAGACATCTTTGTTTTGAAGGAAGCTGGACTGATAAAAGGGTATGGGCCAGCCGAAGCCACAAGCTCTGTTTTATCTACTACAGATTTTTGTCACAAAAAACATTTTTCAGGCAAGCAATGTCCCAATTTATTTTCATGCTCTGGTGCGCAAGGATGGGTGTAAAACACAGACGTGCTGCTGGCTCTCCCCAAAAGAAGGGCCCTTGTAGATGCTGTTCCCTCCGGTGTTTTGTCCTTCCCCTAACAGCAGACGGGATGTGCTTTCCATGAAACTAACCAGTGGGATTTTGGAGCAGGGTGCGCAGGGTGGCTTCACTCTTGGGAGGAGGAAGGAGACGGCTGGGAGGAAGAGGGAGTGTGATGAGCTCTGCCAGATAGAATTAAATTTTAGTGAAGACTCTATGAGAAGCTAACATGAGCGAGCAAGTAAAACCCGAAGGAGGAAAAATAAGCAGAAAAAGCCTTCAACCTGAACAGACAGTGTGTGCATCCGTATTAAAAAGGACTGTAAGACGGAAGGTAGGTTTCAGTGGATGCAGCTGCTCTGAAAGCAAGTCAGCGGACGAGAAGACAAGCGGAAAACGGAGTACTATTCAACGGGATCTCCCCCAGGTGAACCACTGCGGGTACTGAAGTGCCATCACTGGGGCTGCTCCCCCGCGGCTATCTCAGCAGCCCCGGCAGGGCTCAGCGCCGCTGCACCCATCCTGTCCCTGGGCTGACCGCGGGCTGCTGCAGGGTGCTCTGCTGGCCAGAAATCCGACAGAACCAACCACGCACCTTCAGGCAAGCGTCTTGACCAAGACGAGCCGCATGTCAGCTAGCTACGAGCCACAGACAGCAATCGCGCTGCCCGAGCACCGCTCCCAGAGACGAGCCGCAAGCGCTTCCATCCTCAGCCGGCGCGGTCCAGAGGGTGCGGGAGCTCCCTCCACGCGGCTGCGAAACACAGGAGACGTTTCAAAGGCAGCGAGCGGTCGCGAGTGTCGGGGAGGAGAGAGCGGCTGCCACCGCCTGTGACTCTCGGTGCCCATCACGGGAGCTGGCAGCGACAGCGGCCCCGGACGCCCCGGGGAGACGCAGGAGCGGTCGGGGGGAGATGACGAAGAGCAGACCCGCAGCAGCCGGCTCCTCTCAAAGAGAATCGGTTGCCCTCAGGTTTCTGATGCTGAAGGCAAAGGAGAGACGTCCTCCAGCAGTGCAGCCCTTTGCCTCATCTGTTTCGCTAAAAGACTGGAGAACAGCAGAGCACAACACGAATTGTGATCATTAAAGCTACCTCTAATGACAGTTAAAATGAAGTTTTGGGGCATTTGTGTTAAACGGAACTTGAGTTTTACGCAATGAGCAGAGCTGCAAAAAGGCTCCTTCAGACCTGTTTAACTCTTCATCCTGCTGTTAAACAGAGGTTTGCCAAGGGCGATCCCAGAGCAGACTGAGGCTCGCTGAGGTCGGCAGCTGGGCGCCAGGCTAACACACACAGCAGGTTGCGTCCTCAAATCAAAATGAATGAAAAGGGTGAAGGTGTTTGCAAGGAGGCACAGCTAACACCTCTCTTACGTCGTTTCTCTGAAATTCATTTGCAGGAGTAATACTTGTTAGAAACGTGTCCCTCTCTTCCCCTCCCCCCCAATAAATTCAAAATCATGAAGACAGAAAATTATTGCAAAAGAGTTAACAAAATCCTGGAATTTCAGCAGACTGAGTGATACTTTTTGCACAGCTCTGCTGATTCCAGGAGTATTTCCAATCTTAAACGATCCCTGAATAACATGATGGGAATTCTTGAGACACGGCTGTTCCTGCGATTGAAAGCCGCAGAGACATGGCAAGGAGCACTGTGCCTTCAAAAAGAGCTGATGAGAAGATGAAAGGAGAGGAAGGAGAGAGCAGTCCTTTAGAGAGATCACGCCAAAGGAACATTAAGGAAGCATGAAAAGGGTATCCACGACTTCTTTGCTTTCCGAAAATGCTTTTGCACTGGGAAGCATCATGAAGTCCAGCAGAGACACAAGGGGACCAACCGCTGTATGCAATCGACTCCTGGCCAGAGTGGCTATCGAAAGTGCTTCTTCTGTTGCAGCTCAGAGCAAAATCGATGCAAAAGACAATGCTGCTCTCCTGGCAGCACCATGCACTCCCACCACGCTTACCCTCTTCTCGCAGCACAGCTCCACGTGCACGCTTTGCACTAACAATAGGAATCCGAGGCAATTAAAGCATGCCTGCTTGAAAGGCCCATTCTGTAAACACCCACCTGTTGGTGGGAAGTACTTGCCTGGTCCTGCAGAGATAATCCCTTCTGAAAAGGTGCTGAAGAGGCACCGAGGCGGCTGTGTCCACCTGAGAAGAATCACCAGGGCTTCGCCTCAGCTTCTCCCCATCACGCCACCACCCAAGGAGAAGCCCAAGCTCGGGTCGGAGGAGGGCACTGCGGAGCGTTACGGCGGCCAGGGAACACCTGAGCCTGCAGAAGTTATGGCAGTTTGAACATGAGAAAGGCAGGACTTTTTCTTGCTTTCAACCTTGTTTGTGGCCACGTCTTAGGAAGGCAGAAGTTCCTCTGGCCGTTTGGTATGGTGGTCCGTCTTGGCTGGGGCTCTGCCTGCGACACGCTCTGCATTTTTCAGCAGAAGTCAACCCTCAGATACCCACAACCCCTGACCATGTAACAACAATAAATAGTACTTTATCCTACCTTACGTTTATATTCTCTTCTTCTGGATTTCCTTAGCTTTACGGCAAGTGCTGCGTAACAGCCTCTACAAGGGGGCACAGACTGTGCATGAAGACGCTGCAGAACTAAAGACCGCCAAAGGCTGCGGGTCCCCAAGTGCCTCCACCACCACGGGTGGTGACTCCCACCGCCACCGTCACTCCTGGATGGGACCCTGCACCTCGGGCCGTTCAGTCGCTGTCCCAGGGTCACCCAGCCCCTCTGCGCCGTGACGCTGTGGGTGCTCAGGATGCTGGACCCCACTAGCGGCAGTGAGGCACCCTGTGCCGTACTCTGCTATCCTGCAATACACGCTTAATTTCATCATATAGGCTAAAATTCACTTTGGGAAAATGCACTAGCGTAGCAGCAACAGTTTATATTCCCATTAGGAAAAACGCAAAGGCTCATTATGCCAAGAGCCTAACTTACTCCTTGCTCCCCAACAATATGGGACCGATCTAACGTGCCCACATACAGCACACAATCTTCAGTGCTTTATTGCCCAGTCATTTCTATTTTACCCAAAAGAAAAATAAAAGCCCATTACTAAGCAAAAGTCTCAGGAATTTTTATGAGATTGTAATGCTTCCAATTTATGTTCAAAAAGACCAAAATCCTCAAGCTGTCTGTAGCTCCTCCAGCCAGGGATGTGGAAGATGCTGCTGACGCAGCGCAGCACAAGTGATCAGAGAGGGCAATGCTGCTCTGCTGGGGTGCCATCAAAAAGGAACGGGAAGGTTCTCTCGCGTAGGACGTAACAGAAAATTTGAGGCAGCAAAATACAGAATAAGCCCCGCATTTCTGCAGGACAGCTGCAGGTGTCATGTAAAAAGTTTTAACTGATTTTCAGGCCTTGATACTTTCTACCCACAGCTTTCAGACGAGCCGCATTTCAGGAAGGGAACACTTAGGGGACATCAAGCATCGCTGTAGACGTTAATGGTAATAAACAGCTGAATATTCAAGTGTATCAGAAGGAAGAATCCAAGAAAAAACAGCTTAAAGAGAAAGCATTCCTTGAGTCTCTGACATTAAATCAGTGCTGCTGGATGCTCTGCATGGTACAGCTGGTGCATGCAGAACCGCATGAAGGATAATTAAAGACGGCTAACAGAATATTGCCCAGCTACAGCATTCCCTTCAGCATCTCCCACTTGCTCCTTCCAGGACAGACACTGTGCCTGGACACCACTGCTGGTATGACTGCTGAAGTCCCCCGACTTTCCCCTCCCGCTTTCTGCCCCACAGTAAAGCCCCCCGGTGACTCCTGAGGCTGCTGAGGGCACCCTGCGAGTGTGCAAGCAATGAAGATGAAATGCAATTCCCCCCCACCCCCAGTTCCTAGAGGATGGGATTATCACATTTCACCAATTAGTGCGAAAGCCCGCTTTACGATGGGGCTCTGAGGGGCTCCGGTGTCTCCCGGTGCCCAGCGCAGCTCAGCCCGTGTCCCACGCCGCTTCTCCGACTCGCCTGTGAGAACAGGGCCACTTACACACTTCATCATTGCTCAATTATTCAGCGAGCGGCTACTGCGCGTACCCTGTGAAACAGGTATCTGTCCACATATTGCTCTCAAAAGCTTGTTAGTCTTAATTTGTTTGATTGGCTGAGACGAACAGGTAAACGCCAGCAGGCTGAACATCCCTACCCACTCGTACTCCCCGCCCCTCCCATTTCCACGAGCATTTTATCAAGAAAATCTCACCTGCGCAAATGCTACTGGCAAACAAGTAAGCTAATGGGAACATTCTTCGAACAAATGCATGGGCTTTATTTGAGTATATGATCATAATTCATTTGGTTTTATTCCACTTTATCTACAGCTGAACAGGAGGACGTCCTATCATGTCAGCAGCACTCTGTCGAGGATTCCTCCCCTCGCCTTGCTGTGACTGCTGCTGTTACTAAATGAGTGGGGACTCATTCAAAAACCCAAACAAATAAGAACATTACTGAAACCTGAGTGCCTAAAAGGCACATTTCCCCCACATTTAGGCAAACAATTACAGAAAGGATGCCAACGTGAGAAGTTCTGCCCTGTGCCATGAAGAACTAATATTCAGCCACTGTGCAAATTCACAGAAAGTTTTTAGCATGATCCTACAGCACAGTTTATGTACTTCTTCATTAAGAAAAAGGGCAACAGGTTTTCTTCACGCATTACTTCCCAAAACTGCAGCACCTTAACACCAGCACTCAAAAAAGATACCAGAATCCGACAAAGGGAGGATGGCAAACAACGGCTGTCCAACAAACTCGGAATCTCTGTGGCACAAGCATGGAAGAGAGCAAGAGATGCATCGCTATTCATGGGTAAAGACGAAGCCCGCCTCCAATAACCTTTGCAAACAGCAGCCAGCCCTGGGAGCCTGGCAGCTAGATTGATTTTAAATTCCTGGGGTGCCAATTACCAACCCACAGAAGGGAACGCTGCATTTCGCTACTCAGCTGTGCCAATGTTTGAAAATTGTCTGTATCTGAGAATCCACATTTTCCCTGCATTAGTCATGATGAGTACAAACAAGGTTTTTTTCTTCTTTTTCCATTGACAGAAAATCTGGTGCCATTTTGAAGGTCTAAACACAGGCAGCGCGGGTGTTCGTACACCACGTCCCGCTGGCAGACAAGCCAACAAGCCCAGTGGCAGTGTCTGTGCGCTGAAGCCTTTCCAGCCTGGAGGTCTGGGGACCTGCCATCACTCAGACCTAAAAAAAGACTTCAGCAGCGCTGTTCTGCGCTTGACTAACTGCAAACAGCTAGGGTGCTGCTGCTGTTAGGATGCTAACAGGTAATGCAAAAAAAAAAACAAAAAAAAAGGGCAAAAGCCCTACTGAAGAGTCCTCCCCTGCGCCCCTTGAAGGGGTCACCTGCACCCTCAGCCCTGCCCTTTCCTCTGTCGCTCGGAGCACGCTCTTCTATTTCTAGAAGTCAGGAAACTGAAAGAAAAAGAGGAGAACCCGATGTCGGAGAACACCACCACCTCCTTGGCCATGCTTCCTTCCCTCAGCTCCAAGAGTTCCGTGCGGGAGGCTGCCAGCGCCCAGGGCTGGACCACCTCCTGAGCGACACTCCAGTGTTTGCTTGGCCGTTACAACAGCTATTAAAAATCCTGAAGGTGTTTGGGGCAAGGCAGCATTTAAAATCCATCATCAAGAAAGCTTGAAACGCCTCAGAAATGTGAAAGCCCTCCAGACCGGAGAGGAGGAGACTCAGCGGTGGTGCCGCGCACGGCAGACCTGCCATCGCAACCGCCCCGCGGCAGCCCGCGGTCGCAGCCGCCGTGCCGCGGCCTCTGCCTCCGCGGGGCAACTGCTCGTGGCAGCGGGTCGGAGGAGTGCGTTTGGCCCGCTGACAGCTCAAGCTGACCGGTTTTCCTTTCTCATCCCTTTGACCAGCCGGCAGGGAGAAGGCATGTTGTGTCAATCATAAATGACAACGCAGAGTTGTTTAAATGAGAAACCAGATACCACCATGTAATTAATGGCTACAGCACAGCATAAATGCACAAGAGAGACTGCTAGTCTCTCTGGCTTGTTTGAGTCTCAGCCTGCGTGCTGAAAACGCTGGTCGGTGAATATCAAGAACAATTGCATGGGGATTTTTAATCAATATCTAACCTGACAACAGGATTTGGAGGAAGAGCATCCTATAAAACACAGGCGGCATCACAGACTAATTGTATTTACTTCCTATTGACCGGAGACTTGCTGGCAGAGAGCTCCATGTCCCGGGAAGGTACTACACGTCTCTCTCAAAAAACCAAAAGTCGTCCAGCTGCCTCTGTGAAGTAAAGAGCCAAACCTTCTGCCGGAGGTTCATGTTAAATGTTGCCCTGTCCGTACCCGTTTTGGAATACCAAAGTCATTTACTGGGTGGTGTTTAAATGGGAGACTCTGAAGCAGATGCCCAAAATGCCTTCTCCCTCTCTCCTCCTGGTCTCGCTCTCCCCAAATTCACCATGGAGCTGGACAGAAACATTGTGCAGATATTAGAAAAGCGTCATCTCTTCTTGGACGGCTCTTTTCTCTCCGGCTGCATAACCTTGAGCGCGTGATTGAAGGATGCCCATTTATGCCTGTGAGATGCCGTCATGAATCACGGACCCCTATTCCTCCCACAGTGCAGGCACAACGCATCCCTGTTTCTGAATTCCAGTATACTGCACGCACAACGAGATGTCCTGCACCACGTTTTATAAACAGGGCCCTAACAAACGTACCTCCCATCCACTCGTCTCAATCCAAAGCAATCACCGGAGCAAAGAAGATACCTAAATGTTGACACACACCCTCTGCACGTCAGCGAGCCAGACCTCAGGGCACGGCTGAGAAGATCCAACGGTGCTGCAATGCAACTCATCAGCTACAGCCTTGATAACTGCCACAGCAGCCAAGTCCAGCAATCCTTCTAGGTAGCATGCACCAAAAATAAAAAGGAATACAAAGCTCGCGTTTAAAGATAAGAGGGGTGACCTACGCGGGGAGGACCTCTGCGGGGACAAGCACAGGCTGGCCAGCCTGCAGGGGAGCAGGCTCTGGGGACTGCCCGCAGTCGGGCAGCACTCGGGCTACGTGAGCACAGACGGCTCAGGCTGCTGGATAACAGGTCGAAATCATGGGAAATTTCCTGACAGAACGATGGGCAAAGCTAGAAAACAGTCTCTCAAAGGCAATGGAAAAAGCTTTGCGGTTTGGGAGCGAACCTCCCTAAAGGTCACAGCCCAATTTTAGGTTGGAGCTCTGCAGTTTGATTTTGTGTCATCTCTTCCTCTTGGGATCTAATAGGAAGGGCTCTGCTGCCTGCCCTGAATTTCTTCAGAAACAGGGGCCTGCCTTAACTTTTCCAGTTCATGTGAAAACATTTCATGAGCCGAGCTGCCCTCCAGGGATGCTGGAAAACCTCCCAGCACCTGTGGTGACTGCGCCTGGGCTGAGGGCTGCTGCTGACGGGGAGACCTGCGGCATCTTCCAGCCCCGTGCAGTGCCGGTGCCCCCGGAGCTCCCGGCGCGGTGGACGGAGGATGCTTCCACCAAGCCCCAGCCCAAACTCCTGTTCCCGAGTAGGCAAGAGCAGGGGAACCAAGTGACCTGCTATTCCTCCTGCTGCGGTCACCTCTGCCTTCCCAGGGACACCCGGGACCGAGGCTGGCTCAGGAAGCACCGCCGTACCGTGCCGGCAGTTACCCAGAGGGAAGGAGGAGTTCCCTTTGAATTCGTGTGTCACGCCGTCCATCACGCGCACCGGCAGAGATGGATGCTGAACAACCACGCGAGCAGCTGTCTGCCGCCCCGGGCAAACCAGACCTTAGGTTTAGAGGTTTTGCTCGGTTCAGCGCGCTGAACCGTGAACATTTAACAGCTTCTTCAGGCGCACCTACACCCCGCTCCCCCTCTCCTCGCTGCATCCAACCACGGACGCAGGTCAGGACCTTGACAGGCTGTGGGGAAAAACGCTCAGCGTCCGCAGGATCGATGTCGTCGTGCTGCGTTTTCCGTGGAGCTGCAGCTTTCCTCTGTGAAGGTGAAATACCGCTGCCACCACTGCAGAGAAGCCTTTCCCCCTTTATTTACACGTGGCATTTATACGCAGAGGGTGCAAAGAGAGCCAAGACCCACAAAACCACCAGAGAGGACAGTGACATTTCGTGCACGTTCCCTTTGATTATGTGCACGGTGTGGGCACCATCCTCTGTGGGTCGTGGGGCATCTCTCATGCAGCAGCGACCACAGCAGCGTCTTTTGTAATATGGAAACGCAATTGCAAAACCGGGGGAAAAGGGGATTATTTTCCCTTTGCTTCTTGAAACAGATGTCACTTTCCTCAGACCTGTTTGTTTTCAGGACTGCGGGGGTTTAATCTTTAAAACAATAATATTGTTACAATATGAGTCAAATGCTGTTTTCCAACAAAAGAAAACAAATTGCTTCCGCTTTGTAAGCAACAGCAACCAGTCAATAATACAAATAGCTCCACAAATGTAGGGTTAGCATCTCGGCCGAGCAAACGCCCACCCTGGGCAAACTCCCGCACGTGAACTCGAGCAGACCCACCGCAGCCCAAGGAGCCTGGGGGGCATCAGGCCACCACCCAAACCCTGCTGAAACAAGAGGAAAACTCTGTTCGACTCCTCCAGGGGCTTCACTGTGCCCACAACAGTCCAAAGAAAAATCGTGGAGTGACCCCCCCAAAACTCCCTAGAGACTAAACTCCCTGTCGGAGGAAAGCAGACGCACCGCAAGGCTGGCCACAGGGTTCACCCCAAGTTCCAACAGAGCCACAGGGCTGATTTCTCTCCCACAGCACCACGTGCCAGTCCAGCAGTCAGCTTCCCAAGCTCCTGGCCCTGCCTCGCTTCAGAATGGGAAAACACGACCGAAAACCTAAAAGGCTTCAGAACGGGAAAACACAACTGAAAACCTTCAAATAGTCTCCCTTGAGCTGACTCTCTGTTTAGGGAATGTCTGAACTGGCATCAGCTCTCTATCTGCCAGAAACTTAAACCAGAGAGAGCACATCATACCCCCGAACAGAGACACGCAACTAAGGAAATCCCCCTCACCTCCACACAAACAACATCCCTCCAAACAGGGAAACAGGGACTGCCGACCTCCCCAGCAGCAGCCAAACACGGCCCTACGGCCTCCACCGGATTGCCCCCAGGAGAGAGGAAGTTGTTGTCATCCTACCTGCAGAAGCCAGTAGCACCTTCTGTGAAACGTGGGGATGATGGAGGAATGGACGTAGCAGCCGTACAAGCACTGGGGACACAAAAAGAGAGAAAGCAGAGTCGGGTTAGCGAAGGAAACCATTGCCCGAGGCGGCAGCGCTGGGGACGGGAGCGGTCCAGCCTTATCCACCACCAGAGGAGGTCATTCGGAAGCCGGTCCAGGGCTGGCAGCACACAACACCGGACTACAGCACCCCCGCGTTGGGTTTTTTTAAACAGGTTACAGAATTGCTCTCCTACCAGCCCGGCTGCGCTCAGCCACCCCGGCGCGGCCAGAGCGAGCGGAGTCTCCCCACGGCGCTCTGCATCCTGACACGCAGCACAGAGGTGGGGTTGGCTAGCTGCATCTTAGCCTTTGCTTCGACATATTGTTGTTTTTTAAAAAACACAACACAAACATCTCTTTTTCCATGGTTTACCACCTGGGTATGTAAATGGAAAATTTAGGGTTTGTAAACGGAAAAACTTGCTGTCAGGTATTTGATACAGCAAAATGCCAAAATACAGTTGCTTTTTTGTAATCTTTTTTTATGTGAACTCTGCTTCTCTGATTAAATGAAATCAGTAAGGCTAAGGAATTCTTTCTTCAGAAAAAATCAAATTTCCAGTACGTTAAAGCTTTTCAACACCGCTGCCGGTGGGAAGCTAAGCCCAGTGCAAACCAAACACACAAAACTGGTTTTAATTTAAAATATCCCGGTACGATTCCTGTCCACAAGATTCGTTTATTATTAAGAAAGCAATATTATTTTCTGACTCTGCTGGCTTTAATATAGCGCACATGGGGGATGGGTGTGCATGTAATGTTATATTCTCCCATACCGAAGGTGATTAGTTTTCCTTAAATGTGAGATTGCAGCAGCCCAGCAATCTGCTCGCAGTTTTCTTCAGGTATTTCCCCTGGAAGATTGTGGGCCACATATATTTTAGGCACACCGGTATTCTGCCACGACAGAAGGAAAAAAGAAGTAAACCCAACTGCAGAGGATTTTTAAGGGGAATTTTTTTTTTTGTTTTATTCCAGCCACTGCATCAGTTACGACGACTCCCATGATTAGCGTGCTCTCCACTCGCTCGCAGCCCCATCTGCACCCTACCAGCGGGTCCTCACCGGTGCGGGGCGTGCGAATCGTCCCCGAGCATCCTCCCGGCAGCAGTGGCTGCAGGATGGGACGGCCCCGGCTCCGGCTGGCCTTCAGCAAGACTTTAAACCACATTAAGTGGGTCCTAAGTTGATGGGTACTGGAAAAAACTTATCGCTAAGTCACCATCCCAGTTCTCTCAAGTACCTGTTTCTGCAGACACGGATGCCACGGCATCGATAGTGATGTGAAGGCTGACGAGTGGCACTGAGGTTTTACCAGCACTGGCGGGGGTGACGCGCACTCAGTGCCCCGGCCATGCCGTTATCCCGCCCGGACACCAGTCCGGTGCTGGGACACAGCTCCGTCCGTGCCACCCCCCCAGCGCAGGACGCCGGCCGTGCGGCACGAACACAAAGGGGCTGGTAAATCTTCCCTTTGAATCCTTCTGCCTGGAAGGCACCTCACAGACCATGAAAAGTCTCTGCGAGGAGCAAGCTCGCCTGCCCTGACATCGTTAGCGAGCCCTGGAACGCGGCGCGCTTATCGGCGAGCACACGGGAAGGCTGGTGGCAGCCTCTCCTCCCCAAGATCACCGCTCACAAGGTCGGCCTGAATTAAAAAGGATTTAAGGGCTGCTGGCTGCTATCACCGAGTTATTTTTAAAATACAAACGACAAAGATTAATAATGTTTTTAAATGTGTCAAGGGTACATTCCGCACACAAAAAAAGCAGGGAGGAAAAAGAGTGGGGAAAAAAACCTGCAGAAAATAATCCAAAGGAAAGCTTAACGTTTAAATCCCAGCACTCGGTCTGGGGAAAAGCAGGCGCTGTTTGTTTAAAATAATCCCTGACAGCCACTCCTGGCTGCAGGGCACCGGGGGCTGCCTTAAGAAGTCTTTAATGTTTGGTTCTGCTGACTCAGAGCTGGTCCTCCCACCTTGGTAGGAGCAGCATCTCTCAGTCCCACCAGCTTCCCAGCAAGGATGGGAGGGCTGGTCGGGAGCACGCAACTGAAGGAGCCTCCGCAACTCCCAGGAGCATCCACAGCGCCTCACGCAGTCCGTATCAATACGTACCGGCACAGCCCCACTCGCCGCACAACCCTGAAGTTGACGGAAACTTCACCGTGATTAAGACCAAAAAGAATGGCAAGCACTAATGCTGAGCTCCTCGCAGCTTGCTGCATTGAGTGGGTCGAAAATCTGCTCTCTCTCTCCAGATCTGTCTCACGTGTAATTCTAGAGGTGTCAGTAACAGATCACATAGAAGCATCCCACCTCCACAAAACTGGTTTTCAACATTTCAGCAAACTGTTAGAGAACGTCCTAATGGTTCACAGAATTTACAAAGCATCCAGAATACAGAAGTGGTTTCTTTTCATTTTCCTTTCCGTTTTTTCCCCCACCTGGCAGGACATGGGACTCGGGTTCTGGGTTGATGGATGTTCTAGCTTAGGCAGCTGGGATGAAGGAGACCCTTCAGGTGTAAGCCAGACCCCGCGGCCTCAGAGAGACAGCGAGGAACTTCTTCACGGGCACTGTGTGCTCGCACCGAGAGAGAACACGGCTGCGGAGAAACGCACTGCGGCGGTGCAGAACAGACCCTAGAAACCCAGCTTCTGGAGTAAAGGCAAAATGAGTGACGGCGGCAATAAAAACTACATTAATTTTCAGATAAAAAGGCATAAAAAATTCTTAAGGAGATAAATAGAAACCTTAGAAATCTGAGCTTCATTGTTCTGGAGGATTTTCACGGTTAATGAGTTGAGCGCTGTTAGATGACCTAAAATCTAAAGTTTGATAGCACGGTACGCGTGGGTTTAGAGGGAGAGGGTGCACAGAGGCAATTTTCCCATGCTCGGCTCTGCTGACCCCCGCACCCGACACGGGGCAGTGACGAACCCCTCTGCCTCGCACTGGGTCAGGGCTGCCAAACGCCCAGTCGGCAGCCGACGGCTCGACACACAATGCTGCAACTAATTAGGAGAATGGAATTACCTCTGTGGCTGGCCTTAGAAGACAGGTAACCAGGGCACGCTTCATGTCTTTAGCTAAAGGAGTCTTTAAAATGAATTCTTGCTCGAAACAAGCGAAAGGGGTTTCATTAGCTGGGTTTTCTTTTTTTTTTTTCTTTTTTTCTTTTTTTTTTTTTTTTATCAGGGAGGTAAAAAATGCGGAGGCCTGTGTGTCTGTGGCTATGTTAATGCCAGGCTGGGCGCTCAGCCAATGCATTAAGTGAAATCGAATTCCTGAAACCAGCTTTAATCAGCAGATTTTTAAGGTTAGAATGACTCTCTCCTCTGGAAGGCTTGCCAAGGTTAATTCTGTCCTGAGCAGGCTGAATTAATGGGCTGGACAGGGGAGAACATTTTTTTTTCACGATTCTCTTTTAAGTTTACAAAATCTCCAAGAGAAAAGAAATGGCATTTCTGAACCGTCTGAGGAGAAACGCCACTTCAGCAGCTTATTGACTTCTGTTTGGAGAACGGGGGCCGAGACGTGAAGTGGCTGTCACCTCCGGCGGGAGCCCCCATCAGCCTGTCCAACGGAGGGAGAAGCCCCGTGCGGCACCGGCTGAGGGAGACGGACACCCGCCCGTGGGGATCGCTCCCCATCCCCGCTTGCCGCGGCGGGACAGGGACGCCCACGGCAGCGCCATGGTCCTGCAGCACGTGCTACCGTCGCCTTTCAGGGAGGGACGCGCTCGTCCTTGCAAATTACACGGTGTTCGGAGCCAGAGGGTGCGCAGAGCACCGACTTTGTCCTGAAGCCCTGCAGCGGTGGGGGACCCCTCTCCGCACGGATAAACCAGCCGAGAGCAGCCACCCACGCAGCCCCCTCCGACCGCGAAATCCATACCTGCCTCCCGAAGTTCGCAGCTAGAAGCAACTTCTTTGCAGCCCCCGCGCTGCTCCTGGAGAGCCAGGCTCTGCCAGCTCCGCTTCATCTCGCACCTTTTTAAAATCGACGGATAATTAAAGAGAAAAGAGCCTTCTCTGGACAGAGGGGGAGAGCTGTGCAATTACAACTGCCTACCTCTCCATTTATATGCAGTCCACATCTTGCATTATCAAACTTCTGAAAACCAGAGGGGCGGAAAAAAAAAAATCAAAGTATTAGTGGATTTTTTTATCCTGAGCTCCTTAAAGTGATTGTGGCTTATTTAAAAATAATACAATAATGCTGAGGTGTTCTTCCTTAACAAGAATACCTTGGGAATGCAATTAGGAAAGCAAGAGAATCAGAAATTCAAGATAGGGTTGGACAGGCTTTGCAATTCTTCTCCCCAGTGAGTTACACTAGTGGATATTTAAAAAAAAATGAAAACCGCCTAGATTTTGTTCAGATTTTCACACTGAATTCCCAATTCCCTTAATAAGATGCTACATCAATCTTTAGAGAACAAACCACCTAAGACCTGTGGTTCTAAATTATTAAAGTATACTTGAGTGATTTTATGGTGTAAGGCTTCAACTTCCAATACCCCAGCAGCCTGCAGACATCCAAGCAGGATCTGTACAGGTTGTTGGGGAAGAAGGACCGTGCCTGCTGCCCGTGGGCTTTCAGGGAGGCAGGGCTGCCCCGGGCTTCTTGCTCGGTGCCTCCGGTGCACATTCCTGCCATGGAGCCTTTCCCGAACAGCAAACCCCGGAGTGCAGGCCACCAGAGATGTCCCCTTCCACCCCAGGGGCAGCTGGCTCAGCGTCCCTCTCTCCCTGTCATCCAGTTCTGCAGATCTTCCTCCTTTCTTTGGGAGAGGTAGAATGAACCTGCTGGGAAAGGGCACGCGTTCCCTGTGCAAACTCTAACAGCTCGGGATTTGCACTGAAATCCCAAAACAATTAGTCTTTTCAAACAAAAAATGCTCATGGCAACAGCAGTAAAAAATGCCCCGAATAATGGCATCTGACTACCAGACAAGTGAAATCCAACACACGGTTTAAAAAGAAAATAAAAAGGAAGCCAGCATGAAGAAGCCAGCACGAAATCATCAAAACAGATGTGAAACTCCTTACGAAAAGGCTCCTGAATTGCGCAAACGCGCCCACGAAAGAAAAGGCTGCTGCCTGCAGCCACCTGAGGCGTGGCAGGAGCTCGAAGCCCACGTAGAAGTGGCCACCAGATACCCCAAGGAGCCCAGTGCGAGGGAAGCCTCCGGCTCCAAGAGCTGCCTGGACGCGCTGGCTTCGGCCTAGTCCCGCTCCATGATGGCGTGATGAGCAAAGGCAGGCACATCTCTGGAAGCTGGCTCTGGTGCCGATTGCCCTAAAATTGAACGTAACACTTCCCACGGCCCACAGCAGGACGTCAAAACCCCCGGTAGGAACACAATGCCGATGTTTAACAAACCAGGGACAGGGACAACGACTGCTTCAATGGCCGCCAATGCCAGTAGCGCGGGAGGACAGAAAGCCATCGCTGCCGCTCTTGGCTCTTGTCGTGGTATTGAGCAGCGCACACTCAAGCCCAGCAGCTAATCACGTCCCCCTTACGCCACCGTACCGCGCAGGATCTCCTTCTGTAATTACTCTGACGATTTCAGAGCTTCTCCACCAATTTCCATCAGGGAACAGCATACTGCTTGCAGCGGCAGCACTGCTGCCGTGGATCAAACCTCCTGGGAAAGCCAAATGAGGCGCTAGGTTCATTCTTCTCGTCATCCTGATGATAGGCTACGGGTCTAAATTAGTGGCTGTATCTGAGCCCAATCAAGCTCTGCCCTCGCCCGCAGCCTGCCCTTCACCTGCACAGCCACGCAGCGCACCGGGAAAGGTACAGCGTAGGAACTGCAGCCATGCAACAGCGTGCAGGCTGCATCTGGTCCAGATTTCTCAGACGTAGAAGGGAAAATGGAAAAGCAGCTTCTAAGTTCTCATCTCAGTGTCCTTCGCGGCAGTAACCTGTGTTTCGGAGATACCAGTCAAAACGCAGCAATACAACCCATTCTCCCATCCCTACCACAGACACTTCCGTTATCTGTTCATATAGATACCACTGTTATCCCACTCTTTTCACCAACTTCTTCATATCCCAGCAGAGACGCTACCCACTCTTTTTGAAATTGATTTATCTGGATTTCATACAAATCATGATCAGAGAAGTTCGTTAACTGATTGTAGTAATACATTTGTTTCACATGTAGGAGCCGTTTTCCATCTGCGTCTGTAACAAGTACCCTCAAAATTCTCTGCTGATCTTCTCTGACAAGGCAGAGCATGGTCGGAAAGGCAAGGCAACTGAAAACCTCGAGTCTCTAACATTTGCTGCCTCTTGGCTACCAAACTAGCAAGCATCGGGGAAACCCCTCAAATTCTACATTTATCACCTCTCTTTTCAAATGGACCCGAAGCAAGCGCCCTCCAAGATCGGGTTATCTTGTAGCAGATGGTCTTTCCTTCAGGACAGGGATGCTAAAGCCACAGACACGTTCCAAATCCATTTAAACATGAGATTAGGCTCGCCCCTGTCAGCCACAGGAGCTGGGAGACAACAGCGGCTCCCGCCTGCTCCATTAATCAAAATTCAGCAAGAAAAGCCAACGTGCTGCTACAAAACCCCCTGACTCGATGCCAACACCATGCATGGGGAGCCTAGGGCCATCAATCTTACTTCTCCTCCCCCGGCAGTGAGACGCTGCCGGGGAGGGGGGAGGAACGACAGGGGCTTGGCCAAGCGAGCGGAGAAGCAGGTTTTTGACAACTCTCCCAGGGCAAAACGATGCGCAGTGTCACCAAGTTGATGGGGACGCAACAAGAAGCCAACCTCAACGTTTCTTCGTACAGATCAGCCCTGGTTCAGCCTTTTAAAATCAGGAGGTGTAACTATGGCTGAGCCCTGCAGCACTGAGTAATCGCCCGGGTGGGGGCAGGCAGGCGGCACCCGCAGGTCTTATTTTGATCTAAAAAGGGATAAAAGTGTCACAACATAGGGAGGCATCCAAAATTTTCTGTTACTGCAGCCAACCTTCAACTAAAACGCTGCTAAGCATGTTTTCTCACTCCTGATCCTGGTGAAACACAGACATGAGACAGGTTTGGATTTTCCTCTAGTGCTTATAGATAGTAACTTTGATTCAGCAAAATGCAAAAACGCGCTCAGATCTCAGTGCTGGACTGATCTGCACTGCTGGCAAGGTTTGCCTTTTATCGATGTCAACAAGACTTAAGCAGTTGCTTATAGTTTGCCAGTTTGGGCAAGGAGTCCCTACGTACTGACAGCAGATCTCAAAAACCACCTGAAAATTTCTACGCGGCTGCAAAACCCCGGAGCACCCGACCCTTCGTTTCTGGGCCAGAGCCGGCACAGCTGCAGCCTCACAGCTCACATCTGCAGCGTCGGGACACTGCCCGCCGTGCAGGCGTTCAGCCTGGTGCGAGCATTTTGCTTTTGGTCCTACTGGCTCTTTTTCTGAGGTGTTTCAAACCCTCCCGATGCCCTTGATGTCACCAGCAGTTATACCTGGATAAGGGTTTCTGGACTGAGCCCTGGGAGCTCATCTGATGGCTAATCGTGGGAGGAGAGGTTACCGCTGCCTCAGCATCTAGAGCCAAGCTCTGTGTGTTGCAGGACCTTGTCACTTCTGGCAGCTTTTCTTATCAAATATTGTTTTGTTTACCTCGGGACTTGTTAGAAAGCAATTTTTGAAATGTTCAATATTTAATGAAATATTTAAATGTTTAATGGGTTCTTTTTCAAACCCTCTTTTCCCTCTGTGGAGTCCTGAAGTCACTGCAAGGATTGCGGGTTTTAACTTTCCTACTATTAGAAAGGTTTCTTCTAACGACGTTGGCTAACTGGCAGAAATCTTCTTATACGGGTACCAACCTCCAGTGCCCCAAATTCTGAAATTTAAATTTTATGCCTGCACTCCTATGCTGTATGCCTGACAGACCTCCCTCCGCCCTCCCAACCTGATCCTCAGACCTGTCTTTACCATAGTCCTGCCGCACAGACTACAGCTCTTCACCTGAAGACTTCTCGCTCAGATCCCTGCCAACGACTCCCGTCTTTGGCATGCTTTGCTGCGCCTTCCTTACGTGCAGGAAGGAGAGCAGTCCCTAGAAAGAGGTGTATTTTAGCACCTTCCCTTGATTTTTCCAGTGAGCGCTGTTTCCTTTAGGTCTAGTCTTTAGACTCTCTATGTATTATATTGATGTGTGAAAAAGAGACGTGAAACTGTGTTCCCTGTTCAACGCTGAAGGATAGCAACATTTCTGCTTTTACCACGTATGTGGGGTTTTTTCCCTAGTTCGAAAAAGCCGGGTCCAGCACTTTGGCGCGCTGCCGTCACTGAGGTTTGCTGTGCAGGTGGCACAAGGAGAGGTGCCACGTTGGAGAGAAAGAGGACGGAGACTCGGCAGTTCTGTCTCGGCAGACGCTCCCGCCGGGTTTCCCACCCTGCCTGCGATGACGCTAATGGCGTGCAGCCGCTCTCCTCGCAGGGAGGGGCTCGGTAGCCAAAGCCCCACGCACGTACAGACCTGCACAGGGGTTCCAAGCCCACCGCGCAGCCGGACACGACCGCGTTCTTTCCGTCAGGCTTGCCGCAGAGGAAAAGTTAGGCAGAAATGTTATGACCGATCCAGTGGGGCTGTCACGCAGTGGGTTAAATCATTACAATAACAAACCAGTCGGTAACAACCTTTTCCAGCCTGCCCAAACTGCTCTTTTCTATACCTGGTCTTTACGCTGGTAGCCTGTGTTTTCAGTAAGAGCACTTACTGCCGCTGTCCACTGGCTATTGAATCCTCCGGCACTTACCCATCGATCTCCTACCTGCAGCTCAAGAGCCAATTACAGTCCAAGGTCAAGCCTTTCTGCAGGTTATTTACGCCCCGCGCAAGCCCCTGCCTCTCTCCGACCGAGGGAGCCCGGACGCCGGCCCCTCGCTATCAAACTCTTAATTTTTTATACTGGTAATTCTTTTAATAAGAATTCTTTAAATATTTATGAAAAGAAATGCGCGAGGCCAGCTCAACAAGAAGCGATAGCTTTAATCTCAGTACGCTCTGCAGCGGTCCTGCCTGCTGCTCTGCAACAAGAGAAGTGACTTGCGGAGCCACCTAATCCCCCAGCGGTGGAACTCCAGCCCTGCTGCAGTTGGTGGGAATTGTGCCATCGGCTGCAACGTGGCGAGGGTTTCAGCATCTTTCCTAAGTCACCTAAACCACGTCCCGCACTAAGTCACAGCATGGAAAGCACAAGGCACTCTTTCTCCAAGAACTGAATGTCAGACAGCGTCTCTACAAGCGCAAAATCTGACACGGATTTTCTGTTATTTGCGACGCTGTCAACTGCAAGACGAATCAATAGGAACTGCCCACCCTAGCCTGCTACTCTATTGCTCAAATTGGTATTAGCCACACACTTGCAACTGGGTTATCCTTGAGTTTTGACTACAACTAACCTCATAAAATCTTTCATGAACTCCATAGGGAGCAAAATCCACCGCCCGGTCCTGCTGTAGGATCATTGGTATGCAGCCCCGCACACCCACCTACAAGTAGCTGCCTGTTCATAAATGCGTATTTCTTTATTAATATGGGGATACTTTAATCTCAGTCTAATTTTACCTTTAGGGAAGCTATATCCCGAGGCTGCCAGGAGCTAAAACCCTCCAGATGCAGCGGTGTAATTTGTATTCAAAGCAGCAAATCTATCTGTCAACATGTTTGTCTCCCCTATCTGCCAACTCTTATTTATAATCCCATTCAGATTAATGAATGACAGTAGTTCTCATCACAAGAAATTTGATTAATCAATTTAAGTGCTTAATCACCCTGGCCTGGGTGCGAACCGTATGGGAGCAATGCTGCCTGGCTAGGGACAAAGTTGTGAGACATAGGAGGAAATCATCACAGCTTTCCCTCGGGAACAGTTCAAGTGGGGAGTGTGCATGGGATCCTCGATGGGATTATGAGCTTTCCAGGAGCCGAGGGTTTCCTCAGGGCCAGCGGTCACGGCCAATTAGTCACAAAACAGCCTTTTCAAACCACCTCCTAGTCTGACACAAAAGGCTTCACACTGCCCACCTCCTTCCCTGCTACCCACGTCGCTCGCCACCAGCCCCCAAACTGTAAATCGTAATTCCCGGGGGATGACCGTGGTAACCCAGCTGGGCATCCTGGAGGGCACCGGACGGCTCTGAATTAGTTGATAAACCAGCCGGGCATGCCGGGCAGCATCCTGCTCCCGGTTAGCTCCTGCCCATCGCTTCCCTGTACCACAAAGACCCCCATGGCTTGGCAACCACCAGCTTGAATATTCTAGAATAATCTCCAGGGTTATCTGGAGACCTGAGGGGTGTTTCAGATGACGGGCGAGAGCAAGGTCGAGTACAAATCACTGACTTCTGGGAGGGTTTTCTAGGAGAGAGGCCACACAGTACGAGCACTGCTCTGAGGCTACTCTGTGGATGCGCTGAATGACAGGATAAAACCAAAAAAAAATGGATAAAAGATCCAAATCTCAGGAATAATGTCATCTTCTCTTCCATGAAAGACAAGTTTACAGAGAAGTACCCCCCGTTGCTGGCAGACAAGATATATCTGAAGTCTGTGACAGAGAAGCAGGCATTCGTCATGAACTGGCTCTGGATATTACGGTAACAGGCATCTCGCAAACACCCCAGTCAACAGCACTTCAAAATAAGCAACAGCTGTCCTGCTGCCAAGCCTCGTCTCACGGCCACTCGCTGGAAATCAAGATCAGAGCCTCCCGATGATGCTCTTCAGGAATCGAAGCCCAGCACTATTAAATCTTTGCATCAGCGATCTGACGACAAACAGGGAATTGCTGCGAACAAAAGCTGCAAGTGACCAAAGGAGCATGGAGGAGCAGGGTCGTCAGGCAGAGGGAAGGGGATGTTTTGGGAAGAGGAACTCCCTCCAAGGAAAACAAGCATCGGGGTAACCACCTCTCCAAGATGGGGGAACGTTTCTTGGAGGGTAATGAGGGCTCTGGAAAGGATTACACAGCCACAGCTCATGCACCGCTTCATGTGACGACACCAGGGCGAAGGGAGATAATCTGCTCCCTGGACGCGCACTCGAGGGATGCTGAAGAGACGGAGGAAACCAGACATAAACCCAAACAAACAGATCTGGCGTCCACAGCTGAAAAGCTGGAGGTGGCATAAGGAGGGGACGGAAGAAAACGTATTGTGGTGGGAGAGCTAGACCGCAGCCTGCTTTGTTTATTTGAAAGAACGTAAGGCAAAAGGTTCGCACTAACCAAATACCATTGCCAGAAGTATTCGTGGAGAGACAAATGTTAGCTGCTTAGTGACTAACCTAGGAGAGAGGGACAAATAAATGAACGCCTGGAGAAGAAGGCCAAGTGATTTAAATTGAAACTGAACTCCTCATTTGAACTATCCAAGGTTCTTTACTAGAACAAAACGTGGGAGAGGTGGACGGTCTTACCCGGGAAGCCGCACCGGGAGGTCAGGGTTAGAGCCCCTGCGTCTGGGGACCGCTGCCCGGTGGCGCTGGGCGAGAGGCAGCGGGGGCACCGAGAGCCCCGGCCAGCGCGGGCCCCGTCGACGGACGCCCCGAGCAGCCTCTGCGCAGCTGAGGACTCGGGAGTCTCACTGGGCAAGGCGGACGGATGGTCCAGTGACACCTCGGCAGTACGACGCAGTCCAAGGCTGCAAGCGGCGATGACGAGCAGATCTGGGTGACATGAGCTCACTGCGGAACCAGACTCCCATGTTCTCAGGCAAGGGAAAAGCATCCCAATGGCCCCAATATCAGCGGGTGGTTAGTAAGAGGAAAAGCAGCACGGAAGGCTGCTTTGGCTCCACGAAGCCGTTTTCTAACTCAACGCCGTCTTCGCAGTCACTCAAGTGGGATACATAAAACCTACGGGACAGAGACATTACCCAGGTCCCCACACATCATCTCGACTCCGGCAGCTCGTGCAACCGCACGTCTCCCCAGGTATGAGGGTTTCTTGACTGTCACCGCAAGGTTAGAAGAATTGTGAGCTGGAAAATCATGGAGCATATTAATGTCAGACTGAAATATGACCACAATACACAGAAGTATTTCATATTTATTCTCTTTTAGAAATGTTATAAAGACAATATAATGAGAATGTTGCAAACAAGTCAAGTGGTTTCCTCCTAATCTGGCAATAAAAATATGTCAAAGAAATGCCTAAAATCCTAATAGGAGAACAAAAAAATGACGGGCTGGGCTATGACAGGAATTAGCTGTGGTTTTACTCAAAGGCTTTGATCATGTCTACTACAACATAAATGGAAAATCAGATACAAACCTGTACAAACCATTAATGTCTGTGTTGGTCAGCTCAGCTGTTAGGGGGGCTGGGACCGAACAGATTCGGCGGAGGTTAATGAAGATAGGTAGAGGTCTAAATACATTTATATCTGAGAAAACTCTGCACAAAAAAGGATTATTGAGCTGGTCTTCGTGGAGACTTGACTGAGGTAGCAAATACACAATTATAAAAAGATTAGAAAGCGATTAGTCATTCCATTTTAACATCTGCTGTGAGAAAAGAACAAAGGGTTTCTTGATTAAATTAATGTCTGATAAACTTGGAATGAACAAAGAGGAAATACTCTTTTTTCAGGGGATACCCAGGCTTTGGAAGTCAGCACCACGGAAAAGGGGGAGTTCAGCGTTAGAGACGGATTGCAAAGGACTGAATAATTTAACGAGCGCAGCAGAGCTATGATGAAAGCCAGGGCAAGAGGCATTGAGAGGGAGAGCATCGCTACCTCTGCCCAACGCTGGATCTGGATTTTAACCCTGGGTTCCTGTCGGGATGCTCTTGGCTGCACTCCATTCAGCAGAGACACCAGGACAGAGCGGAGGAAGCGAATCCCATGGGACACCCAGCTGGGGGCCAGCGGGGTGAAATGTGAATACCAGGTCTGTGGGAAGAGAGCAGGATGGGCTTGGCGTGAGAACATCAAATATCCACTCACCACCATAGAAACACCACCACCTTCCTGAGCCCAGCTGCCTTTACCGCCGCCATCATACAGGCAGGCTGCACAAAAGTTAGAGAAGTTTTTATTATCCAGCTGAATCTCTCTTTCGGGGAAAAAAACCCCAACATTACAGCATGGGGAAATGACAAAATCTGATAGCGCCCTGGGGAAACGCAGGCTGAGCCAGTATTGTTTGCACACACGCAGCAGAAAAAAAGCCACATCTGCTAATGACCATGGTGGGGTGCAGGGCACGGGGTGCCATCGCATGAGACCCGACATGGGTCTGATGCATTCACCGTCTTTCAGAGTCAGGTAGGTAAGGACGAGTCTAACAAATGCAGCTCACAGGCAAATATATAAATATCTAAAAGAACGTTTGGGAGCTATTAATTATGCCTGCAGTTTTATCTTGGATTAATTTTGTGCTGGAATGGACCAGAAGCCTTAGCCGAAATCTTTTTTTGGCAGCCTCCCCTGTGCAAAATTAGCCTTGGAGTTATCTGCAGACATACTACACTGTGCCTACAAAGTGACGCATTCAGCTGGTTTGCGAGATACCCAGCTTCTTCGTCCTGTTCTCTTTATACCGCTTGCTTACATTTAAGACCAGAAGCCACCGCAGTCAGCGATTCGATGATCAATGCGCAGTCTTCCACGTCTGGTCACGTCAAGTTCCCTGCACAGTTGGCATAATTCGCATTATGGCACCAAAAATGCTTTCCACTGGGTGGAAGGAGAGCACGGCTGTGGCAAGGCTATCTGCATTCCACCAAGGGAGCTTCCGAAGTTGATATTCCCTTCCCCGCTTCAGGAAGTCATTTAAGTTGCTCAGCAGCTCTTGAATTCTGAACGTTGAACCTAAGCGCATGGAAAATTTGGAAGGACCTGACCTTCAAACCTCCTTCCAATGAATCCCTTAATTAAAAAGCATTTACACAACCTAAAACAAATTATTGTGTGTGCCAATACTAAATCTTCCCATTCCAATTTAAAATCCTTAGAGCTTCACTATCGCTCACAAGCAATGGCAGGAGCTACAGTAAGCAAGCATTTCAGAATGTCTTTCTGGACAAGCTGTTGTAGAAATACTAAGTTTATACTGCTTGCAACCAACTTATAAATATTTCATTCCTGTCCCAAAAACCCAAACAGCAAAGCATTAATTTCTCAAGATTAGTGTGCCTAAATTTACTGAAGTTCACCACCAGCAAACAGCTGAGTGTTTCTGACATTCAATAAGCAGCGAAAAGGTTGACGTTTTACTTGTATTAATATTTTATCAGAGAATAGAAAGCTCATTTTCGTGACAGATAATGGATGTTGGAAGAGGTCTGCTACAGCAAGATACACGAGACCGGAGTATCCTCTGTATGAACCACAGCAGAATTTCAGAGACCTTCCTCGCGTCTTCCTGAGGTGATGTTATCGCTAAAACTTTGCAGGTTATGGCTCTGCCTTCTGAAGAGTTCTTCAGGGCTATTTAACAGTTATGACACTTCGGCTGTTAAGGAAGGAAAACACAACTCCAAACACAAAAGCATGCATCTTCCACATGCCCTGAGACATTACGGAGAATACAAGCAGAAACTGCAAGCTAAGAGCAAATTTTCTTCTTGTTTATAAGATAATAGTAATTTCTATCACTGGCATTCAAAGTACAGGTGTCTAAAGAGGATCTCTCTACACGTTGCCAACAAAAAGTTTATTTGCATTCTTTCAGGGGGAACAGGACTTCACGGTGGAGGCATCTCGGACCTCAGGTCTGGACCGTCCCTTTCCTCCTGCCCTTCGGGCCGCTCAGCCGGGCGGCAGACAAGGCACGGTGCTGCACCGCAAGGGACTGTCCCTGCGCTCTTCCGCACGGACCGTTCTCCTCGAAGAGACACTCGGCGAGTCCTGCCACGCATTGCCCACGCAGCACCAGCTACCGCACGGCCCTGAGACCTTCCACTCCACCGTCCCGGGACTGTGTACCTGCCGCTTGGCCAGGATGCTCCCGCGCTTCCCAGCCGCTCGGCTGCAACGGCAATGGCCAGACACCCACAGCAAAGGTGCGTCGATGAAGTACGTCATCTGCAACGTCACCCGATCGCAAACGTGACATGAAGGGATTTAGCTTTGCTTCGACTAACTTGTCACTAGCGTCCAATTATAGGACCGGTGGGCTTTGCTGATTAATTACGGATTAACTAGATGCAAGCCTTCACGCAAATTAATCTTAAAAACTCTGCTGACACAGATGGGATCTTACACATTCCTCTTCAACCTTTGCAGCTTTTTAACCAGGAAGCCGAAAGAGCTAGCAAACAGCGGCAGCCGAATCCGCGGGTTACCTAGCGGTTCACGGGGGGCTGCGGAGTCCCCCGCGGCCGCGCTCTCCGCGCCACGGGCGGTCACCCCGACCTCGCTGCTCGGGGGTGCCCGCAGCAGCAGGGCACGGCCCCAGCTCCGGAGCCGCGCACCTCCCGGCTCTTCCCCGGGACGGGGGGTCCTGCCGCGCTACGGACCCCGCGCACAGGGGAGGAGACCCAGGCAATCGCAGGCGTTGACAAATGGAAGTCAAGTGATTAGCTGGCAGTTTCAACCGTTTTGCTTCTGGAGTGCGTTCTGCATATTTTCTCAATAAAAGCAAGACAGTGCTGATGAGATATTTGACAAAACAGAATGCTGAATCATTTTTAGTGCACCACCTCTTCTCACGCAGAGGGAATCTTCCGTCTTCCCCATCGCAGCCAATTAAAACATTCAAAACATTTCTTCTAGGCTGACAGAGATTGGAAAAGACCACAAGACTTCCTAAAATACACTGTCAAGCTTTACGCCATTAGGTCTGTTCTCTTCATCCCCCTGGTTCTCAGGGTGTTTTCCCGGGTATGGCAGATCAGCATTTTTCTCAGCCCAAACAATTTTTTCCTTGAATGCCAGTACAAAGTACAGCTTTGCTAATGGAAACAGAAAAGATGTTTTTCCTTTAGAGCAGCAGCAGAACGATCGGCGTGCTGAACTGCTGCTCCGAGTTCCGTCTCCCCTGCTCCTGCCGACACTGTGTCCCAAAAAACCCCATCCTTCTGCAGGGATGGACACAGCTGGCCCAGGAAACAAAACCGCTGCAGAACACTATGTCCACATTATTCCTGTTCTTTCCACTTCCAGCACGACAAGCAGTTTAGTTCCTACAAGAGTAGCTCCGAGGTCCTCACCTCCCTTGTCTGCAAAGGCTGACTCCTCCGTTTCAGGGGGCTGCTCTTCGTTCTCAGCTCCCCAGAGGCGAGATGCACCGATCTAATTAAGGATGTCATCTGAGCAAGAGCTGAAATGTTACTTGAACATGGAATTACTATTTCAGCTTTTTTCGAGATTGAAATGGCGAAATGCCATCCCTTGGGAGCAGTTGCCTCTTACAGAACCGGTATCCATACAGAGAAACTTCAAACGCTTTCTAAAATTTTCGCTGGCTAAATATAGCTCAAAAGAAGATCAATACTTTCACATGTAATTTGTAGCGTCCAGACATTATTCATGGTGTCGAAGAGATCAGAGGAAGACTCACAGCAACATGCGTAAATTTACACATTGTTTGTTTCATTTTTGTAAACAGAAGTTTTTCAGCATGTGGGAGAAAAGGCACAAATACGCACTCATATACTTGTTTACTGCCAAGATAAAATGCTTCATTGAGGCTGACCATGCACTGAGCCTTGCTTAAGCCAGCTATAGCACAAAATCGAAACATGGTATTTTCTCAGTCACTGAAACCAACGCACATTCAAGATTCAAGGAAAGGCAGAAGAAAGCACAGAAAATTCCGGGTCGCTCACTTCCCCAAACTGCATGTTAATGCTGCAAAAAGTGTCCTTAAAAATGAGTCCCATGAGTGGAGAGAAATCTGTTCCCTCAGCCATCCAATTCATCATTTTTGTCCAATATGTTACATGTAGGTTTACAAATCACAAGGAATTTACTGAGTGTGCTTTCATAAGTAAAGGTGGACAATAAATCATCATCATACCAAAGCCACTCACATAACGAACAGTTTCATTTTCATGTCAAATTTCGTTATTGGTAACTGCAAAAAAAACCCCCAAACAAACAACAAAAATCCCCTGTCTGAGCGGTCTTCAAAAATAACCATACAGTATTAAGGATGGATATTAATTCAATTATTCACCTATCCTTTCTTCTCTAATCCCGTGCTGAACCTGAAGGGGCAAGAATGTGCCTCCTCCCTGAGCCCAGACTGCACTTTGCTTCAACAAGCTTTTAAAAAGAAATGTTTTTATCTGCATTAAGCATAAGGGTCTGAAGGACAGGGATGCTCCATCTGAAACTCCTGCCACCTCTGTCTGGCTGCTGCTGCACCTCCTCAAACTTTTGATAAATCCTCCTCTGAAACTGCAATTAACACCTTTTGCAGGTCGCCCCACAAGATTAATTTTCCCAGCATAGATTAATGAAAACACATACAGAAGTGTTTAGAAAATATTTTCTCTATTAATCTCTATCAGCAGCAGATTACCAGCAGGGTGGGTAATGAAGACATTGTCTTGTTCAGGTGAAAGCCAGAGGGGAGAAGGATGAGGACGCTCTCCCAGGTGCCACGAGCGGTGCCTCTGACGGGGACGGCTTCGTCACCATCACGTCCCCGGACACTGCTTTGCCTGGGTTTAGGGGTTTATTTGGGTTTAGAGCCGCGCGCGAGAAGAGCAAAATTTTTAGACCGAAGAGTCACAGTGTGAAACCACAGCCCCTGCAAGACCCCGCTGCGTATTTAATGTTAATTTAGAGGGCATAATGCTCTAAAACATTCCTGTCTTGGGAAACAAGTGGCACCATTCCTTAAAGACTCACCCTTTGCTTCTTTAGGGCTTTCTGTGGCGTGTTTTATTTTGTTCCAAGCAAACCCCAAAGATCAATGAATCGGGGCCCGAGCGGCTGCCTAAAAATGCCAAACAGATCCTCCCTATGCACCGATTCACAGCTCAAAGGAGGGAGCTGCCCACGGCACCTGCAGCCCGCCACAAACCCCGAGAGCCGACGGCGTCCGAGTTCCCCAACAGCGGCTCAAACAAACACCTTTAAAAATCTCCAGCCGCCCCCCCCCAGCCTAGCAACAGCAAACACTATTTCACTTCTGGTTTAAAGTTTACCCTTAGGACTTAAGAGGCTCCTTTTCTAGAGAACTTTTCTTTACCGTATCGCAAAGAGATGTTTAACAGACCTGGATCAAGAATTTGAAACAAATGCAGAAAAGATCCTGCAGAGCAAACCTGACACCTGAGAGCAGCCCATGATCACTGCAGAGCTCACGGCAGAGGTCTCTGTAAGGCAGACTGAGTGTGCCCACCTTCATGAAGCAGGACCTTTTGACTCCCGAACCTCCTTTTTTTCCCCAAACTAACAGACCATCTTTCAGGTTTCTAACAACAGCGTCTCCTGGAGTTCAAACAAATAACAGCTTGTTTCCCAATTATCCTTTCCTTTACAGCATTAAACTTTCTTTTAAATCAAGAGCTGTTATTTTGCCTTCATTTTTCCAAGCTCATTTGTTGCAGTGTTGCATTTTGATATATTCTAGCTTACAGCTTAATTTGCTTTTAAAAACAGCAAACGTGGCCGTTTACCTATCCTGCCTCAAGGAAGGAAGCTTGCTCTCACCTGGCTCACTACAAAATCAATCACAACGTGTACTTAATGCTCTCCTTGAAGGAAGGGAAAGCAGCGGGATGAAAAGCCGAAACCACATCCTCTGTCCTTTGTCAGCAGCACAAAGCTCCACAGCTCCCGTACCCTTCAAAGCTCCTTGTTCTTCGCAGGCGGATGGCAAACAATTACCGAGGACCTGCGTATGCTTCCTCCTCAGCAATTCACCCGTCCTCGCACTGCCTTCGGATCAACACTAAGGACTTCCTTCAGTTCAGGGTTGAACTAAACAGGACTATGGCTGAAAGTAACGTTTAACAAAGGTTATCTTCAAACCTTTTTTTTTTTTAAATTTGGTATGTACTCTTAATAAATTCGACAATACCATTTAATATTAAGGATGCCACCTCACAATGCTAGCGCTCGCTTTATAAAATGCAAGCACCATGGCTTTATTTTAAGGTTCGCTTGCAAATTTAATTTGGAATAAAAAGGTGTTTCTCTAATGGCATCGAGGCAAAGAGAGGGACTGACTCGTGCTGAGGCTGGGTTTGGCCGTGCCTATCAGCTGAGCATCCCTGCAGGGCTCGGGGAGGATGTTACACCCTTGGAGACTCTTCCGAGCCACACCAGTTTCCCAGTCCACGTTCAGAGCCCATTTTGGGCACCCTACCAAAACCCAGGCTAGAACAGCAGTCACCTCGTTTTAGTAGCATTTCTGGTTAATCTCGGGCACCTTCAACCGTTTGACAAAATAACCTGCACGGCACGGGCGAGCGCGGTGCTTCGAGGGCTCCTGCCAGCGCGTCTGACCCACGCCCAGCACGCCAGAGCCCGTATCTGCGACCTTCGCTCTGCTGCCCAGCCAGCGTCATCCTCAACGTCAAGTCAGGCAGAAATCTGGGAAAGCTGGGATTTATCCTGCTCTAGCTGCACCCTCAGAGCCCACGTGACAGGCTGCTCCTCAGCATCTTGACGAGCGCTTCGTTCAGCTGCTGCTCTGCAAACGGCTCCCGCCTCGGACCAGCGTGCCGAAACCGGTACTGCTGGCTGGCCGTGAGACGGTGAGAAATCCCGTTAGCGAGAGATCCGCCGCTGGGTGCCTGCATTCACATCCATCAGCGAAAGCAATCGGGAACCGCACTGGCATGGAAGCCCTGTACCGTTCACCACAAGCTGCCCTTCCCAGGCCAAATGCGCGTTTTTCGGCGAGAGCGTGAAGTCCCTTCCCTTATGCCTCCCAGTGCCAGCAAACACGATGCAATTTAGGATCCCAAATGTTTTCCACGGGACATATTTTTGCCCTCATCGGTGCACCCTGCAGTACAAAGTGTCTCTTTCGTTTGAGTCTTGCCCTATGTGACGCACGCAGCAGGCGAGACAGTGATCTGGCACCAAGAAATAGCTATTTTATCTCATTTCTTCCTGCGGATCGACAAACCAGACCTATCCTGCTTGCGCATCCCTCACAGCTTGCTCGGAGCCTGAGCCGCCAGGAAGGACGCCTGCGACCCGGACCTCCTCTCTGTCCCGTCTCTTCACACTCGTGATGCTGGGTGTCAGGTACGCGCGAGAAATGGGGACCGGAGAATGATCGATTCCCAACAGCGACTGTTGAGACACCAACTTATCTCTCCCTCGCAGAGCAGAGGAGGTCCAATAAGTATAAAGTTTAATGCTACCCTGTTTAATGATATTTTCACTTCAACCAAACTGTAAAATTAACTGAGAACTTGCACTAGAAAAAGACTTTTATTTTATGCCGATCATTAAGTAAGGAGGTTTCGCACTTGAGATCTGTTATATTAAAGGGAACTGAAATTGCTTTTATCAATTCCCTTATTCTAAGCGGACAGACTTCTCATAAAACACTGAAACTGTCTGGTGCCTGTGGAGAAAGAGAGAACGGCTGAATCACGGGTGGAAGGGACCCCTGGGCCGTGGCGAGCCGGTGCCACACGGCCTGGCAGCCCGGCAGTGACCGCCAGCCGAGACAATCCGCCATGTTCGCCTGTTGCCCGCAGGAGCCGGTTTGTATCACACCACGACCAGGATGCCGGGCGGGTGCCGCGTGGTGCGCCGCTCCGGCCGCGGTGCTGGGCACCGAGACTATGGCTGGCAAAGCCTGGCCTGGGCCGACCGCCGGCCCGGCCCCTGGCTTACCCTCCTCTTTACGCGGGGACTCGTCACGTACCCAAGCGTCAGCTCAGGCAGGATTTGGAGCGATGGCGGCGGCGGCACCCGGCTGACTGCCTCAACCTGTGGAGAAGCAGCATCCGCCAGACTGTTTAACCTGCCTGCGCAGCCTGATTAATCTCACCTTTATCGTTGGCTAATTCTGGGCCTGTATAGCACCCAGATAAACCCGACTCAGAAAGACACAGAGGGAGGGTGGATGGAAGGGGAACCCACGGTGCGGCCCGCTTCATCCTCCCTCTCCCTCGATGAGAATTTACCCGAATTATTGAGGACTCAGATGCTGACTTCAAGGTGCTGGCATGACCCGAGGAGCTGCAGGGTGACGGGGTGGCAGCCGCTTGTACTCCCGGGCTCGTTTGCCTTGCCTCCACAGCACTTCTAATAACCCAGACAAATTACCTGCAGGCCCTGTGCCCGAGCAGGTCTGTCCTGAAGCTGGGGAGCTGCAGGCATCCATTTCTGGGGGACCAGCCAAGGGCAAGCCAGCGAAGCAAGCTGTGCCCATTATTCATTTATTATAGCTATTTATTTAATGATAATAATGTTGTTTATTATTTGAGTAACAGGATCAGTGCTGCAGGATGAGGAGAATTGCTCTCACGTGGGAGGGAGCTGCTGGTATCTCCGGCCAGGAGACCTGGGAGAGTCAGTCACACCAAGGATCAGAAAATGTGGAGTGGCACTGATGGACTTTAAAGGCTGAAAGACCCTCAGGCGTATGTAAGGAGGTGGCTTTCGCCAAGAGCAGGCACTCGGTGCTCTGCCTGAGCAAGCACGACGACTTCAATAAAACGAGGTTTTCTGGCTATTGTTTTTGAAATATATGAAGAACACAAGAGTAAAAATCAATTAACCTGACAGAATTTCCTCAAAAGTGCGTGCTTCGAAGGATTCAGTCTAACCTGAATCTTTCCGAAATATTCACAGCAGTATTTTTAAAAACTCATTTCCTTCAAAGCTCTCTGCACATCTATGCATAGTCTTTGATATCATCTCAGTACTATAAATACTTAGAAATCTGTTTTCTGTGTTCATTCAAGTGTTTCCATTGGACACATGACCCTGTTTCTGACTTTGCATTACAGTACATGAAGTAACATTCCTTTCCTTGATGAAACTTCATTCCTGCAGCAGTCCAAGACCAGTGGTGGACTCTTTGCTTAAAGCAATTCCCAGCAAAACGTTTATTGAGATCTGGATTCTCCTTACGCAAAGGGTATCAGTCTTGAAAAGCATGCTTTAGCAAGCAGACAGTCCACGCACAGCATTGGTCACTCTTTCACACATCATTTGGAATTTTTTTCTTTTTTTTTGGCCCTACTTCCCAAGCGTCCAGGTTAAAGTTGAAAAGCATCTCGCAGGCTTCCTCGCCCTGTCGCTACAGGCAGAGCGCGGGGGGTTTAACGACACGGCACACTTAAACCCCAGGCAGTCCAGGGCTGCCCGCAGCCTCGGCGCTGATCCTGCGCGGCACCGGCCGCCCCTCGCTCCATCGGAGGTACCGTAGCCCCGGCACTCGGCACGGGGCACAGTCCCACCCTACCTTCTGCGGACCACAGGCATCATTTTCCACCACTTAAATGATCTTCTTCAGGTTCTAATACTTAAACCAAACAACGGTACGCTCAGCTGGAGCTTCATTACTTTGTTGTTTACCTTGTTAAGTAAATATATCTACAATGAACGCAGTTCAAAAACTAATAAACTAACAAGCTCAGGGGAACCATCTTCAGCAAAGCACACGCTCAGCGAGTGGACAAGGAAACAGAACTCAGGAGAAAACTGGTTAAGCAGGAAAAGAAACCGGCAACTGGGATAAAGCAGCTGGGTCAGAGGAGACCAGCAGAGCGAGCAAGCCGAGACCGGGAATAGTTCCCCGAACACCAGCACGGCGAACGTGAGCTCGAGTGGGGAGCATGCAGCCGTGGGCTCAGCATCTCCCTACGGCTGCGGCTGTGCCCGCCACCGGGACCCGGGACCTCAACACCTTTCGGTTACCTCCCCTATAAAATATCTTCCCTGGCTGTCAGGATTTGCTACTACGAGTGACAAATCAAGCTTAAATCTCTCACGTAAATGTATACTGTCAGTGTCATGACGGCATTATTCATTGAGTAGAAAAGATCCTTCTCCCTTCTAGCTTGTGAATATTTCTGCCGAGTACCCCATGTTTCTTTACAGGCTAGGTGGAATTGCTGCCCTCTGACATTCAGAGGGGGGATTGACTTTATGAACTGTTCCCCACGACATCTGTCCCACCTCACTTAACAGCCTTTGCTTCTGATGAGGAAATTCAAACATTCGAGCTATCCCTACAGAGAGGATACTCAAACAGAAAAGTTGAAATAAATATACTGAAGCTGAAAGTTAAAAGCCTAAAGCAAATATCTGTGCGGACTTACTTGCCCAAAAAACATTGGTTGCTCTTGCCCAGATAAGATTAAATACTCTATTAATAGTCAACAAACAAAAGGTACGAGCCACGGTGATACAGCAACAACAGCAACAGGGACCCGGGGATGCTCCTATCAGTCCTGGGACCAACCCCCCCCCCATCTCCTGGACAGGATGCTTTATCTATGCATTAAAAAAAAAGCAGAGCTGAGATGCACTCTGCCAGGAAGGGTAGAGAGCATCGTCTCCTGCAGGCGGTGGGATTCCTCGGCACACAGAGCACACGCAGCGTGCTGGGGGCGGGAGGCGTGGAGCAGGCAAACAAGGACCAGGGCTCCACGAGCACCATCAAGGCAGAAAACATGCAGCAACAGCCACCGACCAGCTGCTCTGGAGAGCCACGGCGGCCCAGGTGGCCTCCGACTCCTCACCACTTGGATACTGAAAAGACAGTTCCACGTTTTCCCAGCATGTCATTTGTACGGTTATGTAGAATACAAGTTCCTACACGCGGCGCGCTCTCCACCTCCAGTCCCCCAATTAACAGCGGATGGCAGTCATCTGACCCAACCACCACCCCAAAGTTGGGTCTGCACCGAAACCAGCTGCCGCAGCGAGAACAGACAGAAAGCAGCCCCTCAAAAACTGATGTGCTTCTGTAATTCTTTTGCTGTAGAGTCTCTGATACAGTGCGGTGTTGTTACAGGTACGCAATTAATTACAGACAAGTTGTAACGCACTTTGCAAATGAAAATTCCATTAAAATGTAATTATTAATTCTACAAAAATGTAATTATTAATTCTATTACTACTACTACTGCCAAGGGCACAAACCCTGTCTGAAATATAAAACTCCCCTCTAGTAACTTAAGAGACACACAATAAATGGTGCAAGGAAACGAAGTATTGTTGGATCATCAGACCACCAAAACTCTTCCAAGCACAACGGGACTAGGACTAATAAACACCTGTGCTTGCACAGCTGCAGAGGCATCTTTACAGAAATACTGTTTTCTGCAGGTAGTGTATGTACTTGTTTTGTTATGATCATCCTCTTCACCTTATTCTCTTTCCTCTTAACATATAAACAGAGGAATTTCCAGTTGCAGAAGGTGCTGACTTAGCAGGACAGGGTTTGCTAGCAAAGTACGTATTATCCACTGGTTTATACAACCACACAGTATTTATTGAATCAAAAGCCACACCTCAACTGTTTCAGTGGGACAAGCACATGAAAGTGCCCAGCTCCCCAGCTCGGCTGTTGGCACCTACAAGCAGAATTGTTCTTTAGCATATAGAGACATTCAGGGAGGTTTCAGGAAGCCGAGCCCTAAATTTAGAAGTCATCGTCTCAAAGTTGTATGTGAAATGATTCATCATGACGATAGCAGCAGCATGTGAAATGGAGTCATTTGGAGAGTAATGCAGACAGGTATTTATGAAGCACAAGGCTAACTGCAGTTGTCGGAGCCTTCTAAATATTGATCATGCCACCCCAGAAAGGTGTGGCTTTTCCAGTGTCTTACAATGAAGCTGTCACTAAGCATAATTAACCAGCAAATAACGTTTCAGCATGTCCTAACACGCAACAAAAAAATCTAGCTATATTCTGGAGAGGGGAAAAAAAAGAAATTAAAAAAAGAAGGGAAAAAGAACCTTCCTGTCCAGAGCAGCCAGCGGTATAGCTTTCACCCGCACTGACAATTTCTGGCCATCGAGCCCCGTGTTCCTGCGTGCAAATGCCGTGGGCAACCTCAGTCCTTGGCTCCCGCCCAGCGCCATCCTCACTTGAGCCCTGTGGCTCGCACCTCGGCTCCTACAAGAAGGCTTGTACAAAGATGCAAGGCTCTGAGAGAAACAGAAACCGGTTTCTTGTCTCTGATGTGCATTTACCTGCAACTGCTCTTGCTCCAGGTAATTCCTGCGCCGACACCATCCTTCAGTTTATGCCTTTTCACCTCCCCACTTTATTCCTTTGACATTTCTAGAGGGAGCAACTGTATCACCTCTCAGCCTTGGTTTTGCCAGATGAAACAAGCTAAACAAGCTTTTTATTTCTGCTCGTAAAACAACCCAAGTTCCTGATCTGTTCGACTTGTCCTTTTCTCTTCTGCTTTCCACGGATGTTTCCTGAACACTGTTCTCCTCGGTTGTACACAGTATTGTAAATAATGTAATGCCACCTTGCTCAGCGGCCTCATCGTGCCCTACGGCTACCGATTATTCCTTCTTTGAAGCCTCCTAGGATTGCACACACCATAATAGCGATTAGCACACGCTCTCTGAGGCCAAGAAGCTCCGACCAACATGCAATTGCATGTGAAAGGCACCCTATGTGCACATATAACACATCGGTTTTAGCAGCAAAGATCTTCCAGTGTCCCAAGTACTGCTAAATACATGCAATTTAACAAAGCGTGGTGTTTGAAGCATGGCTGAACATGTGTGGGGCAGAGGGAAACGAGAATGCATCTCAAAGAATAAAAACGGTACCTCCCTCTTTCTCATCATTATATTTCCAGTCACAAGCTATGTGTTGATTATCTTCCATTAACGTATCATGTCCTCTTCCTTAACTTCCTAATGAAATGTTTATCTCCAAGGCAATTCTGCAGAAAAGACTGAATTTGCATATAAATAATAGACATGTCAAAACATAAGATTCTAGGATTTGGTATTCTTGCTAAGAGTATTATACATGATTTTTATTATTTCCTTAAATTCCAGTGCAACTCCACAGAATTCAATCACTACCGGTGGCATTGTACAACTAATTGCATTACCGTTACATTTACTGAAGTTACGGCTGCTGATTAGGAGTTGCCCTTTTCGGCTACGCACATTTTTGGGCAATCCTTTTCACAATCTAAATGCAGCTTCTTAAGTCTGCCCTTCACGGAGGGAAGATGGGATGACAGCAAGGCTTTTCGACGGGATAAGATGTGAAAAATGAATAGCAGGGAAACTCGTTTTTCCAGAGGAGGAGGAGGAGGAGGGAAGCTTTGAAGGCAGGAGCGCTGCTTGCATCAGACCACGGAGGGAGCCGGCTACCCCGCAGCAGGCACCGAAGGCTGCGGCCTTGACCCCACGGCCAGGAGCCCTCGCGCTGAGCGCCCACAATGGCTCGCCACCACCAAAGGCAGCCGCGTGGGAGCCAGCGCGCGGCAATCGGCAGGCCGTCGGACCCATGGCTTGCGGACGGCGCGCTGTCTGCCAGTGGCTGGGACACGCGGCACGTGGGTGGTTTTGCTGGCTCTGGGCATTGGAGTTGCAGCACAGAAGAGAGTCCCAAAAGGAAAGCTAATCTCTGCAGATAATGATCCACCGCAACAGCTTTCAAATTGGAGCCAAAAGGACCCTGAATGCTAAAGGTGAACTTCAATTAAAGATCCGCTGTGCATTTTGCTCCAGACCACGATAAAAACTTCTTTCCCTGCCAACAGCAAAGTCTCCTGTGAGTTCTTTTTTTTTTTTGAAAACTGGTTCTTTTTGAAAGCCAGCTTAGAAAACACATGTGCTCTAGGGTATAAGGAAGGCAGCACTGTGTGTAAGATGTAATACTGGGAGGTAGAGCTTAGTATATTGACATTATAAAAGCCGGGTAGCAAGGGGAAATAATATTTCTACAAAGGTTACAAACATGAGTGTAAGACCTAAGGGCAATTTTCCAGATGCTGCTTAGTAACATGGTATTGCGCATTCCCTCTTGCGCTACCAAGCTAAGCAAGGTGAGCAACAGGCAGGAGCACAGGAGCTGTGATGCTCACCAGCTAACCGGACACGCAGGCCAGTGTCCCGTCACCACCAGCGAGCACGGAGGGGAATGAGCTCCCAGGCAGCAATTCCCCGGCAGGAGGAGTGTCCTGCCAGCTCCCACAGCTGAGGCACTTTCCAGCACATTCGAACCCCCCATACTGATGGCTCCTGCGGTTCACTTGCTGTCGTTCCTGCATCCATCAATCAACTTTACGTAATGTACTGATCCGGGAATGGCGCAGTAAAACACATGCTTAGTGTTGGAATAGCGATGTTTGTTTGCAAAGAAACGGTTTTTTCTATTAGCTCCCAAGCCAGCTTCCCCAGTGCTGGAGAACTTTGCACGTAACACGGCAGAGCTGTCTGCTGTGCAGTACAGAGGTTGATTATATCCCCATGCAGACAACTCTTCCCAATGCCAGCCACCACCGCCCAGTGCTTCAGTGCTGAGGAAAGCAGAATCCTCACCACCCGTGGTAAAATGGGGGATAACAGAAACTTCTTATGCCCATGTTTAAAGAAACCACACAAACTATTTCAAGTAGTCTGGCAAACATCACCCAGATGGCCAGTTTGCTGCAACCTTGCTGAAAAATACTATGCAGTGAACAATCCCATATGGCCAACCAGAGGAGCCACATAAAGATAACGATACACCCGTACAAGCAAAATGTTAATGAATTAGGCCCAAAGTAGATAAAAATCTGCTACCTGGTACATTACACCTGTTTACAAAATCAATGCGTGTATTTGTTGTAACATTTAGCAATTCATAAACAAGTGACAGGCAGGTATGGTAAATTCAGAGATGTTGGCAACAGGCCACCTGTGCAGCTTGTTCTGCTCTCCCCACCTCAATATTTGCCCCTCTATCATCTGGAAAGGGGGTCTCACAGTCTTTAAGTTCCCCTGAATGAGAAAGAGATGAGGCATACAAGCAGATGGTTGACAAATAAGATTCTGGAAAAATCTCTCGCTGCCTGTGGATTTATCTTCTTTAAGAAAGGCTGCCCCATTCGCTAGAGGATTCTTACGCTCACTTCCACGTACCTGCAGGCAGTAAAAGAAATGTCGAAGGGGCTGCATCATTTGAGCCACCTACTCAAATGAATACCAAATATTGATGCCTTCAGGATGATATGTAATGTGAATAAATACACTTAGCATCAGATGAGGTGAAAATACAATGACAGTATTTAACAATACCAAAAGTCAAAGCACAGCAGGAGTGAGAAACTCATTATTCAGCCCACCTTTAAGCTAGGCTGAAAAGCAGGGTGGCCCCAGGTCCCTCGCTGCAATTACAAATAATGTTATAATACTGCTGTGGATGTGAGACACAATGGATGGGGACAGGAGGACTCTGTTGTGTCACATAAAAGACCTTGCAAGACATGTGGACGAGCAATGGAAAAAACAATGTTCTGCCTCACAGGCAGTGATCGCAGCCCTTCAGCAGGCAAAGCACTTGCACATTCTCTGCAGGCATCCCAGCGGAGGACAGTCGGAAGGAGGAGCAAGGATGCACCTCACCGGACGCTCATGAGAAAGGGGCGAGGAAAAGCAAATCCAGCCAGCGAGCGCCGCAGTGTTTGGCATCAGGGGCTAAGAGGAAGCAAAAATGAGTTTCTGAACACTGAACAAGATATGCACCCTGTGGCAGTTAAGCCAAAAGGAAAAAAAAAAAGAAAAAAGAGCAGGAAATGGAAGGATGCACAGAGGGAAGAGCCTGTCAAAGGTGTCAGAGGCCCGAGACAAGGCAAGGAGCATGGGGAAGGAGGGTGGCTGAGAAGCATCTGAGCAAAGCTGACTTTGGATGAGCGGAAAGGGCACACTCTGGGACGGAAGGAGAGGGCAGGGCACGCAGAGGGTGACTGCAAGTAGTACGGTCAGGAAGGTCAGACAGGAGAGGGAAAATGGAGAGGAGGCAGGCAGGGATGCAGGTGCTTTGTTTTACAAAGGCCAAGGCAAATTTTGATGTTAGTATCTAAAACAATGGAAAGGCTTTGCATAGGAAATCTTCTCAGAAGCACTCATATGACTGTGAGTTTTAGGGAAGTCCTTCATTTGTTTTTAAAATGTTGAGACAACATGGATGCAACTGAGGAATGAACAGAGTAAGGGAAAACAAGGATTGCTTTCTCCTCTTGCTGCTTCTTCCAATAGGCAAATTCCAGCCAAAGCTGCCTGGGACACCTAGATGCAGGGGCAGAGTCTCACGAGGCTCCTGGGTCTTGTCTTGTCTACTAGTGCTATCGTTGCCTCAAACATCTTTATAGCCCTGGTAGACACAGAAAACCAGCTGACCACCTCCTGTGCCATCCCAGGAGAAAACCCCTCAGAAGGTCGGTAGGCACAGCAGGATTTACAGGGAAAGGTTCATGATCAACATGCCAAGGTAAGGTCAGCAGCCACGACGAGCCCTATCAACCGCTCGGACAAAGGGGAGAGCCGGCCCCTGAAGGAAGAGAAACGGGCTGGGCTGTGCAGCCCACCAGCTGCAGCTCGGTGTCCTCCCCAGTCTTCACCGCCGGATGACTCGCGGGTGCAGCCAACCGGCAGAACAACCTCAGTGGGCTCCAACCAGCCTTTCGGGTAAGGTGACTCGCGCCAAGCTGCTGCAGAGGCACCAGGGCCTCCTGGGCCCAGCTCTGCCGTCACCACCGTCGTCTCCGTGGTTCTCATCAACGTGAGACACGTTTCTGTTGGCTTCCGAGACCACACTGAACTGAAAAAGCTGTGGAGGGAGCTGGCAACATGAATCTTTTATATTAGGATTAATCAATTAAAAGGCCATTACAGCAGGAAACGTCGGGATGCTAGATGGCCAGACAAATCTGTATTTATGCCCTTCTGCCTGGAATTCCCCACTTGCTATTTACCATCACCCTGAGTCACCTCTCATTTCGCCGGCTCTGGAAGGGAAGGGTTAGCTGCTGGCAAAACTCACGCCACGGGGGGAGGAAGGGTATTTCTGCCACCCCCACCCACTCTGCCGGCTCTTCCAGGCCCTGCCGGGTGCACGGTCACATCCGAAGGCGTAATAAAAGGCAGAAGCCTTTAACACGTTTGCAACTTCACGGAGGCTGTCGACGCCGGGGCGTGTTGCTGCCGCCTCTGTAGCAATTGTCGCCCAGGCCGGAGGCTGGCCGGGCCGCCCGGGTACCACCGCAGCGGTTTCCATGGCGACGGCGAGATCTGAAGCCGGATTCCTTTCTCATCAGTTGAGATGGCTGGAGTATCCATTACGCGTTACTGTGGCGGACTGAATAACAAACACAAATGCTAACAAATCAATGAGACGCGCAGAATTTTAAGCCCTGCAAAGCGCTTGCTTTCTTCTGTATTCCCACGAGCCTGAGGCTCCTCAGCCAAGTCAGAGCGAAGGGATTTCAAATTTGGCAAGAATCTAGGTGACAGATCCTCCTGAAGTGCAAATTGCCACAGTTCCACTGAAGTCAGCAGAGATATGACAATTTACACCCACTTAGGTTCTGCCACTGGGTAATTAGCACATTGCAAATAACTGGAAACATATTCCCAACCAAGAACACTCTTAAGCTTGAAGCAAGAACGTTTAAATAAAATATATATGTAAAAAAAAAAAAAAGCCCACCACATTTCTTCCTAGGATTAAGCAAACTTGCAAGCTTCTCTGCTGGCTGTCGTGGTTCTAATATCTTACTGGCTGAAGCCAAAAGATTAATCTAATTACCAGACTTTTGTTTCCGTAACGAAACCAGGGTGAAACCACAATAGTGTCATCTGCCCTGATGTACCTGACGTACTTCATTCAACACATGCCCCGCTTGGTACAACCCACATGTTCTCTCACTACTAATCTGTTTAATTCGCCCTGTGCCACCCAAGGACCTAGCACTCCGCATGGCTGGCTCTAGCCATGCACTCAGTCATGCCCCGGTTTTGCCGCCTGCCCAATTTTGCAGACTTTTACCTCAGGCACAGCGGTAACAACGCACATACTGAACATCTGCAGGAACGTTAGGAGATTTTGCTGTTCTTAACATCATGGCTCTCTCTCTGCTTTTTAAAAAGTCACCAGAAACACTGATTTTTTGCTAGCATCGATTCTTAACTCCATCAAATGTCTGTAAGCAATATATAGCAGTATGTAATGAGAGGAAGCAAACAGGCTGTCACGTTTGCCACTTGTAACATGGGATGGGCTACTAACTTTTAATCACATGTAATACCTATGTTCTGCATAATTTCTCTCTTAATCAATATCCAAAAAGGTCAAGCAGAACAAACCTCTCATTCTTTCATGTCGGGCTGACTGGTCTAACATCAGTCCCGGGCAAAGCAGTGGAAAAATTGATATGAGATTCAATTAATAAGGAATTAACGGATGTGACTACAACTAATGCTCGCCAACCTGGTTGCGTGGGAAATAGCTCTTCTCAAGCAAACCTGATTTCATTCTTTGAGGAAGTTCAAAGTCTGGTTGACAAAGGCAACATATTTGCAAGGCACTTAACATTTTGTATGGCATGTGACTTAGTACCAAACAGCATTCTAGTATTAAAAAAACACCACTCTACATTATCTGTAACACACACATTTAATGGATTAAAAGCTGGCTAGCTGACAGATCTCAAAAGCAGTGGTCAACCGGGAATTATAATTGAATAGTGAGCTTTAGGAGAGGCGGCTGTACCCTGGAAAGCAATGACTCTGGAAGAGTTAAGGCTTTGGAGTGGACAAATGACTCAGCCCACATGTGCACGCAGGCATGAAACCGAATTGCTGTCATGATCAGCACTTACGGTGGAGAAAAGTGGCTGGTGAAGGTTTCGGCATGACAGCCAGGCAGATACCAACAGACCTCTTCCTTTGCCTGAGTGACAATCGCACGGCTTTGCCATACCAGCTTGCCTAGTGAGAACAGTTTTAAAGAGGGGAAATGCCTAAAGCGGCACAGCAAGGGTGCCCTTCCCTGTCCCCTTCCTGGGATACGGATGCTCTTTGCGCCTGTCCCACACGCACGAGCTGTTAAGGCGCAGTGGAAGGTGCAGACCAGCCACGCAAGACTGAAGGCACCCTCTGCCCTTACCCACCGACCACGTGCAGGTGCTTAATCGATCGTCTCTCATGTGAGCTCGCTGGTGGGAAGTCAAAAAGGCAGAAACACCTGGCAGTCAGAGGTCCCCCATATTTGCTTCTTTCCATCTTCAGCAGAGGATGCTCAGCGATTCCCAAGAGCGGGAAGAGCTGCCTCCCTGCCTGCAGTCCAGCCCCGGCACCGAGCTGCGCCCTGCCCTACATTAGGTTCACGCTGAGGACCCAACGACCCCCGTTAATGCCTCTGGCGGCAGCTGCTCGCGTTTCTCCTCCAGCCGGTTACTCCAAAGGCCCAGAGTGCTGAGCCTTGGATATTTAATGTGATGTCCACACCTCAACAACAAACAAACAAAGGCACTACGATGTCCCTACTTTCTCCTGCTACTAATGCACTATCTCCCTCTCTCATCTGCTCCAAGAACCTTCCATGGGGAAAGCCAGCGGAGCGCAAGTGCAGGGCAGGGTATCCACGAGAGGAGCTGGAGGTGCACTGATGCTCTGTGGCAAGACTTGCCATACGCACTTGAGCCCCAGCATCGGGGTGGGGTGGGGTGAGGGGAGGAAGAGAGAAGGGGAGAAGGAGAGTGTATTGGGTTTCTGTGGCAAGGTTTTGGTAGTGGGGGGATTACAGGGGTGGCTTCTGTGAGAAGCTGCTGGAAGCTTCCCCTTTGTCCGTTAGAGCCAATAACAGCCGGTTCTAAG
>JANZLQ010000001.1:351385-450603 GCA_026212715.1 Elanus axillaris
AAAAGAAAAGAAAAGAAAAGAAAAGAAAAGAAAAGAAAAGAAAAGAAAAGAAAAGAAAAGAAAAGAAAAGAAAAAGGAAGGAGGCAGCCCCAGAGGTAGGAGGAAGGGGATGTGTGGCCCCAAACCACCACCAGTAAGACAGCACCTTCCATCCACAGCCCTGCTCAGAGTGCCAGTGCCAGACTGTCGCAGCTAAAGCCTGCTTTAGTAACGTCTACATCAGCGGACGACTTAGGGCTTCAAGCAACGCAGATGTGCTTCAACGCCATCCGGCAGGGAGTGAGAGCTTTTCTTCCCAACGTCTGGTTTGCTGCCTTGCCTCGCAGCAGAGCCATCCTTCCCCGTCCCCTCCCTCGCAGTGAGGTTCGTTATTAGCCGGGGAAACAGAGGGTGTCCGATGGTGAGGGGGGAATAAATCATTGTTCGCGGCTAAATGGAGTAGTGCGGATCTGCTAGAAATGCCGCCTTTTACCAACAGTGCAAATAATGAAGATTGCATGCACTGGGGACAATGCAATGAGCCGCTGCACTATTGATGGGGTATTTGTACAACTCCAGGAGTTATGTTTCAAAAGCAAGCTCTATTAAAGGCAGCATCTTTGTTCAGAAGCCAAGGATTAATACTGCTCCTCAGACAACATACAGGTTTCCCTGGCTAGACCCAAGAGAAGTCAAAGAAAAAGCATCTCTTGCTTGTGTCTCCCCCTTCAGCCATCACTGTATTTTTGACGGGACCGCCGCACCTCCTGTCATGCGACTCACGTGCGTCTGTGTGTGTGTGTATAAGGGAGGATCATTAGAGTATGTCGGTAAACGAGTCTTCGTGGAAACATGTTCAGAATTTAATCTGGGGGGATTATCCCCTGGCAGTCATGAAATAGAGACATTCTCACGCTAGATCCATCCCCGTTTAGCCTAGTCTCCCATTTCTGACAACCGCCAGCATGAGATGCACTGGAGGAAGGTGAGAAAGGCTTTTGCACGAGACACCAGGAACTCCTGAAGGCATTATCCCAAATCCCAAGCAACCTTCCACTCTGTAGCTACTCCACTGGCAGAGAGAATGAGATCTACGAGAAACATGATTTCGCTATACAATTATAATTTACATTTTAATACATGATGCTGCAACAAACATATCAAAGTATCTCATCTCTAGCATCTAATGTTGTTGATGCCAGTCAGCATGCTCCACCGCTTATCATTTTTACCTTGAAACTCCTGGGACCGCTGGCTTTGTAACCTCTTTATACCATTCTCCAGGCAGGCCATCTGCATTTATGTCCAAAGAAGAAGAAAAAAAAAAAAAAAAGCACCGAAGTGGTGAACAGCCACCGTACACGGGAATTCGAGGCACTGTTCTGCTCCTGCCGGATGGACAGCCGACTCCATCTGTGAGAGAGGTCAGCCCCAGCCCTGAAAGGCATCCTCCGGTTGTCCAAAGCGCAAGCAAAACCACCGCATCGACCCCAGAAAGATCCGTCTCGTTCTGCCACCCAGCGTGGGTTGCTCTCCGTCCCTCGCTGTCCCTTCTCCCCTCGCCGCCCGCCCACCCAGGGCACCAGGTACACGGGGCCCAATCCTGCGGTTCACAGCGATGCGCAGGTTCCACCAGCACCAGATCAGGGTCTCAAATCGGTCTGGTCTGATAAGATGCTCGCTTGAAAGGCAGCCCATTTTCAGATGTATATAGAAAGAGGGGTTTAATGCACTTAGCTCTCGTCTCCATTAAACTGCTAACAGACAGAGCTGAGCTGCTACAGTTAAGGAAAAGCTTTTACAAAAATTATCTACTCTGCGAATACATGCAGTGACTTTTTATTACACAGAAATGGTGGGAGTTTCCATGCAGCAGAACGGAGAAGGCCAGGCTAGGAAAGCTGCCCGTCGGGATAGCCACCATGACCCGTAAACCAGGAGATAAGACAGCTGCTTCCCTACCGCAAATGGGTGCTACGAGGCTGGCTCAGCCTCTCCTTCCACCACGCTCTCAGGCAGCTGGCCCAAAAATGACCTCTCCTGCTCTCAGGCATTACCACTGCAACCTTCATTAAAATATCCATTTATTCCAGTCCTTTTAACGGAAAGTATTCGATTTGGTCTCCCAGCTGCCGCTCCAAGTCAGGGGGACAGCCTGAGCCACAGAGGTGGGACTGAACCGCACGGAGACCAGCCTGGAGACACTCGTGAATCAGGTTTTTTAGATACCAAGTAACTGAGCAAATTCATGGCTCCCATTCTGCAAATAAAAATTTGGGATAACGCACCTGAGAGAACTGGGAAAGCCATTGCAGCTGTTGGCTACATCACCACAAGTGAGAGCAAAATCTTGTTAGGTCTGTATTCTATTTTTCTTTTTTAGGTTGGGTTTTTTTTCCCGGTGGCATTACTAAAAAGCAATGCACTCAGTGACAGGACAGAACACCTGAACTAATATCAGGGGAAGAATTACAGGCTTAATCCTCTGCAGTAGTTTGCAAAAAGTGCATAACAACGCATTATTAGTGTATAAAGATGAAAGGACTATAAATCTGTGCAAGAAAGCACAGTATCTTTAAAAAAGAAATACAACAAAAAATAAAATTACAGATGAAAATCAGGCATCAGCTGTGACAGCGCCTGCTCCAGTCAGAAACGACAACCAGTATTTCAAACTGTTGAAATACATCACTCTTCAGGTTTACTTTTATAACCAAAGAACAGCAGTTTCTCTTATTGATTTTTTCAATGTATTTAAAAATACACATTAGCACATTATTGCAATTGTGGTGTGTTGTTTTTTTTTAAACAGAAGAACCATAACACATCAGAGATACTGCAGGCCTTCAAAACTTTTCAAAGTGTTGTTCTTTAAGTAGCTGTACGCGTTGGTAAATAATTATCCACGAAACAGAACAAGTCTGAGGCTTTTCCACTAAAAGGGTCTCTTTCTAAATCTTACCTGCTCTGCAGCGGAACCTTTTATTCTACTCCTTTATATGCACACTTTTTACATGTATCTCAAACCCTTGGGTTCAACTGTGCCTTATTACATTTTAAAGCCTTGGGATGGCAGCAGCAAAGTGTTCTGCGCTATAAACCAGAACACAGCTGAGGTTTGATGGGTTTGCTTCTTTCTACCCCACAAAACGCTTTCTAAATGCTATTAAAATTTAGCATACGCCGTAATAACCAAGCTGCATTTTTTTCCACATTTAAGTCAATTGACTTTCAAGTTTTATCTTTCCACGTACTTTGAATCAAATAAAGTTGTTTCCGCAGTTCAGGAGGAGGATACTGTGGAGTATCTCATTCTGATGAGAAGCAGCTCCACGAGCAAAGGTCCAGATATTCAATTAAAAGTGTCAGTGGCCATTGGAGACAAAGTAGGAAAGTTCTAAAATTTTCTGTCTTTTCCTGCTACAGTTAGATTAAAAAAAAAAAAAGGCGCGAGAAAATGAAATACAAAACATTGATGGGAGCAGAAAGCAAGGTGCCGCGCAGAGGCGTGCTCGGGGCTTGCCTGGGAGCCTCGGCAGCCCCCTGCCCCTCTCGCCCTTCGACTCCCGACACCCAGCCCTCCCCCCGGACCCCCAGACACGTGCTGGTTACAGGGAGGCCCAGCGCTGGTTACCGGTGCGGAGGACCACGTCCGAGCCCGCACGTATTGCTTGCCGGCCCCTCTGCAGCCCCCGCAGCTCGCAGGGGCTCATGAGCGTGCTTCCCCAGCAAGTACGATACCGCACTGGACCTCAGTCCGGGGCCTAAATGAGTTTCAACAGGACGCCTGGCTTCAGAAAAACCTAGACCTCTCTACTTCTACCTTATTTCAATTCCAAACAGAGTTTCCCTGCTCCCTGGCCCCCTCAGGGCACCCGTGGCTGCCTTCCCCCCACGCCTGCACCGCGGCCGCAATGCCAATGCCGCAGGAAGGCCACGGAGCGATCGCTACGTTTGCCTAAGGAGCAGTTCAGAGCAGTAAACCCCCCGTAAATTCGTGCAAAAAAGGTGTGTGTGGGTGTTGGGCAAGACGCACGGTGAGCGGTGCGGCCCAGGACGGCGGTGCCTGCCACGGGGCCACCTTCCCCTGCCGAACCGGAGCACCCGTGCCCCAACAGCATCTGACAAGCACGGTGAAAATAACCATAGCAAATCAAACTGAACGGCCGCTGCGACGGGAGGCCAGGCTTTGTGCCTCTTTTGGGTCGCGGAGCTCAGGGCCAGGCTCTCCGGAGGCCCATCACCGGGGCCTCTGCTCTTTACAGCACACGGGACCTTTCGCTCCGAAAGAAACCGCTCCTCTCCAAGGAGCGATCTCCATTTGCAGCCGCCGCAAATGCCGATGTCAGGCCCAATGTCACCTTGTCCGTCAGAGGAGGGCTTTGGCTTGGGCTGCGTCCAGCACCGGTCGCGGTCTCCTGATGGAGGTCACCTCTCCGCAGGGTTCGCTGACGATCTCCAAAATGACAAGGGAGGCAGAGAACTCCTGTCAGCACTCTTCAGGAGAGAGAGACCACGAAGGGAGGACAGGAACAGGGGGAAATGCAGGCAAAGGTCGCTTTTTACATAAATTGGAGGGCTACTGAAGCACGGCCGGGTCCAAAATTAACTCCTGGAAATACCGACCCCAGCACAGCCCGAGATGCCGGACGTGCCGGGACAGGGAAGGGAACCTGCAGGTGGAGGTCAGGGACCCCCCCCCGGCTCACCCGGCAGGACCCCGCCATCCCGTTTCGTCAGTAAAAGTGGCACTTTGTGTACCGTCCATACTTGGAGTTTCAAGCACTTTTATATTTAAATTAGCAAACGCCTGCACTACATTGCCGGAAAGGGGAATAATACCGAAGCAACGCCATGCAGGGAGGATTCTTGTGATACGTGCAGTCAGACCCATCTCTGCCGCATCTCTAACGTTACGAATACGATTACAACCATCAGCCTGTGCTAACGTGTGGGAAGGAGAATGATTTGCATCCAAACTGTAGCCAAGTAAAAGCAGAAGACAGTTCTGAAATAGGACCCAGCAAGGCATTTAACTAGAAAATCCTTCCATTTAAAGTTACAGATAAAATGTAGGGAGTCATAATATAAACATCCTCCTTCCAGCTGAGTCAGGGTACAGAGGCTAAAATGAGCTAAATCTACATTACCTTCAAAATAACCAACACTGAGGAAGAAGGAAAAAAAGAAACCAACACCGCCCAAGGAGCTCAGCCCCAACCCACCATCCCGCTCGGAGAGAGGGAAGGACGCAGTTGGAAAGCCCACAGGAAAGAGCCCACCAGACATCATGCCAAGTATTTCTGTAGATGGTAGGAAATTTACAGTAGGTAGAAACCAGGAAATTCTTCCTCAACTCAGGCAGAACATCAAGGAAACCTTGGTGGCAGTAAGATTTATTACGCCTCATAATCAGCCCCTGGCCCAGTGACGGAAGTTTCATCATGTGGAACATTTTAGGTTCTGCACAATGTTAGAAAATACACTGCAGGGCATAATGCACCTTTGGCTCAAAAGGCAGGAGAAATCACTTAATAGATTTTCCCTGCATCTAGTTTCTATGAGTCAAGGATTTGGAGTTACAAAGAAGGAAGGAAGGAAATTTTGTTGAGAACATCTTTGATTACGATTCAATGGATAGCACTGTGGCTAAAGAGGGTGGCAGGGGGGAGCAAACCTGAACCACATTGCCAAACGGGCTACTTACGCCCCAATCCGAGGGGATGATCTGGCATGCTTTTAACAAGAGCTTTTTCACAAACAGTTCGAAGAATTGGGGCATTTATCTTGCTGTGATTTCCTCCCAAATTATGTGACAAGACACACGACACCCACCCTGCAGTGGATCGGGAGCGTCCGCTCGCTGCGATTCATACGCTTACCCACAGGTAACCTCTGAACGCCTGCTGGATCCATTTTTTAAGCGCCCATGAGCGAGCCCTAACTTAAAATACTTGGCAAACTCTTCCCTGGATTTTGCCTTCTTTCCTACCTTCTCATTGCCAGACCATATAAAAAGTGGAAACCACAGCAGCTGTAAATTCAGGTTATGATCCAGTGTCCCAAGGATGCTCTCAGACGCTCTCCCCAACTCACGGGATCCGGGGATGTTTTCAAGCAGCTTTCCTCTGCCATGTGGATTTGGTCCGAGGAGGGTCATTTATAGTCGTTGACAGTTCCACAAACATCCGTGATTTAGTTCCCCAAATCTTTGTCTCCCATGAACGCTGGGAACCTCTCAATTTTACACGAGTTTTTACAAGTCAGACAAAAGCTATTAATAAGAGTGAAACCTACAATATCCCCAAAGGGGGATGGGAAAAGACATCAACACTGGAAGTAAAGATCAAGTGAAGCTCGGGTGACAGATGGTGCTCTACAAAAGGTCAACCCTTGGCTCATTCTGCTCTTCATTATTTATTAACAATCTTTCTGACATTGGCATTACTGCAAGAGTCCAGCATTATGCAGATAATAAAACGTTATTTTATAGTTCAAGGTCTCCTGCAGGTACAGCAAAAATTTTGCGAAGTGATTCCCATGTGTTGCACGGCACTTTTGAGGACACATGCGCTAGCAAGCGCACAGACAGCTTGCAAAGGGAAGGTGAAAAGGAAAAGTTTTCACGGCTCACCTGCCTGGCCTCCCGCTCGCCCAGACTTTTTCACCACAGTTTCCCATTTCTCCCCCAAAATAAAACAGCCAAGGTCACGTCTGTTACAGTCTACGCTGGCTCTAACAGCTCACGGGTTACATTTGCCAGAGGCCATCACGAAACCTTCCTTATTTAGCTTCCTTATATTTGAGGACATTTTAGCAACAGAGACTGCACTGCTCCTTCCAACGCAGCGAAGAGAGCAGCAGGGAGAGGGAGTCAGCGAACACAGCAATGCAGCAAAGCAGAAGAAACCTTCTCCTACTCAGTAACTGTGGAATTGTTCTTGTAACGCAGTAAACACGCCAAAAGAGAGCTTGCATTTGCCAACGACAGGCCCCTTAACGAGAGGCCAGTCCCCCCCTGCCAGGAGCTGTCGACTTAGGTCGCACAGAAAATGGCCCTGCCACCCCCCCGCAGCGAACCTGCTGCTGGAGACAGCCTCACCTCCCCGGCTGGCGACTGGAATTCAGAACGGCACCAGGAAAGAGCCTGGCTCAGGTCTGAGCGAACTCTTGTTCGCAGACATATTTGCGCTCCGGGTGCCTACCTGCAGCCATCCCTGCTGGCTCCTCCGTCACAGGGTTGAGGGCCGGTGCCCCTGGACCCTGCGGCACCGTCCCTTCGTCCCTCCGCCCGGCACGAGAGACGACGGCTACCTTGGATCAGCCGGTGGAGCCTGCGACACGGCGACGTAAGCTCCTCTGCCCTCATGGTCGGGGTTGACCAACACCTGCGAACGACCCTCCTGCCTTTCCCCAGCCGGGGGGGGGTCACCACCTTTGGTGCTATCGCAGCAGAAAATACCCCCGTGCTTTCGTTTTTGGGCTAGCAGGATGGAAAAACAGCAACAGGCTCATCTCGGAACGGTGAATTCGAGTGTGGAAGGAGGTAAAGAGAGAGACTCCGGCCGCGCGCCCGGCAGGCCCGTGAACCGCAGGGCCTACGTGCGGGACCACCTCCCTGCGGGGCGAGGAGCGCTTGGAAAGGAGCCTCATCAGCCCAGCCGCGAGGCTGGAAGGCAACAAGAAGCCAAAAAGCAGCTGGGAATCCGCATCTGTGGAATATCTCCAGATCTTGCCAAAAATAACAGTCGAATGTACCGTTCGGCATCTCTGCAAGGCGTTCGGTACTGGTGTTTAGCACTGAGGTAGCAACTCTAGGCCTGGCCCCAGTACTAAGGCTGGGTAGATCAGCAGCGTGACATACAGCACTGAGACAGAAGCCCACAGAGTAAAATCGGCATTTGTTGGCTTTTTTTTTATGCTTCATTTTGAGGATATTTCTTTGCATTCTTTATATAAAAAGAAACATGAGTGCAGCGGACCTCAGTTTGTTGTAAGCTAAATATCTGAAAAGGCAGATGCATTCTGCTTGAGCATTTCAAGTTCTTCCTCTTCACTGGAGGAAACAAAGCGCAGACTCTTTTTTCCTGCTTTTCAGGTGCGAGTCATCAGAAAGACGAGCTTAAATAACAGCAGTGTTATTGCTAAAGACTGCCAAACCAAAAGAAAACCTGGGAGATCCCCACTGACAAAATAAGAGGCGTTTCTGCTACAGCGAGCCCAGTATTGCCTCCAAGGAATGATCGGCATAAGCACGATTATATCAATAAAAAATAAAAACATCATAAAAAGTAGTCAGGCAGAGATAAGTTTATTACTAATTATGAGCAGCCTGACATGCCCTGACTCCTTGTAAAATAAAATTAAGTCCATTTTTAATATCTGCTTCCACGAATTCCAGATAACAGACAAATTTACTTCCAAGGTCGTATCTCGTTTAACACGTCAAGAGTTTTAACCATATGTAAAGAAACCACCAAAGGCCTCCTGCTTCCCGCAGAACCAAAAGGAATGTACAACAGTGTGACTGTGTTTTATCTTCCTCCTCCGTAAGTGGTTATCAGTAAGTATAAATTTAAGTTCATTCTAGAGACAGGGTAAGTTCTACATATAGATCTACAGGATTTATAGAGTCCCAAAATCTTTAGGATACCTGGGTTTTTATCCAAGAACAATAGGAGCAAGCACCAGCTGCTCCTCAATAAATGCAAATCAGGTACTGTCACTGGCAGCAGCATGGGAAGAAGGGCTACAAACGGAGCAGAGAAAGGTTGGCTTCTACAACGGACTGATCCTAAAGATCATGCCCCACTCTTCTAGGCTTAAGGATGCAGACAGGAGTGCTGCCATCACCGAGGACAGAGCCCCTTTGGCATGCCAGCAGTGCGTGATGCCAACGTGCAAGGGACACGCAGTGCGAGAGGCTGTGTGTGGAGGCTGCCACATGGCTGGTAAGAGAAGAGTAAATTTTCCTGCGTCAGAAGGGAGCGGCACAGCTTCCCCTCCCAGGATTTCCAGCAGCATCTCTGCTATCTGAGATTTAGCACCTCCCAGAAAGCATCAATGCTGCACGAGTTTAACAGGCTAGTTGCTTCCCCCAGCCGCACGCTGACCTTACGCATGTGCCACCTATTTATCAGTGCAGACTTTTGTCGCAAATGCCCAGACTTGATGCTTTCGTGATGGTTTCCATTTCCTGCTCCTCGCTTTTCTGCTTGATAGCCAGGGCTGTTCAAAGCCAGAGCACATCACTTTGCCCTCCTCGTACCAAGGTTCCTTTCACTCGCACACTCTGGCTTGCTTTTTCCCTTGGTCTGAGCCTTACGATTTGGCCGTAACAACCCAATGTTTATTCTTGCTGTAAATGTCAAGCCAAAGTAACATATGACAGTTGTATTCTATCCCGCAATGCTGGGGTTTACCCATAACTATATTAAAGAAGCTCCAGAAGTGTTAAACACTCTCTGTGCTTTCTCCTGAAACTGCAGTGCTGGGTTGCACAGGGCACGGAGCCGAGATCCCACTGCTGGGACCTGGAAGCCATCACATGCAGAAATCCTTCCTTTCAATTCAACCTGGAACTCAGAAATTGCAGGGTTAAGGAGAAAAAAACGTCAGTGAGTTGTTTACTCAACTTCCATGCGTTGACAACTTAAAAATGTTGATTTAACTTCTTTACTATAGATGCTTTACAACCAGATAAAAATACCCACGGTATGTTTTCACTAAAAATACATAATTAGCTGCCAGCACTGCCTCGTCGATGCGATACGCCGACCCGTAAATCAACAATACGTAGCTGGAAGCCAACGTATGTTTTCCAAACCAAGTGCCCCCACAGACAGGAGCCCCCATTTGGTCATCCAAGTTGTTTTACAGCAACAAAGTAAGATCTCTCAACAAGAAATGGGAAAGCCTTTCCTCTTCTCCCCACTTTCTCTCAACTCCAGCCATTTTCAGCACTTTGGAGTTATGTCTGTAAAAAGTTTAATGAACTTCCTGAGAAGTAAAAAGTTGTACTCTGTAAAAAGTTTAATGGCTTCCTGAGAAGGAATAAGCAGCGGTAGGCGTTATCTTTGGAAACTGGTCCTCCAGTATCACAAGGGTGAACCAAGAAATAAAAAGAAATGGAGGACCCCCTTGGATAACTCAGAAAACGGCCTGTGGTACAACGAGCTAAATTACAATACTCGCAGCCTAGTAACGGAGTAATGGCCATGGAATATTCTACTTATCGGGTGCTTTTTAGAGTCTGGGTTCTGCTGACTGTGAATGAAAACGTGTATAAATAAACGTAGAGCACACTGGCAATGATGTTAAATGATGCTTCGTATAATTATCGCTATTCTGCGGTACCATTAACAGGCAAAAGCACAGAATCCTAATGACCACGTTCGCATGGCAGTCCGGATTTGTTGTCTGACACCACGTGGCCGTAAAACCTCCCCACGAACGCAGCTGCTGATGGCACAAGACCCACAGGCAGACGGCAAGAGTCTGTTTTGGCAACAGACAACCCATTTTGTGCATGAAAAACAGCAGCACTCTTACTGCCGCAGGCCGAAATACGGCTTTCTCCATTTACCCAGTAACAGCCAGAGCACAGACCGTACTGACAAGATTCGGGCTCTCACCCCGCAGCCACACCTTCCCTGCTCACACCGCCTAAGTCCACATGGCCAGCACGGACCGGGATGCTCACGGACTGGGATGCTCGCAGACCGGGATGCTTACAGACCGGAATGTTCGCAGACGGGGATGCTCGCAGACCGGGATGCTCATGACTGAGGTCTACACGATCAGGCCAGGGTCCTGCTGACTGGGGACTTCCCAATGCCTTCACCCTTGCTTCAACTCTAACGACAAATCCAGGTATTTACAGTTCTCAAGATTAACGGGAGTGACTTGAAAGCATCTCCACCCTGAGACAGAGAGCTTCAGACCAAACATTTGAAGGTTTTTGTGGGGAGCACCAGCGCAGACCCGTACACTGCCGCTTGTTACGAGAGGATCGGTGCAGGACCGGACTACGTCAGTACCGAAGCACCTTCCACAACAAAAGGGACCTTGTCTTCATATCTGTAACTCTCCTAATGAATCCGAGCCATTACCACAACATAAAACTCTACACAGCTCCAAGGCACTGAGCCTTGATATTTTATTTCTCAACTGTGTACCTACCGCTTAACTCTGAAAAACATTACTTATAAAAGATGATTCCTAAAAGCAAAGTTTGGAATTTTATTATGCCTCTGGGATAGATCGGCTGATCTTTGAAGAAATAAGGTTGTACCCTTTTCATTTGATATCCACAGGACAGTATTTTAGTGGTGAGCAAGGTCAGAAGATAAAGATCCGCAGGGCTCTTGCCATGTGATGTGTTTTAGGCAGCAAGGCCAGCGTCACCAGGCTCAAAGGGCTGCCACATAGCCTTAATAAGGCGGCACATTGGAATTTGATGGATTGTACCTACCAAAGCCAGAAAATAGCATTCACCATTCAGAAGGCTGTGAAGCAGAAGACGGAGCACATGAAAAGCACTCAGAAATGCAGACCCAAAAAAAAAAAAGTAACGTTCAAAAAGTTGGAGCAAGAAGAAGGAATCCCTGCGATGCCACACTTCTTAGCAGTTGACCCAGAGACTTCTTAACCTCAAAAATCAAGCATCCCTTCCCATTTTACATAGCGCTCTGTTTATAATAAGCACTTCTATTATTACTACTACTGCGTTTTAACTTCACTTTGCTGTGTGAGCCACCACACTTGTCCCTTTCAGAGCCATATTTACTCCTTGGAGAGGTCAGGATGCCCAGATGGAGACAGCTGCGGTGGAGAACTCTGCGGAGGAGCCTCTGGACGCCGACCAAACGCTGTGCCGATCTGCCTGCAGGTAACACCCGCGGATGATGCTTGTGGGGAGGGAGAACGATCATGCAGCTGTTTTGAGCCTGACCCGTGCTATACTGCTACCGGCCAGCCAGCCTGGGTGAGCACGCTCAACTAACGCTGATGGAGAGCTGCGTCCGCAACCGGAGCTCCCGTGGCGACCCTCCAACGGCAAAGAAGAAGGTGCCGGAGTGAGGAAGCCCTTGGCCAGCCAGAAAACCAGCTGCCAAGAGAAGGCAAGGGCAGCAGCAGCTGTTCCTAGGCAGCGTGTGTAGTGAGTAACCTACGGCCATCACGACACGGAAACCCAGTTAAAGTCATGCGCCAAGGGCACTGCAGGAAGGGAATGGCTTGTTTCAAGGTCATTTAAGTGAGGTCACCTTCAAGGTCAAAAAGCCCCATTTGTTTTAAAGCCCCATTAAGTTACATTTGTATTTCCCTACCAGTCTCTAACCCCACATCTTTCCATTTACAATGTTAGAGAGGAACCAGTGCAACCAGTAAGCATCGCCAAGGTCACTACAGGCAGCACTCTGGTCCGAGGAGAGCTGGTGAGCCATCTGCCTGGGATGCTGGAACTGCAGCGGAGAAAGTGCCCGGGCTTGGATCCAGCGAGGGCACACCAAGGGAGCGGCACGCTACGCCATCTTCCCCTTCCCTTCTCCCTTCAGCATAGCTGGCCGTGGCTTTTGCACAAAGAAGTTAAAATTCTGCCAGTGGATCTGGGGCCTTACCTGCATTTGAGAACGTAAAAGCATTCCCGTAAGTGACTAGTGGGGAAAACCAACAGAAAAGCAACGTATTGCAAGCCCTTCCTGACAAACGCACAGTGCCTTCTGCGCCCAGGCACAACTGCAGAAGCGGAACAAACCGGAGATGTGTGGGCACAAGTGGGTCCCCAGGAGATTAACAGGGAACTGGTTCTTGCAGCTCCTCCTCTGCCACCACCTTCCTGGTCTGGGTGCTGGACACACCTGCGCCAATGAGCTGCCGCTGTGTGCACTTCGTATGTTGGGAAGGATCCAGGTAGCTTCTCCTTGAATCTAAATTATTCTTTTTTCTTATTAAAAAAGGCAATAATTTGTTCCCAGTGTCCTAATTTGCACGTTTCTCGGGGTGAAGAACACACCTTAACTCGGGATATGGCACAGTGCTACACGCCAAAGACCAGCTCAAAAAAGGTGCAGCATAATGAGCTGGCACTTCACAAGAGCGTAAGCTGAAAGCTGCGCGACACTGGCTACCGAAATAGCTTGAAATTGCTACATACTGAAAACTAGCTTCTATGTGAACTACAATTTAATCCATACTTTTTCTTCGGTAAATGTGCCAATAGGTGTTTGTTGCTTGCAAATTGTCATGCTAAGCAAAACAGAAAGTCAATTTGCTTTGAAAGAAATTGATTCAAGAGCATTAGATTCATCAACAATCATTTTTTCCAGTGGAAAACAGGGTTGGAATAACGATTCAAGATTCAACCCCAAAACTTCGGTTTAACTTTCTAAAGCACCTGATTAACTTTTTAGAACAACACGCGGCTCATAGGATGCTGCCCGTCCATCACCACCGCACTTCCCATCAAATCAGCGCTGAAATGTTTCCAGGCAGGGGCTTTGCAGACAAAGCTGTTTGTCCTGGGCAGACCCGCGTTAGCTTTAGTGAGCAGATCCATCAGCCCGAACTGCCTGCAGATTGCAAAACCCGAGCTTCCTCCTAAATCACGCCATGCCACGTTCTGGTTAGAGAGCCGGCTGTTGCAGGCGCTCCAGATGCCAGGTGATGAGAACTGCTGATGCATCGCTGCCGCCAGAGCAGTTTGCTTTATGGCCTGGTGGGGCTGGCTCCGAAATTCAGCTGCGCCCCATCGGCACACGGGGTGACAGCCTGCAGAAAGAAAGAGGTCACCGCATGGCGTCACCCACCCTCGGCCCGCTCCGCTTCTGCTGCCAGTGATCGGTCCTTGTAAAGAAAGAGCCGGCAAGCGTATTTTTACATTGCATCTGTGGTTTTAACAAGCTGCCTCATGGGAACGCCAGGAGAGGACGGAGAGGCTAGCCCGGGGAATGTGGCCATTCGCCCCACGCCGTGCGGCGACAGCAGGCGCAGCCAGTGGTGCATCGCACCCACCGTCACCATCGTGCAGCATCTCCCACCCTGGGGAAGAGGGATGGGTGGGATGGGCAGTCGAGGGAAGGAGGGGCAGACCCTGCCTGCTCCTAACACCACTGCAGGGGCGTCACACAGGAATCACCCACAAGACTGCAAATGTTCCTTCGTCTGCGCGAATCAGGTGGGATTTTCCCACCGAAAAGGGAGGAGCGCCGCCAAAAAACCCTTCACTGGGATACCTCTGCCTTCCCTTCCAGATGTCCTTTGGTATCAGACAAAATGCCTCAAGCGCTGTCATGAAGGCAAACCATCCTTCAGCTGCAATGTATTTTGAATAAGCTGTTTCAAAAGCTTGAATACTTTGCTTAATTTTACTTTTTTAAACAAAGGTATTAGAGGTCTCCCTTTCGGCATGAAACAGATGTGACTTTCCGCTTCCTGCTCATTATATTCCATGCTGACAAGGCTGAAAATTTTATTTTTAAATAGAATTCCTTTCTGATAATGTATATCGGCAATCAAATGCAGGCACTGCATGGTTATCCGACAAGTTAAAAATTCTGTGGTATCTTCCCCTAAATAGTTTCATGTACTGATTACTTAGAAGAGCATATTCTCTGCAAAGCTGCAACCAGGCACTCGGTTTTTGCTCTTACTGATAAATGTAAGCAATAAAAATATGTTCTATTCTACAGCAGTGCCTATTAAAATGTAAACACAGCTAGAAGATTTTGAGCAGGCTACAAAAATGCTTTATTCAATAGTCAAAGCAAAAGGCTGTCTGAGGCTGCTTAAACCTGGCAGGGTATGTAATACACCAGCTGGTGTGTTCCACTAGAGGTCAATATTACGGTTATAAAGGTGTTAAACCAGGGAGAGCTGGTCTGGGGGCTCTTCGTACTCAGGTTCCTGAAATTAGGAGTCGCTGTGGTGAGTGGAAGGTAGGTTTGATGGGTGCAACAGCAACCTGCGTTCCAGTGGGCTGGGGCGAGAACAATCGCACCAGGACGCTTCCCCCACCCTCCCCCGAGGCTCAAATGGAGCCCTTGCCATAGCTGCGGGGAAGCGTACGTGTCCAAAATTGTGGCAAATTTTCCTCTCTCTGAGGTCAGAAATACATTAACAGTCTGCACTAAGCAAGATGCTGATGAATTAAAATTCAAAATGTCCCTCATGAATAATTCACAGCATGCGTGCAAGTAAATTATAGCAATGGAAGTATATATATGTATTTAAATAGATACGTATATATGCAAATTAATACATTAAGGGCTCGAGTTATCCACAAGGAAAACTACCAGCCACTTAAGAATGCCCATGTAACATTGGATCAAACACGTCAAAGTATAGCTAAAGAAACAGCCTATAGATTTCTCAAAATACGGCACAAAGCAGGCCTTGTGCCATGCGCGCTTGTGACATTACAAATCCTTCTAATTTTTTAAAATGTATTTGTTTCCCCAGTTCACGTTTTACCCTCACTAAACCCAAGCTATCGCACCTTGGTCTGATCCAAGATGATGGCTCTGCTCAGGAGCGCAGGCTGCAGCCACCCACCGTGTGCATCACGACGCAGAGCTACCGAGCTATCAGTTCAACGTCGCCTCATCAATCTGCGTTCTGCGGCTAAGTTACAGGAGTAACAATTACCCTGGTAAGCTTGCAAGTGCATTAAAATCCTTGAATTCTTATAAATGACAAAACAATATAAATGATAGACATAGGTGCAGAGTCCATCGATCATCCCCTTTCTCCCTCACAGCAAGAAAGGTGGGATCACATTAGAAACAGAGCAGACACCTGCAAACAGATGGGTATTTATACGGAATATTGTGACAACTGTCATTTCACATTAGTCAGAGAGATCCCACAGGACTCGGGCAAGTATTAAATGTACCAGGTTTTGTTTACTGGAAAAATATAATAAAATCCACCCTCCCCAGTGGTTTCCTGGTAGGGATATTGCTCCTCTCCCTAAACTCATTCGTAAAATAAGGATGTTCCTCCAAGATCCTGGGTATAAGACACCAGGGTACAGAGGGCGAGATTTCTGTGATTCCTTACTTGGACTCCTCCGTGATTTTCAGGATGGTTTGATGGCACTGGGCTCAAAAAATGACCGTAAACCGCCCTAAGTCAATGCAGACCCACTGCGCCATGCCGAAGCGGGTCCTGCTCCCACACACCGTGTGCCACAAAGCGACACCAGTGCTGGTGTGGAACCACCTGGAGAAGGACCGCATCCTGGCCACGGCAGGGTAATGCCAGTGCACAGGAACGGCCCTGCTTCTCCTGTATGAAAGCAGCCAGTTATGTGAAAATGCGGCCAAAGCTGTTGCACTTGCTGGTGGAGACACCCTGCAACAGAACCCGTGCAAAGCTGCGAGTGATGCTACGGTCATGTTTTCCCTCAACTCCGATAAAGATCAAAAGTAGCACTTTGTGAATGTTGTTAGAGGGACTTCAAACATTTTACCTTGACCTTACTCAACTTAGCCTTACCCATTTGGACGCTTCCACCCTCCTATAAGGCATTTCCCAGCATTTCCCAAGAATATCACCAGCTCCAAGAGCAGAGGGTCACTCCTGCCTACCCACAGCATGCGCTGCTCCTGTCCGTTTTACCCAGTTCCCTCATTTGCCAGCCAGCAGACAGAAGCTATAAAAAAGAAGCAAAACCAGATTACACGTGCCAGCCTGACCCGCAGGAGCGCATTTCAACTGAAGTTGCTGAAATGACAGAAACACGTTGTTCCCCACTTAGCCTAACTGACAGGCTGTAACTGTTGATTAATTACGCAGGGAAGGCACAAGGAAGTGGCTAGGTGGTCCACTTTTATTTCCCAGATCTTCCAGGTATGATCTTCAGACCCTCCAGGCAGCGTCTTGCTGGACATGCCGTGTTGGCAGGGATAGTGCTGTCTCCTTTGATTACCCCCTGTGTTTGGCTTACACCTCAACTTGCAGCTCCCCACCAGGCTGTTTAAGGGCTGCTTCTTCCTTTTTTTCCCAGATTACATGAGGAATTGCCAACAGCTCAGCTCACCTGCTGCTTCTTGCTGCTTCCCAGCCATGCCCTTCCCTGCTCTCTCATGTCCTGCATGGAAAGCCACAGCCTGGTGTGGGAAAGTTGTCCATCCTGAAACACGTTACGTTTAGTGAAAGAGCAAACCACTGGTGAAATTCCTCCATCACAAAAAAGATGGTTATCTGATTAATAGTTCCAATGGTGACCCCCCAAAAGTGAAGATCAGAAGAGGTCTGTATGCTCCTGAGAGCATGCCTCTCGACCACGTTCCTCAAGGGTCTTGGGGAGGAAAAACACAAAATCCAGAGCTGGAGCTACTTCTGTTTGTGCACAACTACAAAAAACCCTCATCCGTACAGATGAAGCACTTCAAGGTCTTGCTGGTTACTTTGAGCCTCGTGCAATAAAAACAGGACTTCCGTGAAGGTCCTAGACACTCCTTTTACTTGGTGAAAGACGTTTACATCACTCAAAGCAAAATGGATCCTCAATGGCAATGTAGTTGCTATCCAAACCCACACCATGGCCTACATTTTAACATCAGGCTGGTTAATCATTTATACAGCCCTGCAGTTGTATGCAGTACTCTCTGAAAGAGACGAAGGCACACTGCATGCCCCAAAGAACGTGCAGCGTAGTACAGGAAAGGCAAACAAGGGCAGAGGAAGAAAAGACAGCAGATACAACCTCAGACGGACAGGGCTGGAGAGGTAAGAGATGATGGACAAGGGGACAGAATGGGAAGGGGTGAAGGGAATTACAGAACCAAGTGGGAAATCGGGACAAGAACATGTCAATGGGGCAACACTACATTAAAGGTGAAGAAGAGGGCCTTGAAATAGATGCAGAAGAGCCAAGGTGCCACCAATGGGTTCCAAAGAAAAGGTGACAGAATTGGGATGGCATGCAAGGACAGCACTGACCAGGCATCAGTGGTTCAAGGGCAGCTGCCGGAAGGACAAGGAGGTTATCGGAGCGCATGGGAAGGCTTTTAGCAACAGCGGCCGGAGGGAATGGGGAAATGTCAGTAGTCTTCTGGGAAGAGCAACAAAAATCTTGTTTTAAAACAACTCACACGAGACAAGAGACAGGACTGCTGAGATCAGAAATAATACCTAAAAAGTAATGTGGCACAGTGGAAAGTGGAGAACTGATCCACCTGCCATGCATGCCACCAGAAGCATTTTATAAACACACATTAAAATTCAGGTTCTGTTTCTGAGTGCCTCTCCCGGGTTGGTTTTGTGCCGCTCGCCGAGGGGACTGGAAAGGGCACGGCCTTGACTCATCCCCTTGGCCGGCACCGAGGTCCCCAGCTGTGCCAACTAGATACGCGCTCCTGATGCAGGCAATCTGTCAGTGGCCTTTGACACCCAAATTCTCCCTGTTGTGCTGTCCCAACATCCAGGGCATCTGGGCTTGTTTGTACCAACCATGCTCCTGTCGAAGCACAGCCTGTCGAGCAATCCATGTTGTCTGGGCTGGGAATTGGCTCAACGATTTGACCCCATTTCCCTCCCGCCTCATTAGCGGTCGGGTGGGACATACGCCATGCCCAGCCCTCTCCCATCTGGCCGAGAGGGACAAGCCGCCTGTCCCAGACTCTGCTCGAGCACGTCGATGGCTTCCTCATCATTTTGCCTCTTCCCATGCAAACCCACCAGCCTCACCTTTGGCAGGCAGCTTCTTCAGCTCCACCACTTCTGCTCAAAGCATGTGCTGTCCTACCTTGCAAATTTTCCATTCTGATATTTTTACAGCCTACTACAATTAAGCTTTGTTTAGTAGACTCTCTCTAGCTTTGTCTTCTTGCCAGCACTTGGGTTACTTCTCCACACTACATAGACCAAGTTTACAACATCTTTTTCCCAAGTGCATCACTGCCTCACCAAGGGCTCTGGCTGCACAGCAGTATCAGCTAAGAATCCCAGACTTTGCCTGAGCTTTCAGTAGAAAAAAACCCAACAAATTCTAAATGAAGCTGTATCTTGCAACCGAAAAATCAAATTTTAAAAAAAAGCATGTAAGAAAGAAAACTCTGGTTTTCTGAACAAGAAGAGAACTTGGCTTTTCTTTGAGAAAATGCACCCCTTTGAACGACGCGCCTTGCAATGCAGCCAAAGACCCATGCAGTCTGGGAGCGAGGGAGACAGACCTTGGGAATAAGTGGGAGAAGCTTTTTATGGAAGCCAGGAATCCCACAGCCAAAGGACGGGTGGTAGACAAGTAGCAGGACTTGGGCAGTACGTGCTGTGCACAGGGTAAGAAGCTCTCACAAAATCCTGGGGTGTGTAAACTCAGGAATATCAAGCAGGTGGGAACTGGGAAAAGCGGCGCGGTTTGCCCAAGGCTCACAAAAGCATACACATAGTCTGTCAAACCTGCCCCGGCGTAACTTCAGTAAGCCTGATCTACCCAAGTGAAAAATAAAGGGAAAAGGAAAGCTGCAGGTATTAGACAGGTTCTCTTTCCTCACTAGTTTTAGGAGAGCTTATTTCCATCGTCCCCTCCGACGGTCGAAGGACAGGTGCTCTTCCCGGAGATGACTTCCAGTCCTGACAGCTGATGTCCTCCTGCCCGCCAGCCTGCAGAGCGGCCCCTGCTTCGCTCCCGTCTCCACGGGGGGCTCATGGCCAAAAGCAGAGCGAGCCTCCACGATCAGCACTTCGCCTGCCCTCATCACGGCCCCGTCCGCCCCGCCGGGGCAGGAGATCAGGCTGTAGGCTCCTAGAAGGTCGGGACAGAGCCAGCGTGGAGACAAACACAGCGTTTGAACGAACAAGCAATTAGCCCCTTGAAGCACGATTCTTAAGCATGAAGCAGATTCCCCGTCTCTTCCTGTCTTTAAACCGTGACCAACGTCTTTTTGAAAGATAAAGGCTCAGCGAGAAGTCATGGACTGAATTCAGGCATCAGGAGGTGGAATTTTCCAACGTGTGCTACGCAGGTCAGAGGATCACAGTCGTTCCTCTTGACCTTGCAATCTACACTTTAATTAATGTACCCTCCTGGTTATAGGGTATCAAGAAACTTTACAGCTAACAATCTTCTGCTTGAGGCTCTTCCTCCTAAAATGGACTTTCAACAATCGCTACATATTTTTCTTTGACTTTGATAATCTAACATTAAAATCGTGAACTATCCCCAATCCACTTCAGATTTTGTTTGTTTAATGAAGAGTTGAGCAATTTCAAAGATGTTTTTACAATTCAAATACTGGGTGTTGCACACTGAGAAGATCCTTTGATATCCAAACAGTCCTCCAATGACAATCTGGTGGTTTTAATCTTTCTGGTATTGAAGGCAGCCTAGTTGATCTCACAAACCTTTCTGATGAAATGAGCCTTTTTCTCTCCCCGGTTTTCACACAAATATATAAAATATTTACAGATATGATACAATGAACTTTATGTTCTTCTTCTGCTTAGGGCCACACTTTGTGACACAGGTAGCTGGTATTTATTTGTCATTAAGAAAAAAGAAACCAAACCTGCAGTTTTTTAAAACTAATTATTTTATTCAATACTCTATTGGGGTTTTCCTCTAACACCAGTCACTGCACAGCTCTCACAGGTTATATATAAAAAGAGTTATTTTTGTGGATAAAAGTCAACAACAAGTCAATAATTTTTGGCAGATAGCCTTCACTGTTCTGCTAGCACAAGCGCATCCAACTGCTGATGAACCTTAATGTTTCCCTGATATTGTTTTCTGCTGTAAAATGGAAGATCTAATCTATGCTGAAGGTCAGTCCACACCGAAGGCTGCAATCAGTGACAGCATTCATAAAATCGACTGAAATTTGTAATATTGTGCAACATCCTCTGGGCAGTCACAACAGCAGCTCTATTGATATGTCCTCTACCCAGGACATTGCAGAGCTGTAAGTACCCCTACTTCTGCACCATTGCTTATGCATGAGAAATAACTGATACTCAGATCAAACCGCAGCACGTGGAAGCTGCCAGTGCAGCCAGTTTAACCCCATGCACACTTTATGAAGAAGGATGAAGTCCTGACCGCTGTCACCAGTGGCCCACACCTCTGGTAGGGACGCCTACCTTGTTTAGAACAACAATTAGTGAAAACACGTCTTTTTAAATAATCATCTTGTACAAGTATAAACGCACTACATCTTTAAAAAAAAAAAAAAGCGTAATTAAAATCTAGACTTCTCACAATACCTTGGAGTCGGGCAATTATGAGGCGCTTTTAATGAGTAATTTCGGCAATTAAAGAAGTCAAACGTATAATACGCAAGAAGCAGCATCAGTGAGCTACTGCTCCGTGGCTAGTTGCTCTCTGACCCTGGCCGGTGCTTGCCGCGGCACAAGTGTCGTCTTCTGCTGATGTATCGCCTTGGCTGGATAACGGCTAGAGAGGGTTTTCCACATAAGCTTCGGCTGCGACTCATGTTTAAGTGTGTTTAATACTGACATGTATAAAGTATGTTGGGTAATTGCCGCTGGAATTCAATGTGCGCTGTATCTCATCTAGGATATGCAATTTACTGGCTATATTCTAGTAAAATAACTTTACGACTTTCTGTCATGATAAATAACAGTTTATAGCATAATGGAATTAATATTTACTTTGAAAGCTATGCAGACTATTCAAATAAAGTTGCTATATATAGAATCATCTCAACCACCGCTGGTTTTTTAAATGCTGTGAACTGACAAGACGACATGCAAGTATTAAATTCCAGTGCCCTCCAGCCATTAATAAACCTTCAGATTTTGGATTTGTAATCAAAACTCTTCCATATATTTCATACAGTTACTGTAGTTCAAAAAGCACTAATTCAGAAGTGTGACAAACTGGACACCGAGGGCCTGGGGTTTGGGAGCCTTCTCCGCCTGCTCTGCCCGCCCTAGGGATGGAGACGGGGCAGGGTGGCAGGTTTGGACCACAGGGCTTGGAGCTGGGGGCAGAAACCTTAGCAACTGTTCACAACAAAGTTCAGGATTTAATGCACACAAATGGATCGTGGTTTTGTAATTATAAAGGTATTTTTTTATTATTCCAACAAGGAGAGATTAAAAAGACACTGAGGTCTCAACACGTCTTGTAAGACAAAAGGAGAGGGAAAAGAAACTGATCTTTTTTTGATGGATCTTTCTCAGGTATTTCAAGTTAATATACCACTGTCAAGGCTCAAAATTTATTTTTATCCACCAGATACCTTATTGCCAAACTTTTATCAAAAGCAGCGCATAAGGCAGTTTTGCCTGCCTCTCCCTGATGCTTATGGGCCAGCGCAGGGAACTTCTACACAATGTACAACAACCTCTTCCCACGTATATAGCCGCACAAAATTCTCTGTTATGATACATGGATAATGAAGCAATGAACCAAAAAAGCATCACCGTCAGCGACCAAAATCTAAGCCATTCTCCCAGGCTCCAGACGCCGGTCCCCGAGAACAGACGGTCACTGTACGCAGAGCTCGCCCGCCAGCATCTCGGGCTTACCCAGAAAAAACACAGGCTGAGCCCAATATCCAAAGGAACAGACTGAATGTCAAGAAAGAAAGATGTCAAAATCTAGCAGGTATGTTACAAACGGGTATTTTAATCACCAGCTAAGAGAGACAAATCCGTTCTCCTCGTCGGTTTGCCTTGTGCGCAAGACCCCCGGCGCGACGCTCAGCGCAGAGCACTGGACGGCTGAGCAGAAGCATCGTCCCGTGCCTGGTGTTACGGCGGGGGCAAACGGCATTTCCTAGGCTGCAACCAGTTCGTACAAGTTTTGTTAGGTTTAACGCTGCTCGTTTGCTCTCCGACGAGTCTGCAGCTCTGTCTTCAGAGGGCTACGTATAGCCTACAAAAAGCTGAAGAACGGGAAACTCTCATTAAAAATTAAGTCCAAGTGTGGGACACTCTCTAGGAGAGGATGGGCGTGCAGGGAAGGACATGGGAGGCAGGAAAGGAGGAGGTATTTCATCTTTTTAAGCTCAAAACCACACTTCCCTTTAGCAGGAAAAAGCTAAAATAAATCATTCTGGCCGAGGTGGGTAAGACATTACATACCGAATGGAAACCTCTCCCCGAGGACGACAGAGAGTCCGATCGACAAAAGGACAAGGAAGGGGCAAAGCTGTTGCTTACATCATGCACGCCCCAAAGTAAAAGCAGCGGGGATTATCAGCCAGTGCAGCAAGCCCACAGGCATTCGTACAACCAACTTCCAGCGCTTAGGCTTAAAAATATTTCCTCGTTCTTGTTTTATTCAAAATTTGTTTATGGCAACAGGCATACAAAAACTGCAGGCAAAGTGTAACCATCAACAGATACACCCACGCAGTATTATAGAATACACTTAGGTCAGACAGAAGGCATAATCTTCAAAAACATATTTATAGTGCTCTAAAATGTTGCAGTCCTCAGTAGCAGAAGCATGGGGCCTTTAAATGGAAAAATACAGCATATTTGTTGCAGTAAGTGACAAGCAGCAGCCACAAGCAGGCACGGAAGAGCTGTCCTGGGAGGTGCGGGGTGGGAACACCACCCTGGGGGACCACGGCGGCCGGTGACAGTCAGCCGGAGCTAAGGAGCTGGGGATGGGAGCACCGGCACGGCACAGCCCAGCCAACCACCGCCTCCAGCAGCACAGCCCTGCGGGGGCAACCCCGGCACGCTGGGACCTGCCAGCACCAGCACCTTTAACTTCGGGAAGCCCAGTTACCTTATAACATCCAGGCTTATTTTACCTTATGTTGATTGCTCCCCAAAATATTAAACCAGGCATAGCTTTGCAAAGCTTTGCAATTACAGACGGACATCAAGTCTTCCCCGGTTCTAATCTGCAGAGTTTTTGCGTCACTACCAGGTTTTGGGTGTTCATGCCTTGAAAATAATTTTAAGAGCCGTACTCCAAATTCCCGGCGTAAACGCTGAGAGGCGGGGAGCACTGGAAATGGCAGGGGAATGCGCTGCCCAGGGCAGGCACTGGCTGGCACCAGCAGCTCGCTCGGTGGGGGACAACGCCGCTCCCGAGGAGAAGGTGCCAGAAGGACTCCAAAAGCTCATTACGGAGGACTCCATCTCAAGGCACGCACACGAATTTATTGCATCCTGCTGCCTTCTACTGCGAAGCGGAGGACGGTGAAGCCGGAGCTACGAAACGGTCACCGAGAGGCGGGGAGGGAGGCTGAGGCTGCAGGGTGCCGAGGGGCACAGCCGGCTCCGGGAGCTGCTGCTCCCGAAAGAGCCCGAAAAGCAAAGGCAACGCGGGCCAGAGCCGCCGCACGAAGGGATGGAGGGCGGCTCTGGCTGGGGGTGCCCGGCCGCCGCGGGGAGCACGGCCGCGGCCCCGGCATCAGCGAGGGGCCGGTGCTGAGCGTACGGACCAGCAGCCGAGGGGACGGGGGTCTCCCGGGGGTCTCCCGGGGGTCTCCGGGACGGCAGCGGGGTCTCTCCCCGCCCGGGAGAGTGCTGTTAATCCCCAGCAGCCACGCGATGGCAGCAGAAATATGTCAACACCGGAATGGACGAATGCATTATCATACGATTAGAACGAAAAGATATTTTGCAGAGACAAGGCAACTGCTAAACATAACCCAACATCTATGACGTTTTTAAGACAAGTGGGGCATAGAAAAATAGTTTTTCCCTCTGAAACACAGTAACGTGCATTTGCTGCCTTACTTTAATTGCCAACAGGGTCACTCGTGCTTTCTCGTCGCAGCGCTGACACGATAGAGCCCTCTCCCCCTGCGATTTTAATCTGACCTACAGCAGACACGGCAAGAGGCAGAGAACAGCTCCTCTTTCAACCTAATGCCTTCAGGTCTGAGTAACTGGTGACTGGTCTCAGCTTTGGCCATGAGCTTCTCCCGCGGGGTGCTGCGTCTCTCTTGGAAAATGCCAAACAGCCCGGGCTCACCCGAGTCCCCATGAGAACAGCAGTTACTTTATTCTGAGAAACAGAGTATTTCGTTTGCTCAATGGCTATTTGCACCACGGTTTCAACCCGGCACACCCCGCGAATGGAAAACACCAACGATCTTATTCCTGTCAGCTCCATCCCATCACCAGCCATTATCTCAACTACGTTAGCAGGGGCCGACATCTCATTACTGCCCTTCTGTTTAAGATGCTTGCCTGCTTTTTGTCTTTTGTGTGTGTGTGTGTGCAACCAGGTTATTTTCCGGGAGCGTGTTGAGGCGCTTTTTTATTTTGCAAACAGTTGGCACCCAAGGCGAGACTATCTACAAAACCCTGCCAAAGCATCAAGCTGAGCTGCTGAGTCCAGCGCTCACTGTCTGCTGCTCACAGACGCACAGCATCCGAGCACGGCTACAGCATCCCACCCGCATCCCTGAGGGTTTCCGTTTCCCGGACTTCGTCCATGCAACTCCGTCATTAAGAGAGGGCCTATGCATCTCCTGGAGACTACGACTACAACTCGGAACGCGTGAAGGGGGTATTGGCACGCAGAAGCGGAGCACCCCGACCGTGTCTGCCAGCCCACACCCGCTGCATCCGGATCTACGAAGGGAACAACTTCACGCCTGGGGCGGAGATGCCGACCGGGTCCCAAGGGAGGGCAGGAGAACCCTCTGCCGACGGCGCTCCTGGGCCGCCACGGCCCTGTTCCTCCGCACCGTGTTTCCCTTTCCCTTCTGACAACGGGGTATTAGTACACAATTAATGCTTTACGTTTCCAAAGAGTTGTACAAACATTGGCTAATTAATTCTTATCTCTCGCCTATAAAAAGGGTGAGTAAATAATATCTTACCAAGCGGTGGCCATTGAAACGTGCCCACGGGCAGGACAGGGCCCCACTCTGAAATCCTGTTTCATCAGCTTTTGTGTCTACTGCGTTCAATACTGGACAATACCAGATTTTGTTTAGGAACTCCAGCGCCTTCGAACCCTTGACATGACTCTACTGCTTCCCCTCCCCACTTCGGCTTTGGTGAGCGGTATCCATCTTTCCAACAGGAACTCCGGAAATGAAAACGTTTAATGCATCTCTGATGCATACAAAATTAGCAGCGATACAGCAAACGAGATTTGCTTTCCTTTCCAACAACACACTGTGAAATAAATAAATAAAAAATGCATTAAAACCCAGGCGCGTAACGCAGAGACACTGAGGCTCCTCGTTTCCAGTGGAAGCCCTTATCTCCGTCACAGCCCACAATGCAATTACAAGATTACAAGGCACATGCTGCTTCAGCATCTGGATCCTCCGCGCAATCACAGGGATCCCTACAGAAAAAGGAAACCTCTTAATCTTGCGAGGAACGGCGATGATTTCACCTCGCCGCACTGCACCCCATTTAAAACGCTCTAGGAGCTGCGTGAGGAGCGGCCCGCAGTTAAAGACTTCAGTCTCTGGCGTTAGTCTTTCTCCGCGCGTGCACCGAAAGGCAACTACGTGGTCAAAAAAGTAAATACAGACCACTGCCTCTAGTCCAAAAAGTATTTACGTTTATTTTGTTGCGCTGTAAACCGTCTCATCTGAATTGCAAACACTGGGATAAAGTTCGGACCAATAAACCTCCACTCCCATCTCCAGTCCCCAGCACGTTAAACCGAGACCACAGATCCAGCAATCCAATCTCCATATATTTTATTCTCAAAATATTTCATTTCTGGCCACCAATCTTTAGATCTCCTATTGGATTTTGTTTTCGTAAATGGATTTTCCCACAGAGCTGGCAGAAGATATATTTAATTTCGAATTTCTCTAAACCGAAATAGTCAATATAAATGTCAATGTGAATTTGCGCTGTACAGCCTTTGCAGTGACAGAAACCTCACATTTCAGAGGTGGGTACACGGCTGCCCGTTAGCTTGTTTTGTGTCTGCACGCTTGTTCTAACGTTTTATTTCATCAGGATGGCTAAGTAATGTAAAAGTATATATATATATATTAAATTTTTTGGCGTGTTTTGGTTTGGTTTTGGGGCAATCCAGAAAGAAGCATCGTGTCTACCACTGCTCTGCAGACAAACGAAGAGGAAGATGGGGAAATTGGAGTAACAGCCATCCCACCGGGCCTGGAGCCTGATGCAGGGGGTGATGTTTGTCACCCCATTTCTTTAGACCCGTCCCAGCATATCCCATCAGTCTCCTGATTCCCCCGCAAGACAGCAGCATGGAAACTCACGTCATCGGGTTCCTCCGCCTTCTCCCCCACAGTATGTGGTGCAGTTGCAGCATCGATTACTCAAACAATTTCAATCTATCTAGACGCTAATGTCATTAGTCCACAGAGATCCTTTTGGAACAATTTACATCGAAACTGCCTTTACATGCGAAATGAAAAATATTCAGACTTTAGTGAATGGGATTTGAATTACAATCCCACCACATGTGGCTCAGCTTTATTCACGCTATTTATTAAACAGGGGGGAAAAAAAGGTGATGCAGTCAATTACAAAGCAATTACCAGAACTGCTACTGCAAACCTGTTGCCTTGCGCTGAAGGGTCGGTTGCCCTTGACTTGGGCAGAACTTGCCTACGGGCCACCTGCCCATCACCTGAAAGGGGGTCCTGACCCCACGTATGCTCCGAAGACACCCCCCACCCCACCGCCCGCCTCGTTTCTGGCTGGCTTTGAAGGCTCCTCACCTGGTACGACACCGCATCCACACTGCAAGTCCCTCAGCGCCCATTTCTCAGCCTGGCTACCTTCACCGACCTTCCGACACTGGATAAAGGGATCCCGTCCACTACAACTGGGTGTAGCTGTTTGGCATCTTGTTTCAGAAACGTCACAAGCCACACAGCTCTTCTAAACGCCTTTGCTGTGCTTCTCCAAGGTATTTCAAGATGACTTGGGAAGTCAAAAGATCGTTTATTTTTTTAATTTACTGCAAGAAAGATTCTTGTTTGCTAAACTCTATTAAAGAGCCCACAGATTATTTTTTCCACTGTGTTCAAAATGTAGTAGCTGGTATAGAAGCAGGAACTCTGCACAAGGCTTAATGTTACTGTAACAGCCTTCAGACCGCAAGGATAATTAAGGCAAATAAGCCAAGCCTGCCCTACAGGTGCCCTTTGCTGCTTCGACGTTTGCAAATGCTGAACCCACCACATCATTTGTCTTTCACTGAAATTCAACACAAACATGCTCAAGTCGAGTCGCAGTCCCAAAAGCTCTCGCTCTCAGCTTTGCTTCATAATGTTTACGCAAAACCCTCAGTTGCTGCCATGAAGCAAATTGTTTTCAAAAAAGAAAATTCAGCGCGTTAAGTTGTAAAAGTTGTCTTTTGTTAAAAGCAGGTTAGGAAGGGTAAGGACTCCTTACCCCACTGAAATCACACAAAACTAATGGTGGGAGGAATCAAATGCAAGTGGGAAGAGCCTGAGACAGCAATTTAATCCTTTTATTCCACCTTTTCTCCCTTCATCATACAAAAACAAAACTAAAAACATTTTCCATTCTGGTTCATGTCCAAAACGATGCGCGAACTAATCGAGTGTAAAAACAGTTGCTCGGCATTGCATCGGTTAAAGCAAATGTAACGTTTGCTCTTCCTACCCTGCAGCTCTCCTCCGTTCCTGTTTTTGCTATAATTCAGTCCATTCCCAATATGTCACTGGAAAGAGTATTCGCAAAAGCAGGAATAAGAAACAGACTCTTTATTTCTTTGCGAATTTCTTTTCAGTTTCCTCTGTCTAAGGCTCCCTCCGTTTACCAAGTGTCTCCATCTGGAAGCCTCCCAGTAAGCCAACTTTATAGGCGAAGTGATGATCCATAAGCGAAACACTTTCATCTGGTAGACGGTATTTAGTTATTCTGGACTGACGCTGCCAGGCTGAGAGAGTGAAGAAAAATGCAGCGGAAAAGCTGTATCACACTGTCTCCAGATTCAATAATTTTCCCACAAATATTAACTCACCTGTTACAGCAAACGCCTTCTCCGGAGCTGAGTGCGCAGCACACCTTAAGGAACAAGACAGGCGGTAGGGATTCCCCAGCAGGGAGGCACCCAGCCCAGCACAGCCCTTCGCTTCGCAGCAGCTACTTCTTTTAAGACCAGGGAAAAGCACGGGAGTGAAAGCAACCCGCAGCTGCGCTTACACCCGTTTCCCTCCTGCTAGATGGAGAAAGTCCTGCAGACTTTGGACCGAATGGAAACAGCGGCACACAGTACTCAAAATCAAGCATGGGCTGAAGTCACTTCGCAAGAGCTGCGATTAGGGCGGTTTTGTGTGTGCCAGGGCGACGAGAAATGACACGGACCCTCCTTCTTCCCCCTGACCACACCAAGGCAGCAGCCCCGATCTGCGCCAGGAAGAGCCATCCTTGTCCCAGGAGCCCCACGCACAAGTAAGTTAATGACATCGGACCAAAATCATCCCGAGGACAGCTGCCTTCATCTGCTGACATTTCATGCTAGCCGTTATTGATTGTCCCCTCATGCTGCGCTGCCCAGGAGCAGTAACGCCACTAACCTGCTTTCTGAGAGGCGAGCTTGGAGCGCTTCGGCTCTCAAAGTTCTCTCCCAAAGGTGAATTTTCCTGGAGGGTTGCACAGCAGTGCACCAGTGGCTTGGTACAAGTCAGTCCACGCAGGAAATAAAGCCAAACAGTTTATAGCGTGTCTGAATAAACACCTCCTGCCTGCTAAAACAGCAACCAGTGGGTCCGTTTTCTTGCCGAGGCAAGGCTCCAAACAGATGCAGTGCCAGCTGCACCAGCCCTGGGCGAAGCTTCTCCTCCGACATCGCACACAAGGCAGTGGCCCTGATCTCAGCTGAACCCTCTTTCTGAGACACCCAGATATTGAGAAAGCTTTGATTGCTGAAGTTATACACTGTAAAATAAGCAACAACAATTAAAGGATTAGGTACGTTACGGGTCCACTGAAGGATAAAATCTCCCCGACACATATAGGGCGTTAGGAAAAGATGGCAAAACCCACGACCATTTGCTGTGAATTTATATTACTGCAAGCGAATACAGTAGGATCCTGATATAGAAAATGAATTCTTGATATGAATGTTCCCTTCAGAAGAGACTCTCAGGAGACCCATTCCAGATTTAACGATAATCCATATTTCCCTTCAGAAACGGTAAACCAACTCTCTGATTTCCCCAGGACCGCCACAGACGCGTGAATCATTAAGATGCCATCACAACCCTACGTTCTGGATGCCGTAAACACCACCTGGAATAGGTAATGGAATAAAACTCAACTACAGCTCATGAGTCAACACCTTCCACGTTTCTGTATGAGCATCTGCCCGCTGCATCCATTATGGAGACGTGCACACCACGGCAAAGACGGGGAGATGCTGCTGGGCCCGGTGCCCTCTACCGACTTACAGGAGGTTAAGGGAATGGCTCGTTAGAAACGGCAAAAGTCAAACGCTGGGAGAGATGTAAGGAAAATACGGTTAGGAGTGACGATGAAGAATAGATTTGTATAAAAACTGTCACTCCTCCTTGAGCAGTTCTTCTTTGCTTTCAGGGCTGCGCTTGTTTGCGTTAATGTATGCACACGTGTGTGTCATATTTTCAGAAAGCCTTTCACATTAAACTCTCCTTTCTCCTCCAAAGCCACTCTGCAGTATTTCTCTGGAATGCATTAAGCAGCCCAACTGAACAATGCAATCCTAATTAGTTTGCAAACTACCCAGCTCACCTCTGAGGGCGAGCAAAGCCCATGTAAATTAAAGCGAATTGGATCAGACTGTCCTAGGAATAGTCCTCCAGATTAGTGCTGCCTGAGCAGGCAATCCCACAAGTTGCTTTCACCCTCCAGTAATAACTTACCAGTAGATTTCACTGACAAGAGCAGGGAATTGAGAGATGTGAAAACATTCTGCAGTTTGATATTCCATGATGGGTTATTTTACAGAATACAGAAAAGCCCATTTGGTCATTCACTAAAAGGAAAAGTCATCTTGTTCTTAGCACGTATTCCCAGCTCGGAGGCTGTAAGAGCAAACGACGCTATTATCACCCAGGTTGTACTACCTGCGCAATACTGAGTTCAGGTACGCTGCGTTTTCAGACCCAAATGCGAAAGAAACCTTTTGCAAAGTTTTGACGGTGATGTCCCAGGGTTTATGCAGTAATTGAATAATCTAAAATTTCCATTCCTGTCCTCGTGGACTAATCTGTAACGGTGTTAAGGGACTGTTATGGTATTAATTAAATACAAGTCCTGCATACAAAATTGATACTCTGCATCTCCACCTCCGCAAGGGACTTCCTCTCTTAATAAGACTTAAATCAAGTTTTACTTTTTTTTTTTTTGGGGGGGGGGGTGTTAGGTTTTGTTTTAAGGAATTCATAAAGATTACCATCTTGTACCGAGAGAACATCCAGCTGTCTATGAGAGAATGCGATCCTCCAAGTTTAGGAGCTCTGACCCAGAATTAGTGGTGTCAGGCCAAACGAAGGCTGGCGAACGACCCTCCCCGAGGAGCCGGGGCTGCCGGCGGCGGGGTCACTGCGCAGCTGGCAGTGCCGCTCCCTTCGCTGCCCCAGCTCTGGAAGAGCAGCCTCTCCGCTGACGGGCGCGCGGCTGCCGCTCAGCCCTCGGCTTTCATAGAGCATCGGGCTCCCGCCAGCCGTTTGGCAAAGTCACGCCGCAGGCGGCATCGCTCGTGCCGAGAGAGGGACTTGGCTTTGCCCCGCGTCCGAGAGAACCCTTTTCTCTGACTTCTCTTCAGGCGCCGGCGTCCGGAGAGACCAAAATATCCTCAGTCCAGGGTGAAGAGCAAGAGAATCGGCGCCGGCCTTCCAAACCGCAGAGGACGAGCGGGAAACTTGCTATAAAAACATGACCTCGTTGCCATTTTAGCAGCAGTTTCCTATGAATTCACGTGAATGCGCCACTACCGGGCACCCGGAGAGGGTCACGCACGAGAAAAGGCAAACGCACCAGCTAAGCCAACTGACTGCAAAGTCGGAGCAGTGCCAGTCTGGAATGATATTAAAGCTATTTCAACACTCCCCTTACTATTATTTATTAGTTAAAAATTTTAATTATGTGGATTGATTAGGAACACATCACCAGGGATCCTAATTAATTAGAATTTTAAAAAGGATCACGGACTGGAGATTTTTAATGGATTCCACAAAGAATCGCACAAAGAGGTATATTAAGGGAAAGGCCAAATTAACTTCTCCTTTCTGGTTTATCCAGCATTTTCTAACAGGATTTTGCATCAGATTAACCAAGTAATAGCCCAAACCCTCATGCACAGTGACGCTAACCAAGACAGTAGCTTGAGCGTTTCAGGCAGTTATCATTTAACATCTGCTTGGCTAATCAGTTTATTCCTCTTATTCCTTATTTATTTAAATGGGTGTATTCTTATTTAAATTAGTTTATTCCTTATTTATGTCCTAAATTGGCTTTAGCTGCCTCGTCCACGCTCACCAAATCCTTTTATACGGTAGGGATAGGCACCAACATCCCCACGTACCTGGTGTAAACTTTTTTGTTTCCAAATGCTTTTTTTTTCCTTACCCCAAACTTGCAAAGACACAGGAGCCATCACACTGATGACACTGAGGATGTAATTAGTTATTAAATCTGCTAATACAAATCCCTTTTCAGAACTGGCTGGTCAGTAGTTTCATCAGCCAACATGTTTCTCCTTCTTGCCTATTAGCTGTAGTTTCCAAAGCCCTGTCTGGATGCTATCGATGCTCTTGGCTGTCGGCTTTGCAAGTATTTTTCCATCAGCACGACGATGATACCTATTTATCTTCTGGCTGCAACAGTCACTGAGATGATCTGGCAGTGCCACAAGGCAGACAGTTATTTCATGCCCTGTTAAACCCTAATGTGGTTAACTACAGTATTGCTCCAACTTTGAAAAAAGCCATTTTTATTATTTTAAATCTGTTGCCTATGTGTCCAAGTAAAGCACATCGCCTCCTATTTGGATGGCATCAGAAACATAAACCCGTAACGCTATCTGTGAAGTAGCACGGTGTACTGATCGAGTAATTAATTAAGGAGGTTAAAAATACTAGTTCTCCTGCCCAAGCAGCACTAAGAGGTCAAGAAAACGAACTTTTTCTGCATTGCTGAGAACGGTGACGGGCAGCAACCACTCAGATGCCACCTGGCAGCGAGATGGGACAACAAGGGGCATCGGGGCAGGCCGGCGAGGGGATGGTGCGGCAGAGCGCTGCGGCTTCTCCTCCAGCCTCTGGGAACCGCAGACACGCTTCCAGGCAGGCTCGGTACACCAGAGGTTCCTACGCTGGACCCAACTCTTCCGGACCCAGATTTATGTGGGAGTTAAACTGCAGACCCAAGCCTCTATTTGCCTGTTCCTCTTGGTTTCTCTTCTTCTGCTTTTGCCTACATAAAGCACGACAGCTTGAATCATCACTTCCTTTGTACGCTCTGATACCCAGGGGAAAAAAAAAAATTAATTTCTTTTCATCACTCAGATGATCAGTCTGCATTTTGATAACCGTTAGTGCTACTTAACAAATACGTTTATGTAGAAGTTGTGTTCCTCCAGTTTTGAGCCCCATTCAAATTGCCATTAACTGTTCCCAGCGTTGGCTCAGCAGCCAGGTTTGTGCTTGGTTGTTGCTTTATCTGCTGCAAGACCTATCGACTGTAAAACTGGCCGCATCCCGCATCTGCCAAAGCCAGGAGGCTCAGAGCTGGGTCCGCTGGGCTTCACAGCGAGAAGATTGAGGGATGACTTGATGAGAGGGCATAAGTACCTTCTCGGAGATAAAATACCGGGTATTAAAGGGCTCTTAAGCTGGAGAAAGAGGTAGGACGGAACAGCTGAACCCCAGCACATCCAAATTACAAACCAAGTACTTTGACACTTATTTTCTTAAGTGGCGAATGTGATCAGCCACAGGAAGAAACCCTGAAAGCTGTGTGTTCTCCAGCTCCTGATACATCCAATTTCAGATATGTTACCTTCCAGAGACACACTTCAATCAAATAGAAATTATTGGGTTCAGTGCGGGGCTATTCGAGTGAAATATGAAGGCCATGCACATCCATGCAGTCAGGCACTCTAGGGGTTGATGGCTCCGTCTTTGAAAAAAATGTCAGAAAGTATTTATTTAATCATGTGTATGTGTGGCAGCCAACAGTCACCACCACTCTCCTACAGGTAAGTTTTGCAGCACAGGTTTTGGTATTCTGCATTGTTAAAGTTCACAGCAGTTAATCAAATCATGCTCTGCAAACCCGAAACGAAAACAATGCACAATTTCCATTACGCTGACTTTTTTTTTTAGGCTTGTCATAATAAAACATTGTTATTGGATGTAAAAATTATGGAACAAAGTTATGCCTCTCTGGTGTAATATAATGCAATCCATTTAATACTATTTTAAACCCAAAAACCTCATTAAAGCAGACAGAACGTAAGAATGACAAATCACCCACGAGGAAGCTGGAGCACGAGATGCGTTCCAGGCGCTTGGCTGCTTTGCATCCCCCCCCACCTGGGAGGCGAGGTCGGAAAGCTTGGCTTAGCCCAAAGCCCAGCCTGAAAGCTATCGGGCTCGCCTTGAGGTAACGGGTTAAGCTTCGCCTGTCATGGAAGAGCCCGACTACTCCAAACGCTGCCAACTGTGCCGCGTTACGCCTGCACACCTGGTGCAGCCTCCTATCCGTAGTGATGCGAACAGTCCGTGAGCTGCAGAAATCAGTACAGCTTATACAAGCACGTATGTGCACTTGTGGCTTCGCTATTCGTGTGCCAGAATCAGAGTATTTCTGGATGACACAGGTGAACGCTACAATTACTCATTTGAACACCCTGTTGCCATTTTGGCCCCACGTTCAGTATCAAATGTGGGGAATACAGCCCTGGGGTCTTAGGAGCTAAGCTAGGCAAAGCTCTGCAGCTGGACTCCTGCTATCAGAAGATGTTAATTCCCAGTTAATAAAACAGAAAAGAAAAAGTTAAATACACGTACTTCTTGTCCACATCTGTGCAGACCTCTAACATCAGAAGTGACCAGTGAGGTCAAACAGCTCTTGCCTCACGCAGATGGACTTTAAGAACAAATAGTTGTGTCAAACAACGACACATTTTAAAAGACACAGGCTTATTCCAGAAGTACTGTGTCAGGTGAAATCATCCACCTGAATTTCTCTGAATGGCTGAATACCATCTGTAGAGCAACAGTCTCCTTCAGAACACACCTTGAAGCAGAGTCTGATTCTGGTCTGAATTCAACAGAAATTCTACTTCTGCATACTGGAAGACAACACTGAGTAAGCACACAGAAAATTACGGTCATTGCTACCAAAAACTAGCTAGTCTTTTGTGAGAATCAAAGCATATACATACAAAGCTGGTATGGTAAAAAAAAAATGCTTAGCAACCCACCCCAAGACGTTTGGTCGCTCTTGTGAAGTACCTGTTACAAAACCCACGCATTCTACCAAAATACGCTCGGTCGGTGTGGAGGCGCTTCCGCGTCTTTCGTCAGCACGGCTGCTGTACAACCGCACGGCAACCGGAGAGCAGTAACGCAATCCGACCGCGAGGCTATATGCAAGTTTTGTTCAAAGTAGTAACAAAGAACGCGCATATATTGGGGGGGGGCGGGGGAACAAAGCTGGGATTGAGCAAATATAAACCTTTTTCTGAACGTGTGGACAACTTCACGTTGAATGAACTTTGGGGAGCTGTTGCTCCCCAGCCCAGCTATCAGCCAAACCCGCCCTGAGACTCCGTTCTCCTACCTCCACTCCTTGGACCTTCAGTTTCATGTGATCCTCTCGCGTGGTTTTCCCATCTTTCCTTTTTTTCCAGCAATATCCATCTTTCCTGTATTTCACCTTCTTCCTATTGTACAGGATCATAGAACCATTCTGCGGTCTGGAAACAAGAAACAGTTTTGGATTACATAAAGAAAAAAAAAACACCCTAAGAGAGTTTATGAAGCAATGTACTACAGACCAGAAGAAGTCTCTACAGAAAAGCAATATTCTGTATTTGGCTTAATACAAATTTTCACTGTTTGATGCTCATAACTGGATTAATTGAAGTTTTGCAATCTGCAAAGTTTTACTGGAGAATCTTGCACCTAATGAAGTAAGCGTGCCAGTGAGAAGTATTAATAAAAAAACAAAAAAAAAACCAAGGAAAGCTTATCATAAAATAGCCAGCGTTTTCACAGGATATGTTATGATTGGGCTCAGCTACATGCTGAAAATTAGGAAAAAAATATTAAGGAAAAAAAGGATCGTTATTATTTTATGATAGACAGTCTCTCTCTTTTTACACATCAGTGGGATTAGGTAACAACCAACTCTAATGCAGCACCAGAATACGCATGTTGGCTTAAAAAGGCAATAAACAGGCAAAAAAGAAGGGAAGGAAAAAAGCATGAGCTTATACATTGGTCTCACTGTTCCTGCTTAGATCAGTGTTAGACATGGAATAACTTTCTCTCTTCTGAGCACCTCCTTGACTTCAAAGACACATGAAAACATTTTCCGCTTAGAAACCAGGCTGATACTTTAGGATATCAACAAAGGCACGCTGATGCTTGCCCAACAGACCGGAGTCACCAGCTTTTTGGTGTATGACAGTATTTCACAGAAACGTTTTGCCATCTGCTAAGCCAACAGGGCATTTCTGCTGCAATACCAGAAAAAGGAAAATACCCCCCCACACACAGACATCACTGCAAAGACAGCAGGCGTCCCATGCGGGCAGCGGTGCCGTAGATGCTGCAGGCATTTACGATGGTGCATTAGTCACAGTAATTTGGCTTTAGGACACCAAGAACAGAAAGAAAAACAACGACATTCGCTGCAGCAGCAATAACTTTCACAGGAAAGCTTTTGCTGGAGCCTTTGGATAAAGGAAGGCACCTGAACTTGTATAAATGAACCAAATTAAGAGAAAGAAGCCTTTCAGGATCGAGAGACGGGGTCTGGCTCCCCCTGCGCCCCATCCAGTCCACACTTCACGTCGCTCCTCGCCCCCCCCACGTTTTGGACACCAGCAGCCAGGCGTTTTCAGACGGGGCAGAGCAATACCTGGAATTGCTAAAAAAGCCACCGAGTATTTTCACTTGTCCAGCTGACGCAAGGAAGCTTTTTAAATAAATAAGCCAAACTAAGCGCCTTGTGTTCATTCAGCATTGGCTTGTGACTTCAGAGCCATGCCGAAGGTGCAAAAATCAGTGCCCGGCCCAGCTGGAAAAGCATCCGACTTCCCTCCTGCTTATGCCTTTCCAACAGCATGGTGCCACGAAATAAGCACAAGAACAAGCTTCTGCAGGTACCCTCTCCTCATTTTTCTCTAACAAAATACTCTGGTTGAACACAGCCGCCTTCACCCATGTTTATCACATAATAATAGGGCAGTAATGTTGATGTAAAAGCCGTTAATTATAGAGTAACTCATCCCAATGCTCCATTAAGTGCATAAAGGCACCTTACTACTGAGGAAAACAAGCTCACGATGGTTTTCTACCACCAACGGCCAGCTGAAATCACCTAGATCAACCGGTACAACATCCTCCCTCTGCCAAAGCAAACACCACTGGCGATCACGAGATCTGCTGCCAAACCCCCATCCTTTTCCCTTGTCTCTGCATGTACGTATGCAGCTTTGGGTACACGCAAAAGGATGCCCTACCAGCTTGACACTCAGCGTTTGCCCTCCAGAATGCACGGGCACATCTGAAATTTAATGAATGTGGACGGGAAACTGCTGCACAAGGTCTCTTTTAGTATGAAAACAGACTTGCTGCTTCCTCAAATATTTGCAAGACCGAAGTAACCTTTGATCTAAGTGATTACGAGCACATTCTGTTACTAAACCAGGAATTACAGACTTAATTTTTTTCCACATACACCCAAGTATTTATTCCCTGCGACCAGAAACCTGAGCTCCGTTCGCTCCCCGCAGCTACGCCTCCTCCTCCTCCTCCTCTTCCTCCTCCTGCCACCCGTGCCCGGCAGCCCAGACCCGCGGGCTCGGCGAGGCTGCTCTCCCCCTCTACTCCTACGCGTTGCCCTGAAAATAAACACCTGGCTGTCAGGGCAACCACGGCGTCTATTTGACAGCGACAGACGTAGTGCGGGATTAATTCGGTGGAAATGTTACATATCCTGTTTCGGTGTTTCTTCTATAAACCTCCGGTTGCTGCATGTCAGCTCGAACCCTTCTCAAAAGATCAAAGATTTCCCCTTGTCGCCATCAGGGCGACATGCCCTATGGTTTACGACGAGTTACCTGCACGTTTCGGGTGAGTAATGAAAAGGTGGCATGGGAACTTGTCTCCTGCCTAGTGCCTCGGCACTTCCACGCCCGGCCTTCTGGAAAACATACACTCGAAGGACTGGAAGAAGGACCGGCGAGTTTTCTGACGTGAGCAAAATGCTGCTTTTCCTTGCCTGCAGTGCCCCGAGAGCGTGTGAGTGGAGGGACCGCAGAGCTGAGCTCTGCAACCTTGCTGCTGTTCTGCAAGGCTGGAATCAGGGTTTTTTTGGCTTATTTCTGCGATGAAAAAAGAACACCGTAAGAGGTCACTGGAAAACAGTTAACGAGATTTATATGAAATAAAGCACAATGGAACAAAATCTCTTAAGGATCTCTGGAGCAGCTGTCGATTTTGATAAGAGTGTATCGAGTTGCTTTAAGGCTCATAGAAAGCGACTGGTTTCTAAAGATATCTTCATAAAATGGGAGGCAATTTTAACCTGATATACATTGCTATTGTATTTCACTTGTTGTAAGAAAGAACAGAAAGGGAAGATCTCCTGCGCTTATCTGTGGCACACAAACACAGCCAAGAGCAGCAAATTTATGGCTGCAGGAAGACTCAGCAGAGGTGGTCCAACAGGTATTCCCAGGACGCGCGACGGGTGCAACTCCAACCCGGATCTCCTCTGGAGGTTTTGCCGCTCAACCTGAATTTGGGTATTTCGTTCGTACCTTTGCGGAAGCGGGGGACGAAACCGCACGCCTGAGCGTGGGCTACCCGGGACTGCAATTCCCTACCGGCTCCTGCGGGTGCAAGTTTAGGGAGCCTGCAGCCAAGGCAAGGTCAGCTTGCCTGCGTCATCAGACACGGAAAGCAGTCGTCTTCCTCTGTATTACACTCCACCTGGAACCACGGCAATAACAAGTACTGGAACACTAACGGCAATTTACTTCATTTGATTAGCTGCTACTATGCAGCTCTTTTCATTAATGCAGGACTAAATGGAAAATAATAAACCAGTATTTTAATATTACGGCACAGCTGAAAGCAAGCCAGCCAGAGTGATCTAGACCCACCGAGAAGCCAGTCTGTGCCTGCGGCGTGCGGTGGTGGGGCTGCCGGAGGGGACACCCTCCCTCATCCCTCCCCAGTGGGGATGGCCGCAGCCAAGTTTTGCATCGCGTATGACAAAAAGCAGACCTGTGGCCATGACATGGCAGCACGGCCTCGCAGCAGGTCGCCTCACCCGTATTTGCTCTACATCAAACACCAGGCTACTCCGCGTACTCGCTCCCGCTGATTCCCCAGGATAATGCAGAAAGGTCAGCAGCATTTCCCCCTCCACTCAGAATAAAATTTGTTGCAACGAGACAAGAAAGGGTTTGTCGCTCTTACAAAAAAAAGCAGCGAGCAAAAGGCAAGGGACGGGGAACAGGTGAAGGGAGCAATCCTAAACCGTGAGCACCCCCAGCAGCCCCCCCGAGCACTTTGCCTGCCTTCCTTGCTTCCAGTAAATCACTGCATTCACCTTAGGCTGGCAACACCAACACGCAAACCTCCACCACTGCTGCGGCTCCACGGGCAGAGACGCGCATCCCATCCTCAAATTCACCCCCCCAAAGCCCCACGAGCCCGGGTGCGACGGCGGCAACCCGCCCTCGCCACCAGCAGCCAGGCACGTACGTCGCTCGTCCGTCTCCCCAGCAGCGGCCCCGGAGCCAGCGCCTGAGCCCCGAAACAAGGGCAGCCGGGCTCTTGGCAGAGACGATGCAATTATTTCTGGTCCCACTGTGTGGAGCTTGCAGGATGGTCTACTTGCTTACAGACCCAAATAGCACGCAGCAAAGTTGCAGCTCTGAATTTCCTCTCTTTTATGAGCCTGTGGCATTTAAAAGCTGCCTGATCTCTATTTAGGTTTCTTGCTTGTGGCCTGGGGGAAGGAGGGGCAAGGACAGGAAGAGTAATTGCAGAGCAGAAAGCCTTTTGTCTTGACTATTGATGAGATCGGAGATGCTCCCCTCCCTCTCCCTGTTATTTACCACCGCAGCTCTCACATCAATTGCCACAACAGCATAAGAGCTACTTTTGCCCAAATTGTTCCTGCTACAGCCAGGAAGGAGATGCTAAATTCAATTTTGGGGCTTATTTTCAAAACGAACGATCATATCCTGCAGCTGATGGGTCTCAGGACCTGCTGATTGCTTGGGGCTGCCTGGGGCTCCTGAGGACGCTCACCTCCAGCTCAGGACCAGTCCAGGCCACCGGATAAACTGGAGTTTCTCGCAGTAACACAGGGAGAGGCGGTAACAGAGAGAGCAACGATACCGGCAGGAATCAGAAGGGCTTTCCAGGGAAGATTTTCCAGAAATGTCATTTTGGATTTGGCACCCAATTCAGCTGCGGACACCTACCTCTACCTCCAAGTCCCATTCTGAGGGGAGTTTGTTTCTTTATATAAAGTCCCTTACCTCTAAACCAACTCATCTTATCATGAACACGAACCAGATGCAAGGAGGGAGTATACAGAAAACAAGTTAAGATTAGGATATTTTGGTCAACTGATGCTGCCTCTCCACTGTGCTCATAAAGTCAAGTCTTTGGCCTAAACAACCACAATGTTCCCTTGATCACGTTACTGCGTTATTAATAAAGCTGCTCATCGCAACTCGTTCCCTCTAAATCGTCACATCAAGGTTTGGTAAATGTCAGATGTATCATTTAATAAAAGCTATGTTTTACTGCCTAGGGAGCTCAGGTTGCTGAAAGGGAATTGCAAAATTGCAAAGCCAAAAGCAACTCTTTTTCCGGGACAACGGAGTAAGATCAACCAGAACCCTTCCTCGAGAAAGTCCACGGCTCTAAAATTAATTTCTTATTTTATCATCTTGGATTTAGTTCAGTTCCCTGCCAAGGCGGCTATTTAAGGCAGCTCAGTCCTTCACAATAAAAACACAAAATGAGGTGTGAAGCTGCTCACCGCGGCCCTACCAAAGCCAGAGGCATCAGCAGCCTCAGAGCTTGCCATCAGCCTAGAAAGCACTTGTAACCGCACCACGGCAGCGAGATGAGCGCTCTTCCAGCGAGCCGCAGGTCGCGGAAGCGGGGGGAAGGCTGCCCCTGCACGGCTGGTGAAATCCTTGCCTGGCTGTTCCTAACACGAGGGTCGGGCAGCTGCCCCCCGCTCCGTGCTGCCTGCGTACACCATCCCCCGGAGCTGGAGGACGACAACAGTAGAAGCGATAAGCAGAAGGGTACGGCACACCAGACACTTTCTGTGCCGTACTGGCACACAAGCAGCAGCCGCCCCCAGCCCGCAGGCGATGAAGCCCCCTCCGTCCCTCTCTGCTGCACATTGCACCGAGGAATGGCTCTTGCTAACAGTCTGGATTATGCTTTTTTTTTTATCCTGTGGAACTATTAGCTTTATTTTCTCTGGCTATGAAGTTATCGTGGAGTCGAGCGACAGCAAAAGGGGACTATCTTCCATCTTCTGAATCTATGCATGATAATAATGAGAAATTAACTTCCACTCTCCCAAAGGAGCAACCTACTGATGCAGAACCTGGCTGGGAAAAGCTGGAGTCTTGGAGGAAGCCCTGGAAAGAAAGACAGAGCCTTGTAATAAATCACTGCATGGAATCATTGTCCTTGTTTCCCAATGAACACAAAGAGGACAACATCCTTGAATCTGCCTTCATCCTGAGAACCCTAACTCCTCCCACAGGTGTAAACCAAGCCAGCACAAGCACGAGGACACCCTTCTCCAAGGAGCTGACTTGCTGGAAACCACAGCCACACAAGAGCGTGCAGAGTGCACCGGGTTGGCATCCCCGAGTACAGCAGGACCAACTGATGACGATGTGCTCCAACACGCTGGCATCGCTCATACCCGCATCCCGCAAATCCAAGCAAGCGCTAAAGCAGGAGTCACGGTTAAACCATGCTTGCTTTCTTCAACAGTTTTGTGTTAGTTCCTAAAAGAGGAGCGCGATCATTATCCTGCTGAGCATATCCAGAGAAGCTTCCCGGATTTGGGGTAAAACAACATGCAAGTCATGACAAGTCACGCAACATGACACTACTATGTCATGAAACATCACTCAACGCAATGCTACTATGTCAGGAGCCGGTGCTCTTACATACTGCAAGTCAGTTCTACTTTTTAGCATCCAAACTTGCAAAACACACGTCCTCCTCTTGTTGCATGTTGTCTCCTGTTCCTGACAAGGAAGTGAAATCCTATTGACATGAATATAACGAAGAATCCCCTTCTACAAAAAAGTCGAGGCAGCCCTCTCTCATCACATGGCTTAGTGGAGAAGTGGGGAAGTTCACAAAGCACGGAGACGGGTCAAAGCCCACTGGTGGGCTCCGCCGACCACGACGCACGCCCTTACAGCTCCACCAAGGAGACAGCCGCGAGCACGGGGCAAGGTGGAAGGGGAAGGTGGCTCCATAATGGGTTATCGTCATGACAAATATTCTGCAAATAATGGCATAAAAACATCCCTCAAAATATTCTTCTCAAAAGTTAATTAAACTAAGGAGAGAGGACTGAGAATGGGATACTCATGGGAAATCACGTACCTCTTTGGAAACACCAAGAAAAATTGTGTGTGGCCAACACGGGGCACTTTAAAATAACACAGAGCTTATGTAATAACATCTGAAAAGACTGACACAGGCCCATAATTCCCTCATCTGATACTCGGACAATTTGCTTAAAAGCATCATCTATTCCGTTTATGTCACCGACTCGCTTTGCTTCACTGGAAATCGCATTTGGCTGGTTCCCGGCCATCGCTGACAGCGTCAATCTCTTCTGGATCTCATCCGGTGGCAGAGACCCATTGCCTACGACATCCTCCCTCCCTGCCCGTGTGTCCGAAGCGGGACGCAGCATGCAGCATCAGGAGAGAAAACCCACGCCGAAGCGCTGGCTGGATTTGGGGATGGGGAGAAGCCCCAGCAGCGAGCGCTCCCAGACACCTCCCACCCAAGCTAACACCTCGCCACGCAGCAGCCCAGGGCAGGCACTCTTTTATCCCGTAGAGCTCTGCTCCACCTGGGCCTATCAAACATTCCAGGGGATGGATTTCAAGCAACCATCTATTAATTTCGCCTTTGGTTTTTTTTTTTTTTTGCACTGTATGCAGCTTTAAAGCCCCTGCCCTGCAGCTCTCACTTGCGGGGCAAGGAGGGATGCATGGGGACCGTCGGTCGGGATTGCTCCTGACTGACATCAAGATTTCAGAAATACCTCATCTCTTTATTTCTTGTTTCTACAGAAGAAAAAATCTGATGACAGAAGTTATTTCTCCCCCAAGGAGCGCTGCTCTCTAAGTCTTCATTTTCCTTGACATTTCCCCTCCGCTGTACCAACGGCTTATCAGAAGATTAAAGCCCAAATGGAAAACCGAAGGAGGAATCTCGAGCAGCCACAGACTGGGATGTCTCACCCCGGCGTTTCAGCGCGAGCCCGTCCTTGGCCAAGCAGACACCCAGTGGTGGTGGTGTAGGAGGTCACCAAGATTCACCGGTCGGCACCAGGACGGTGTCACCCGAACAACGCCTGGGTTAGACGGCAGCGCATCACCGCACCACCCCCGTGACAGACCCGAAGGACGCTGCAATAGGTACCTACAGCTCTCCGCCATACAGACCGAGTGTCTTAAAACAGTATTTGCGCAGGCAAGTGTTTCCAGACTTTGGAGAACTTGACCCACAGCTGTATCACTGGCAGATCACACAGGAATTGGTTTTATAAACCTGTTTTTCCCCTCCCCTCCCAAATAAAGACTTGGCTTTTACCCTCAGGGAATGATGCGCACCCACCCTGGAAGAAAAGAAATCCCAGCGTATGTTCGGCCTTTCTCAGCAGGGCCGCAAACAAAAGAGAAGCCCCCCCCAAGAACTGAATAGAGACGTCCAGACTTCACCGTGTCTGCTGAGGACCCAGCAACGTGCCACCTTGCAGGGAGAGGCCGCTTTAAAAGTCCCCGTCACCCTCACTTAAACTTGCAATTATGAAGGAATTGCAGATTACATGTTTGAAATTTACCTGATCTTTGAATTCTGCGGAAGTGAAATAAAGACTTCACAAGATGTCTTCTAATTCACTTAGGAAGAGAGATAAATCACAGGAAAACATAAATACACTGGATTTTTTTTGTCTCTAGAATTAAATGCCATTTGCATTTAAGATGAAAGTGAAAGGATTTTGTATCTACAATGTTGTCCCGGTTTCAGCTGGGACAGAGTTAATTTTCTTTCTAGTAGCTGGTACAGTGCTGTGTTTTGGGTTCAGTAGGAGAAGAATGCGGATAACACACGGAATTTTCAGTTGTTGCTGAGTAGTGTTTAGTCTGAAGTCAAGGATTTTTCAGTTTCTCCTGCCCAGCCAGCAGAAGGCTGGAGGGGCACGAGAAGCTGGCACGGGACACAGCCAGGGCAGTGACCCAAACCGGCCCACGGGTATTCCAGACCGTGGGACGTCATGGCCAGTATGGAAACTGGGGGGAGTTGGCCTGGGGGGGAATCGCTGCTCGGGAACTAACCGGGCATCGGTCAGCGAGTGGTGAGCAATTGCATTGTGCATCACTTGGTTTGTATATTCCAATCCTTTTTTTATTATCATTATTCGTTTCCTCCTTTTTGTTCTGTTAAACTGTTCTTTTCTCAACCCACGAGTTTTAGGTTTTTTCCCGATTCTCTCAGCCAGCCATCCCACTTGGGGGGTGGGGGGAGCGAGTGAGCGGCTGCATGGTGCTTAGTGACCAGCTGGGGTTAAACCATGACAAATATTTAAGAAGTTAAAGTCTAAAATAACAGACCTGGCAAATTTATCCGGAGTTGTAGTTAATGCAAGGGCTAAGCCCATCAAGGGGACATTAACTGGTGTCTAGATGCTCCTTTCCATAGCAGCAGTAGGCCATAAAACTTAATCCTCACATCCTCTTTCCAGCTTGTAGCCTCCATGTTCATCAATAAAAGTAATGCTATTCATTAAGTATGGGAGTAATTACCTACGGCTCCAACAAACAGGACTGAACAAGCATGTGCCAGTACAAAGTTGGCTTTCAGGACAATTGTGAAGACTGGAATACAAGCTACAAAGCACTATAAAAGTGCTGGGCATTTTTTTGGTGTGTGCGGAGACACCCGTTGACAAATCCTACCCCAAAACCAGTTCCTTGGAGCCATTCAAGGAGCGATCAGGATGGCAGCGCCACAAAAATGCATCCTCCAGACAATTCTCTTTGCACGGTACATTGCTATAAAGATTAACCCAAGTAACATCTGGGGCTCTACTAACTTAGGAGGACCAAAGTCTGTGCTAAACCGTCTTCCCAACAGCGACAACTCTGCGGCACAATGCAGCCAGGTGCAAAGCACGGTGCCTTCGGCCGCGGGCGGTGGCACAGCAGACCCTTGCCCACGCTCCCCGCTGAAGTCCTCCGCGGGCCGTGGAGATGGAGAGTGATGGGGCAGCTCCGGGGCAGGCATCTCCATTTAACAACAGCTCCGACTGGTAGCACTTGTCCTGTGCCAGGACCTATTTTTAGGAACGCGCTGGAAAAGGCTGTACGTTTTTGCTCTCCGTACTTGTTCTTGACACAACTAGAAAACAGGAAACAGTGGTAACAGCACTAATAACAGTAATACAACTAATGATAGGATTTCACTTCTCAGTAAACATTTACTCTGCTGTCGTCTGCACTCAGTGGTCTCGCGTTTTCTTGCCAAAGAGTGAACTCCACGAAAGATTCATCCAGTGTCTTTGGGTATCCTGGTTACTCAGCCTGATCAATTCAACCATTAACAGTTCTCTTACTTTTAGAGCCAATCAAAAAAATCAGAGAAAAAAATAGCTGTACCATCAGTGCTTTCGACACAAGAGGTGACCATCTTCCCCTGTCCCTGCTTCGGTTAGAAACTGCGGTCTTGTGAAAGAACTAACACCCAAACTCTGAGTCAGAGTGGGTTTTTTTTTTAAAGAAAATAATTTCTGTGCACCATTATGACTTTGAGCGGCCCAAAATACTGAATATTAAAAAGCTCCCAAAGGAGGGAAATGAAAAAGTCAGGCAGCTCCACTGCCAGACCCTGCACTGGCAAAGCCACAAAGCATCCCGGATCACCCTGACTTGTTCCTACACCTCCATTTATCAGATCTGCTTCTTGATTCAAGTATCTGTATCTCAAGTTCATAAACATATCTACAGAAAGAAAATAAACATCTGCTGAAGAAATGTTTCATTACCGAGGTTGGTGGAATTTCCACGGAGTTTATAGGTTACGCATTATTTTAAATCACTTTTGTGCACCGGGTAGCTTGATGTACTTTACTGGTAGAAATATATGCCATATTGATTTGGGAGCATGGGTCTATGCCTTTGAAATTAGTTCTTCAGCAGCGAAACCTCATTCCAGCCCCCTGATGCCAGGGAATAACTTCCCTGAGCTTCAGAGGGGGCTGGAGTCTAAGCGGAGCTCCTTGGCCCGGAGCACTCCCCGGGTAAATTCAGATGCCGTTAGCAACTGCCTGGGGGCAGCTACCCCTGTCCCTCTGTTCTTGGGATAATGCAGCAAGAAAGAGTTATTTGACCAAGGGCAAAAGAAAAACTAAACCCAACCCTTCTTATTTTGGCGGCGGAGGAGGGTAAGAGAACACGAGACAAAACCCCACCGAGGTCCTAGAGCTGGAAGTTCACGTTTGGAGATGTGCTTATCGCAAAATAAGCCGTAAGGGAAATAATCCATAAGCAGAAGTTCAGCCAGCGGACGGTTTCTTATGCTCTCTGATCACCAAGAGAATATAAACTTTCCCGACACGTCACTTCACTACACTTACGGTTAGGATCACGCCTGGTATTTTTTGTTGAGACTGGGATGCCAGCTTTAACTCGCTTGCACGAGCTCTTCTCTTTCCAGCAGCGTAGTAAGTCAGAACTTGGTTTAGCACCTCGTCCTGTGCTGTCCCAAAGCTGTACATTTAGTTCAAGCACCTAACTAATAGTATTCCCAACATTTTTACTGGGTAACATGGTAATTCTTGTGTTGATGGTCCTGAACTCTATACCGGATTTGAAAAAGAAATTAGAAACAAACTTTATGAACTCCTCAGTATGCCGAGCAATTGAAACCTCCTCATAACGATACAGGACCAAAGCTAGAATATTAAAATTGTCATTAAGTGGAATGCACACGAAATGCTGAAAAGTCTTTTGGCAAATTATTTCTTGATATAATGACATGCTACAGAGCTAAATCTTAGTACAAGGCATGAAAAAAGACAGTTAAATCAACTTTGTTCATTTAAATATAATTTTAAAAGAACTGGCGTTCATCTCTCTATTGCTCAAGGATCTTTATCAATTTCTTTAGCCCTCATTTATTTCTCTTCCTTGCTCCCACGGGGATGCCGTTTGATTTATTGGGAATTAGTTCTTACAACTCATGAATGCTTTAAACTGTTTTCAGATTAATCATCCCAGTGTCTGTTAGTGTACCAAGGAGAGCCCCTGTTCGATCTATAGGTTCACATATACGTGAAGGGCTCCCAGCCCGCTGCGTGCCGGCAGCCGTTTTGCGTTATCGATTGCTCTCTCCATGGAAACAAGTCGTTAGGGCAAGGACCTGGGGCTCCAATTAACTTTTAAAAAACTTCTTTTGAGATGGCCTCATTCTGCAGGCATTACCGAAGGCAGAAGTCAGCTCTAACACAAGGTCATTTCCCAGCGCAGCGGTGATACCCGCACCCGCAAAGGCTGCCGTATTCATATGGGGGAGGGAGACAATGGGAAAAAAAATTCGGTTTATTCAGTTGACTTACTTCCAGTTCAACCTCCCTGCTCGTTGCAGCCATCAGCTTGAGGCTTAACAAGCTTTTCCCCAAGCAAGGGGGGGCCGTACCTCGGTTTTATCCAAAACGCTGTATTCCAGGGGGAGCTGCCAGGATGCCATCGACGTCCATTGCCGTGACCTCTGACGGGCGCTGCCTCCCGCTGCACAGCGGCTGGCAGGAGCTGCGTGGGGTTTGCTGGGGATGGGAAAAGCCTCGGAGGGGATGGGAGGCGGGAGGAGCTCTGTGCCATGCTCGGGAAGTGCCAAGAAGAAGGAAAAAGGTTGCCGGCTCTCCCTCCGCTAGCAGCGCAGAGCTTGGCTCACGACTTGAGGCACTATAAAAATCCGTAAATATCTGAAAATTGAGTACTAACTCGTTAATTATAAATTTTAATTGAGAACCACTTCAAAATGGAATTGCAGTTCGACAGTCAATGAACTTCCAACACCGCAGCCAGCAGACGGCTGGCGGAACAGTGACGGCAGACCTCAGTGTCCTCCGGGCATCCGGAGGGACCTCGCACGTGTGGCAGCACCAAGACTAACCCAGGAGCCGGGAGGAGCCAGGGCTGGCCAGGCTCCGGCCGGAAAAGCCGGCCATGCTCTGACGGGAAGGAGTAAACTCCCAAACTTTGCTCCAGCGCAGGATGGGGACTGATGCCTATAGACAACGTACAGGGGAGGGCAGCGGGGACTTTGGAAAAGACGGTAAGCGTATTAAGCCTATAAGGAACTGTTTTGTTTGCTCTCTTCTGTGGTTGTGAGGCCTTACGAACTGGCATCTACCGGCCGTCAGAGCAAACACAAGCCCTGGGAATGAACCTGAAGGAGCGGCACAAACCCTGGGCGCTGCCGGGTATTGAGCATCCTCCAGCAAAGGCAACGCCACGGAGAAGCGCTGCGCCCCACGCGCGTGCTGCCGCAAATCGGCACGGCAGCTGTCCGAACAAGGCACAAAGACGTTTGGCCTGACGGTGTTGGAGAGGGAGAGGAGGAAGAAGCCACCGAGGCATCCTCTCCCGGCAGCGACGGCGCAGCTCCTCCGTTACGCCACGGCAGCAGGGCACGAAGCCTCGGTCCTCGCAGCCCGGATCCCACGCGGCCGCCCCAGCATCCCCCCTGCCCTGGCACACAGCTCCTTCCCAGCGCCGGCGGGGGATCATGGGTTTATTTTCCTCTTCTTGCAGCGCTCGCAAAGGATGTGCGAGGGAGTGGGAGGAAGCTTCCCGCAGAGCCCCGGGGAATACTCTTTCAGAGCAGGGCTTTGCACAGCACTTAAGCTCCGGTCTGGGGGCAGCGTCAAGATGTAAATGCAGAAATTCATCTCCCTTCAGCAAAGCAAGGCGCAGCAGAAGATGTGCAGAGCACTGGGGGAAAGGGCTGGCACAGGGGACACCGTGCTGCTCATCAACCACCACCCGCTCTCTCTTTCCAGGCAGAAGTATTTTATGCAGTATCACAATCTAATTAAAAAGATGTCCGTTTACCCCTGGACTCAGTTGATTGCTGATTAATAGTAATTACATACGTAAATCTGGATTTACCTGGAAACTGGAGGCGCTCAAACTGTCAAATAAGCTGGGCTGATGGGGCTGGCTGCTTTCAGTCCTCAGCCAGGACCACCGGCTGTCTGCGGGGCCGAAGCGTAGGACTGAGCCGAGCCAACAGCTGAGCCTAGTTTTAGGAAGACGGGGCAATGCACGCCACCCTGGCCTCGCCCGGGAAAAGCAAGCGCTCCCTCTCCTCCCCAGGAGGGCAGAGCTCGGCTGCATCCGTCTTCCGAGCGGATTTACGAGTGGTGACGCCGACTGAGCCTGAACGCGACCTTCGGCGCATGAGCTCTCTTCGGCACTCCGCTCATCGCACGCTGCACTCGAGGCACATGCTTAAACCCCGCAGCAACCTGTTTTAAGCCCCTCTCCCTTTCAAATTAACCTCAGGAATATAATCTATTTATTTATATCAATTTAGTCCCATCAATTAATGATGACAAGGCAATTAACTAGAATGCCAGACAGTAAAAAATAACCACATAATGCCTTCTTTAGAGGAAATCTATTATGTAATCCCAATCGGTCTTCATTAACACAAAGTATTCCAGTAAAAGGTAGTAATCTAGTTATGGTCTCTGAAATATGAAGATCCGCAAAGTAATTTTTCAGAATTAAGGGTAAAGTATTTTTAGCAAATGGAAAGGAAACATTTTTGCATTTCTCCTGCAAAGCTTTGCAAAAAACAAGAGAGTGCCGTAACATAACGTACCAGTACCGAGCAGATTGTGCGATATCACAAAAGAGGCATTAAATTAGCCATTATCACTACAACGAGACGCAAGGCAGCTTCCTGAGCATCTCCCTCCCCCACGCTGTTTGGTTTCTGGATCAAGCCAAGAGCAAGACAGCGTCGATTTTCTCCACCTCTCGCCCAACACTCGCTGCGCAAAGATACAGCACCAGGAAAACAAGTCTCAAATTGCTAACCGAGGTGGTCCTCAAATGCCCCGGTAATGGGGTTTTGGGCCAAAAGTATTCAAATCAGTGTTGCACAATTTTATTCAAATGACGACTCAATACACCGCTCCTCCTTGTCAACAGCTCTCCCTCACGCAGGGCTCACGGCCATCACAACGGACGGACGCCACGATGCGACCTGACCCTGGCTCCTTTCCTACGCCGCCGGCTTGAAGACCTGGGCAGATGACTTGTGCACAGGGAAAAGATGACTTATTCGCTCCAATATTTAATGTGATGCACTTCAGAATTAATACATCGACTATTTTAATGATACTAATCTAATTTATTAGTTTTATATATTAAAGGTCCAATTATTAGAAAAACTAGATTAAAAGCTTACACGAATCCACAGTTCTTAAAGCTTACACAGAACACCCAGTTTCACATGGAAACACACGTTTTCCAATTTTAAGCCTCATTCGCCTTCGAACTTATTAATAAACTAGTAGAGGATAAGAGAGAATTAAACCCAAATATAGAAAATCCTACAAACAAATATAAAGGTAGTCAACCACTTCTCCAAAATATGCCAAAGCTGTTAAGCACTCTCGACTATAAAATTCATAATGAAGCAGCTTAAAAAAACCCAAATTCCTTCAGGAATGTGTTTACAATCCAAACTCAATTATTGTCTTATTTCGATGCTTATCTTTTCTATACCCTCTCAGCTCATCCTACTTTTGAATTTAATTACATTACAGTATTTTTAGTTCAGATGAAATTACACATTTTCAGATTAATTTAGCCTGAACTAACTTTTGATAACAGAAAATCCTTTTCCTATCATGCCCTAATTTGAGACCATCTAAGTTAGCATGAAACACTCTTTTGAACCCCACGTCACACCTCCCAGCAAAGCCGCACTCGCCGTCTCCAAACCCAGCAGGGTGTACCGGACAGCAAAGGGTAAATGTTTGCCCAGCTTCCTTTGACGAAAACCCTTCTGTTTTGCTCTTTCCTCTGTTATTTGCTGAGCCCAGGCCAACAGGAGAGTCAGGCAGTCACTGTTCCCTACACACTGGCACCCGAAATGCTCTAAGAAAGGCATGACATTTTCTATTTGTTTAAAAAAGCACTAAAAAAAAAAAAAAGAAGAAGAAAGCCTTGTATATGTTTACATACACAAGATTTCCAGAAATAATTTTAAAATTTAATTACAATTTCATTCCAGCTATTTACTCGGGAAAAAAACCCCAAACGATCTTCTCGTGAATGCTTTCTTAAACTGAATTGGTGTAATCCAGAATATTTTCACTTAAAAAGCATACATTTTATCACTTGATTGGGTTCTTTGCCGTCTTTGCAGCTGAGGTATTTTGCGATCGTTTTAGCTTAGAGGCGATGAGTCCGTGTGCCCATCGTTTTCGTAATCCATGCAACTGTCTGCCAGAAGACGGGGACGGACAATCCAGATACTCTCAGAAGCATTTCAGGGACTGGCACTCGTCCCCTGCGGTTTATGTAAAATCCTTCTATGGCGTTTCCACCTGGTTAATTCCAGGTTTGATGATAACAACCGGATTTTTCCCTGCAGTTCAGGAAACCCTTTACAGCAGCCGTGCTTCCGGCATGTAACGACTCCCCACCTCCGCACGGGATGCCGGTGGAGCGGATGGGACGATGCTCGGCGGCCCCAGCCGTGCCATCCCGGCGCTGGTGCGGCGAGCAGGAGCCCGCGCTCGGCTTCAGGCTCCCAGGGAGAGCAGCCACCCGTCCCGAGGGAAAGGGATAGCGCCGTGCTTTGGGGAGTCCCGTCGCTCCTGCCGTGCCCTAAGCGCTCCGGGGCTGCAGCTCTCAAAGGAGAGTACAGCTTTATGGGGATTTGTCATCTTTACCGACCCAAAGAGCGATCCAGGCGTTTACGTTTCCCTACGTTCACTTCGGACCAACGGGCTTACAAGAGAAACAAGATTTATTTTAGCGGCTCAAAGGGCTGTGTCCTCGTAATCGTACCTCGGGTCTGCGATTACAGGAGAGGGGCGAGACAAGCCTACGGGCGTAGAACGCAGCTGCGGCCGAGCTCCCCTCCCAGCCAGCCCTGTGAAGCCCCTCTCCGCTCAGCAGGACCCCACCGGGACGCGACGCTTTCCTTGCCGGATGCCTCACGTTTCCCGTGGGATCGCCCGGCGCAGCGCCATCCAGCCGTGCAGGGAAACCCAGCCTCTCCCAGGGCTCCTACGCTGGCTTTAATCCAACCACAGGCGCCAGAGTTTTCCCCTCACCTGCCTCCTGCAAGTTGTTATCCGGCGCAACTGTCAAATCCTAAATGAATTTTAAAACTGCTTTCTTAACGTGCCAAGCTTAGAGACCTGATCTAATTATTGTAACTGAGTTATAAGCTGTAATTGTGCTAGCGCTGTGCAAGATCTTCACTTTCTAAACCTCGACCAAACTATGATTAATATCGGCGAGAAACTAAGATTAAATGTTAGCTTCCATATAAACTGCAGAATCTGAAGGCAAAAACCCAACCCCTACTTATTTTATCTTTTGTATACATTACTGATAGCGCACCAACGTCCTTTAAGCGGGCAGAAACCCCTTCCAACAGATTCAGCACATTTCCACTGCAACCGCGAGACCGTGCCTGCCTGTCAGCTGGTTTGGTTGGTTTTCTAATTGCTGAGATGAGCAGCATTAAATACTCGAAGAACCTCCTGGCTTAAGGACACAACTGTCACCGTGATCCCCCCATTCACACCCTTGGGATGCTGTCCCAGGCTGAAGCACGAGGCAAAGCCTGGGCTTCTCAGTGCAGTCCTATACGGCAAATAACCCAACGCGTTTTTCCAACCCGGAACGCAGAAATCCTGGGAACGAGCTGCACGAATCCCAAGCCTGCATTACTGAAGGCACTCCAGGCGTCTTCCATCTCTCCCGAAGGCTGTTGCCTGTGCAATAGGGGAATTTCTCCCACTCCTTCACAAATACAGAGCATTTCCATGAAAGGTCCGTGTTTTTACACTCCAAAGGCAGCAGAGACCGAAAAGCTCAAGACACTCCTCGAGCTTCCGACCCAAGAGCCAGAACGGCAGCACCCCGGCAGACCGCTCCAGCCGGACGGCCCGACCGTCGCTCACACCCGGGCATCTGCGGCCGGTGCCGCCGCGGCCAGGGCACGCCGACGCCGGCGCCCGAGGCTGGCAGGGAGCAGGGTCCAGGTGCCCCACGGTACCCAAAACGCCTCCAACACAGCGCCGGCTTTCTGCCCACCATCGCTGCCGTCTCCTACCCGGCGCTCGCCTATCCCGAGGTCGTAGCTAATTACCCACTCTAATTTCCCCCCTTCTGGTGGAATCGTAACACTACTAAGATCCAATACATTTATTATGAGGACTCTCAGCCAGAGAGTATTAAAACTTGTGACTTTGCAAATTACCAGCCAGTCACCGAGCTGACGAAGCGGGGCTTTTACCGGGGCTGAGAAATGATTCCCGTATTATTGAGGGCAATCTGCTGCACGAGGAGAGGTTTGGTTCGACACAGAAATGCTCCACAGCGCGAGAAACGATAATCCATGCAGAATTGGGCAGCAGACATGAAACAGGAGACAGATTTATCTCTGACAAAGTACGGCTTAGGAAAGAGCCAACTTGATAGATAATAATAACAATAATCCAGAAAGTAATAATGCCTTGTATGTCATAGTTTTTTACGTTCATCTGAGCAGGTGGAGAGACTGAACTGCTTCAAGTAAACTTGGCAATAGTTCAGAAAGTCCTGAGAGCAAGTGAGGGTTTTTGTTTGTTTGGGGTTTTTTTTGTGTGTGGCGTTTTTGTTGGTTTCGTTGGTTCTGTTTTTTTACCTCAGATGAGGCTTCTTTTGAAGCTGTCAAAACACTGTATTGCCATTAGTGCCTCCTAAGCATAGATTAAAAAAATGCACCGTTCGCTCGTGCGTTGGAATGTCACGAGGCCATTCAGCAGAAACATGAGCAGGGACCAAGAGCAGCACAACAAAAGCAGCGGAGCTCCCACGGGAACAGCAACAGCAGCAACCGACCCCGAAAAAGAGGTGGTCAGGCCTTCACCTCTTCCAGAGCGCTTCTCTGCAAAAATCACGCAGGAGGCAAAACATGAGCATTTAGGAAAACATACTTATAAAAAAAAAAAAAACCACAAAAAACCCCAAAAATCAGCGCGGGGAAGGGCACTGTGGGGCCTGGAGCCCAGCAAAGCCAGTGGGGCACCCAGCCGGGCTGCGGCCACGGCACCACCCTGGCACCGCGGATCTCCGGAGGCTCTCAGCCCAACTGCAACAAAAATTAAAAAGTAATTGAAAAAGAATGCGGTGAGGGGGAGGGCAGGACAGCCTGACCAGCGAAATCCTGCTGCAAAGGGCTGCCAGAGGAGTTGGGCCCTCTGTGTTTTAAAGAACATACATGGTTTTCCTGTCTGCCTGATCACGGGCAAAGCTCAAGCGAATGACGGGCAGCTCAAGGAGCGATCCAAGATAACTCTGTCGCGTTCCATCCCTCGCTCTTGGAGGAGGCTTCCCCAAATTGCAGGCTCGAGCAGCAGGCAGAGGATGCAGCATGGTTTCTTTTAAGGTAGACAATGGCAAGAATAAGGCAAGAATGTGTGCATTGGGATTTTTTCCCAATTCCAACAATTCTTCCGGTGCTTAAAATAGCCACTGGCTCAGCGGGCAAGGAGCAAGTCCTCCGGCACCGGCACGATCCCCCGGCCCCCAGCGGGAGCCCACAGCATCCCCCGGGGCCGCCCCTTAGACCTCCCCATCGCCCCGTCCCACTCCCCGGCCCAAGGCAGCCGCAATGGCAGCCCGCCCGCGGCCACGCCAGCCCGCAGAGCCGAGCCACCTTCACAAGCCGCCTGTTACCGTGAGATCATCCGAAACTGCGGATTTCTGTAGAGGCAGGCGGACAGAATGAAGTCGTATTAGATACAATGGTCCCTTCAGACCTGGCATCTGTGCACTGGCACCGCGGGCTTTAAAAGTGACTTTTTTTCAGATTTCAGGAGTCAAGGAGATGAGAGGGAGGACTGAAGAGCAGGAGAAAATGAACAGAGCAGCATTTAGAAAAGCCCGGGAGTAAAGCCGCAGGGAGAGGAGGAGGCAGGGCAAGCAAGCGGAGCCACAATTATAAAATCTTCCAAACCTTTAATATCCTAAATTTAAAGCAGAGCACAAAGCAATGAACTACTGTTCACTGGCACTGTTACCAAAGGGCACAATTTATCAAAAAAATGTTTGCCGAACAATTTAGAGCTGGTTAGATCTTCTAACGCAGTCTGGGATTATAAACACCATTGAGCAGGGAGACGCATAGCCGGGCAGCTGCAGCTGGCACCCGGTATCTGTATTTCTTGTTTGTATGCATGTCCCTTCCCAGAAATAGAAGCAAGGTCGGGGCAATGAGGTGGAAAGGTCGGGATGCAAAACGAATGAAAGCCCCAGCCAGTGGAAAAGGCTGTGCATGGCTGTTCGTGCGGCACCGCGGAATCACCACTAACGCCAATGGCTGAGGAAGGGTCAGGCAGACTCTGGAGAGCTCAGGACAAGGAAGAAATAGGAAATACACCGTTTTCTAAAAAAAAAAAAAAAAAAAGAAAAACCAAAACCCAACCACCCCCAAACCACAAAAAAACCCCAAGGTCACAAATCGTAGGCTTCTCTCCTCTATGGATGCCCTTGGTGTTAGAGGATGCTGTGCTGGACACTGTCCTCCTGAGGATTTTTCCCAATCAGACCCCCAAGAAGTTCCTAGAATAACCGAATTTGGAATGTTTAAGATGGCCACTTTTGTTCTGAACACAGCTCTTCTGCGTTTCCAAACACCAAGCGGACTGCGATGGGAACGAACAGATCCGAACGCCGGAGCACAGGTCTCGGTGGGTCCCTGGGAAGAAGCAGCGCCTCAGTGGCGGCCGCTCAGGAGCCGTCTCACCTGCCCTGCGCTTCTCGAGGGAAACCTTTCTAGCCGGCAGCACCCGTGTGGTATATAAATGAACACACCAGTAAACCAGAGAGCAAGAAGGCAGCAGCCAGATAAATTATGACCAGGAAGTCGGCAGCTCGCCACACAGCCCATTTCTCTCTCCTCCACCAGGTCAGCATCCCTGGCTTTGGAAGGGAATACTGCGAAGCAGAACTAAGAAGCAGGACAGTGAAAAAACCTGACTCTCGGCCGCGTTTCGCCTTAGTGCTGGTGGCTGGGACAACACGTTACTCAGCGAACCGAATCCCCCCTAACACACAAAGTAATTTCTTGGTAACTGGTCCAACAGTTTCAACCTTTCTTAGCTGCTTGCAAATCCTGTTACACAGCAAAGATTTGTACTAGGGCTTTAATTTACTTACTGTAAATAAACCTGGCAACTCGGCCAGATCGTTTCGTGAGTCACAGGGATGCCCGAGGGCCCAGAGAATTGTCATCCTCGTTCCAGCAGCACGCTGAGCAGCTCTGCGTTGTAACCCCGGGTAATGCACTGCTCATAGTACCCTACCACTTCAAGAGATGCAGACAAAGCCTGTAAAACGCGTTCGGGGTTAATGTCACCTTGCAGTGCCCTGGAGATGGCCATCCCCCGTCCCAGGAGCAGCCCATTTTGACTCCCGGCCCTGCCGCAGATCCGGGGGCAGATCCGGGGACAGCTCGGCCGGCACGTGGAAGCACTGGTGTTTCCAAAGCCTCTGCAAAAGCCTGCAGGTCACGAAGGCTACTTTGGAGGAGCTTTGCGAGGCTGCAGAGAACTGATGACACCCCAGATAAACAAATCAAACAGATGCTCCTGGACACGCTGCCGGAAGAAGTTTTGTCTCTCTTAAGAAGGTGTACAAAGGTTCTCTTAATTATCACTTCGCTTCCTTTACTTGTAACCGTGTAAATCGACCTGTGATATCCTGTATGCTCACTGTGGCAGCAAAGAGGAGGAGGAGGAAACGCAGGGGCCTTTTCGCCAGGGAGAGTTAAGTTAAATGGAGGGACATCCCACAAATACCAAAGTCAATTAATTCATTTGTTACAGAGCGAGAGTCCTGCATAATTTGTTCTTTGAGGAGTTTATTTTAGCTAATTGCTTATCCACGGAGAAGATCTCCCCTGCATGACCCATTTGCTGTGCAAGAGGCTCAACTGATGAGAAATGAATGGTCACCTTCCAAAGGGCACCACAGTGACGGCGCCGGGATGCTCCTCAAACCCACAAACGAGCCGCGCAGACCACGGAGGGAGAGGAAAACGCTAATAACCTGCTGGAGGCTGGTGGGCAGGGTGAGCACCGGCTCCCTCTTTCTCCAGGGGAGACCAGAGCTCCCCTCTCCAAACCAAGCATCCCCGCGAAGACGGGGAAGAGAAGCTGCAGGTAAGACGCCATACCTAAGGCGTTACTCCCGCCCCTGCCCATCTCCATCGCTGCAATTCAAAGTGACGCACGCACCCATCGCTTGCGTTTGACACCAGCGCTTAGAACAATTCAACAATTTCACGTGTGAAGCTGGTGGTCTTTGGTGGTCTTCTGTCGTCTGCATCACTCCCTCAGCTTCTCCACTGGCCTAAGATGAAGCATAGACAAAACCAAATGGCTTAATACTGCGTTTCTAAAACCCACCGTTTTTAAACGTTACTGGAAGACAAGCTGAGCAGAGAGCTGTCAGACCCACTAACCGTCTTCCAGCCAGCCAAAAGATGGAACAAGTACAGATGTTATTAGTCTCATTAAAATTTTGTAAATTAAACAGCGAGAAGGAACAGCCTTATTTATCTTAATTGAGTTCATCATTGACATTTATAAAATAAATACAGAAGGAATGCTATGGGCACAATTCACTCTCCCTGGCAGCAGCAGGAGTCACAGGCAGCCCGATGAAGCACAGGGAGGGATGCTGCTGCCTGCCTGCCTCCCGGAGAGGAGCTGGATGGTGCCAGCGGAGCCCCGAGGGATCCGCTGGTATCTCTCACCTAAACACTTCCCTGCTGCTTGAAATCTGCAGTGGGCATGCTGTGACGTGGGGGCTCGTCTATGGAGACGGAACTGAGCAGCCCGCAGCACTCCCAGGTTCAAGCGCGACGGCCGTGCCCACGGTCCCCGGCTCCATCCGAGGAGGAATATGCGGTTCGGCACATCCATCAATTCCACGGTTTTGATTGCAAGCAGCCAAACACACCTCTGCAGTGGTGCACGCTGGTGCCTGGCCCTCCTGGGAGGAGCTCTTTCTACTGCTGTCTCGACCAGCGCTCCAGAATTGTCATCGCTTGATTGTTTTAAAAATACAGCCACGTTGTTCCATAACTTCACGCTGCACGTGGCGGCATTGTTACATTAGGATGGAAAAAACCATTCAAATGGTACACACCGGCACATTTTGGCTCCACAGTGAAAAGGCACAACAGCTTTGCCAGAGTCGATAGATTTTACTGTTCATTTTGTAAAAGTGCCAGGCATCGGAGCAGCCAGCAAACAAGGCGCCCCGGGATGACGGCACACTGGAGAAGGTGGAAAAAACCAGTGCTTTCCAGGTAAGTGGAGTCATATTTAGGCAAAACTTAATTTCTCAGAATTAAAAAGAATTCCTGAACCATGGGAACAAAAGTTTTAAGTTCACATGACGCCAGAGGCGGGGCAGGAGGGTGGGGAGGGACCACCTCCGGCAGCTACACGGCAGGAAAGATCCCGGGAAGCCTCTTCAGCATCTCTGGACCAACGTCAAGTCCCTAAAACCCCATCCACGCATCAAGGCCAGCGAGGCGATCACAGCAGCACCAGGCACATCCTCGCTGGACCGAGCCAGGTGATGCTAAAAAGTGGAGGAGGAGGAGGAGGAGGAAGAGGAGCACGAGGCGATGCTCGCTTTGAGACCGGTTGGGCCAGCGGTTGAAGAGTCACCACCACGGAGACAAGAGGATTTCTGTCAGGAAAGCTTCCAGTTCTCACATTCCACTGGGAAGCTCGTGATGGGCTTTTACCGCTGCTTTATTTCCCTCAGAATCAATAGAAAACAATAATCCTACGGCCAAACATAAATCACGTTGCAAAACTCAGCGAATCATCACGTGGGACGCCTCGGGACGAGGCCTTTTATTTAAGCCCAGAAAAAGCACCGTTAATGATGTAGCCGAGTCCCGTCTCGGGGCGCCGGAGATCTCTATCCTGCGTGGAGCACGGCCACCGCGGCCCAAGCAGTTACGGTTTATTGGCGGAGCAAAGACACGCAACGCTCGCTTCAGCCTCGTGCGCCGGGTGGGCACAAGCGCCTGGGAAGAGCTCTCCGCACCGGCAGGCAAAGCCCACGGGACACAGGTCCCACGTGCGCCCACCCTGCCCACTAAAGCGGCTCCCAAAATCCCTTTTACTACTTGTTCTGCTGGAAATACCCCTTCCAGCTGCAGCAGGCCCAGACCAGGAGTGCGTTACAGGTTGTGCTGTCTGTTATCGTGGGAAAATGGTGGTGGTAGGTAAAGCGGCTGCATCACGAGTAGGAAATTAAAGACTCCTGCTCCCGGCAAACAGCAGCAGCAGCTCCGGCAGACGCTGGCAGGACCCTTCGCTCCGCTCCCAGCGGCCCAGGGGAAGGGATTTTTCTCGTGAAAGCACAGCCAGCAGCCCCAGACACCCACACGGGAGCTGCAAGCTCAGTCCAGCCCCGCCGAGCACCCAGCTGGACACAAGGAAATCCAGCACCCAATCCGCTAAGGAAAACGGGAACGCGTTTATCCTAAGGAACAAACTTTTCCCCCCCCCCGAAAAGCATACCAAAAACTGGCAGAAGAATCATGTTTACATCCTGTCAGGAAATTACAGGAAAGAGAAAGTCACGGTGGAAATTATCTGAGGGTAGTGAGATTTAAGGTACATTTTTAATTAAAACAAAAAGACCAAAGCTGCGATGCAGCGTCATAAAGCAGATAATTTTACAGCTGGATGGTCTCCCTCTGATGTACTTGAAAACCATTTTTAAGTGACATAAAGTTTAACATACCGGTACATCTGCCTACCCACCAGATTCTACATGGAATTTAAAATTTAATTATAGTAAAGTATTGTTACAGTGCGTGTAGCAAGAACGGCAACCAAGTGTAACCTCAGGAGAATCTCTGCCAGATTTTTGTAAATTTGTGTTTCTCAGGACTAGGAAGAAAAAAAAAAAAGGGAAAAAAAAAAAAAAAAAGCTTAGCCCCTGTACCTGTGCTCTCAGCCTTTGTATTTATTGCTCACCCACACCTGGACTGAGGAGGTTCATGCACTTCTCCAGCACTTCTCGCCACAGCCTGCAGAGCAGCGGGCAGGTGAAATCACAGCGTTCTCTCGTAGCAGCCTCGGCGCAGGTAACCGGACTTGGGAAGCTGGAGCTGCATTCCCTTTTGCTACATTACACACCAGGAGTCTGCCACAAGATTCTTCTCTAAATGCAAGCACGAGGATGTACGCACCCTGGAAAACCGACCATCTGCCTACAGGAAAATGCATAAAGCCACGTGGAAACGGAACACTGCAGGTGTAGCAGTCTGCGGGTGAAGGCCAGAAAAGCAGCAGCGGCGAAATGGGAAAACATGTCCCTCGGTAGCCGACGGTGACAGTACGAGGACAGTCAAAATTAGCGTCGTTAGAAGGTCGGTACCGCAGAACCCCAGCAAGGCCTGTAGGGCTTTGAAACGGATGCCTTAGAAAACAGGAGGGCAAACTGCAGGGAAGCAAATCTGACCTAGCAGCCTTGGGACTTTACAGCAGCTCGTGGAGCGGCGAGCAAGGGGCTGGGAGGACGATCCGGAGGAGAGCCGCAGGTTTTCCGCGGAGCGGAGAGCCGGCAGCGCGAGCATCCCGCTGCAGCGCCCAGCTGCGTGCAGCCGGGCCCCCCGCTCGTCAGGCATCGCCCGTTAGGTGATTAATTAAACCCCGCAGCACCGCTCGCACCACCCGTGACAAACGCCTCTCAGCTGCAGCGGTTCACACGGAGTGCGAAAGGATGTTCTTCCAACAGCTCGGACGGAAGGGGAAGAGACGGGAAGGGCACAGTGGGAGGCTGAGGTCGCACCTCACAGCGGCAGCGAGTAAGCCTTCTGCTGTTCAGGTACGCCAGAAACGAAAAGAGAAACTCCTAGTGCAAAGGACAGAACCCTTGGGGAGGGGGGGAAGGAGTAATTTCAGATTTCTGTAAACATCCAGGAAGACCACAACCCCGTTAGAGAAACCAAAGGACACTACAAGCCCAGCAGCGTGCGCACGAGCAGCACGTGCACCTGCCAAGCACGCCAGCTACCAGGTTAGCAAATTATTCCTCATGCCACAGCAAGATAAAAGCCTGCTCATTACTTACAAACACTGTTATTCAGCACCAAAAAAACCCCAACCCCAGCCTCTGTAGTCAGCTCCTCATCTTCTGACAAACGCAGGTTGTTATACAAATCAATTTGTATTCTTCCAATCTGAATAGCAGGTCCGCCGTGATGCACGGCTCCTGGCTGCTCTTCACATGCACGGGGCGGAAAAGCCCTCTTCCCAATTCCAGATTTCTAGCACACGCCTGCTAACGCGCCAGCATGCAATTTAAATCATGCTATATTTGCCACAAATGTTACACTGTCCCCGTCCGGAAAGCGAAGCGTCCAGCCTCCGGAGACAAGGCACCCCTTTCCACCGGACCCTGGGTGCCCCGATCTCCGCTGGCCAAGGACCGGAAGGTGGGGAGAGCCGCGATGCCTGGCTCCAGCCCAGCACTCCAACTTCAGCACCAGATTTCCTGGAGGGAAAAAACTTTGTCAATAAATAATCCCAATAAAGAGTTTATTTTTAATCAGCTGGTATTTGCAGGCCATTAAGATGCAACAAGCACTCTCAGGCACTCTTTCTGTATGTTGTTTTTGATGCAGAGAATGTATTGGAAAAAATGAGAGAATATCATTAAAGGTTAATTATGAGCAACTTAAAGGTTATTTTTGCATATCTCACCTCCTGGACAAAAGATGCTTCTTCATTACCACACTAGAATATAAATTAAGTTGCAAAGCCTTTAAAATGCAACAAAGGCTTTAATTTTGTTGCTGTTTAAAACAGCATGAACAAATACCAGTTTTCCTATCGCTTCTGCAGCCTCTACGCCTTACGGAGAAAAGGACACCTCCAATGTGGTCCCGCAACTGCAATTACACCCTCCATCCTTCTCAGCACCCTTCGACTGGAAGCATAAAATGCATGAAAATATGGGATGGTCTGGCAGCTCTGGTTCCAGCCATCAGGAGCCCCAACCCATAATCTCTCCTTGCACATCTTGACCTTTCTTCTGCTCTAACGGGGACAAAGGCAGCTCCTCTCTTAGTTGGCTCGCAGCCCATTAAACCCCAATCGCACCGTCGACACAGCGAGGACTCACTCGTACCAAGCAGCCTCTGAAACCCAGAGCATCCTCCCACCCCTGTAACATTTGATCTAGAAACAGTCAGAGCCTGCCCAAATCCTGAAAGTCAGTTTTATCCAAAAACGAACGCCACGAATTTTCCTTGGCTGTATCTATCGATGGAAAAAAGCTTACCAAGCCCCACTGAAGGCTGATGGTAGTTTGCTGAATAATTTAATCGCTTTATTATCAGATGATTGCTTTTTCTGACAATTCCGCGTTTTCTAGGATTCTCTGTCTCTCCCAAGGGGCAACGCTGCAGGACTCTCCCCCGACTCTGCGTGAAGAAGAGTGGGAGCCTTCGCACCCCAGCACCGCCGTCCCCGCAAAGCCGGGCAGCGGGGACGGGAGAAGACGTCTGTCTGCATGGACCAGCTATGGAGCCAGCAGCATCTCTGAAACCATCACCGGCCGATGGGTGGCAAACTCAGAGCCTGGTGAACACACGTGGTGGCTGCGGAGAGATCAGCAGGCTGGAGGAGCCAACCTTCAGCGTCCGTGCCAGTTGAATCCCGCCCATAATGGAAATACGGACACCTCGCCTCGGTTGTCCAAGCTGGCCGGTGCCGTCTTCCACGGCAGTGCAGCTCTCCTGAGCCATGGGTTAAATATGAAGGGAAACCAGCTCTCCAGGAGCACCAGCTTGTACCTGCTGCCCAGGCTGGATCAGTCATGGCCAGGGCTCGCATGAAATAATTGAAGACCGTCAACTGATCTGGGCCAGGGCGTCCTGATGGCTCCCAGCGATCCTGCCATTAGGTCATGTTAAAACAAATGGGGTGAGCTGTTAAAGGAATTCATTATTGGCATCTCAAGACCCCTGGACCACAGTGGCTAAGTATCTTTATGAATCAATGCCTCTCAAAACCACCTCTGTACTGTTTATCCTCTTCAGGGGAGAAAAAAAAATAAAAAATAAAAGAGTAGGAAATACTGAAAGCAGCGAGAAGAAAGTGTTGAGAGTCATAAAATCTTTAAAGTGTAGAGAGAGATGCGCCACAGTTAGCAGGGATTATGCCAAGCAGCATCCCAAGCCAGAAAGAGCTGACAGCACACACATTGCCTCTGATGAAGGAAAAATAGGTCATACGCGACCCCAAACGTGCAAACAGAGTTTCCAGCGACACAAGCAGAAAACCCAAAATTTTGGCACCACGCACGGGTAAGGTTGATGGCCCTGGATCCCATGGAGAGTATGAGCTACACGAGAAAGCGAGGACCTTTCAAATGTGCCTTGAAAGTCTAAACACGGTTTCAAGAGTATTTTTTATCTGTGACAAGCAGAAGGGGAGATGGACAGAACTTCTGCCATCAATCACAAGCTCTGGGGCTCTGGGCAGTCGCCTTCTCATGACCTCCCACTCCCCCGAGCTTCTCCTCAACGCAGAGACTCCAGCTCATTTCACACGTGCCAGGACATCCTGGCAGCAGATCTACCCAACACGGCAGGACGGCTCCCGCCCAGAGCGCGTCGGCGAGCCGCCTCGCAAGGTAATGACCTGACGCGGTAAATGGAGTCCAAAGCACAATTGTTTTCCATCTTCATTTAAACCCAACCTTAGTTAATCTCACTTTAATGACATAGGAGATGGAAATCCCCTTAATAAAGGTAGTTATGAATATTTATTAGCCTACTTTTACCTGAAACTTGAATAATTCAATTAATTTTACTATTAATTATTTAATACAAACTTAAGATACTGCAAGATCCTAACGTATCCTTAAGAAGCCCCCAGTCAAGATACCCAAGATGAAGTACGCTCCTTAAGCTGGACTGCCGGCCAGGTGAGGACCGGGGTGTGCTCCCTGGGTGATGGGCAGCGGGACGGGCATGAGGCGAGGCTCCTGCCCCTTGCCATGGAGCAGGGTCTGTCCTTCCCCACGATCCCCCTGCGCCGGAGGGTCGGTCGATGCCGACCCCATCCCTGGCTCCGGCTCCGGCTCCAGGCCCTCTCCCGCCGCCCCAGCGCCGGCAGCAGGGAAGGCCGGGCTGGCAGCAGGGCTCGCCGCACCCGGCGATGCTCTCCAGGGGAGACGGGTGCGTTTCTTCTCACGTTTACATCCCCCTCGGCAGTTTCGCTGAAACAGTAATTGTGTCAGGTTTGCCTGCCATGCTCCCTCTAAATCTCATTGTGGACCGGTACCCTCCGCTCCAGCCTAGGCACCAGCCCACGTTTAATGTAACAAATTGAATTTCCCAGGAAATTTCAAAACTCTGGAGCCAGCAAGAATCGCTATAAAAGTAACAGAGGAAAACAGCGATTGTTGTGTATGCATTTGCAATCAGGAAAAGTGATTTCTAACCGGCCTAACGTAATCTGCATCCCCGCTTTCAGCGACCAGCATCAGCAAAAGCTGAGGTGAATGGATGGTACAATAGTCCCTTCCAAGACATGACGTCTCTGACGAGAGAGAGAGACGCGTTACTTATTTCTCTGCTTTTCGCTACCTTGGCACATCCTCCAGCCTTGAGCTGGGTCCAGCTCCCCCAACGTCTCGGCTCACCACGGAGGCCGCGGAGCATCGCCCCTCCGCAGCCCCTACCTGCTTCCGAGCCGAGGACGAGCTCGGCTCGGCGGGACGAGCCCTTCCCGCTCCCACCCAGGCGCACAAACGGAGCTCGGCCCGTTTTTGTTGTCGTTGTCACTGTTACAAACCGCGTCCCGACAACTCTGGGATTCAGCAGGTTGGGATTTTTCCGTGGGAAATGCCGCCCAGCCTGCTGTCCCTGCCTGCGACACCAAAAGCGACGCTTTTTCCCCTGAAGCCAGGAGAGGGGAATTAAAATGCTAAAAATAACCCAGGAGGCAGCAGAAGTAGAACTGAATTCCCCCAAATGCACACCGACAGCTTATGTAAATCGCTATTGATTTGTAGGAGCAGGCTGCCGCCCAACTCCTTTAGTTGCAGAAATCTTAATGTCTCACTGCCTAAAACAGCATTTGGGCTCTAACCTTGTAGCTTCTGGGCACGGCCAAGTCTTTTCGGTGGCCTGAGCCTCACTGGTGAAACACAGGTGAAGCTACATCGGATCGCTCAAGCACGTTTTTAAAATCCTCTAGAAATGATAATTACAGAAGGCACTTGGAAACAGGTAAGCAAAGTATCTTCATCTAGCAGAACGTTTTTGGACTAAGAAGGTCGGCTTTGTCACTGAAATTCCAATGTAAATAACAATTAAGTTCTACTTGATACACAAATGTCAAGTAATTTTTTTTTTTGTTGTTGTCACAATTTGCATTTAAACTTGGAAATGTCAGAGACTTCAGCCTTGCTGCATTAGCAGAAAGCTTCCCCGGTTCACCCTGCTGAGTGGAATACCCGCTGTGGATTATCTGGCACATTATCAAGTAACCAAACACCATTTCAAGGAAACATCAAGGTCGATGCCTTGCGAGGTGTACTTGTTAATTTATGTTGATAAACGGGAGTGCTTAAAAGACTGTTGTAATAATACTCCAGTATATTTGCATCAGCATATTTTATCAATTAGAGTCATTCAACAAGAAGTTTCATAAAAAAGCCATTTTAGAGACCTTTAAGAGCTTTCTCATTGCTCCTCTAATGCCACCACAATGGCATTGTTAAGAGGGTTCCTCCTCCACCCACGACCAAAGCGACACCTGACCGGTACTGTGTCGGAAACATGGGAACTTCTTTATAAGAAGGAGATGAAGACATTCGGACATGGCAGGCAGGGCTCAAACGGAACTCTTCCCGGCCTGGCAGCCCACGCCGCGTGAGCCAGCTCAGAGGCTGCTCCTTTGCGGGAAGCCGAACCGGCCTGCGACGAAATCCCATTGCCAAGACCCACCGCCGGCCAACAGCTCCGGCAACCACCGGCCCCTGACACGCATCGTCCAGCTGCTCTCAGAGTCCGCTACAGCCATCCATCTAGCAGCGATTCCGCAGATCACGCTATACATCATCTTATTAAGAAACTCCGTAAGTGTCAGTGGTGCAATTAATTTTTATTAATTTTCTGAGATGAAATTAGCAGCACCCACAGCAGCAAACAAAGAACGAGGAGTGTTCCAGTTCAGCGCTGGATCGATGTCGTTAATTCTGTAATACTGAGAGCCCTGATTGTATGAACTCAGCATTTAACTCTTCCAATTAATTTTTATATTAAAAAAAAAAAGAAGGAAAACTAACTCAATGATTTAAGAAGGTCCTTGAACAGCCGTCACAACTTTCCATCTCCTGCGACATTCATTCTTTCAAGTGTAAACTCACCGGAGGAAGGTATTGTAATATTAATCAGAAAATTATTTTCATGTATTGCCTTTAGCAAACCAAACTCTTAAAATCATAAGACGCTGCTACAAAAACATTTATAATCTCCTATCTTTAGTGATGCCATGTATACCCAGACTAGTTAATGTGTTTTTCTGACCACTTAATAGGCTTATCTGGCAAAGGTTCAGCAAGAAAATATTTTGCGTTAATTCCAAAACTTAGACTACCAGGTCAGAAGAAAGCCTTCTCTCCTATTATCATACTACCTGCTGTCCTGCAGCCAAGAAGGGGAGTGAAGCAAAGTGCTCATGCGCTCACCAAGGTGAGACTCTCGGCTGCCATCAGCGGGAAAGGTCCGTCTATGGGGCCTTCAGCCACCACAGCAGCTTTGGGTCTTGCAGAACCATTTGAGAAAGCAATCGCGTTTCAAATGTCTCTCCTTCCAGGTATTACAGACACAAATGCATTACTTAAAGATGGCACAAAAAATACAGAACAGATGGAGGGGGGGGGAGGAAACACAACACCCAAACCTAAAATTGCAAAGCTTTTTTTCCCCTTATTTCATGGAAAGCAGGTCCTCTCCGTGCCCCGACTGCTGCTGCACTGCGCGCCTCCGCCTCCGCCCTCCACTCGGCTGGCTGCTGCGAAACACCTAGGGAATCAATCTGTCCTGCTCGTTAGGGTCAATACCGGTCCTTGCACCTCACTAATTTCTGCTCCTGCTAAGTACAGAGGGAGGCAATGCCCAACCCAGCAACAAGCTGCCCAGGACACCTCTGGCACTGGGTCTCTGCAGCGGATGGCGATGGGGTGCAGGATGCTAAAAAAGGCTTTTCTCCCACCTTGGTCGTAGCAGGCTCCCTCCGATAACCCTGCCCTTTTCAATAGGAAGGAGGTGGATTGGTAAAAAGAAGAAGAAGAAAAAAAAAACCCGACAACATCAGAAAGCAAGAGTTGATTTTTGTGTTGGCGCGACGTACAGAAACTTTGCGAGCTTGAACACAGCCGAAATGGCAGGAAAACATCCGCAGCCGAAACTTCACGCATCGGTTCCCAAGGGAGCAGAGGAGTTAAACATTTATGGCAGCGCGAAGAAGACATGACATTTACTGAATAATAAACTGCAAACATGTCTGTTAATGCGGCTTTTTGGGATCTCCTTGCCATCAAACACTTAACCCCAGCAAGAAAAACACCAAAACGCAAACAATCCCTGAGACTGCATGTTAAACAGGCAGAGCACAGGGGAGGGCTTTGCGCTTTTTTATTCATTTAAAGTTGGAGGCTGCAGGGAGCACTGTCAAGATAAATAGCCTGCAACCTCGCTCACAGGCTTTCAAACCCCTTCATCTGAAGGGATACAATTAAATCCTGAACAATCGGGTTAAAACTTTAACCCGTCAAGATTGCAGCTGTTCCATTTTTAATCAATCTGATTTCATTCAATAAAATGCTCATTAAGTCAATTAATGAGAGTTTGGTGTCACAAGCCATCAAGCATGACTGGGAGTTTTTTTGCTCAGTGGCCAAGGCATTGATTAGCAAGTCAAGTCATCAGTGAGAATGAGTCAATGTGCTGAAGCATGAGCAACGTTACCTTGTTTTAGGGGAAGTTGTTAGCCATTCTTCATGCTTTTCAAACGTTATTAAATAAGCTGCAATTTCCTGAAAGAGAAACGCAGAAAGAAAAGAAGAGTTATTTGCATGGCTGTGTTGGAAACCAGAAAGTTCTATAACAGAGGAGTTTTATAACGGAGACAAGGAGCTGCCAGCCCCGGCTTAGGTCACAGCTTCAGTCGGGTTTTGACCGAAATAATGCGCTCAGTCAACATTTGTATTCGCGCCACCAAAGCCAGACTTAAATAACATAATAAAGAGATGCATACGAGGAAAGGCATTAACATTTTCCAGCGCAGACAATTTGCTGGTAACTTTGGTGACCGCAGCATTGCCGAGAGCCTGGCGTGACGTCAGGAGGCAAAGGGGAGGGCAGTGACAACACGGACACGGGAAGCTAAATTAAATATTTATAAATAGAACAGCATCACTGCAGAGAGAATTACTGAATTATTAATCGTTGCCATAAAAAGCCAGCGGGTGACATCAACATAAGTCATCGCTCCCACTTGCAGGAATGATACGGGCGATTACTTCCAGATCAGAACCGATTTGTTCGCAGGAAATTATCGGCGCCGGCGAGATAATTCACGACGGTGCTTGTACGTACGCCTGACGAACGCCGGATGGCCGCCCATCAATTTCCTCAGTACAAACCCGGAGCGGCTGCGGGGCGGCCGCACTGCAGCCAGGCTGAGCCTCGCCAGCAGCCCCGGGAGAGACCGGGGAGGAGAAGCAGGACCAGTGACCGTCCCTAACCACGACGGCTGCTGTCGCCACACCAGCAACGTCCCGACACCTGGAGATGGCCGAGGAGCCCTGGGGCTGCAGTCCACAGGCTGCTGGAAACAAGGTCCCCCCCACCCCGAAGACATACTCGGAAAGACGCAGGTTTTTGATGGTTGTCTTCCCAAAATTGCCTACCGGCCAGGTCCAGAGTCTCCCTCTCAGAGAGACGTGCAGCAGCAGAAGCTATGCAGGAAGGTCAGCGAGGCTGCCCCGAGTGTTCCGTTGCCTCAAATTAGACCCCGAGACCGCGCGCAGTTTAATCCCCAGGGCTGCTGCAACAGAAATATCTACAGGCTGCGCCATCGCAAAGGTAACACGCACACAAGAAATGGGTCTTTCGACCAGGAGATGAGTTGTTTTTTTTTTTAAAAGATAGTTCTATATACGGGTTGTAGCTGTGTAGTACCAAAGCTAAAAAAATCCACAATGCTCTCCAACCAGCTGGCCCAAGCATCTGCTACAGCCACAAAATGCAATTATATTACTCCCAAACGAGACGTAAAAATATCTTGTTTCCAATACTCTTGGTTTTAAGACTCATACTTAATGTCCTCTGGGTATTGCAGCGGTGCCAGATCTCCGTGTTATGTACTTTATTAGAGTTGTGTGAATGTCATATTAATGACTCCTGACCAACATGTTTACACTGCAAATAAATTCTCCCAGAATCCACCACCGCACCCCTCACTTCCCAAGCCCAACTCTGCATTTTTAAACGCCTACCCTAACAGCAGACGATGGGAGTAGTACCGCTTCTCCATGAGCCAGGAGGAGGAGCAGCGACACGAAGCTCTGAAAACACTTCTTAATTTCTGGCTAATTTCCACATAAAATTCAGTACCAAAAAAACCCGGTGCAGCCCTCCACCGGGACGCCGGTCGCTGGCACAGCAGCTACCCTCGCGACCTTCCTGGAGGACACACCAAACCTTGCGCTTTTACAGAAGCTGCAGTTGAATCAGATGCAAGTGCTAAAATCCAGCCGCTGCACAGCCAAAAAGGTCTGGCCCCAGATTTCCACTGTGCTCCGAAGCGGAATTGCCCATCACTCCCCACAAGAGCTGCCGATGCAGCATTAACTCATGGCTTCGATGCAGGGTACGAGTTGTAGGAGCCAACCACTGATTTCATGTGTGTATATATATACACACACATAAAAAGAAAATACTCTGCCACTAAAATTCTTCAAAAAATATGAAACAAGATCTCTGCTTTTTTTTTAAAGCCAGTACAATATTTCCACCAAATGTGCTGCGGTCTGCAGAATTTTACTCCCAGCCCATCCTACGTTATGGCCTCAACTCGCTACGTTACAAATCTGCGTCATCTCGCACCTTACAGCGAGATGAGCTTTGGAGGTACCGAGGAACGAGTGCCAGCGGATGCCGAAGAGGGAGCTCTCTATATGTCCTCTCTAACACCTGAGTCCCCCGGACGCTCGCAGCATATGATCTGCATGAGCAGGCATTTACAGAAACAAACCCCTTCGATGCAGAGACGGATCTGGCTGATTCATCCTCAAAATCCTGCAAAAAACAGGCACGTTCAGTGGGCTTCAGATTAGCATGGGATTTTGCCTAGTCCTACTAAAATGAAACTTGCCGTAAGGAGAATAAAGCAATTTTTAATTTTTGTGGCTGAATAAACAAAAGCATTGCTATAGCAGAGAAAACCGAAGTATTTCAGGTGAACGAATGGCACTCTTACCCAAGGCTCGAGTACTTCATTCCCTCCAGCCGGCCTACACCCTGCACGCTTGGAATCTTCATCCCAAGACCGTCACCGATGGGAGGAGCTGCGGCAACGAGACGCTCCCATCTGGAGGCAGAACGTTTGTTTCCACGCTGCCGGCCTGGGCCTGCTCAACAAATTTGGGCAGACCAAAGAGTAAGCTGCCGACTGACACCACAGGCGTGCGGGCGACCCACCGAAACACACGCACGTTCCACAGCACAGAAAGGCATAGCTCCGACCAGACTCCAGGCTGGATCTTGAGACAACTCAAAACGTGTAATTCAATTCTTCTAACAGGATAAAAGAAGGATCCGCATCAATCAGGATAGGAGCTCCCCCAGGCTTTCTGCTTAATGACATATTACAGCCTGATTTCCCTCCTCCAGAGGAAATACCTTGGATAACAAGGAAAATCTAGCTCACGGCAGCGCTACAAATTAACGCGTAGAGCAGAGAGACGGTGAATCTTCCATGCTGCCTTCCACGCCCCAAGTACTCAGAATTACAAGGACTGGCATGCAAATGGGGGAAAAAACCTCCAAAATCTCCCGCCTCGTCCGCTCACCCTGCCCACGCCTGCCTGCAACCCTGTCGCCCAGAGCACCGGCAACCTTCGCCAGGACATCTCGGCATCACCAGCGAGGAGGAGCCGACCTCAGCGTCGCAAGCCATCGTGCCAAGGGCTCCTCGATTCGGTTGGCGTGCTGCTGGCACGGGGGGAGCCGAGACCAGGCACGCGGAGTCCGAGGAGACCGGGCACACGGAGTCCGAGGAGACCAGGCACACGGAGTCCGAGGAAACCAGGCACGCAGAGTCCGAGGAGACCAGGCACGCGGAGTCCGAGGAGACCAGGCACGCGGAGTCCGAGGAGATCAGGCACGTGGAGTCCGAGGAGACCAGGCACGCGGAGTCCGAGGAGACCAGGCACGTGGAGTCCGAGGAGACCATGCACACGGAGTCCGACGGCGGTTTGGTGTCCGGAGAGCTCCTGCCACGGTGCCTATCGGCAGCCCGGCCGCAGGGCCCCGCGCCGCGCCAGGGAGGAAGCAGCCAGCAGAAATGGTTTGATTTAAGGTTTGACACCTACATGCCAACTCCTGTCACTACATAAGCGCCACGACTCTGGGAGAATAATCCCTCGCCTGCCACCTCAAACTGGAGCAGAACTGCGAGAAACAGATGACTGGGTGATGCTGGCAGCGAACGCTCCCGCACATGCAAATCCCGGCAGAAAGGCACATCCCGTGTACCGGGGGGAAACCCTGCACTGGGGCTGCACAGTAAAATGCCACATTTCTAAGGGAAGGAGATAGCAGAGCCGCGTGCACCCGGCACACGAAGCAGAGGAGCGCAGCGGCAAGACGCTTCGGGTTGGCGCCCGCAGCCTGGATGGAGAAAGCCTGTCCCAGGGATGGGATGCACCGGACCAGGATGGTGAGGACGCGCTGGGGAAGGCTCCTCTGCTGTCAGCAGCAAAGCCCCTTTAAACCCTGGTCTTGAAACGCTCTGCTTTCTGCAACTATACATCTTTGTGTCCATGACCCAGGAAAGTCCCAGAAAACCGCAGAAAACAGGGCTGGCAGCAAACAGACGGGTACCGCTCGCGCAGCGGCGGATGCTTCGAGGTCAGAGGCTGGAGCGAAAGGAGATGCTTTTCATGGAAGAGACAACGGAGGGGGCATGCACACACAAATCCGCAGGCAATCAGCTCCTCCAAGCAAAGCCCAAACCAAGCTAAAGGTGAGCCCGAGCAGCTCGAGTCATAAAAAAAGCTGGTTTTTTTTTTCAAACCCAAGGAAAGCACCACCTGCGAGACGCAAAACACAAGGACAAGGTTTCTGAGAAGTCTTGAGGCCGCAGGCAGCACAGAAAGGGCTGCAGCTGGGAGCGGTCGGCACTCCGAAAACCCGGGGTCAAACTCACCCCGAGCAGCCCAAGTCTGGAAACTTTCCTGCCAGACACCATATCCCACACAGCTTCTTGCAACACATCAATTTCTACTGAGTTTTTGCTATAGACGGGTTGGAAAAATAAAGCTGAAAGGCCCAGGAAAAGTGGTCAGGCTAACACTGTTGTTTTAGCAACAGCGTACAAGAAATGCTTTTTAAAGCGTGTGCCTGTCTGCGCTTTGGGGCACAAGCAGGGCTGCTAACGAAGAGCCGGTGCTCATCCGCTGCACGGGGCATGTACCCCTTTGTCACACCAACACAATCTTTCCTTTTGAAAGAAGGGGGAAGAAACAGATTTATCACCAGAAGACACAAAGTCATTAAATAATTAAAAACAAAACTATAGGCACAATAAAAGCCCTCTGATAAAAAAAACCCTGCATTTTAATGTGTGTTAATTCCCCTAATGATTCACTCTGTGTGTCTTCCAGGGTCAAATCAATGTCTTCACCAAAAAAATTCAATTATATCCCATTCATCGTATCTCTGGAGCGAGGCTATTGTTTGCTTTTGTCTCCTATCAAACCCTTTTCCATTGCTTCTTGCCCGAGATTACAAACAAAAGGCAGTGTGGCACCAGCAAGGTCAGACGAGACAGAGCCAGGCTTTGAAACCCCAGCTCTCCGTCCTCAGCTTGGCTGTTTAATCATAACACGAGCAGAGAAAATAAAAGGACACGCACGCTTGCCGTAAACGCCCGACTCATCACTGCTGGCGGGTCCCTGCGGGGCACCGGTCAGGGTAAGCGACACTGGATGGACCCCAAGGCCACCCAAGAGCATCTCCGTGGGCAAGGGTACCACGCACCGAGCCCAGCAGCCCCTTGGCCAGGACGTCCCTCCGGGCCCCGCGTCCCTCTCTGGAAACAACATCAGCAAGTAAGCTGAGCGAGCGTTGCTGAGAAAGGGCGAAATACCGAAAGCCGTGCAGATCCAGCACTGTTTCCCACTGTGCCTGCCGATTCCACAGCAATGCTCGGAGCGTGGCTTTCCCACCCAAGTGAGAGCCTGCAGGACCGAGCCCTGCGTTCATAGCTTGCAAGAGACTGGTGAGGAAAAAAGGCTTAATTCGATCAGCTGATGGAAGCACCCCATAAAGCAGCGAGGCAATTTCACATTAAAATCACACAAGTTATGCTTTACCCTAAACTCGGTCATACAATTCAGCGGTTTAATTTATACTTTGTTGCCCAGGCTGAAAGCATTTTATATAAATGAACATTCATTTTTATTTTGCTTCCCCCATTTGCTAAGATTATTAGTTCAAATGCATCAAAGAGCCATCAGCTGTAAAGCCGAGTTAACCGCATTAGCCAGGACGCACGTGGGCCGCAGCGTCTCTAGACGACCGCCACCAAAACCCTTCCCGTCGCTCGTCCTCCAGCTTCACCCCTACGGCTCTGCGCGGGAGCGGCACTGTCGAGCCCCGGATGAACGGAGTGGAGGAGCGAACCGCAGACATCACCGGCCCGGGGTGCTGCTGCCACGGGACGAGGGGCGGCACGGCAGGAGAGCCAGCACCACGCTTCCCACCCGCCGCTACACGGCTGCAGCTTCCCGGCCGCTTCCATATTTAACGATGGCCCAAAACCACCCGGAGCTGCAGCAGAGCGGGCGGCCTGAGCTCACCTCCCGTGTCCCAGCCGGCACGGCGAGGACGAGGCGCAGCCCGGCAGCGCCGGAGAAGGAGCAGGCGGGAGCGGCTTGCTGCAGAGCGCTCGCTGCGTTGCGCGGCAGCTTCTCGAAAGCGGGCTTCTCTTTACGTACGGGAACCGAAGCCGACACCATCGCCGAGCTGGGAACGGACCGGTGGGCAGGGATCCAACACACCGGCGGTGTCGGAGAGGCCCGTTACCCACCGCAGGCGCAGGGAAGCTGCAGAGTCTGTCCTGCTCTCAGGTGAAGGACTGGCAGGGGAACACGCACGTTGTTTGGAAGAAAAAGTTATAAAAAGCTCAACAGAGCCGGCAGGCAATCATCCCGTATGGCTCTCGCCCAAAACCCTGAGCGCAGGCACTTCCTAGCATCAGCTAACTGGGATTACTGTTGTCCCAGAGATGGTACCAAGGGGCTGGCTGAAGCCATGGATTCCAGCGGCGGCTCTCTCCTCCGGACTCGGCCCCCTCCAGGTCATCTCTGCATCCCTGCAAGGGTATCAGCAATTCCCACCTGACCTCTCAGAAGATAAAGAGAAACTGGAACCCAAACAGGATTCCCTGTGCCAGGTAGCTCAGGCCACCGATCTTGTCTCCAAGCAATAAATCATTAGCTTAAAAAAACAAAAGTCTGAGTTTCAAGTTATTACTTTGGATGAATTATACACATCCAAATTAATAAGCCTGAAATGTATGCATATTTTAAGAGGAAGCAGGAGAGTTTGTACACATCTCTGGATTTATACCACAGAGCTAATAAAGTTGTGTTCTCTTGAGCAAGCACATTTATTCTCTTAGGAAATCTCCACGTCCTCGCTGCTATAAAGACAAATTCCAGCCCATCGCTTCCTTATCGTCCTTCCACTCTGAAATGAAAATACAAATTCATGTTGATTATGTAGCATCTCCTCAGCTGGGATCAAGCCATTTTCATTTTCTAGCCGTCCCTGCTCTCAAAGCCATTAATATTCTGAATATTACAACTACAAACCGATCTGAAAGCCACACAGAGCAAGGTCTCGCTACCTTGTCTAGCATCACTGGAACAAAAATTGCAATACCATTTCATTTGTCCAGTTGTTTGGCCTAAAATAGCAACGCAGCCTTGAAAGGGACGTTGCTCGGTGAGCTGGGGAGAAATGAGAAGCAAGAGAAAAGAAAACAAAGCTTCTGAGTGACCAGCAGAGAAACACAAGTCAGGCTGCCACCGGGTTGAGAAATACCTGTCAACAGCAAAACACTTTTACACCAGCTTGTTTTATTTCCTTTCGCAGGCAGTGCTTTATTTTTCGTCTCCAAGCGTTGCCCATCTGCAACTTTCTAAAGTAAAAATGTTGATCTCCACGCTCCAAAGCTGATAAGAGGAATAAACCCAAATACTACTTCGGCTTTACTGACAAACTGCGTTAGCGACACAAGCTGGAGGCCGACAGCATAGAGGTGTCCTCCTGCTGCATTTTGCCGAGAGCAGCCAGAGTAGGTTGCCAGGCTGGATTTGCGTGGCTTTGGTTTTCCAAAGCGTGCCAGGAATCTTCTTCCAAAAAACCCACCCAGCCGCCCAGCAGCAGCCGCGCTTTGCCGGGACTCGCGCTGGTTGTCCCCGAACGCGCGGCGGGGAGAAGCGGGACGGCGCGGTGTTACCCCATCCGGTGTCTGACGCAGGGTACCTGAAAGCAAGCTTCGCAGTTACTCCAGCGCCTTTTCCTTCCTGATGGAATTAAAGACAAGAATAAACTAAAACTTCACTTAAAATGTATTTTTCTAACTGAGTGAGGGTACACTAACTAACATCCTACCAAATTAGACGGAAGCTGGGTTTTATTACCAGTGTCTGTAGCTAACCAACTGAATCACTTACAACCACTGCCGCACGGATGGGCTCCTCGTCCCGGGAGCTGGAGGCTGTAGCGGAGCGGGGGGGCTGCCACGCACAAAAACCTCCGCTGCGCCCCTGTCCCCTGCGGGAAAAACCCAGCACCAGTCCCCATTTCCCCAGCACCCCTGGGGGGAGAGATCCACTTTGTAACCAGGTCCCTGCCTCCTTGGGACTCAAACTTCGTCTCCTCGGAGCCAAGGCAAATTCCTCCTCGCTATATAGCTACGAGGCGCTACCGGGAAAAGTGGATCCCTGCATCCCTGACGCTCCTCCTTCCGAGCACCCTCCGTCCGGGGGTAATGCTCTTGCCCTGGGGATGCCCTTCTCCATCGGCCGCCTGATGACACCTGCGCGAGGTGCTCTGCTTCGCCCGTGCTCCGCCACCACAGCTCCCCCAGCAAACGGATGGATTTTAAATGCCTGTTTTCTGGCAGACAGAAAAACCGCAAGTCGCCGGGACGTGGCAGCTTCCAGAGCCATCACCGCTGGGGGTCCCAGCTAGTCGCCTGGGGAAGAAAAGGCTTTTCTTTATTCCTGGAGCAATAAGCCAAACCCCGCTCTGGAAGGGTCTTAAAGGAGATTTATTCTGCAGAAGCCTTTTTAGAGTCTCTGTGTAGGAAAGAGTGATAAATATTCCGGCTTTCCCCGCTTGTCCCCCTGGGAAGTGGCAAAACAACCGGAGAGGGGAGAGGGAGAGAGGAAGCGTAAAGGGGGGGAACAAAGGATTCCCTACCAAAACCTGGGACAGGCGAACATGACCCGGTGACGTTCACCCACGAGGACGCGGGGATGGAGAGAGAGGGAGAGCTCAGCCCTGTGAACCGGGGCCACGCTGACACGCAGCAGCGGCACTTATTTATACCCGTGAAAACACCATTAAATAGCTTAAGCCAGACCACTTGGTCTATCGCTCTAACGGATGAGAAAACCACAGTTTCGGGGGCCCAAAGTGTTTCTTGCTTTCCCCCTTGCTTTGCCAGAGAGCAGAGGACGACCTGCAGCCCGCTGGCTGCTGCCAGCTCCGTCGCCCAGCCTCGCCCAGCAGAAAGCACCTCTGCAGAGTTTAAATCTTGCAAAAGAGGCGCAATGGCAGCCCTGGGACCGCTAATTGGCACCGCAGGAGAATAAAGCCACGGAGTGGAAAACACATTTGGTGGAGGAGACGTATGCCTTGTTTCTCCGTGTTGTGCACGGCGACGAGCGGCTGGATTGCAGGCACTGGGATGTTTTCATTAATAACAGCGTCTCGCTAACCATCTGCTAAAGGTCCACACTATTAATTTAACTGAAAAAAATGGAATAGATTACACTTACAGTTTTCAATTAAAGTACATGATGTCTTCAAACTGCAACCTTAATTAGACATTACAGGATGACATTTAGGAATCCTGAGCTGATCAAGTCATCCGACTGCGAAGGCGTTCCGCAGTAACGCCAGGGCAGCGCGCACCCAGGATGCCGCCCAAAGGGGTGCCCCGAGTTTTAACACTCGAGCAGCTTGGCTGAACTCCTAAACTTAAAGGAGCAGAAGGGTGAAACCAATGGCAGCCTCAGCACAACAGAAAGAATCAGCTTCAAACAGGCTTGGACACATCCCCAAAGAAAACTTACGGAGAGAGACAGGAGTGCGCAAAGGTGGGGGGGGGGAAGGAAAAAAAAAGGGGAAGAAAGGAAAAAGATAACAGAGATCAGACGTGTAGCCAACATCATCCAAACCCAAGCCACGGCATGTTTTACGCCTACACCTAAACACTTCCAGGGAGACTTCATGGAAATGGAGAATTTGATCTATCCAGACAAAGGTGCCCCACAGCACCCCGGCTTAACAGCCCTTTTCCTGCACCCCAGCAAATCTGACGCTCTCCACTGATAATTAATAATTAACAATTATTTTACACAATCCCATTTAGACTGCATTTTCCAGCATAGCTAAGACTTCAGCCCACTCTGCTATACTTTTCATTGGAATTTTAATTTGAGAAGGTGCTGGAGATTGTTTATTACTAGAAGGAAAACGCCGATTGAGCTGTACAGATTTGTAAGGGTCGGCTCAGTTAAGTCAAGGCATCTCCTCCAGGTCAGCATGACGAGAGCTCAAAGCGGCTAGCCCTTGTCACTCTTAAACTCCTGTAAGTTTAGCAAGAGGACCACTTAAATGCTTTATGTTCAAGGCTAAACCCGGTATGAAGAAATTGGATTAAGACGAGAAATAATTTTATCTAAAACTCATGAAAAGGAGAAGGAAAAAAAAAAATCAGTCAAGTGAATAAGCAGTGGTTAACAGACACCAGAGTTAAGTGACATCTGCTCAGCAAAGTCATCTGCCAAATACACGTGGAAAACAGTAAACTTAAAATATGCAACAGGTCTCTATAATAGCAAGACCATAATTCTGCACAAAGGCACTTAGCAATGGTTGTCCTGAACCGCTCAGCTCAGAAGTACCGTTAGTCACAAATATTAGCGACGTCAGACTTTGAATCAGGCAGTGCCTAATGGGATTAGGACAGATTTTATCTTCCATTTCAGTCCCAAACTGAGGGATAGTCAGTGGAACAGAGCAATATTAAATAATGCCCAATCTTTAGTTACTGGAAAACACCCACAGATCATTACATGATTATTTTTTTATTATTATTATTTCTTTAAAATGTCCTTGGACTTAACCCTGTGATTTAAAGAAACATATGAACCATCATCTCACTGTTGCTGTCAGCTTTAGTACACAAACGGGACTTTTTTTCCATAGCCTGAAAGAGTAAAATATGCAGGGGGGTAAACGAAGAAAATTCAGTAAGATATGTATATCTACGTTGCATTAATTACAGTGTAATAGTAAAAACCCCAATTATTTTACATAATTCGAAGTCACGTGGTTTGAAGATGCTGAAGAGTGTCCCCATGCTCCAGAGCAGGCACGCACCACGGGGAGATGCTACCCTGCTCTCGCCTCCCACAGAAACCAAGAGGAACATTTAATTTTCTGCAGCTCTCCTCCATCGACCAGCAAACCCCAGCCATGCTTCGGGGCAGCGCGGCGGGACACACCACATCACCCTCCGTTAACCCACCGTTGTGGGCGACACAAGACTTTGAGCCCTGCTGGATGCAAAATCAAAGGGCACCCTCCACCTAAATAACGTAGCAAAAATACAGATTTGGGAAAGAAGATGCCCCAAATGACTTCGCCCTTGAACCGCTCCACGTTTATTCTGGCAGCCTTTCACTGAGCCCAGCCAAACCGTCACACGCGAGGGAGAAAGGATCTCTATATAAAACATACCACTCCACTGCAATGCTGTATATAGGGGTTTTTTCCCTCTTCGTCTCTCTAATTCTTCCTCAGCTAAGGCGTGCGCACTATATTATTAAACATCTTCCAGGCAGTCCCTCACGTTTTTATTGTCTTCTTCAACTGAGGACAATGAACTGAGAATATTAAGCTCTTTTGGCTTGTTTCAGTGAAACAGCTGGAAGAACGGTGGCTGAAGTAGTACTTCGGGCAGTGTCTGCTTTATTCTTCTTTTTTTCCTACTTTATTCGGGTTTAAGTACCACATCATCACCAAAGGTGCTACATTTAACTTTTTGTTTCCCATCCAGATTGGAAGAGTTCAAACCTGCTTGATTTCTGGTTTTTTAGGGAGAGCAGCAGCTTGCTGCAGGCAAGGAAGCACCCAAAGCCGAACCCCCACCAAGCAAGCAATCCCACGGCAGACAGCGGAGGAGACCCACGGAGACGAAAACCCGCAGAGCCGTTCCCACCTCCCGCCAACGCCACCAGGCACGCTCTCCTGCGAAAGGCGATTCCGGATCTCCGGTCGAGACCGGCCAAGCCCAACATCTCCGGCCCTGGCGAACCAAGGGGGCTGAAGGATGCTGGTGGATTTTAAGCTGTAAGAATCTGGACTACTAGCCTTAGGAATACATTTTGGGGGAAAACGTCAGGTTTCGTTCACTTGCAACCTGCTGCTACGATCATTTGGCTGGGAGCCTGCAGGGATTTCCTCCTTTTGGGTTTCAAAGCCTAAAAGGTGGACAAGAAATGAACGGCACTAGCCAGAGCAGGCTACCGCGCTCGGTATTTGCAATTCTTCTTTTCTAACTTGCCGAATGCAAACTCTTAAACCGCAGTCAGCGGCGTGAGGCTACGAGGACGCTACAAAGACGCGGTGTAGATGCCACCCGTACGCCCGCCCAGGGAGGAGATCCCCGTCCAGCACCAGAGCTAAGCCCCAGCTCTCGTTCCGACCCGAGACCAGAAACCCACCACACGTTCCCCCACGGCCTGGGAACACGGTGGCCCTGCCGAGGAGCCTGCGCGCGGTCCCTCAAACCCAGGTGCCCCCGGCTTCCAGCCCCCGGCTGACGGCTGAGCCTGCTCCGGCGGCGAGCATCACCCTCCAGCCCAGCTCGCCCTCCTCCCCTCTAGGCGGGCGACACAACGTCCTGCTCTTTGCGACCAGGCAGCTACACCCGAACGCCGGAGGAGGTGAAACTGCCAGCGCCTTCTCCATTTGCCTCTCCCTGCAAGGAGACAGCAGCAAACCCTTCCACCAAAGGACTGTGCCAGGTTCATTAAAAGGAAAATATCCATGGTAATTGCCCCTTTCTGCATATTCCTCACTCCAGTATTCTCTAACATAATAATGTTTCACATTCCTGCAGAACTGTCTTTTCAGCATGTTTTTGCATTATGCCTAATTTTGTAAGAGTTTTTCAGTCCCACATAATGACACAGTTCAATGCAGAATCAGATATAAATCTGGCTTAAGAGACTCTCAACAGGAATTCATTTAAAACTGTAAATGTTAAAAGATTCTGTCTCTGATTTATGGCGTTTCCTTATTTCAAATAGGGAATTAAAATCCTTCTTTAAAAGATACACATTAAATCATGATAAAAGCTGTGTTCGAATGAAGATGCCGGTCTGACGGAGAGCCACAAAGCAGGGAAAGCTGGAAAGAGCAGTAACTGGTGCATTCCATGTTCTCAGCTAAAGCGGCGCTGCCCTGCGACGAACTCGGTCCCCCCATCTTCATTCGCGTAAAGTGGAGTTCTGGCTGCCGCCCGCACGCTTCATACATCCCCCTCCTGCCCTCCAAGCACAAGGATCTCTCCTCTCCTGAAGATCTAGCTAAATAAAGGAGTTGCTTTACTGGAAATTATTATTTCATGGTTTTACTCCTTTTGTATTGCTTACATGGAAGACTCTCCCAGCTCTCCAAGATGCTCTGCGAATACCGCACAAGTGCCCCTGTATTGTTGTGCAAACAACATTTAATCTTAAAAGAAATTACCAACGCTACTCATTATCACTCCTACAATAATTATTAACGTTTTGTATTTTTTCACGGATAATACGGTACTGATCGAGTCTTGAGCATCACAGCATTCGCAGCCCCATACCTGAGCATGGAGACACTAATGGAAGTTTACGAAAAGCGTCCGAAATGAAGCCGTGCAGTATGCCGATACAATTCCCAAGTTCTTTATTAAGCAGTCAAGATCCCAAAACAAGAAGGGCCTGCGAGAGACTACCGGCTTTCGGTTGTGCTTCCTAGAGGCGCACCCACTGCATCGCCAGATGCCCATCTGCTGCAAGAGTCCATAACCTTGTATTGCTCCTTTAAAATAAAAAAACATAAACGGAAGAAGGACCAATATCAAACACAGCAGTAAACAAGCAGAGGCAGCCAGAAAAAGCGTTATTCAAATACTTATATTATTAATTGCTCGTTACTCACGGGCCACAGAGCTGTTAGCAGAAACCGAGGGCTCCCCGCTGTGTGGCCTTCAGAGACGCAAAAGTCGGTGTCCGTCCATGTCCATTCATTAAAGCCTCTTTGGTCACCCTGACGCTTGGACCTGAAAACGCTCCGGGTAACCGCGGTGACGAGGCTCCGAAATTCTATTTCGAGGAGCCAACTATCCCTCACAAATCTTCCCAGAGACAATACAGTGGAGTTTAAGGTCTGCTGCCGTTTCTCTTCGCACACAGCTGGGCAAGCAAAATCAAATACCAGCAGGTATTTGTTCTCTTCCCCAAACATCCACCCAATTAATCCAAACAAACCTCAAACAAAACCTAGGGTGTCAACGGGACAAAAAAAGACCTTTCGAAATTGTTGGTATTATTACCTAGAACGTTATAAACGATCCCATTACACAAGCAATTACGAAATATGTCTTCCTTCCGCAGGGCAGGAGGGAGCAGCTACGGGCCGAGCATCAGAGCCAGGAGGTCTGCAGGGATCCCCCAGCCCTCCCCGCCAGGAAGAAACGGCAACAGCAGAAGGAAAGAGAAAAACCAAAACACCTCGGAAGGCAGTTTTGTTCCTAGGCCAAGTTAAGACCCGAGCCCTTTGTGTTGAAAATCTAAGCGCTAGGCTCTCTTTCCTCATTTCAAGCGTACATGGCTTGTTAAGTTCCTCCTCCTCCTTTTAACTGTTACTCAAGGCTTAGAAAGAAAATAAAACCATGAAAAATGAGCATTCAGAACCCAGCTGTGATTTCCAGTTCCCGACCTGTGCTGCTGGGTTGGTTGGTTTACGTGTTGGGTTTTGGGGGGGATTTGGAGGGGGGGGTTGGGCGTTCCCACCCCCCAGATCTCCCCGAGTAAATCTGTGGATTCTTCCCAGAAATTGGGAATGACAGGTAAAGTATCCGGAAGCAGCTCACAGATGCTGATTAATGGATTGGGATCCGCTCCCGTGCAACTTGTTACACTCATGGCTGCAATCAAACCGCCCTCCTTTCTGCGTGGGGCAGGAAAGTGGGAATATTTCTGCTGCAGGTGGGTACCTGGCCATGCCTGTTAACGCAGGGCCATTAGTCTGGGGGCTCACAGCAGATCTGACCCCCAAGAAGGACCTGCTGTCACCAGCTGGTTTTCGTCTGCTGGAAACTCACCCTCCAGCCCGGAATTATTCGATATGTTGGAACAGAAAGTCAACAGCCTAAAACCAGAGCAGCATCAGGGAACCATAAATTCTCTGCAAGTTATTTGCAGACTTCTGAGGTTTTACTCATTCCTCACATTCAAGAAAACATTTAAGAAAAATAGGACAAGGGGAAAAAAAAAAATGACAAGAAAAAAAAGGGGCATTATTTGTGCAATAAAAGCCATTTACAATTCTGAGCGGTGCCAGCGCAGCAAATTGCCCAGGATTTCTAGCATTTCTCCTCAGAAAGGAGCTGACCAGAAGGTTGTGGGAAAGCAGGGACAATGTCCCTGTCACCCAGGGGAGAGTGCAAGGGAGCCGTGCTCCCAGAGCGGGCCAGCCCCTCTGCCTGGCGCGGCTGCCTGCGCAATCCGGGTCACCTTTTGGCTGCCAGCGAGGGCTGGAAAATCACTGCAGGCTGTGCCGGGGCTGCCTCGTGTTTTATTAAATAGAGAGGAGATGGCTGAGAGCGCTAATAATGTTTTCCAAAGGTTAAGCATTACAGGCGGTTTCATGGTCTTTACGTTTTTAAGTGGTTGATTTCTGCCTCCTTTTTTTTTTTTTTTTTCCAAATAAAAATAATCATAAATCCAAACATCTGCTCCTGGGGTGGCAGCCTGAGCCCTTGGGGTCCGTGTTCAGCCGGGGAAGGGAAAGAGGCTGCCAGGGGCTGGTGCAGGTGTTATTTTTAGCGCAACAGCTATTTACCAGCTCCATTCCCAGAGGGAATTCAGGGAGTAAAAGGGATGCTGATGCATTTCTTGCTAAATATAGCAAAAGGGCGAAAGGCGCGACTGCAGCCACCAGCTCCCCCGGGGTTCGCAGCCCCAGCGAGGGGGAGGCCGGCCCCAGGTGGTACCTGGCACCCCGGCAGAGCCCCCGCGTGCGGGGCCGGATGCTCAGTTCAGTGCATTTTAACCTTCAAGCTCTTGGCGTTTGGAAAAAGCTTTTTAAAAGCAGCTCTTAGACCTAATTGGCTCCAATTTGAAGCCTTGATCCTGTAATGAATGGCTCCAGAAATCAAACAAAGCATTTTCAACACAAACAAAATTGCCTGTTATGAAAGCAGAACGTTTTTAGGGTAATATTGACTTTAACACACCGTCAAGGCAAACTGACAGCAGGGATGAAAACAACCCTCCCTCTTTTAAGGCAGTCCAAATCCAGCCACCGAGAGGGGACCTCGAACACTCATCCAAGTCTGTGCGCCATGCCCCCAACAGTGGGCTCATTTCGTAACCCATTTAAAATTCTATACCTTCAAAAAAAACATTTTAAAAATCTTGTTTAACAAAGAAAGGGATGCGTTTCAGAATTACTCTGTTCTTCCCAATCTTTAGGTGTTTAAAGTTCTCGAGAGTCAGCTTTGACATCAAGGAGCTCTGCATTCCCAGCCAGATGGGGATTCCCTGTCTAAGTCCTTTCATATTTAGTCTTCAGCCTACATCCTATATTGCTTAATGTTTACCAGCGACCTGGAAGGCGAGCAGTGAGAAGGAAGCATTTGAATATGACAAAAGGCATTTACAAGCAAGGATCAGACAGGCTGGAAAACCAGCAGAGAGACCTAAACAAACTGCAAACTGGGCAAACAGTCAACATGATGGGAAGAGTGTGCGGCTGAGGTGAGGGGGGAGAAAAGTAACAGGGACTGGAAGAGAAAGATGCATTATTCATACAGCCTGCAAGGGTCTGCGTCAATGGCATCACCTCCAGGTGATCCGAGACCATCAGAGCACCAGGGCGTGCAGCACGACAGGCACCTCGCTCAGTGCGCCAGGGTGGCAGACAGGAGAGAGAAGAGCCAGGCTGCAAAAGGAGTGGGATAAAGTAATAAAAGCTTATAGAGCCTTCGGACAAGTCAGCGCCGCTGCCGTACCTGGCTCAGCACGTGCCGTGCCAGTCGCCCTCGGTCCATCCTGCGCTAACACACACACACACACGCTCCCTGGGACGCTTAATTTCACTACATGGTTTCCAGAAGGGTGGCCACTTACAAAATTAAAGTGCACTTAAGTTAAGGAAAACTAACTGGGAGCCCCACATTAATCGGGCATAACTGAGAATCCAGCCTTGCCACTGTTTTGATAATGAACTGCAATTTCTGGGCACAGGTAAATTGGCAACTACCTCCTCCCGAAGCGACCTGCTGAGAACAAAATTGCTTGGTCACCCAGGGCCTGTTAAAGCGTGCTCTATTTTTAGGGGGGAAAGCACCGAGGCTCACCTCTTATTTTCCTTTCCTGGGGTTTCCACTGCCCTTAATTGGCCCCAATTTACCTTCTGACCATCCTAAAGCAGTGCCGGCTCGGGGACGCCTGCTCCGAGACACCCACTCTCAGGGACACAACCTGTGTGCTCGGCATCCCGTCGGGCAGCTCAGCTGGAAAGACACCTCGACCAGCGGCGAGTCTCCTGGACGCGCGGGCGATGCCGAACGCAGGGACGGCCGGGAGCAGGCGTGCCCGGAGGGAAAGCCCGGCAGCCCCGTCCTGAGGACGGGCTTTGTGCGGGTTTGCGCCCAGCTGCGGTCGGAGCTCTCCCGGAGAGTTTTGGAACAGGGTTGCTCCCAGGCCATTTCATGCCATCACACTGAGCGCTGTGCTGCCAAGATCACACAGAGGTCTTCCAGCCTCTCGTGTGCACTGAAAATACCATTTGATTTAAAAAAAAAAAAAAAAAAATTGTGTTTTGTGGGACTGGGAGTTTTCAAGAGCCAGAAAAGCAGCGGAAGCGAGGCTCGCCCCGACGCGCGCTGCCTACCTGAAAACACTTTTGCTAGGTCTGCTCGCGCCCTCCTCTTCAGACAGTGTTGCTTCCATTTGGCTTAGCTCAGGTGGGAAAGTCAAAGCTGGGGAGGCAAAAGCGCCGTTTCCTCAATCCCCACCCCGGAGACAAGCACCGTGAGAAGAGGCGATGAGAAAGAAAGGCTACGCTATTTGTGGGTACGCAAGAAACATACGGAAGTAGAAAAACGCCATCCAGGGAAGTCAAGTGCATCGAGGTTTCGGATGCAGGGAGGGCTGCCTGGGCAGAGGGCAGAGAGGCGGCAAGACCCACCACGCGGATGTGGTCCACCCTCCGGCTTCGAGCGCTGCCCAACGCCGCGGCCTCGGAGCTCAGCTCCCTCCCCACCCCAGCACCGCTGCCGAGGGAAGCTGTGTGGGTTCGCGCCGGGGAACTTGCGTTTGCTCCTCCCGGTTTTCCTCTCCGACTCGGAGTTACATTTGTTATACGCTCTATCCCATCACTTAATGTATGCAAATTATGTTAAATATTTCACTCATTAAATGGCCCAGGTTATTACTGAATTGCACCTTAAGCTGTTCAGAAAGTTAATTCTTCTTGCGCTTACTCGGTAATGTGAAATAACCGACTTAAATGAATATTTTACAGTTTGTGCTAGACAGAACATTTATTAAAAATTCTGTCCTTTTCAGAGTTATTCTTTTAAGCAGGCTTCAGTGCACTATGTGACTTAAATTATCAAGAGGGAATGATTTTTTAATTATTTTTTTTTTTAAAGTTTGTTCCACTCCCAGTATGGAAGAGCCCAGCAACCTGCCAAGGACCCAAACTTAAATCTGCTGGGAGAGAACAGCAGTAAGAAAGTGATTTTCTAAAAAGCTAAGGGAGGGGAGGGAAGCAGCAGCAGAATTTGAGAGCTTTTTTTGTACTCCTGTAACTCTCAGATAGCTTTGCTGTTTGAGATGAAATCGCTCCCGCAATAGCCCATAACGTGCCACGAGTCCTTCGGGAGTTTAATAAGAGTAATTCGAAGTGACAGGGCTCCGACACCCGCGCATCGCCCCTCCTGCGCGCGCCGCTGCCACCCGTACGTACGTACATCAGCAAGGCGACAGCGGCGGGGGGAAGAGGTGCGATTCCAGGGCAGCCTCACCAAAAGCCAAGGCAGGAGCACCCTCGCCAGCGACGACGAGGCCGAGCTCGTTACTATTTCTCATCAAGGGAACGGGTCCCGGCTAACACACCAGCGCAGTCCGGCAGCTCCCCACCCTGTGGACCCTCACGTAACTCGCCTTCCCCGGAGGTTAAGGCAGGATAGAACATACTCTGACGTGCGCCCAGAGGACGGTGTGGCAGGAGCAGCAGCCCGAGAGGCGACGCAGGCGTCCTCCGTGCCGGTGCCTCCTCCCGCTGCATCTCCAGATGACTTTCCCGTTCGCACGCCACGGGCAGCTCCTGGGGAAAGCCTGCCAGGCTTCAACCTGTCTTTTAACCGCTGCCTGGCAGCCCCGTCTGTACGAACTTCCAGGCTTAGAGGAGACAGAGCTGGTTAAAAATAACAGTCGCTGGAACGGCAGCACAGGCATCTAAATAGGTCCCTGGCCAGTGACCCAGGGAAAGGCAGCCCCCCCAGCACAAGCGCATCCCCCGGGATGGAGTCTGACAGCCTCAGCCGCGAGCGGTAGCACGGCAGACGCCCTGGAACTGCAACGTCGTCTCATCAATCTCGCCTGGGAAAAACCTCTCCGTTTCCAATGGGAATATGCAAACCAGGCTCCACACTGTAAATCTTCCTTTCCGGCGCTAAGGAGATAAGTAGGACCTATTAACCTCCCATGTTATTTCCAACTTCATTATTGGAGCTGACACGACGAGAGCGCACGGTGACGGCTCTTTTTGGCAGAGTGCATGTAAATCGCTTTCTCAAAGGAAATTACTTCTCTGGGCTGAATGTTATTAATCTAAATTCTCCCTTAGTCAAATTGTTGCCCATAATAAATACGGAGCAGGTTGCTATGCTCATCTCCGAGGGCATCCCAATCCAGCGGCAGGTTTTCCGCCGCCATTTGAAACCTCTTGAGGAGCCGCTCTAGGAGAGCACGCTTCACCCAAGAGCGGGGACTGTCCACCCCGACGTCACCCTGCACTTGAGCGCCCCACGATTTCATCATGAAAACGTATTTTCATGCCGCTGGCGCGGAGTCCTCCAGCAGCAAAACGGTGAGCAGGAGCAAGCTGGGGCACGGCGGGGCTGGCGAAGAGGCACAGGACATGTCCTTGACCCGCAAGGACATGGTGGCCCTCCATGGCCAGCACCTTCCACGGCCGGTGCATCATTTGGGTCAGCTTCGGTACTGTCAAAGCAGCAGAACTGCCAAGGTTTAAGAGTTTACGCCCCTTCCCAGCACATATACACTGGCATCCTCCTCATGCAACTAAAAAAATCCAGAGTTTACGGAGTAACAGATCAAAAACCCCATAAAAAGTAGATCAAAACCAAATCTAAACTTTGCCAAAGATAGAGCTAGAAAATAGAAATTTCACATCTTAAATTCTTAGAGGAATTATAAATGAAGGGGAATTTTATTTGCATGGTATTCCTTCATCTTATTGAGAACCAGCTTATAGCCAATGAAGATTTTCACTAAAAATACTCGTGGAACACCTGGTTTTTTTCCCCCCTCCCTTCCATAAAAAGCACGCGATCCCTTCTGCTTAAATACGAGCACACCACAGGGTGAGGGCACAGACCTCCGGCACACGCCAGGTACACAGCAGATTCAAACCATTATAAATCCAGTGGTACAGAAAGCCCTTCTCCTCATTTGTTAGCCAGCTGAGTGTGAAAATGTTAATGAAGGCAGCTATAGTAATCTATGGGAATTTCACAATTAAGATTTTGGTCACGTCCGACAGCCCCTGCTCACGCGCAGCCTGTTGTGCATCAACCTTTCCACCTCGTACCAGCTGTAATTGCTGCGCTCCGTCCAGCCACCCTCACCCGGCGGCCCTGATGGGGGAAATTACTGTCATTCTATTAACTCAAACTTTTATTACCTGTATTCCTAAAAGAAAATAAATGCAGAAAGATTTTAAGTGTGTATCTACTCCCCTTCACGAGCATTTTTTAAATATAGCACGCTGACAAAGAGCACTGAAGTCAGGCACTATGATGGCACCTCCTTTTATTGAAAGAAAAAAAAAATAATTATACAGGTGGCTCATGAAAGCCCTGACTCATGGGAAACTGGTGTCTTCCTGCCATTGAGTGAGGCAGCAAGCCTTTAAAGCTTGTTGGGTGCTGAGAGTGCCGGGTGCCCTACTGAGGGGGATAACAAGCTACTGGCGCAGAGCAGCACGCCACGGAAGTCAAACCATACAGGCTAACTCTGACATTAGAAAAGCAGTGATTTTTCTCAAGTCTTCAGCTTGTTGCCGAGATTACCTTGATGCCCTTCCATCCCCCAAACATCCCAGACCAGTCGTTGGTCACCTGGAAGCAGCTGGTGTGTTTATTAGGGCTCACTGCAGCACCGTTGCATTTTTATGGGGACGGGGGCACGGGCGCATTCCCCCCAGCTCCTTGCCCAGAAATTTGTTCTTGGGGATTTGTTTCTGAGTTGGATCAATCCCGCTTTTCCCTGAACACCTCCCACGCTCACATCCCCGGCACCCGTGCCCCACGGCACAGCCGGCAGGTCAGCCGGGCACTGCAGCGGTGCCGGACCCTTCCGGCTGCGGCTGGACACACGTTTTTGGAGAGCTGCCCATGGTGACTTCCAGCTCTCCTCCATCAGAGCCGTTAATTTATCGCTGCGCACAGTGCATTATCAAGGCTGTCTTTCCCTTCCATGTACTTTAAATTTAGGGTAAATACACGCGTTTTGTAGAGTCACGCTGGCTGCTGTCGAGGCGTACACTGACACGCTCGGCATTTGGGCAGCGCTTACCGTGAGGTCATGCCAAACTTTGAGTTGGACGCACAACTTGAACACAAAGTCTCTGCCCACCCCGAGCCAGGAGAGCGGTCTGCCCTGGCAAAGGCAGCCCTGGGATCGCAGGCACTGGAGGCTTGGCATTGCCATAGGAAGCCGGAGAGCATCGGCAGCACCGAGCCATCGCCGCCACGGGAGGACAACGCTCGGCACCGCGGCCGGCAGGCAGAAGGTACCTCGCAAACACTGTGCGGTTGGAGGAACCAGCAAGAAACGCTTCCACCCTTGGAGCAGAAGGCTTGAAACATCACAGGCTCCTGCAGGAGCTCCCGAAAGAGAACCCCGCAGCGTTTCACCACCCTTTTTTCCAATCTGTTTTTTGCACAATCTCTCTTCCCCTGGAGCCCGACCGCTGGTGAGGCAGCGCCGATTCTCAGACGTGTTCTTCTCAAGCCACGAGCACCACGAAGGCGCGGCGGGCGCTGCCGAGCAGCGCACAGCACGGAGCGTGCCGCAGGACGAGGATGCCGCCCCAGCGCAATCCGCAGCCGGAGCTGAAACAGCTCATGGCAGTGGATGGGAGAGGACCGGCAGCAGCAGCAATCTGTCAGCGGCAGCCCCCGACAGAAGACGTGCGTCTCTCTTTTGGCAGAGAAGCAAGGGAAAGAGAATGCACAATAAAACGAAGGCACGCTCGCAAAAAAATTACTTCCCTACCACAGCCGTGTGATTTTTAATTTTCCTCTAATTTCAGGACTGCAGTACTGATATAAAAATCCCTATAAGTGTTTTAGGGAGATGGTAATGGTCCTATACTAAAATAATTCAACCAACACTATAATTTTAGTACCACTATCAAAATGAAATAATGGCTGTTTACTATGTTACACCTTTCAAATGACCTTCATTTGAATACAAATTGTGGCTTGAAACTCTAAAAGCTGCTCCATTTCAGGAGGCAGCAAATTGAGGATGTTTACCCAGGGTTTACTCTGCCAGCAGATTCCTCAGTATAACCACATAGCCTAAATTGGTTCTGGGGGGTTTTTCTTCTCCTCTGAAGCTGCTGGAGACTTGCTTAAAGGAACCGCATGGATCTGACCAGGAGCCCAAGCAAGACAGAGTGACAAACCTTTGCTCCGCTCCGGGCACAACAGGAATCGCACTTTCCGTTTTATCTGGAAATACTCATCATCGACAGTGAGACCCGTTCGCTTGCACCTCCCTCGCTTGGATGACGGATGAGGATTACTCTGCTAATAATCAAGTACCCAGCCCGAGAGGGGAATGCAGGTGGGTGCGATCTCAACCTGCACCTGTGAAAAAAAACTTACTTATTTTTTTAAGGTTCAGCTCTGTCAGGCCATCATGGGCTCTTGTACTGGCTTGGGGGAGCTCCGCACAGCGGCCTCTTCCCGGAGGAGCTGGCCGGTGCCCAGGCGGCGGGGAAACCCTCGGCACAGACCTGGGCGGCCACAGCGGCCACAGGGAACGGTGTTTCCAAACACCGGGAATTGTGCGGGTCTTGCAGCTCAGCCCACGCGGCACGAGCGGCGTCTGCCACTAGCAAGGTTTTACAGAGGGAATGTCACTGCAGAAGTTCCCCAATATTTACTCATCCACCTGGGAAACACCAGCCCAGCATCAGCTATTTCTCTCTAATAACGAATTTTTGCCCTTTCATCAACATTAGTCAGAACAAGCTCTGAAAAAATTCCCACTTGGTGCCAGGAATATAAAAGAGAACATTGACAAGACCGGCAATAAGCAAAACCAAGCAGCATGCCCAGCTGCAAAGCAGCACAAGCTGCTAGCAACCCATTCTTAGCCCTTCGAAGATCATTCCTAAGCAGGGATAAAAAAGTAGTATTATTAAAAAAAAAAAAAAAAAAGGTTTCTTTATGAGGCACCAGAAGTCACGCTACGAACCCCTCCGGCAGAGACGGCAATGGGCAATGACCCTGCAAGGATGCTCTTTCCTCAGAAGCGGAGGGACACTCGTCTTCCCCTCCTCTCCCCCAATTCCCAAACAAGAAACCAACAACCAACCCCAACTTAAAAAGGCGATTCAGGCTTCAGGCCAAGCAGACGCGGTGCCTTTGGTGCTGTTCACAAGGCGAGTGCCACAAAGGGAAAATCCCCACGCTCCAAAAATACAGAGTATCTGTAAACACTCCCACTCCAAGACACCTACGTGTAATTACTCACAACAAGCGAGGAGGAGGAAGAAAGACCCACTTTTTGTTTTTAATTCTCTTCTCTGTGCATAAAAGCTACTGCAAGTGAAGCCCCCGGCCGCCTGACATTTCCAGAAGGGAAGGGCAGCATGTGGCCGCAGCAGCCGCAGGCGGGGAGGGAGGGACCCACAGAAAGGACCATAGTCTGTTTGGCAGCAGCCCCGTTTTGGGGTGGAAAAAAGGGAAATCCCTTCTGCAAAGCGTGGCCTCCGCCGGTCCCCAGAGTCCCCCTTCCTCAGTGGGTGCAGCCCTTTTGGGGGAGCAGCCCTCCCCAGGCAAGAGCCAAGCCAGCGACAGATGCTCTAGCCAGAGATCCGGAACCGACACCGATCTCCTTCATGGTGACATTGTGGGGAAACAAATGGGGTTTAAACGATAGGTGTTGTATAAAACAACTGAAAAACCAGACAAATTAGTCATTAAAAATTAATTTTGGAAAATTACAGTCTTGTTAACAGACACCGTTACAGCTTTGCACGTTCGTTTTCGGGCGGGAGGGAGGAAGGGGATTTAAAACACATTTTCTCATCTTTCATCAAAAACTGAAGCGATAAGAGACAAATGCCTTCGAAAGCCCGTGTTTCTGCACCGCACAAATTTGCAACCTGAGTATATTTGCATTTGCAATTTGTACTCGCAAGGAGGAAAAGCCATTGTACTGAGCGATTCTCCCATCTCCTCGCAAGCTGCCTCCCCATCCCTCCAGCTCGCAGCGCTCCGGCACCGTCTGACCTTGCTCCCTGTTCCATGTTGGGATTTCTGGCCATTTCTGGGGAATCGGGGTCTGGCACAGCCGGGGCCTCCAGCGCCGGCTCCTCCTGGCTCTGCTCCACCAGGAGCTCTCAGCTGGTCTTCCGGCATGGCGCGGGAGAGGCGAGGGACGTTCATCGCCGTCTGCCTGAGCACCATCAGCAGGCGCTGCTGGAAAAGTTACCCCAAACCCCACCAAACCCTGGAAGCTCTTTGCACATTTGACGGCAAAAGACAGCGCCTGCTCCCAAGAAGACGGGAAGGTGCCTTCTCACCTAACAAGGGATGGGATCCTGACCGCAAGGCAAGAAATCTCAAAAGATACAGGGGGAGAGCGGAGCGGACCCGTACCTTGCACGGAGGCCGGGGACCCCGGGCAGGGACCGCTTCTCCCGAGACCACATCCCCAGTCTGCAAATTTCGGGGCCAGATCCGTCCCCCTGCACCACATCTGGGTGCCCGGAGGACGGCCCCGTCCGGCGAGGGCAGCAAAAACGAGCCGGTGGCAAACGATGCGACCAGGGGAAGGCGAGAGCCTGCGACCTTGAGCCGAAACCCCCCACCACAAAACCGCCCACGGGATGCTCCGACGTTATTTTCGCGCTCTCGACAGCGAGGACTACGCCAAAATACTCAAGGTCAAGAGACCAGCATGGTTCGAGGCAATCTGCGCCTCTTAAAACAGTGACAAATATGTTATTTAATTTTAATGAGCTTTTTTGCATCTCCAATCTAATTACGGCATTATCAAGTACTGCTCCGAACTGCAGGTGGCTTCTCATTACTTGGGGTAAGGCTGTCACAAGCATTTTTCATGAATACTAAAAACCGCTTCACTTCACTACCCGCCCTCAGACCTCCCCAGCCTGGCTCCCCGGCTCCCACGGAGGGGCTCACAGGAGAGTCACGTCCCGCACCCAGCCCTGGCCCCCCCTCCCTGTTTTCCAGCTGGTGGCTCCACTTTTCAATTTGGGTTTTACTGTGGTTAACAGAGAGCAGTGCCCAGCCAGCACAGCCCTGCGTGCCCGCCCGGCTCCCCCGGCCAAAACCCCCAAGGGGAAATCTCTGCATCCACCAAAAAAGTCGTGTTTTGGTGCATCAGATGCTCCAGTCGGGCGAAATCTCCCCCAAAAGCAAGCGTCTCCCTGTTCCGCACACAAAAGCAAGGACACCCTGTGAAAGGGCATTTAAGAAAACCCCTCTCTTCCAGACCGTTTCTAGTTTTGCTTTCAACTTTGTATTTTTTAACATCATTATCGAGAGCAAAGAAAGTGCTCCAACGTCAAAAGCGTTTTGGCAAGATCAAAATACTTCAGTTTTTCCTCTTGAGCTTTGCAGAAAATCAGAACTTTCCAATGGTTTCTGGCCGATTCCTTTGACCACCTTTACTCATTGGTTATTGTTTCCTCCACGTGGTGCAAAGCGGCCGGAGTTCAGGTCCAAAAAGCTCCTGCCTAGACTGTTATTCAGAAGCCATCAAAACCCAGATGCTTTAATTCTCCCAAAAAACCTTTTTCCCCTGAGCGTTTTGGTGAACACAGGCAACACGCAAGCGATAGCAAAGCCCTGACGGCAACTTCTCCTCTTACAAAGCGTGAGGGCCCGGAGGACACCGGCTCCGCAGCAACCCCAAATCCTCCGCCCCGGGGAGCCGGGAGCAGCCCCTGCGGAGCCACACGGATGCGAGGACAAGGAGAAGGAAGCCAGAGGACGGAGGATCCCTTCCCCACAAGCACACACGCCCCATTTAAAACCTGGATTTACTGGTGGTTTGTTTCCGAAGGGCTCTGCAGAAAGCACCGCGGGCTGCAGACAGTGATGGGGAACGATGCAGCTACCCACGTACGTGATGCCGTCCTACGCTCCCGCCAAGGGAAAACTCCATTTTCTACCTCGGCGATTTCCACGGACACGACACTGCCGTTAGCCAGGAGTCACAGAGCGCAGCACGGATCCCCACGTGCCGGCACCGACAGCGACCGGCATCCTACGGCCCCGACACCAGCCAACACGCAGCCCAGCTCAGCCTCTGAATTACCTTTTTTTGCCCCAAACAGCCACAACCAGAGGCAGCCCGCCGGCTGGCCCAAGCAGGAGCACTCCCCGGCGTCCGGGCAGCCGCAGGGCCGACGGGGGGGGTCGGTCAGGGGCACACGGGACCACTGGGCTCCGCGCTGCAGGAATGCTCCAGCAAAGTGAGCTCGGCCCCAGGCAGGTGCCGGGCTCGTCCCAGTTCCCCCAGCAGCCTCGTCAGCTCCCACTGACGGCAGCCGGAGAGGCCAACGCGCTGGGCAGCAGGACCTGGGCCAGCAACCTACGCATAGACCTATACGCCTATACGCACATACGTACATACATGTATAACTCTGCACACGCAGTACACGCTCAAGCTCCGCTTTGCCAGGCGCAGCTTTGTACTACAACAGAAAAAGTTAACGTTGGAGGAACTGCCATTTGGAAATGAGACTTATCAGCGCCTCTGCTGCAGTAACAGCATGTTTTGTCTCCCCTGACCTTGCTGCAAACCGCAGTCGCCTCCGAGAGGCGTCAACCCCCCCCCAACAACTGTAGCCAATTACTGCCGCATGGTTGTTTAATTATATTTCCCTGTGCACCGCAACGGTTGCTGCTACCGGTGCCCCAGCATCGCAGGGCGATGGCGAGGCGGAGGCAGGCAGGTCCCGCTGGGTGCGAGGAGCCTGCCCTGCACGGAGGCTGCCCGGCACCTCCGGGGAATTAGTAATTTGGGCTCGGAGAGGGCGCGTTTCCTTGCGGAGCGGGAAGTTGCCGGGAAGTCCAGCGAGCGAGGCAGCGAAGGCAAGCGAGCGTAACGCAAATCTGCATTTGCTCAGCTGCGCCTCGGAGGAGCTCACCAGCTCCCCGCTCCCCCCAGCCAATTTACTTGGGGAGCTCGGGCTCTTCTCCAGATAAGCACATTGACTTTAAAATAAAGTGCGTGCCAACAGCTGCAGCACCGAGACTGGAGCAGACAGAGATGTGGCGCTGAATGATAATTAAATACATTTTCATCATCTGTCATTTTTTACTGCAGGTGCTGGTGTAATAAATCCGAGCTTGACTCTTTTGTCAGCTGGCAGCGAACACGTTTTAACGCCAAATCCCGGGGGATGAATTCAGAGTCGCTTGGCCTTGCAGGGGGGAGGAGCTGCCTCTAACGTGCCAAGCGGGTAACTTAGACCCGATTGCTTTCACAATGCTTTTATTATTTTGGTGATACGGATGTCTGATGCAGCGTTTCAGTCCGCTGCAACAGGCTATGGGGAACGCAAACACCTCCACCAGTGTTCCCAACCGGACCACAACTCTCCCAGCGCGGCGCCGGCTCCGCTCTCCTCACCCCCTCCATGCCTTCCCAGCATCTCAGTGCACCTGCAACCAACTAGGGATGTTAGGATTTTGGTCAAAGAGGAAACAAAGTCGAGGGGAAAAGGCAAACAGACAGAATTTGCACGTTAATTTACTTAGAACAACTGCAACTCAGAAAATTAAACATTTAAGTTAATAAGCTGTAAATCCAACTTGTAAATCCAGCGTACAGTGAAGGAGCAGTTCTGTTTCCCTGCGGATGGATGCGAAGCACTCGTAATTCACCTCGTGGAGAACAAAAATTTCTTCGCTGGAGACGCTGCTGGGACACCCCGTGTGACATCATCTTCCATGGGCGCCTGCCCGCGATGCAGCGCCAGCCCATAAGCATATTGACACCGCGGACCTCAGTCCAAAATTCCCAGTGGAAATGAGATACGGCACGTCCAGCCCGGCCACGGCCGAGGAGGAGCAAGCAGAGCTGGACGCAGCAGCTGCCTTTGCCCGGCAGAAGGGATTTTCTTGAAATGCTGACATTTTCTACCAATTTTGAAAAATGAAACTTTTCATGTCTCTGTCACAAACCAAAGAACCGAGAGAAATGTGGAAAAAATCTCCCTGACCATTTGCGGTGCTCCTCCATTTTAACTATCACTTTGTTTCACCGGCCTTCAGCTGAGCACACCAATTAAAAATGCCTGGCCCCATAATTGGTATGGGAAGGCTCATGGGCAAAGAGCCGGCGCTGCACCCTGCTGTAACTCTGGCCTCACCTTGTCTTCTGAGTCAGCGGGGTAGGACAAGTCCCAGACAGAACTGTTTTCTTTTGCTCCATGTGCTGCAGCCTACCGCGACCTGTCATTTCGTTTAAGGTCAAAAAGGGATTTCTGCCCATTTTACCTTGGCAGTAACAGAAAGCCGGCAAAAGAGACGTTCCCAAACTCTTCCCCCAATTCCCTTTAGCAAAGAAAACAAAATCAGCAAGGATAACAAAAGTAGTTATGTGTGTTTGTGCGGACTGACACGGGAGATGAAACCAGCCCAGGCGCTCCAGCTCCTCCCATGCCAAAGTCACCCCGACGGACTATTTGCTATTTCGGGGGTTCTTTTTTTCTGAGCGCTGGAACTTTAGCTGCAACAGGCTGAAGCCTCGGTGATCCGCCTGATGCATCCCACCTCTGAAGAAACAGGGATTTTCTTTTTTCCACTACCAGCAAAAACACTGCAGACAAATTGTTAGGTGAACTCCGCTGGGACAAAACGCCTGGTTTATCGCCTCCCCCCCATCCTAGGCTTGGCTAGGACTTCCCACAGATACTAAACCCAAGGTGGCCCATTAGCATCGCTCTGACGGCAGCACAGGGACCCCGGGCCGGGCGCTGGGCAGCTGCGGTGCCCCCAGGAGAGCACAGTCTGCGGTGAGTCCATCCACGGGAAAGAAGACGTTAACACCGAAACCTGGGCACTGCACGGGCAACGACTCCCTGTAAGCCCCACAAGAAGCAAAAATAAGCTTCCTTTTCTCCCCAGGAAGAAAAGCGCAGTAACAAATACCTATGAAATAAAGCCAAATCTGGCAATCTCCTGCGCAGGAACTCGTTAGGAAGGTTGAAATACTGAGTTTATATTTTTCCAAACAAAGCGCTTGATCCCAACGTTCACTCTCGCAAGGAGTAAACTATTTGAAGTAGATGGATTATTTTACCAAAAGCTTTCTTCTCTTCGGCTTCCACACACAGCCCAGCTGATGCACCAGTCGGGTACAAACACGGGTGCCGCGGGATGCTCCTGCCTCCGAGCTCGCCCCGTCCCAGGGAAGGATCTCCAGCTCAGGCACTGGGCTCCGTGGGGACAGGAACGACGCACAACGAGCTCGGACTGGCGATGGCAAGGAGGGCAGGGGGAGAAGTCAGAACACCAGTGCAGAACTGTCCTCCCGGTTTCTACTACCGAGCACAGGGTAACTCAGCGTGCCAATGACTGGGGCTTGCCAGATGCACCCGGCTAATTATAACACCAGCACTTACATAATTAGAGCTTGACAACTTATAATGCGAGCCTGAAAAATCAGAGCACTTTATTTATCCAGACAAACCTATATTAATGCGGTTCTCTTTAAGACAGTATTTGTAGGAGCCTCTCTGAATCCAGCTGCCCTGAACGGTGTCTCCCTCCCAACAGCACGGGCTGGTCGGAAACGCGCAGGTAAAAGCTTTGGCAGCGCTCTCGGTCTTCCAGGACTTACTGCCCTTTCAGCCTGAAAAAATCCCCATTTTTATTTGAGGTGAATAATGCATCTGAAGGGATAAACAGCTGTCATTCCTGCCCTCACCAGCAAAGCAGGCACGAGCGACTGCTTTTGCCCCCGAGATGGCTTCCATCTGTATGCGCTCTGTGCTTCACCCCTTCGACAAATCTTGAATTTGGCCTGTTACTTTGCCATCGGTATTTGCGTCCAGGAGCAATAAACGCCTTTTTTAAAAAATTAAATTTAAGCATAAATAAACAAACCACGCGGCTATGAAGAGTTGACACCCCCCCCCCCTTTTGCGTAACAG
>JANZLQ010000001.1:450703-469294 GCA_026212715.1 Elanus axillaris
CCCCCCTTTTGCGTAACAGGAACCAAACCTGATGCTAGCCTGCTTTTCTGAGTTTTCTTAGCAAGCGCACTGCGTCAGCTCTCATTTAACAGAGCAGCAACAATTACAACACCATCAGAACACAATCTCCAAACGTAAGCCTCCAGAAAAAGCTGCGATTAAACTTGCAGGCAGTAATCATAAACAATTTACAGCACGTGTACAGACCTTTCCCTCAGCGTTGGAAACCCTCCCGAGACGGGGTTCTCACCGCTCTCCTCGTCACACTCCTAAAAACCCATCACCTGCCAATCAGCTCATGGACAACGATTCGCTTTTCCCAACAGGAGCATCGTGGCACCAGCTCCAGCTCAGGGTAGGTGAGCACCGGGTGTTTCCAAACAGGAATCACCGTACAGGAATCACCGTCCGCCTCCCTGTCGCTGGGAGCAGCACACCAGCCTCTGTCCGTCTCTTCAAAAACCGTGCCCGTGGCCTTTTGCTTCTTCCAACGCCAGCCGTGTAGCTGCACAGCTACCCGTACCTGGCCGCTGCCAAACCTGACGGACACGGGTGTACAATTCCCACCTGGAAAGCGCTGCTACTCAAAACACCTCTCGGACGGCTGATAGCGCCTGGTTTAAACAAAAGCACGTTCTCGTTTCATTATGAACGTTCCCACGGATTAAAGATTTGGATGCCACAGCAAAGCAAGTTAAACATTTACCTTCTATTAAACCATCTAAATGAGAAGATTAAAAACTGGTTTACATTTAACAGAAAGGGAAAGTCAAATCAGCACAGGAGCAGCTTAGTGGGTACTTAAAGCCAAGGCGCTCTGACGCTGAGAGGTAATCAATTTAAGGAGGCAGGGATTTCTTATAACTACTCAGAAAGGAGAAAAAAAGTAATAGACATGCATTTGAAAAAATCTTTCAATTATCTCTCCCAAAGAACACCTCCCAAAGCCTTTCTGCTGCCAAGTCTAATAGGCTTGCTTCAGCAGACAGCCCTTGCCCCAGATTTCCCCGTAAAATGTTTTCACAGCTTATTAGTCCATTTAGCACGTTGCGTGCTTAAGCTCTTTTGTTTATTTTTCATTTGAGATGGCAGGAAGAAAAGATCCTATAGAATACATAAGGTAATTGTCTGAAGAAACAGCAGGTAGAAGTGACGGAGGAGACACAAATGACACACAGCTCATCGAAGTAAGAATTGATGCTCTAATTTTCTAACATCCAACTAGACCCTGCTCGGTAACCAAAAACTACCGAAACTACGGCTGGTTACCGCTAGGCCAAAATTCCTCTGGGAAGCAGAAAGTCTCACTTTACAAAGCCAAAATCTGAGTCTGTTTGCAATAACCTGCGGCCAATTTAACACACGTGCAGATCGGAGAACGGCTCGGTTTCATCACGCCGGTAACGAGGCAAAGCTCCAGCGCTGCTGCTGGGCACCGTCCCTCCACGGTGTTTATTACGTAAGCTTCGTGACAATACATCTTGTCAAGAGATTTAAGTGACGGGATTTAGGACGAGTACCAAACCCGTGGGGTAACACGAAGCACCCTCTCTGCCGCGCACACTCTCCATCCAACATCCGACACCTACAGTCTGGTGCTGCACAGGCACGTGCAGCGACACCCACGCAGCCAGCAGTGAACCCCCTTCCTCCGGGACTCGCACACGGACCCGTCGCCAAGTTGAAGAGCGATGTGTTCTTATTGAACGGCTAGTAGATTTTAAAAACCCTACACTAACAGAGCTCTATCAGTTTATCTCATTGCCATTAAGAGAAAGAATCAGAGCACCCATATTCTGTATAACAGAATTAGATTTAATCTCCCCAGGCGCTTTAGAGGTCATCCCAAAGATAAGTCTCTATTTTAGCTATAATCCTCGGGTTAAAAAGTTTATTAAAACCACAAAAGTGAACGGCAGTAGAAGGAAGCAGGGCGGAGGGCTGAGTGGAAGCGTGGCGTGAACGAGGACAGCCCGCAGCTCCCCCTGGGGTGGGGTTTTTGGTTTTCTTTTAAACAATCATACTTAATTTCTGTTTGAAGCAGCACCCCAGCTGAAGAAAGCGGCGTGTGGGAAACGCTATTTAACTGGCTTTGTCAAATAAAAGTATTTTGGCACGAGTATATACTATACTAAAGGAATAACCTCTTCAAACTAAAATATTTGAAAGAAAAGTTTTACAGCTGAGAACTAAAGAGAGCTTTCTCCGTTATTTTTCATTAGCCTCTCTGATCACGCTGAATGAAACGGCCTGATTTACAAAGTATTTTAGGACAGAGCTTGGAGGTTCTACTCGCAACCACGTGGAATTTGCAGCTCACGCTCTGCACAGGTGGGGATGTAGAGGAGCGTCTCCAAGGCTCACTGGCGAGAAGCCCCGTGACCCGACGGCCACGGGTGGCACTCTCCGTGGAGGTCCCCGTACCCACGGCAAGCGGGGGGCACGGCAGCACCCCCGGGACGCTCCGCCGGCCGCTGCTCGCTCGACCCCGTGCCGGCGTTCCCGCAGCCGCCACCCGCCGCCCCGACGCCTCCGGGCGGGAGCCCACCCGCACGGGCAGCGCCAACGCCGGACCTCTCCCGGCATCCCTCGCAGGGCACAATTCGTCCGCCGCCCTTGCTGGAGCGACAGAGCTTTGGCTTCCCTATAATCGCCGTTTCCTCAAAACTCCGATCTTCCCTGCAAAATCTGCACATTAAGTGCCTTCACAGCACCCTCCTGTGGGGATTCCGTGTCCGTACATAGACGGGGGCAGCTAGAAACGGGGCGTGCGAAGGAAATCCTCCTCCTCCTCTTCCTCCTGCGAGGCCGGCAGGGATCGGCATCCCAAGCCGCCTTTGCCCGGCTCTGGGCGCGCCAGTCTGACCCACCGGCACACGCCGCGTTCCCGGTCACGGAGCGGGGCCAGGGGTGCGAGGCGACGCCAAGTGCGCGGTGTGCGGGGCCCGACGCCGTCCGACGTGTCCGACAAAGCCAAGTGATGACAGGTAATTCAAAAAAAAAAAAAAAAATGGCAAGGAAAAAACCTGGTTAAAGCAGATTTATCCTGTGGCAACCACCGACAAATAAAAATGCCACCTCGACTATTTCACTGGGGTTCGCGAGTGCTGCCCAAACAGGGTGTGCTGATGTTTAAAAAGCTGCTCTCAAAACTAGAGAAATCTCCATTCAGAAGCACATTATTCTGAAACCACTTACGCTTTAATGCTTCTGGTTTTGTGGTGATGCTACAGTTTAATTCAGATACTTGAACGCATTTTTACCATAAGCTGCAGTGGGTTTATGCAACACTTTGCCACCACGATAAAAACCTGGCAGTTCACTGATTTCTAAGAGGAGGAAGACTTGAGAGAGTTTATAATTATTACATTACTAAACATTTACGCTTAAAAAAAAGAGTTCCTATGTTACTTACGGTGTTGATTTACAGCATTCAGAGTGGTACTGCGATACAGAAATCCCATAGATACCACACACCTTCCCACTTTTTGCAAGAGCGCTGTAAAATTAGTGCTGAATAAATCTCAAATCTGAGTTATTGATTATCCTTTAGGATATGTTGTAACGTGCCTCACCATACAAGACTGGTGGATCAATTCACTTGTGCAATGTGCAGTAAGAACGTTTATATGGCATTATTCACTTTTAAAACGTCTCTCACCAAATTAATTAATCTTAACAGATGATGCTCCTGTAGGAACGAAACAACTTTTTGCTTCCCAAATCGATAGGGCTTTTTTTTAAAAAAAACCTGGATATTCAGTGAAGTGCACAGACACATACAGACAATGACCTGATATTTTACATGCTTTAAAGCGAGGTAAGAGACATGATACTCCCACATTTACTTTTTCCTCCACCTAGCAAGGGGAGTTCTTTCCATACACTCATCACTTGGTAACGACTGTTTTCACTTGTCTGGAATCACAGGTTGCTCCCGTCACTGGAGCACACAAGGATTCCATCATGAAAAAACAGGTTGTTCACAAAGTCAAGAGCAAAACTAGAGAAGCCCACGCGCTGCCATGGCCGAGGAGGCTGCCCACAGGCCGGCAGCTCCAGCCGCAGGGCGGCAGCTCGCCCGTGCAGCTGCAGGGCACGCAACGGGCAAAAGCGGCACAAAATCTGGGAGCCGGGTACACCGCCGGCGGGTGCCCGGCACGCTGCGCGGCAACGCCGCTGCCAGCACGCCTGCGGCACAGACTTGCTGGTCTAGGTCCTGGCGCAACGTGTACGTCTCCAGACAGAACTGCGACTTGCGTCAATGTAGATGTGCATGTCGATGGAGATGTAAACACACCTAGAGAGCGGTACAGAAATACAAGTATTTGGTGGACTTTCAGTTATGACTTTTAAAGTTTTACACCTAGAAGCCTTGGAAAAAAACCTGTCCTTTGAACTATTTGTCTCCCCTAGTTATCCCCAAGCAGAATAATAATCCAATTAGGGGCCTTAGACGGACTTTGCATTGCCAACAACTGAAATACTGGGAGGATATGATATACTCCAGATTGATTTCAACATGTAGAATCAATCAGAAATAAGCATCTATAGTTGGGAAAATTTAAGTGCAATTGCCATTGCACTGCTGGAAAGCCTCCTCATATTATCATACCGGGCAATAACTAACCCCTCCTCTTGCAAGTTAAAAATTCACTGCAATCATGTACCCATGAGAGAGGAAGAACCGCTCAGCGCATCACCTCTAGTTTGCTACCGAACTCTGAAGACATTACTGAGACCTGTGGCTGCTCTTCCAGGGCAAATAAAGGCTGGGGTTGATGGCAAGCAGAGGCGTGGAGGTGAGGGCTGAAATCCTTCCAGCAGAACCCAGAGAGGCAGAGCGAGCAGGCAGGAACGGCAGCAAGATGAACCAAGAACAGATTTTGTTGTTGCTGTGCCACAAAACGTGTGTCCAAGGAAGGCTGGTATTGGGTAGGAGCCTCTCATCGTTAACGGATGTAAGACACTACTCATTGTTACTACCATGAGAAACGACAGCATCATCCGGGCAGTAGCAGCAGTATTTTCTGGATGAGAACATTCCATTTCTACCTTGAAGAATATCAATGCTTCCTCCACTACCCAGCCTTGCTAGCGGATAGTAGAGCTGTTCCCAGCTACAAAGAAAACGTGTCCTAAATAAATGGAGAAGAGAAAGGCAAATGCAACGTTTGATAATAAAGTCTTGCAAGCTGTAGTCCTTTACAGGAGGGAAATAATCTCAACAGCTGGAAGGAAACCTTTCCTCGCACCAAGGTCAGATCTTCCAAAGCAACCAAGGCCGCAAGGTAGCACGCAGACTGGCCCCAAACCAATCGGTATCGCAGAGAGTACTGCTCCCAATCTGCTTTCTTCTATGCATCTCCAAGAGGAACAGCGAATGCCAAAGCATAAACCCTTGTTATCAAATGACATGTGGATCCAACTACTGAATTAGCTATTTCTTAGCCTCTCATCAGCCTACCACCCTGCTAGCACATGAGGACCAAGGAAGATGGGAAGTTAATAGATTTGACTTGGGTGAAAAAGGAGCAGTGCCTCTCATCAGGAATTTACACGAGTGCCACGGCACCTTCCCCCTCCAGGTCCCTCGCAAAGCATGGAGAAAAGCTAGTTGTGGTATTTGTTTCATAGATTCATCACAATGGGAAGGAACATCACCCGGATCTAGACTAGGTCCGGGTAATAATCACTGTAATTAGCACTTCATTCATATAATTACCAGCAGACCCCATAACATTTTACAATGGAGGTAATTACCCATATTTTACAGCTGAGGAAACAGATACAGTGCAGGTGAATAACTTAAAAAGAAATCATCAGTAAATCTGTGGCACAGCCAGACACTGCAATTATCCTTATTTCCAGCCAAGGCTCTCCCCAATAATCCATGCTGAATTCACTTCTGTCTTGTGGGAAGGAATCCAGAGAAAATAAACACAAACTGGAATTTCCAATGTCTAGAAGAGCTGAAAAGCAGACAAGCCAAACCTGAAGGAGAAATAAAAACACATTTTTATCACTGAACAGTTTCTCACCCGAGGTCTGCAGCTAAGAGTGAAGGAAAGACAGAGGACCCTAGCTCTAGCACATACAGAAAGCCAAAAGCAGGGTTCCGATGGCTATAGGAGTTCTACTTCCGTAAGCGGAGTAAAAGCAGAAGCACAAGACCGAGTCGGGAAAGGCTGCCCAACGGCGCCGGCTTACCCCTTCAGCAATCAAAGACCTTAATGTCTTTGGAGCGTTTAAAGATTAAAGCGATAGCAGCGATTAAATTATTTAAGGACTTTGCAAAACAATATATACGCAGAGCAGCAAGCGGGGTGAGAAGCCCGGGAAATTCACCCCCAGCCCCAGAGGGGAGACTCCTGGAGCAGTCCTCCCGCCGCCGCTGCTCCAGCAGCCGAGTGCGACGGAGGGCCCGGAAGGCTGGAGCAGCTCTCGGGCGTCCTCCGGCACGCGGGAATTCCCCTTCCCCTCCAAGCACCAGCGCAACAACGCTCTCACCTACAAGCCACCGGCCCTGAAACGCAGCAGCAGGGGACAGCCGCCCATTTGCTAGGTTTACGGCATACGGACAGATTCTGTACAGAAATACGTGTTTTCTCAGATAGGGACTTTGGGGGCGGGGGGGTGAGGAGATCCGTCCCGTACGCTTTTTCATCCTGCGTGTGTGGATGAGTTTTATTATTAATAGAAAACTGTTTGCTTGTGTTGACTGATAGATCTGTTTTTCAAAGTAGGCCAGACTGAAGTGAGCAATTTGTCTGCTGCCTATGTATATTTTATTAAATGAACAGCACATGCAGATGATTGATACACAAGTGTGTCTATTAGGCTGAATAAAGCAGATTAGGTTAATCCGACCCTGGCTGCATTACCTGAACTGCAAGACATGCAATGCTCTAAATCTAGTAAATGTGCCAGGTATTTCATTCCAGCCATTTAGCCTTATCGTAAGGTTCACGTATAAAAGCATCCAGCAGTAGAAGATATTGCACAAATTTCAAAATTAGGACTTGTTTCAGGGGTGGATGTTATCAATATTCTGGCTTTGAATAACAGAAAAAACCTTGGAAGCGGGAACAAATCTCTCAACAGAGTATTCTCTTAATATTTAAATAGACAAATGTTTTGCTTTGCCAACATTTTGCAGCATTTGTGTAGTTCTTTGATTAAGTGTTTGAGGAAAGCACATATTTTAGTTCCTGTTCAATAAACAAGCTCAGTAAAATGAATTAAGTTCTTCATGGCATCTCTTGCCATAAAATGGACAACTGTTGCTGGTATTACCTACAGTCATCTCGTAACACTGCAGCAGAAACCCAAAGACAGACTTTAAGCTTGGGTAAATGGTAATGCTATGGCCATGTTAACAAAACAGCTTTTCTTACTAATATTTAATGTTGTTTATACAGGAAACTGAGAACAATTCCCATCTTCCCTTTCCAAGGGCTCTACCTCCTCCCTCCCCAGCAGCTCGAGCAGCCTGGAAGCCCATGCAATAGCTGAAGAGGCATAATCCATACTCATTACTCCAATTTCTGTGAGTAACCATCTGCATCTGCCAGAATACTTGGAAAGATCATGAAAAAGACAGTATGCATCATCCTGTGTCACCCGAACATCTTGTGAGATGCACCCAAACCATCTCCACCGCGAAGAGCGCTTACCTTATGAAAAGGCAGCAGGACAGACATGGCAAAATCCCTCCCCAAAAAAGAAACTCTAGCCATCTTTTTAAGCCCAGGTGTTTTTATATTATTGACTCCAACTCCCTACATCAGACATTTTTATTCCATCACTTTTTTTTCCTCACTATTTGTTCTACCAGCTGAAAGCCAGCCCTCTATGCAGAGAAGGGAGATTCCCTTTGGTTTCCAGATGTCTAAATAAGGGTGTTTTTTTTTTAAATTGCTTTCCTAGAAAGTCAAGGCATTCACATCTAACTGCTGCTGATATAAAATATATGTTACAAGGAGGAGAAAAATAGTCTTCAAGGCATTTTCTTGGGCAAAAAAAAATATTTTTTCCACTGAGTTTTAAAAACCCTGTTCTGAAGACTGGAGAAATAGCTCGAGATGATTTTGGAGGATCATACTTCTCAGGCTGACAGGCAGCATTAAAACCAGAGTAAAAGCCAAATCCCAGCTATCCAAAACACACTCGATGTAGGCGCGGCAGCCTTGTATACCAGAATTTATGACTCTAGGCCTACAAAAACTATTACAGCTAAAATTTGCAACAGGAGGCGAAAAGGAAAAAAAACCACCTGAACTCTTCAAACACCGAAGCAGGCTGTGACTGTCCGACTTGGCTCCTAACCACTCGGTCAAAGAGAAACAGGTGCATCGACACAGAGCAGATACTGGTCAACCGAATTTTGTGAATACCGCTTTTGGCTGCCATGTTCTTTTAACAGGTGACTCTGCAAACACAATGAAGGGCAGTTGAAAACCAGAGCGCTTGCCATTTAAGCACAAAGATTAGTGCTGGAAATACCACTTTTTCAAGCACGGATGCCCATGAAAAATGTAAGATGCTTCCTGACACGACCGCGGTGATGACGGTGCATCCCCCCTGCGCAGGGGCGAAGCCTGCTGGGGCTCGACCCACCAAGCCTTCAGAGGACTGACGCGCAGGTAAGTCGGGTAGCTCGGGCTCGGCCCAGCAAGCGCTGCCGCGGAGCTTGCTGCAGCCTCTCTTTGTGCCAGGGAAAGCGGCCGCGGGAGCGTTTTCAGGTGGGCTTCAGGCTCCTCCAAAAGAGGCCAGGCACGGGCAGTGGCCAGGTGAGGTTGGCAGAGCCGACTTGCAATGTGCGAAGAGCTCGCTACAGTTTTACTCTGTAGTTCTAACGAACGATATAAAGTTTTATAAGCATCAACAAGGCTCAGAGAAGACCTAAATCCATTTCAGTGCTCATTTAGCAGCTTCATCTGTGTGCAATTAAAACTTCAGCATTAAATGTTAGAGAATAAAATAATGAGACACTTAAAAAATAATCTGTGCTTCAGTGGGCTGTGCTCAGTAGATTTCGTATGATCATTTGCAAGATAAAAATAGAATCTGGCCAAAATCTGTCTTACATGCCGCTACACTTTCAACAGAAAAATGGAAAAGAAACACCTACTTAACTCTGGGGGCCTTTACTACCCCATGTATGCACAACGCTGCTTCTTTAAGCACATCCGTGCTTAAAAGCACATCTCAAAGCATCGATAACTTCCCTTTTGGCTTCAATGATAATGTAAAAATAAATGTAAATTAAGTTTCAGTCAAGATTTTCATTTTGGTCTAAAGCCTAATCTTTTATTAAAATAGCTATCTGTTTTAAGCTGATGGTTAGGAAAAGTTATCTTCGTGACGGGGAACAAAATTTTAACAATAAAGAATATTTCTTATTCATAAGAGTACCTTAAGTGCTCCCATGATTATGCTACCAACATGAGACTGGGGTAGGGTGGGGACACCAGCATGTGTTTTACTGACCAAAAGAACTGTACAGAAACGTAAATGAAAACCAAAGATGTATGGAAATATCAAAATAAATTAGATTAAGTGCTGGGAGAACACAGGTCAAAAAAAAGTAATGTACTACACAGGAAACATACACACAGTTGAACTTAAAAGAAGCAAAACCCAATGAAAATTACATACTTTATTTTTTTAAACAACTGAAATAGTTTTTATTCAAGAAAAGCCAACATTACATACCTTCACAGAAAGGAAAAAAAAAAAAAAAAAAAAGACATTTGGGGAGGTCAAAGAATGCTACAGTTTAAAATGATGAAATGTTACATCTTGCACACCAAAATTAAAAATGAAATGAAATTAAAAAAATGAAATGGTTACCAAAGTAATGCAGGTCAAGGGATCAAAGGTGAAGGGTCACACATTATTAAAAAGAAATCCAAAAGGGCGTCTGCATCAAGATCTCTGCAAAACAAAGGAGCTTCAGTGAGTAAAACTAATACCTTCCATGGAATCCCATCAAAGCTCTCGCGACTCACACCCAGCACACGGCAGCGCCCTCTGGCCGTCCTGCTCCCCCCGGCACGCTGAAGGGCCAGGTGCCTGCTGCGGCAAGCCCTCCTGCGCCCGTGACCACCCCTGCTACCGAGGTCCACTCCTACCTCTAGCAGCTTTTTTCTACCTTTTTTTTTTCTTTTTCTTTTTTTTTTTTTTTTTTTTTTTACACCTCCCTGTAGAATGGCTCCTACAAGTCTTTCCTGTTCCATATTGGTGATCATCGGTTTCTTATTAGACAAAATGCGTTTCCAGAGCTCGGGATAAAACCCAGCAGGGCTCAAGTGCTGGCACTGCGCCGCGCAAAGCGCGCAGCCCGGCTCCAACGCCGACAGGTTACCTCCGGCAGGGAGACCACCGTTCGGGTCGGACCCCCGACGGCTGCCTACACGACTTTTAGATCACCTCTTTGCAGGGTAAGCATTACATGCTCTTTTCTGAGAGTTTGCTGTATTCGTCGTAACGGTGGAAATATAGTAATTATTGACACGCATGCACACCGAACTCCTAGCATCATAACGTATTGGTTTAACACTACAATAAAAAAAGTAATTCAAATGTGGTTACCAAGACAAAGGCCTCCACTCCTGGAATTCCAATTACACAGAAGCTATAAAAAAAAAGCCTTTGGTAGCCATTTCCAAGCAAGATGCAGTCAATTATCTATACTAAATTTATGCAGAGCGCGTAATATTTACATCAGATAACTTTAGGAGAAAGACACCCACCAAGGGCATTACATCCCTTCCCATTTCAGCGCCTCTCCCCCTGCCTGGCAAGGCGTTAAGTTTTGGGAGTCTTTCGTCTGGGCCAAAACAGCTTCACGCTCGAAGCCAGGAAACAAACCCACCCCACAAAACTGTGTCTTCCTAAGGCAAAGAAGCCACCGACGACAGAAAATTGCCAAAGTTGAAGTCTAGTGCAACGACCTCATTTGCCTGTACGTTTTTCCAGAAAAGACGCTGCATCTCTCTGCACCGCTCCCGCTTTACATGGATCGCGGTCAAGACCCTGCTGAAGGCGGGACGGTCCGTATTTTTAACGCCCCCCTCAGCAGCAGCGTCTGGCGAACCCTCCTGCTAAACTTACTGCCACGCGTTGGAATTAAAACCAAGTTCTCGCTATTATTTCCAACACTCGTCACTTCCAGTGTTTGTGAACCCAACCGAAAAGTCAGCTTTTCCACTGTTATTTCACCCGCCAGCGGAGGCTGGGTCCTTTCATCGCAATTGGCCCTACTGATCTGTAAGACAACCTCATTTTGGAGGGAAGCGGTTTAGGAAACCAAGTGACTCGGAAATAATTCAACAGCAAAGACACCGATCTGCAGTGACTCAGCAGCTAATGAAGTCCGGCCGGCATTAACGTCAGTCGCGTGGTCTGGAAGAGCCCGCAGCTCGGGCACTCCTCGAAGGTGCGAGATGGGGACGCGCGCCCGGGCACCGCATCGCCCGGGGCTCCCTCCCGCCTCCCCAGTAAGACAGAGCGCGCATAAAGGCACTTTTGGGTACCTCCCAGAACACTCTACCGGTGGGACGGCCACTGACGGGCATTAAACGCAGGGCAGGCCTGCAAAGCCCAGCGCCTCACCCACATTTTGCGAACTGCCCTCTGCTCTCCGCCGGCCAGCAAACAGCTCCTGGCTTTACGACCCACGGCCCTGTTTGGGTACAGACGCCAATTCCAAAGGAACGGACACAAAGACTTTTTAATATTTCTCCCGCTCTCCCCCCCCCAGGCACACTTCATTCCCCCCAATGATCACTCCTTTTGCAGAAAACAAATTGGTTTTGCTCCTAGTCCTTTTTCTTACGTACTACCCCTGCATAAAATCTTCACTTTTATTGGCACTAATTTTTCCTTCATATCTAGTTGTTCTTTTTCATCTAAATCCCCTGGTTTTCCTCTTCAAAATGAAACAGCCACCCTTGGAAGTAGCAAACATGAGACAGAGAAGACAGGATTTCAATCACTTACAAAATATAATATCCTCAGTTTCCATTCATTTGACAAGTGAACCAATTCATTTGTGTTTATATATGCCAGTCCCTGGCAGAGAGACACTTAAATTGACTTTGTAAATTGACTTTGTTGTAACATTTTCCTTGTAAAATGCGGTACAAAGCACAACTTGCGTAACACACCAGCAAGTACTTTACTTGGTGCTGGGTGAGCCAGAGACCCAAATACACGATGCAGTGGTACCTACCACTACTGCTGGTGTTCCTGTAAACAGCTAAATAATAATTACATTAATGCCCTCTGCTGATTCTCTCACATTTGAAGAAAGCTTTACATAACCGGTAACTGCAACTGCTTATTTTCCCCTACATCCACATTCTCTTTTGACGCTATTCTTCACAGTAACCACGTACCATTAAAAAGGATGAGCCCCAACATATGATGCAGGTTAGGAAAAGCACACCAGGTTAATCAATTGGAGGAAATAATATTCCACCTTATTTTCCCCACATTCTTAGAGCAATCTATCATTTATTTTTTTAAAATTGTGTGTTACCGTGTATACACTAGACAAAGGATTGAGAGCCCACTCGTATGGAGAAGAACAGATGTCTGGACATGCATTTGTTGCTGCTAAACTACGGCTGTCTACACGACACTTTCAGCAGAAAGCCTTGACTGACATGACAAAACCCCAGGAAGTCCCTTCCATCTGAAGTAGCCACTTCAGTTTGCTGGGAGGTTTCGTCCTTGCACCCAAGAACCCTTCTCATCTGCTCTCTCGCTTGGTGCGGCACACAAACCAGTACATCCACTTCCCGAACAACACAAACACAAGCGGCTGCATCTCTACATACAGGAGCGCTGGGAAGCCCAAATATGAGGCACGGCCATGGGAGTGCTCAAACCAAACTGGGCCAATTCCACTCCAAACTAATCGCTAGAAAAAGTTTCAAAATTTGTAAAAATAGTCAGAGGTATTTTGACAGGTTACTAATATCAAAAAGCCAGTGAGTTAAATACCATCAGCATTAAGTGTAAAAAAAGTTAATTTAATTCATTCAATTGAATTCATTTGGGGGGAAAAAAAAAAAAAAAACAGAACAGGAGGGCATTGCATTATCCAAAACAATCCATTTCATCTGTTTGCTATGCTTTACAGGATTCAATCTGGTCCCAGGACTCCAACACATTAACTGCACAGAACTGCAAAATCAGCCATTTTTAAAAGACTTATCGTTATACAATCACAACGTCAGTCCTAACACTAATGAAAGGGAAGGAAAAAAGTTAGACTTTCCTAAGAGGAAGATGAGGAATCTCTCTCTATTAGAGCCTGAACAACATAGCAGGTATTACTGCTTTTGTTTAAAATTGCCAGGAACAGTAACCTTTCAATTCTGCTAAATCACTGAGCCTGCTCACAACATTTACTAATTATGTAAACATGACCGAGAAACTGCAAAAGCAAAGCCACTAGCAGATTTTCTGCTTTGTATATTAAGCAAAGCACAGAATTTCATTAATTTCACAAAATAAACCCATAATGAAGTGCTTCTGTTAAAGAGAAATTTCCATCTCGTTCACTGATCGGCCTTAAACCGTAAGCACACACGCAGCGAGAAAAGCCACCCACCCGTGCTAGACAGCATCAGTCCGGTGTACAAACACTTTACTCCTGTCTCTGCTCCAGCCAAGGTGTAAACATTTTTCCTTTTGATTTCACTTTCAGAACTGGTGCTTCTCCTTTAAAGAAAAGTGGCTTCCTTACATTTCTGTTGTTGGCCAAGATGATGGACACGCTTTGGAAAGCACACTACCAACAGCTGGTAGAGCAAGCATCCAAACAGACTCGGATGGGACATGCCTTCCCCAGCTCCGACGGCTAGCAGAAGACCACCACCACTGAAACAAAGGACTTGAATGAACACTCATGTTCTTGATTTTACAGATGCTCTGGCTGTTCCAGCACCTGGCAAACATGGTGCCCTCAACTCGGCTCTTCCTCTCATTCACAAAACCTCACGTTAACTTGGTTCAGCCCCCAACTCGGCACAAACCTTAAGGCAACGCTGCGTGCCAGACTCATGGCGGCGGGAGGAGATGCTACGTCAGAAGCGTGCACGAGCCGGACCGCGACCGCTTCCCCACTGCTGCTCCAGCAGAGGATCGTCAGCCGGAACAGAAAGCAACAAAACTTCTAATCATAGCATTTGCCAATACCACCGTAATATTTTATACTCCATGATCACGTGGGCAGCAGGCAATTAGTCAAAATTAAATATGCTTATTGCTCGTGACAGATCACAGAGCCAATGCAGACAGAGAGGACATTCCAGCTTTGCAAGAGCTCGGCAGCCACGGAGCTCTCACGGCAACGGCCAGCCTCCGGGTTCGGGAAACTCTGCACTTAAGCAAAACACATCTTAATTAACTTGACCTTAATGGAAAGCATTAAACAAAATACACTGCATAACTTTACAGTCCTCAGGAAACTATAATGAGCACTGTTGCTTCTCCAGAGAGTTTTGCCGTCTTGATGGCATATCACGGAGGGGATGCTGTCACCTGGACAGACACCCCCTTCCTTCCTCGCTCTGACTGTGGTGATGAGAAAAGCTGATCCCATACACTTGCTCTCACCCATGCATTTGTAACACATTAAGCTGCTTTGGTAAATGAGGTACGAACTGGTACGGTAACGAAGCCCAGTGTTACAATACACCCTACCGTCCAGGGCAGCCTTAAAACAAGCAGGCGTTTAAGTTTTCAGACATCGGAGTTAATTCTAAATGGCACTTAAAAGCATTTAAAAAAAAAAAAGTAGTAGTAGTAGTAGTACGCCATACCACTCCATCGTTACCTGGAGTGGTACTTTGATGAACAAACTTGCGACGACAGGAGCCGTGCCAGTAACTGGCTGCCTGACACGCACCCGCCGGGGGGCTGAGGGGGAATTAGAGTAGCAGGTGGCAGGCAGCGCATCGCTTTCACTCACTCCTTGCTAGCATTTCATAGCATAATAAATAGCCAGACCAAACGCTTGAGACTCGCTTCCCAAATCAGTCTGGACCCCTTACGTCCCTCAAGCAATTCTCCAAACCTTCAAGATCTTCTCTGCGCTTTAGAGAGAAGATGGGAAATAACTTGATGTCAAGCGGAAGAGGAGAATGTCACTATTGTGCAAGCAAAGCAAAAATGCAAGGCCACATCAGAGATGTCAGTGAGCATGCGACTCAAGGACCACAACACAGCATCGTTAAAGAATTTCTTCTTATGCTAAATAATGCTCAAATAGAGAGTTTTGTAATTGCGCTTATTTGCATACCACCAAGCAATACCTAAGGCTGAAATTTGTAAGAAGTTGATGCTAGATGTCACATTGGAAGACGGGGCATTTCTGCCTTGCCCCTCAAGAAAAGCCTAAGCGCATGAAGCAATTATGACTGGTTTTTTCTACTGTGGAAATTCTGGGCTTCTCCCAACAGAGAACGTAAATATAGAATACTGTCAGAAACAAAAGCCCTAGGTAGCATTTTACATTTCCGACGTTTAACTTTTTCCTTCTTTATCGTACTGTGTCATTAAGTTTACAAGGATGATTAATGACTGCGTCTGCCAACTCCACTAATGAAAGGCATCTCTGCTCAAAGCCACAATTCCGTTTTTGGGAAGTGTCATGCAGAGACAAGGTTACTCTGACATCCTTGAGCCCCTGCACCCACCGGACTGCTGAGAGCACAGCGGCGCGGGAAGCTCCCAGTTCCCAGATAACCTGGTCACTCGACAGAAAGAAGGAGGATGCCTTTCCTGCGGACAATGTCTCTTGCTGCCCAAAGCGATGAGCGGTCCAGAAGCTGCCGACCTTTTCCACCTCCATTAGGGGAGGAGTGCCGACAGCCGCCAGGCGAAGCAGGAGCTCAGCCAAGTGCCCAGAGGGACCGGCAGACGCCTGCTCGGCACGGTGGTGCTTCAGGACCATCCGCCCTGCTCCCCACGGAAGGGACCCGAGACCCAGCGCCCCCGAAATCCACGCTCGGTGCGCACCGCGAGCATGCCAAGCAAGCTACAAGCAGCACCGCTATGGGAAGCCTTTGCTCCATCCGCTCGCTAAAGCCAAGCCAGATCTGCATTACACAAACACTAAAACGGTTCAAAATGAACGACAACTGAAACCCGAGAGCGAGGGACTCCGTCAAATGCACAGAGCGTTGCAGAATTTTCTGGCAATTAACTGATTTATCCTAACATGAGAAATCGTATGAAAACCCCCTTTCTATCCTCCCCCAGAGCAAGAGAAATAAGCACACACGCACTTTCACAGGCATCTCAAAAAATGTAAATCTGTAATTAAATTGCTTGGATTGCTTGGCTAAACTTATGATTTTGTATCTCTGGTACAAAAAAAAAAAAAAAGCCAACTGAATTAGAGGGAACACTTCCTTCACTAGGAAATATAAAACCACTATAAACTTGATTTAAGACGAGATGACATCTTGATATGGAAATATATTTCCATCAAACATTTCAGTTAAAACTGCATAATCTGACGGAAAGCAAACATCTCAGTAACGTGTTCTACGAATTTTTAAATGCTCCATTTCTCTTGCTGCTCATAGCATTATTTTACTAAGTGTAAAGTCAACCACAACCTATTCAGCTCTCGAAGGATATTGTTTCTCCATCCCAATTACCCAATCCAGAGCAACGCATGACCATTATCCTAAATCTGCAGATGAAAGCGCTCAGAAAAAGTTATTTGCAGCGTTCCCATGGCAATGCCCTGGTAGAGGAAAGAACAAACCCCAACTGCTCCCTGACCTCCGCGTTCAGCCTCGGCAGCAGCTCATTTGCAGATGCAACCCAATCATCAGCAGACCAAGCCTACGTGCCGGCGTGCAACTCCGGCCCTTTATGCCACCCACCAGCCCCAGTGGCTGAAGATACATCTGCACTTTATTTCAAGGACCCGCAGATACGTACATGGGCTGTGTTTAAGTTTCCTTGAAACATCCCCAAAAAAGGAGCAGAAAAAGCAATGCTTAAGGGTTTCGGAAAGTAGCCAGGTCGCAGCTGGGTTAGGAGGGCCGACCCTGGCCGCCCCTTGGGACACATCCCACACCGCATCCTGCACCACATCCCACCATTTTCACACTCTGGAGAAGTCTATGGTGAGACCGGACACCCGTGAGTTTGTCCGAACACACACGAGTATGAGGGAGGTCAACAACGTCATAGATATATTCAGATCTGTAGGTTACTTTATGCATTTCATTTCTTTTATATCTTTTAACTAACCTCCCTATCGATGAGACACCTTGCAAGCAGTACCCATGATCTTGAAATTAACACAAAGATTCTGGAAGTACCACTGTATAAAATACATCGTCTTCTTCTGTATTTTACAACTTGTGCCTTCACCAGCATAGACAGAACACCTATGCACTCAGACGAAAGCTTACATTCCCTTAGCAATGACTCTGAAATGTAGTCCAACATTATTTTTTAATTATACCGTAAGAAAAATTCAAGTTTTGTAACAGTGAACAGCATTAAACTTCCAGGTTGGGGGTGGGGAGGGAAATAAAATCTGTAAGCTAAGCTCCCTCCTCCCCCATAATTAAATTAACACAAATTTCCCCAAGTCATCTAGGCATAAGATTCTGCCTTTGTTCCTTTTTTTTTTTTTTTTTTTTTTTTGCACCATGTGCTTTCTGAGGGAAAGGTCAAATTTGAGAGGAAGTTGAATGCTGCAAAAGAGAACTTCTGGTATTTGAATTGTCACTGTAAATTTGCAGATTTCCGTTGGCTAAGAGAAATAGACGTTTTTCAAACTGTTCTGTAATGTGTCCTACCCAGCAATGTCAATGCCAGCAGTGATTTCTGTCCGACACAGCCATCCCTGAGACTTGTTGCAACATGAACACACCTCAGTGCTGACCCAGATAACCTGTGCTATTGAACAAATTACACAGGATAACATCATTATCTCCTTATTCTGAGGCCTAAAAGTTAGATGTCTATGACGTTTGGTATCTTTTCCATCTGCAACAGGTGAAGGAAAGAAACAGCCTTCTCCAGAAGGCAATTTTTAAAACTTAAAATAGATACATCAAATGAGCAGAAGGACCACTCCGTATGTGCTATTTCTCTCTACCACCTGCAGAGGAATCTGCTGCTCTCTCTAGACTGTAAACTTTGCAGGAGTAGACTGGTTTGTGCTCTATATTTGTACAGTGAATAGCAAAATAGGGGTGGGTTATTGCCCTATCTCAAAATAATTTAAAATGAGTTGTGGACATTTTTGTAGGCATAAATATAAGGTCTGCATCTCTATAAATATAATGCCAATTGAAATAAGTTCAGTCAACAGTATTGGCCAAAGCAATTGGCATTGCAATTGCTTGCTAATGACTACATGGCAAGCCTTGTGATACTGGGTAAGAGCATTTCAAATGCAGTTGCTAGAATCTTTTCCTTCCCTGTGGATCTGAGATGCCACAAATGCAATGAAAGGGAGAGATGGAAAGGGAGAAAGAAATGGGGAAAGAAGGAAAGAGAGGAAGAAAGGAAGAAGAAGAAAGGAAGAAAAAGGAAGGG
>JANZLQ010000001.1:484090-503266 GCA_026212715.1 Elanus axillaris
GATCTGGGGCTGCCCCGCGGCCCGGCCCGGCCTCGCCCGCCCGGCGGCCGAGGCGAAGGGCGGATCCGAGTCCTCCCGGGGCGGGGGCGGGCGAGGGAGCCCGGCCGCCCGCCTCCAGAGCCGAGCGAGGGCCGCGTTACCCTTCCCCGGCAGCGCGCGGCCGAGCCGGTTCGGCTAGCCCCAGGCGCTCCGAGCTCCCCGGCCGGCGGCCTCCCGCCGCGCCGGTCCGCAGCGAACCGGCTTGCCATCGGCCATCCCTACAAACGACCGCGTTCCGCCGTTCCCCGGCTGCCCCGCCGCGAGCGCGGCAGCCCGCCGGGCAGGGGCGAAGCAGCCGGGGCCTGCGGCCCTGCCCGCCGCCCGGCCGGTCACCCCGGCGGCTCCACAGCCGCTCTGGGGCCCCACCGGGCACCGGGACGGTCACCCGCCCGCGGTTTGGCCAGACGCCCTTTCCGGAGCGGACCGCGGAAGCTGCGGTTTGTTCCTCAGTCAGCAAACAAACGCCCGAGCCGAGGTTTTCAAGAAGGGGCTTTTAAAAGGGGGGAAGCTCGAAATGCAGCATTTTCTGCCATCTCTTGGTACCGCAGGAGCTGAGCCCACCTTTCCCCCGCGGTACCGTCAGGCGAGGCCTGCCCGGCTGGGCTGCTGCCAAAAGCTGCCGGGCAGGGAGCAGACACCCCCAGTCCCCCCCTGTTGAAATGACAGGCAGGGCACCCCGCTCTTTACCTGACCTAAGCAGCAGCACCAGGGCTGCAAAGGTGATCTCCCCCATCTTTTCAATGCTGCTGAAAAGTCAAAGTTCTGTAGACCCTCTTCCACAAGCGGAGTATTTTGGGGTGGACGGCCCGATGCTCAGGGGCAGGGGGGGAAAAGCCGCTCTTGGCACAGTATGCAGTCGACGAGGTGAGGATTTGTCACCTGCAAAGAGAAGCGAGTTACCGTTGCCAATGACATGTATCAAGTCTGATGGAGTCCTGCGGTTCACACGGGAAGGAGTTCATCATGAGCACTTGGCTGTTCTGTGAGGAAAAGGGCAACAGTCTGGGGCCGTGCAGACCCCTCCCAGTACCCACCCCCTGGCCTGCAGCACGCCGCCTCAGGATCGGGACGTCCTGTAAAGACGTTGCTGTAAAGAGCCTCCCAAGAAACCAAGTAAATTGCTCAGCCCTCTTAAAAACGGAAAATGTCTTGGAAGAGTGAGGTGTGATTTGCCTGGTTTTATCCCCATCTTGTCAAAGCTTGAAGAGTCCTGGCACTTCTGCCTTCCCAAGCAGAGCTCCGTGTAACTGGACCACATCTAATGCCTGCACAATGCAAATGAAGATCGAAACGGTTGTTTCCTTTGATGTGTGTGACTAAACACGCAAAAAGGATATTCTCCCTTAGATCCTCAGGAGAGTGGAACTTCTTTAAAAAGACCTGTTGGCTTTCTGGTTTTGCTATGGACTGAAGCCATTTCCGAGCCAAGACAAAAGAGGAGTATGGTGTGCTGGCTCTCTTCTAAGACAGAGAAAAGGAAAATTCCTTCTTCCTATTTTCAGCGGCTGCTAATCTCATGGAGCGTGAAAGGCACATTGATGAAGAGGCTCTAGAATGACAGGCTCACTCCCGACAGTCATAAAGCTAATCTAGTACACTCTGTCCTATAAATACACACAAATATTAACGCAGCTACAGGATCGGCTAAGATAATTGTTTCCTTCAGCCATTCAAGATACACTGGAAACTTTTCTAGTTGCCACACTGGCAAAGAGCTATCATTTTCTTGATGAGTTCTAGGGAATTTATGTCTCCCCTTGGATATTCATCTGAGATGACCCGCATGCTTAGCAGAGGCACAAGGTAGCCATACAGTCGGTGCTACTCGCAGTCTGCAGTATGGCAAAAACAGAACAGTAGATTAAAATAGGTATCCCTCTGCAGTTAAGAGATGGAAAGCAGTTTCCTGATGCAAGTACCAGATGTTTAGGTGACACCTTACTGAGACGCAAAGGGCTAGCCCACGTGGAGCCCCAGCACTCCACACGAGTGGCAGGTCCCAGTGTCTACCCCCTACAGACAGACCCGCCTCGCTATCTCTTCTTCAGCAGGAAACGGGCACCTGGATTAGCCAAGCAGCATGGCCTGCAGTGCCTTCAGCATGCCAATCCTTTCCACCGCCTCTCTCCTCTGAACCAGCTTATGTCCTGGCATGTCAGTCTCCTGCCCAAGATTAACGTCAGGCTGGTATTCAGAAGGGGCTCAAGCTTCCACTTGGATATTCAGGCAAGGCTACGTAATGAAAAAGAGATGAGAGAAACGGTGGAGCCAGCGCATCTCTCCAAAGACTATCATTCTGCTACCAAATACAATGATGTCAGAGAAGCCATTCACATTCAGTTTTGCAGACCCTGGTGCTTGTGGCTGAAACGCAAGCAGGAACCCAGGCCACTCCCAAGTACAGAGACAGCAATCGTTGCCACAAACAGTCTTTCCATTCTCTTCAGGGAGATGAGCGCAAATGTTTATTTCGGTCATAGCCCTCGCTGCATTATTCACTTACATTCACTCTTGAGAACAAATAACCATAAGGTACTCCACATGGGGTTAGACCTTGAGATCACCCAGAAACATAATTAAATGCAGAATCAGCTACACGCGTGTGCACAAGAGTGTCCATCTCTTTCTCCTCTCCAAAGCTCAAGTAGTTCCTTATGTGCTTCCATGGCTCATTAGAGTAATGAGGTCCATGTGGTCCGATTGACAAGGTTGTTTAGGACGCCAGCTGCCTTCTCTCAGCCGTTATAGTCTGGGGAAGGAGGAACTTCCACCAAACTGCTTGGTAATAGCTCCGCTTCCAGAACTAAGGCAACCTACCTTGCTTGGCTCTAGAGTAGTGTGCAACCTGCTCTATGAAGTGTCTTCGGGAGGACTGCCTGGCTTCCTAGATCCTTCCTGGTCTGTAAAGATGATGAGAGTTTGTGTGGATGAGGACGAATAAGGCATTTTTAAGGAGTTAGTGAAGTAGTCTGTGAACTCAGCTACGTAGAGCTAATGAAGTCATTCTCTTCCTCAATATAAGCTTTTCTACCAGGAGAAAAAAACCCTCATAAACTGAACCTTATATACCTGATATCATACATAATTTTAACAGTAGCATATAGGTTATTACAGCAATGTGATCTATGTAATATTACGGATGCCATTTGAACATGGATTTTATATCAAGCATGCCAGCAAAGTCCCAAATGTTTTAATTTAATTCCTTGTGCAACACAATGATAAGAAAGAAGCCATTTGAATTGAAGTGCTGCTGGTATCTTTCAAGTTTCCCAGCTCCCCTCTGTTTAAAAATCAAAAGTCTAATCACTATTAAGGCACAGAGGTACTGAACCACAAAAGATTTTGTGCGTGGATGGTATAGGATAAACTGACTTGGTCTTACCTTTCTAGGGGCACAAACACAGAGCTACCTCCAGCTGATAAGCGGCAAGAAAGTAGATGTGCCAGGAGTTTCTGCAGTCTGAACGATGAATAATTTCGAACCGCATACTGATAAAAGCTGCTGCTATTCTGATGTATGGTGTTTGGGTTCTTTTGTTCAGACGGAGGTGAAATACAAAGTTCTTTAAAAAAAATATCTTGATTGTCACTCCATGGTGGGTCTGGCTTGGTTAATTGGGTTAATGTGATGATTTGGCATGCTTAGTTATATGCAGAAGTAAAACTGTAAAGAATATATTCAAATACCGTGTTACGGATATTCAGCAAATTATACATCCACCGTTGCTATGGCAAGCATCAAAAAGCAAAACAATTCAGACAGTTTTAATAGCTATAATGACAATGTTGGAACCCCGTTTCTTTTGAATTGTTTGCACAAAGTTACTCCATGATTTAGAAGCAAGGAATGCCAAATGTTTTCACAAAAACATGCTTAGAAGTGTGAATAGAGATGCTTAAAAAAATCCTCACAATGATAGAAATGAAATAGTTTTAGCCTTTCCTCTCTCCAGTTACAGAATCAAAAGCTGTTTCTTCTAGGAATAAACCCAAGACTTAACCAAGCTGACACGTAAGTATAAATCCACTGTTAACTTCACAGTACTTCACTGCATTTGTGAAGTATAATTGCCAATTCCCAGGTTCATCAAAACCAGGTAAATATCCCAAAACATGCATTTCTTCAGAAAGGTTCTCCAAAGGAGTATACTCTGTTTAGGGCTCTGCCATCCAAATAACTTGCCCCAAATGATGTGTGGAAGTTGAAGAAGAATATACATTACCAGGAACTAAAGGTACGGGGTTACACTCGGAGTGGATGGAACTGCATACTGCCCTAGCAGGAGGCCGAACTCAGCCATATTCCATATTCTGGGGTTTGGACACATTCTCCTCCCCGTTCCTTCTGCAGTTCCGAGCTCATTTATTTCCCTCAGAAATACAAACAGTACATTCAAATAATCTCTAGTAAAACTCTGCTGGCTATAGGGAATTTACACCAGACTAAACCGAAGCATAACTCCAGAGCCTAAGCCATTTTAATGGACCCTGGAGGAAAGATGTTTTTGCTGTGCAAAACCTCATGAAGTTTTTGTAGATACTTAAGCCAGTAGCCTCAACACTAAACACAGTATTTACCTGTTTAACCAAGAACAAGGGCAAAAATGCTTTGTTCTTCTACACTGGCACTGACTGCAGAAAGGAAGCAAGTGGCTGCCTGGGGGGCTTGCAATGCTGAAGCCCCATTTGTTTCAGTAGTGTCAAACAGCTTCAGGACTGACTTAACATGGGTGCCAACCTCCAGCATTTGGCTGCAGCTAGCAATGCCAGGGGAGAACGCCTGCCGTGCCGTGCACTGCAGCACGCTGCCTCTGCTACAAGCCCTGTTGTTCCTCCCTCTGTGGTCCTTGGTCCTTTATTTCCCTACAAGAACAGGCTAGGTTCTGTCTTCACTTTGGTTCATGCTCCAAGCACCCTGGTGGCACTAAGAAAATAACAATTATTTTGCTCTAATATACACCCATAAGCCAGTTAGTGAGGAAAAAACTGAAATACGAGGTAAATTAAAGCTTCCAACTAAGGGGATTTACCAGTAAGTCACCATAAAATTCAGATAATTTATTTTTTCAATTCTGCAGCAACTTTCTCCAATTCGTTTGGATTAGCTATTAGAAATTATGTCTCAAAAATTAAAGAAAATGTCTATTGACCATTATATCAAATTCTAATTTTAGCCAGAAAAAAAGAATAATTAGGCTGTGATTTACTCTGGTAGTCAACTTACATTAACAATTTTTTTCCCCTCCGTTTATGTAATTCTGGAAAAATCAAGTAATATATACAATGCTCATAAATGCTGGGCTAGATTTAGTAAAGACAATTTCCTACAGTATATTCAGGACATTTCTCTTTGCTTTCTGTTATAATAAGACAATCAAGTTATTTAGTTTAAGGAGGTAATATGATTGTCATCCATGGTAGCCTCAGTTATAATTTTAGTGCAGTCTTCAATAAGGTATATGGAAGGATTGTTTTTTCTAAGCTGTTATCATCCTGTAATAAGCTATATAGCTTGGCTGCTGCTCTCCGGGAATGTTTTTCCCCCACATCCTAACCCCTCTCCCCTGCTAGTATGCAAAACTCCACTTACTACCTAAGAAGCAAGAAGCAAGTGTAAATCCTACAGACACTCAGTAACACAAAGCTCTCCCACACAATGTTGGTACACAGCTGGCTCTGTTCTGGGCAGCGGATGAGCAGCTCCCAGCTCAGGACTGGCCAGGAAATGCTGCTCGACAAAGGTGGCAGCACCAGCTCATTGAATCCCAGCCGACAGCATGTGCAGAAACCCATACAGTAACCAATATTACTTGAGGGAAAGGCCATTTTTCACAATTCTTCTTTTCCCCTCAACTCATACAAGATAGCGTAATCTTCTGGCTAGTTTGATATTAGATCCCTAGTGATAGCTGAAGCAAATAGTAACAGGAAAGTATGTTTAAGTCTAAGATCCCTAAAGGTATGCTCCTAAATTTCTGTTCCTACTTTTAAACAAGTATCTTTTCCAGGATACTTAACTCCTCTGAAATTGGACTGCTGTCTATATTAACCAGATAAATACGGATCTAGGAGCCAAACTTTAGTCACTAAGGTATGAAAATGTCAGCCTCAGGCACTGAAAACAGAAGAATGAGTAATGGAAGACAATGACGGAAGAACAAAAGGAGAACTGAAGGAAGAGAAATTGATGATGGTAACAGAGGCAGGAGGTGTTCAAAGCCATGTAGATTCAGGAACTGGAAGCCAGAGGCAAAGTCAAACTTAACTGAGTCAATCTGCTCCAGAGGAACTTCTGATGACAGCACCAGCCAGGCTCTGCCCCTGGCCCAAAAACCTGTCCTGCAGTTACCAAACCAAGTCTTCATTCATACACTCCTGTGATTTGTTGTGTGTATGCACAACATGGAAGCATCATTAACAAACAATAGAGCACTCACGCGTTCAATTAAAAGCATCATTGTTGAAATCATTATCTCCAAACTTTAAAGGACTCCACCACAACTGGGTTCTGCCATGCTATAAATTCACAATGAGAAGGAACTGCCCTGACTTTTTTTCATCATTATTTATGAATAGATAAACCAAATGGAAGTATAATTCCAGCATCACAAACTACAATCAATCGTGATTTGCTTACACTGGTACTATGGCAGTGCAGCTAGTCAAATTATCTCTTGGGTGCCTGTCCGGTGCCTTATTGCACAAAGCCCTTCTTCTCTGTCATCACGTTAGTTCTTATAAACAAAAATGATTGTTTTAATATTTTGTCCTGGTTTCAGCTGGGATAGAGTTAACTGTCTTCCTAGTAGCTGATATGGTGCTATGTTTTGAGCTAGGTATGAGAAGAATGTTGATTACACTGATGTTTCCAGTTGTTGCTAAGTTAATGTTTAGTCTAAAGTCAAGGATTTTTCAGCTTCTCTTGCCCAGCCAGCGAGAAGGCTGGAGGGGCACAAGAAGTTGGCACAGGACACAGCCAGGGCAGCTGACCCAAACTGGCCCATGGGGTATTCCAGACCATGGGACGTCACATCTAGGAAATAAACTGGGGGCAGCGGGGGGATCGCTGCTCGGGGACTAACTGGGCATCGATCGGCAGGTGGTGAGCAATTGCACTGTGCATCATTTGTACATTCCAATCCTTTTATTATTACTATTGTCATTGTATTAGTGTTATCATTATTAGTTTCTTCTTTTCTGTTCTATTAAACCGTTCTTATCTCAACCCATGAGTTTTACTTCTTTTCCTGATTTTCTCCCCCATCCCACTGGGTGGGGGGGAAGCAAGTGAGTGGCTGCGTGGTGCTTGGTTGCTGGCTGGGGTTAAACCACGATGTATTTCTCATTAGTTTTAAGCTACAAAATAGAGTTTTCTTTCTAGATTTGCCTAAACCTTGTCTAACCATCAAAACTATTCTTTCCCATATCACCCACGAGAGTTGCACAGAATGAGAAATACAAACAAACAGTATATGCAGAAATAGCTAGACTTAGATGGTTTTGTTTGTGAGTTCTTGGCTTTTCCCTAAACTTCCTCCCCTGAAGGACTGGAACAGCTATGCTTTTTTTCCTGAAGTGGAATAAATCAGTTCCTACACTCTCAGTAGCAGAGTGAAAATTAAGATGTAAAGGAGTAAAGAATGCAGGAGAACCCTATTATTCAACAACAATACAATTTGCTGCTGATCTTCAGTTGCTAAGACAGGCATGTCAATTATTTATAGAACCCAGAGTGTTAAATATGAAGTATTTCAGCCTGGGACAGCATGAAGGTAAAACCAGGAACGTGATCCTGTCAGAACTGCAGAATTGTGGGCAAGGACAGAATATTCCTCCACAGATTACCCTTTTTATTGAACTATAAATTGAAAGAGGTCCTTATGAAGTGTCACTTTTGGTGTTAAGTGATATGCATTCTCCCTTTTTGACAGCGTCACTCTGTATTCAATGTTTATGTAAAGGGCCATTTCTGCCAGGGAAACAATACACAGTATCTTCCAAAACCACAAGTTAGCATAACCTCATCTGAATATTTGCATGAAATCCATGACCTTCTCTTTATCCGTGCTTACGTCTAGGAACAGCCCATCACGCATATTTTAAAATTTGCTCCAAATGACCGCGACTTTGCCATTCTGACGGTGCTGAGATGACCTCACCATGCAAAGCTGAGCAACACTGTGGCACCGCCCAAGAATTAGATACCTACTACCAAATCACCTATAGTAACCACAAAATGCAGCTTAAAATAACTTCCACTGACTCCTTAGAGTGGGAGACACATTGAAAATTAGTGAGCGCTCCTAAAGAAAAGAATTATGCATAAAATTACTTCTTTTTAGCTGGTAAGAGAACTATTAATATTGGAATTAGCTTTTATACTTGGAATGATGTCTTTCAACTTCTATCTCTGATTAAACCGTAAAACCTGTGACCTAGTGTTGCACAATGTCAATTTTTTAACACCTCTTCCTCCTTAAAAAAATTAAGTAGATTTATAAAAATATTAAAACTACAAGTTAATCTTTCTGCAGGATTACTGAGTGGTCAGAATCAATGAGAAGTATAAAAAGTAAACAGACCTTAGTGCAGAAATTAGTACAGGATCACTGGAAGTGGGCAATCACCTGGATGACAAGCCTGAAGAGCACATTCAGAAATGGATCTGCAAGGTCTGCCTATGAATTTAAGTGCTGATTAGGAGTACAATCTAAGGACTGCATTTTCTTCTGCTGTGTTTGGCATTAAGCCCTTACAGTTCAGGTGAAAGTCTGGAGGATCAAATTATGTCCCTAACCTCAAGCACCCATCATAATCCAAACAATTATGTTTTGCATGAACTATACAAAGGTGTAAGTGCTAGTGCTGGAATCGGCTCACAACAAGGGCCAGCGTTACATGACACAATCCTATCAGCACAGAGACTTCCAGTTACACAGACTAACTACAAAGTTTCAGATATGAAATCAGAAAGAACATACAGGGTTGCTTTTAACAAATGGCTTATCATTGTCTACAATAATCCCGGAATTTTGGAAATAAAGTATTTCCCACCTCATTTGGCCATTTGTTTGCTCAGAAAACACTGCTTCCTGCCTTGCGCCATTTAAGACGTGAGGGGCAAAAGGCCTCTCTGTGTATATATCGTCATTACCAGGAAGCTCCTTGCACGTGGAATCCTGCGGAGCTCTGTCCTGCTCCCCTCCTCACAAAGGATACACTCTCTCATTAAGGGAGGTGCCGAAACGCTAAGGTTCTTCATGACAGCAATACATAACATGTGGTTTACACCTCTCTCACATTGAGATTTAAACCTCTCACATCTGAAGAGCTTAAATCCAGTTTCATTAGTCAGCTGACTGGATACCCAGGAATAACGAGCACAGGGTGAAAAGCACCCGCGGCAAGTTCAAGCCAGGTCAGATAGCCATTACTGCGATTAGGAAGGTGAATACTCCAAGGCGTACACTGGGCACACAAAGATACCTTCTTAAAACAAGAACTATGCCTCAGGTCCGTTTTGAACTCAAGTGTTTTCAGATACCTGACTCAAACTGCCCTTCTCCTCTGTAAGCAGTCTTTCCTCTCATATGTGGATCACGCAGCTGCAAGCCAGCCCGGGACTCCCGACCTGCGCAAACCAGTACATACCCATCAGATTGGCCGCTCTTAGAACAGCGCAAGATGCATCCATTAGCCTGTTCCTCCCATGATGGCAGCTACAGAGCAGTACTAACGCTACACAAAGCCCAGAGCAGGCTGCGTGGCTTGCTTCTGTAGCGGGAGAGGCTTAAACAACGAAACCAGGATGGTTTTAGTAGCATGTAGTGGTTATTTGGAAACAACCTATGCAAACTGCACGTGGTGGAAGGTCTGCTGAAAGCACCAGGTAGAAGCCACTTCACCACCAAAGACTTACAGACAGACTGAGAAAGACAGAGCTCTCTCCTTTGCGGAGAGCACCTCCTCGCTTGAACTCTGCCAGCGCTTTGGGCCACGCAAGACACTGATAGGCACTGCAAGTCTCCTTCATTTCAAGAACATACGTAATTTTACCCCAAGTCTTTACCTTAGCATCACACAGATAGCATATTTGACTTTTTACATGGTGCAAGCCCTAAAATGCATAAACAAAAGCTCACACTGCTGTACAGACTGAAAAGAGTTTAATCAATCCAAAAGCATTCGCTGCTTGGGGAAAGTAAGGCATACGACAACCTCATGCTTACTGAACTAGACTCTTAGAGCCACTGTACCTCAATCTATGATAGTTTTTCTCCCTGAGGGATTTTTGTTTGCAGTGGCCAGCTAGGTCCTTCCCATAAAAATAAGTTTTCTATGGACAACAATGATTAAGACATACTGAAAACACTGTTCATCCTTCACCAGGAATAACTAATATGATGGCACTCGAAGAAACTATCCCAGATCATGATGGGGACTTCTCAGCATTTTGTGTCTTGCACACTGACTCTACAAAAGCCCTTATTTACTAAACTATTATAAACAACTCATTAGCCACTCTAAATCCCATAAAGCGAGTGGTGCATTACTGGTAGGTATCCACCATCTAATAGATGAAAAGCTACACTGTCTGTCTAAAAATACCTCGTTTGTTTTATGCCAGTCAGTTACCAGCTTTTATTCAAAAAGAGTGAACTTTTACTTGAGAAGAGTATGGTTGGAAGCACACAAATCATGTGGCAGATATTAACATACTCATCATAACTTCCACAGAATCAAAATTTCAACTTATGTTCACGAGTGATACTGAAAGTTTACCTGCACAAAAGGTGCTTGTATGGTTCATAGCAAATTTGTTGAAAGCAAGCATCTGCATTAAAACACACAAAGTTGCAGTGAAAGGTTGTCCATTGCTCATCTGAGGAACTAATCTGTACTAGTCAAAAATGTCCACAGTTTCCTGGGGGAAAAGACCAAAACAAAAAACCCACAAACAAAACCAGAAAACCTTGGAGCCCTACCTTCTAGTAACAAGAACAGTAGTAACAGCCACTGATAAGTGATATGGTCTTACTAAAATGCACTGATAGCTCCATTAAATATTCTGTGCCAAATCAAATATTTCAAAGATGGAGGAACTCTAACTGCATCTCCTCCAACTGCCTTGCCTCTGACATCGAGGGCGAGATCTTCAAATACAATGACTAAGAAATTTTGTCTGACAAACCACTTACAGAAAAGCAATAATACTGAACGTTAAGATCAAAGTATACAAGTGAGTGATTCAGCTTCCTTACTTGTGCGCTTGCAAGACGTAGGCTAAACACGAACATAATACTAGGTGCTTTGAAAAGCTCCACCTGCGTTTGAGAGAATTTGCATCAAGTGGTAAGGTGAGGCTACAGAACCCTGAACGACTGGATTCGACTCTCTCCTAGATAACCATCCTCAAGAGCTTTGTCTATCAGACCATGTCACCTGAATGACTAACAGCACACTAACTCCCACTGCTGCCATCTCTCACTGACTCCAGGAAGCTAAAGTGTTAGCAGGACAGCAAGCAAAATAGAATACATATTTCCCAGTGCTCCTCTGCAATTGAAAACCTGCATGCTGACAAGACTGAGGGAAAAAAAACCCAAAAAACCACAAGCTAGTCTAGTAGGCAACTGTCTATCCTCGGGGTCACATAAAATACCATGTGCTAGAGGAAGGAAGAAACAGCGAGGAGCTGGCAACATCCGAGGCACAACGCCCGCAGAAGTGATTATGCTGATGCCAAATCTGGTCCTATCTGAGCTTTCCAGCCACTGCTGAGTTGACAGCACGTGCCGCGATGCCAGAGCTGGCAGAGGTAATGCTGAGCACAGCTAGTGGCCACTAGCCACCTTAAAGCAATAGCACCACACATCTTCCCTGTTTGGTGGCATGAATAGTAAAATAACATGTATATAGTGCTCTGTCGAAACCACAGCAAATACTGAAAAACAATTCCCCGTTCTCCATTTTGCCCAGCCTGCTGTGATGCCAGACTGGCAGGGTGCTGCGGTCCACCACCGAGCCACACTGGCTGGGTTCCAGGGCCCCAAACAGTGAGCAAGAGGAACGGGGAACGGCTACAAGTCCTGGCTCTGGGGAACGGGCACAACCGTAAGGACACAGCTCCTTGCCAACACGGACTGTACTCCAATTTTAGCAGACTTAAAGCCTTCCAGATCTACGGTGAAGAATTTCAAAACTCAAAGAGCATGACGGATTTACATCTGAGTTTATAGAAATTGCTGAATAATAAGCCAACAGCCTTAACATACACGCGTACAGAAAAAGAATGAACCAAAACTATCAGATCTCCCAAAATACAGATTAACAACAGAAATTTGCTAATTACTATTTTAAGTACACCTGAATTGTCAACTCTGGTGTTATTAAACCAAAAATTATATTATCATATATTTTAACTATATGATAGCTCACAATATACAATACTTCAAACATGGTTACATTACCAAAATGACATAGGACAAATTACTGCTTTTTCCACCAAAACACTTGAATCTGGTGTTGTTCCTCCCCTGTGACATCATGTGGCCTAAACTTAACAAGGATTTTAGGACATCCTGTAGCATCCAGAGCAGCTCCTTATCACGGCAACAATGGGAAAGTATTTTACTAAATAGAGGCAAAATTAAACTGTAGAATTAAGCCCAAATAATGTTCTCACTGACAGAGCAGGAGAAGTCACTGACTTCTTCTCAGAGAACTATGCTACTGGAGGAGGTTGGAGGCTGATTTTGGAGAGAGAAGAGCTGGTAGGGAATACAAGTTCCCAACTTCCAGTCACCAAAACTGCACAAAATCCAGAGGGCTGGCCATGGAAAATTATATCTGTAAGCAATTCCTATGTTTCTCATCTTCAAAGTGTAAAAGGTTGGCTTTCTGGCAAGCTCTACGTGTTCTGAAAACAGCTTTTGACAGATGAAAGCGATGCCCTAACACAGAGCTCTGTCCCCATGACAGGCTCTTTACACACTTGGCTGAAAGGATCCAAAGACACCGAGCACACTGGTTTAAGCTATACTGCTGCAGGAAATATACTTTAGCGGGAAAGAACGAGGTGCCAAAGGTCAACAGAAAGCCACCATCTCCCTTCCCAAACAGCTGGTGCGCATACGGAATTGCTGGATCTGTCAGAAGATTTCCTAGCAGTATGAATCAGCCTGAAGAAGTAATTTCTGACACTGTCAAAACTGCACTAATGATCTTTAGGAAAGGCTATGGTGCTAGCACGTTCAAAAGCCTTAACCCTGCCCTGCACAATGCTGTGTGAGACGGACCACATCTTGATTACAAACAATTTAAGCTCATAAAAATTACAACTGGCACCAACACCTAAACTATAGCAAATTCCTCCCCAATTGTTCTTTTGAAGACAACACTTCCAGCAGAATAGAACTGTTATTTATATATATCAACCACTCACACCTCGTCCTGCTTCTCGTACTGACAAGATCTTCTGCTTGCCACAGAAATGCCCTTCTGTCCCATACACTTGCTGCCAGAAAGAGCCGAGAGGCAGGGGGCAACATGCAGATAATTACTACAAACCTGGAACATTTTCAAGGAGAATGTTTGCTTTTGACTTTTGGGGGATTAAAGCCAGTCTTCCATAAACAAGCATGAAAATATCCCAAGGAGAGCTACATTACTAATGAAGATTTTCTTGCTGTTTGTCATTTGCTTCAGCCACTTCTGCTGCCAATGGACGAGTGTGACGAAGGCCTTTCTACTGCATGGCTCTCTGCAGGTGTGATTAAATCTGCCTCTTACTTCCCAAAGTCCCCAAGTGGACTATCATGCCTCAGTTACAGAGATAATTTCTAAGAATGAAAGAGCCAGTAGGAAGTGATTCCTTTGGGCATCTCAACAGCATTAACACAAAATGCAGTAAAAAGCATCGCAGAACCAGAAAGCAATTTAGACCTCGTGGAGACAACTTGTTTGCAACACGTTCCAAACATTTTAACCTTATGTATCTGCCCCAGTTTAAGTCAGAAGACAGTGCAGGCAATGGCTGCACTGAACCGTCACCTCAGGAGAATGGCACTGGCTGCAAATTAACTGGTTGAGATCATCTCTCATTTATCTTTTTGGTCTCCTCACAAAACATAGCAGCAGATTGCTGGACTGGTATGATTGCTAAACTAATTTGGCAGTGTGAGCTGCAGGTTGGGATGAGACGGCTGCTGGACCTGCAAGCGTATGCATGCAAAGACACTTTCAAAAGTATGAGTCTTGCAGGGGTTTTAGGTACAAAACAATGCAGCTTTGAGGAAGACCTAAGCATAGAAAGTAGTAGGTCAGGAGTGAGAGGCATCACTGGGACTTCATGTAAAATGGAGGAGGAGGGAATTCAGAAAATTCAGCTACCATTTGAGGGGGTGTGCCATTCGCCTCATGAGGGAGGGTACCACATGAAGTCCCACAGGCTCCAAAATGCACTCAATTAGCTGTTCCTTTTACCTTTTTGTTCTACCCAGCATTTCTTCAAGAGCACTGTCATCTCTGGCTTTGGCATCCTACTCATCATCTATGAATTCATGTTGCCGTTTCCTCCCTGAAAGGAAAAAGTCCCATAGTCAGTCATTTGCTACACAGAGGAAAGGACAAATCTGACAGAGTATTTTTGCCACTGTTCAAGTTCAAAGACCATTGCTCCTTGAGCAGACAGTACTGCAAGTTGTGTTCTCCTCTACAGTGTCATTCATCTGAAATCAATCAGCCTGTGTTGACTCTAGAAACTTACCCTGAATTTACCTGTAAGCAGCTGAAAAGCTGTCAGTATCTCAGACCTGCCTGGAAAGAAAGACCAGGGCAATGACTCACCCAGAGTAAAAAAAAATCCCAGTAACAACAAGAGAGACTTGCGCCAAGCAAATATCTTTATTTTATTTTAAAACATTCTGAAAGTGTTACTCTATATGAAAAAGAAGCAATACAACACTGAGAGAGCGCACTTAATGTTAGGGAAGCCTTCATTTCATATCACATGAGCCAAATTAAAAATAAAGCTAAACACAAGTGTACAAAGCAGAGACAAAAATCAATTTTCTGAAAGAGATAACATGAGGGGCTCCCACAGGGGCTGGCAAATTCTGGAAGAGAGAAAGAGATTATATTTTATGGGAAGAGATTCAATAACCATTCTTTTCCCATAAAGCTAGTGATGGAGGATTGTCACTGCTCCATAGACACTCTGTGCACATTTCAGGACAACAGTAACAGAAAATCAATAGCATCTTTTATACGTGAAAAGACATTATCTCTATGGACTCCTAATACTAACAAATGGGACCAAAGAAGACCTTTACTAAAATTTAGTAGTCAGCATTAATCTGGCTGATAAGAGAGGGGTAGTATGCTAGTCTACATCCTTGGAATTTTTTTAAATTTTTTTTTTTAAAGAAATAACTCTGCTCAGAGCTTCACCCTCCACTGAAGCCAAAGAGCCCCCAGATGACACTACATTAAAAGTCTAACAATGTTGAACCCTGGCGCTGTCGCTCGAAAGCCCCATCGGCATACATTTCCTCTCTGGCTGATGGCTGTAATCATTAGGAGGTAGGAGCTTTATCAGGTGGTAATTTGACAGCTTTGACAAGCTCGGCTGAATTTACGGCACTTTCTAGTTTTTCCCTCCATTGAGCTGAGATGGAACTAAAGTTAATATTAGCAAAAACACTTTGTGCGGGGGCAATTTTCCAGCAATGACTACATGATTCCAGTTACTAAGAAAATCTGCTAAACAAGGCCTCCTCACAGTCCTTTGCCTCTCTCCCCAGACTAGGGAAGATGGTTCCCCATCCAGCCCACTAGCTTAGATGAAAGGTTCAGTAGATGGAAGGAATCTCTGGTATCACTGGCTCTAAAGCAGCAGAAGTGAATCAATTCTGGAACACCTCTGCACCTTGTAGAGGAGTCACTAGCATCCCAGAGAAACACAAAGACGGATGTTTCCCTTAGCTTAAAAAAAAAGTAACCTTTAGCTCCAAAACCAGTTTTCCAGACAGGAACATTCACAGTTTGCTGCTCCTTTTTTCACCACGCAGCCACTGTTCATTGGTGCCTAAGCTCAGGAATGCTGACACTTCAGACATACCCTTCCAACATGACCAGATAGACTGCAGAAGCCCTCCCGAAGGACCCTCCTGAGCACATTCCACTACCCACTGCTTACCCAGAAAAAAGCACCTAGCCTGAGTTCATGAACTCAACACCTCAGGCCAAGAATGGTGATATTCAGGATCATTATGCTCAACTCCCTTTCTAGGTGCAGGCTAAATGTCTTTTAAACAGTGCACATAGTTTCTTTTCTGTCTGTAAAAAAATCTAGGACATTAAAGCTTAGAAAAAAAACAAGCAACAGTAACAGTTTTTTATATTTGCATGGATCATATGGTCCACTTTAAGAAGGAACCCAACCAATTACATCTGAGGAGGAGCGATACCAGTAGATTGTAACTTCTGGAAAATGCCAGAGCTGTGTCAGGACACTAGTAAGGCTACTCACAGTTTACAAAAGGAGCACACTACACACACTGGAACAGAAGCCACAGTGTCACGTGTCTGACAGCACATGGGTTGGCTAAACCCAGGATCTGATTCCTGGGGTCTGCTCCTCTCGTCACAAAAATCACGCCCCACACAGCACCACAATGCTTTCTTGTGTGCCCAAGGAATCTGCAAGTAGTGACATGGGCAAGAGGAACTCTGCACCCTGAACCAAAACTTGGCAAGTCAGTAAAGCACAAACAAGTACTTGGGGTTTTTTGGGGGTTTTTTTCCCCCAAATTGCTTTTTGCCCTAGATGTTACATTTCCTCTCTTATAATCTAGGGTTTTAAAGAGCTCTCTCTGCATGCTTAGAAAGCACAGTTCATATTTAGCTCCCTAAAGTCATATTTCTCTCTTCCTATATTTCCCTGCCAAGATGTGACATCTGTGGACTGTTCCCAAAAAATTCCCCTGAATCATCTGTGATGCATGCGAAACAGCAGCCAGAGCTGGCAATGAGCAGCTGTGTCTTTTAGGAAAGTGTTAGATCAATCTGGTAAGGGGAAGGATTCCCAGTAACTCTCCAACATCCCTGAGGACCGCACAACTCCCAAACCACGTTAGAAAAAGAGCACAATTACGACAGGACCAAAATCCATGGGAAATAGCATTGCCATGGCAACTGGCATCCTCAGAACTCACGTATTCTTTGCATTTTTGCACAGACTCAATGACTCCTAAACCACGTGGAAAAAAAACCCGAGTCTAGCAGGTGGGTATGTTCAGGAAAAGGATGCTGCCAGGTGATTCCCTGTAAAACAGACCCATTTCTACATGGTTTCTCAGAAAGTGAGCCTCTGTGGACCTCTTGTTCCAAGTACTGCATCTCACTACAAGCACAGAGGAACTCCCATAACACAACCAACACCTCCTTGCTAACTACCCTTGGATCAGAAAAAAACTAATTAAATATTAAAAATTCCTGTTTTCAAACAAAAGTTACATGAAGATAGAACAGATTAGCTGAGCTTTGGAATGGGAAAACACCGTTTCAGCTTCACGCTAGCCTGTATTGGTGTTATTGAGTGGTCTTTCAAAAGCTCCTCTTTGAGGACAGCGGTACTCTAAAATCACTCCAGCACCCCCTACACAAACATCACACCCAGCCACTGGAGAACATCCAACCACGAGCAGGAAAGGCCTTATTTTTCTTCCTGGCTGCTTCATCACATCAATAATGCCAAACAAACACCCAGTGTGTCCACCAGCACGCTTTATAACAAGGCACAGGTTAAAGCACAGACCGGGAAACCCTTCTGCTAAAAATTCTGTCTGCTCCCCACAGTTTTGGGGCATTTCCTTCCATTTCGCTACTGTGTAAGACTTGGTGAGTGCCCTCTCCTGGTTAACCCGCCATCAAGGCTGTCTGCTCTTTGGAGGGCAACACAGCATTCTCTGCTCTGTGGTGAAAAGCCAAAGCAGCTCTACTGACCCAAAGCAAACTGTTCCAGATTTATACTGGTGACAAATAAGAACAAGGTCTAGCCCTGGTCTGCTCCCTGCCAACTGTTCTGTGCCAGCAGCTTTGACATTGCTAAGCTGATCTTCTGCTCACCTTCGGATGCTGTGCAAGTCAGAAGATCTGACCTCACGATACCGAGTTGCAACAGGCTGCAACGTTTCTCACCTAACCTCTGCAAGTCAACCTCCTAAGAGCCAGGAGTCATTCATGAAATAAAGACGCTTTGGGCACAAAACGGTGTGGAAACGATCCTCTTGTTACACCAAGCAAGAGGCCTCGGAGCAGCGTACGGGACTCCTGGACCCTCGAATAAGAAGGCAGCCCTTTTCGGGGGCGGGGGGGGGAGGAGACACGTCTGGTGGGCAGGCTGCAGTCTCGGCGGGACCCCCACCGCCGCTGCCCCCTGAGGGCACAGCGCTGCGCTCCACCGCCAAAGCGCTCCACACCGAGGGCGAGCACCGCCGGAGGGAGCCTACCGCGGCAGGCGGCACCGCCTGCGGCCGCTCCTCTCCCTCGCTTACCTAGGCACCGGAGACCCTGACCACCCGCGGCCCCCACGGCCCGGGCCCGGGCCCGCTGGCTGCTGGCACCGCCGGCCGCCGCTCGGACCCCTCCCGGCCGGGGCCAGTGCGCGGGCACGGAGCGACCGCGGCGGGAGGGACGCCTCAGGGCGCCGGGCCGCGGGGAACAGGGCCGGAACGCCTATCCCGCGCGGCTCTCGGACGCAGCGGACCGGACCGGACCGTATCAGGCCAGGCCGGGCCGGGCCGAGCACTCACCGCGGCATCCCGCGCCCGCCGCCGCCCGCCTCACCTCACGGCGCTCTGGGGCGGAGCCTGGCCGCGCATGCGCGGAGTGCGGGGGAGGGCGTGTTTACCCGGGCGCATGCGCAGGGGTTCAGTCCGCCGAGCCGCTGTGGGGCGCGCCCGCGGGCGGCGCCGCTCCTCGCGCCCGCTCTCGCGGCGCTGCCACGCCTGGCCGCGCGGCGGCGCGGGGTGAGAGGTCGGGAAGATGGCGGCGGCCTTGGGGGAGGAGGTGCCGGACAACGAGGACTACTACTCGCTGCTCAACGTGCGGCGGGAGGTGGGCCTGGCGGCG
>JANZLQ010000001.1:503366-527397 GCA_026212715.1 Elanus axillaris
ATAAATCATTGCTTTGACTAAAAGTTCCAATTGTGGATTGCCAGAAACTTCTTGAAGAAAAAGATACACCGGTGCCCCCCGGGGCGGGCCGGGCTGGGCCGGGCCGGGCCGGGCCGCGGCGGGACCCGGCGGGTGGGAGCGGGGCTGAGGCAGCCGCTGCCCGGGAGTAGGAGTTCAGGAATCCGAAGCGGATGGCGGGGCTGCTTGTTGTGTGCGCAGCGGGTGGCGGGGCAGGAGAGCGACGGGGGAGGCGGAGGTGGCTTGCGGTGAATGCTTCCGATTTGACTCTTCCTGGGGCAGAGGATAGCTTGGCCTTAGCCTCACTTCTGCGGGTCTGTGGGTGTCATGCGCTTGTCTCTTTGGCTGCCAGTTCGTTCAGCTTTTAACCAGGGCTCTGGACTTCCCAAACGTTTCCAGATTGGAAACTCATACGTTTTTTGCAGGGCACCTCGCTTAGCAAAGAAGGAGGGTGTATAGTCCCCCATTTCATTTTTAAGAATAGGTGGGCATTAGTTGGTGCAGTTTTCTTACACTAGGACAGTTTGGAACTTAATGGGAGGAGGTAACTGCTTTTTTAATAGCAATAATTAGGCAAATTGTCAAACATCAGAATGTATAAACTGTGCTATAGCTTGTTTCGTTAGATGTAGTAGCAGTGTATCTATACGTACTCTATATGTGCGTACATATATCTAAACAGGCTTAACTGTTCAGACACATTGGCCTAGATGTTAACAATTTGGGCTCAAGAAAACTTTCACTGAACTACTACTACTGCATATAATAGTTCAGGATTTGGAAGCAATTAAGTCTGATAGTTCGGAAAAAATTATGTTTGGAGTTCATGTCAGTACTTGTGGCCTCAGTGGCAGCCTCCAGTGTCTCATTTGTGGAAATCTTCAGCATTTCTGAAGGAAGAATGTATAACAGTAACTCTTTGCAGAACTCTCGAATGCCATGCAGCAAGGCGTACTCTTTTTAGAAAAATTTCTGCGTGACTCAAGCCTGAGTTTTGTTAAAAGCTGATGGGCTGTACTTGTAGATCACTAGACAGCTTTTGTAATTCACTCTCCCAAATGGCAGCTGCGTACAGATGTAGAGGTTAACGGAAAGAGGTAGGAACCGCACAGGGATTGCAACTGCTTGGGAGATAAACAGTGAAGTCTTAATAGTTAACAACTTAGCTAGGCTGTCAGCTCTTTGTTGGAGACCAGCAAATTCAGATTTGGTACAGCAAGGAGCTGGAAACCAAGTTAAATGGTCTTCAAGGGAGTAATTCCAACTGAGAGTAGTAGTTGCTTTCTTAATTACCCCTTGCTAATTAAATTCAGTAGTACTATCCTGCGTAGCAGTGGAATGCAGTGACTCGCATTTCTGTGTGCTGAGCCAGTTTCGTGTGATGTGGCAGCTGAGCTTAAAATAATAGTTAACCACTGAACTTTGCAGTCCCGATGAGGAGAGTAAGCCTGCCGAGCAGTGATTTTCGTGCTTGTATGTATATAAATGTTTAATCTTTTATAGATTTCAATCCAGTAAAAAGGTGGTGACGTGTTTGAGACATTAAATGAAGCCGTTTAAACCCCAAGTAGTGAGATGGGACGCCTTTTAATTTTGCCTGGAATTTTGGTAATAAAGATGTAACTTACGTATGATTATCACTGACTTATGTATTTCATTGCAATTTGAAATGATGTCAGTATTTCTTTAGCGGTTTCTAAGAGGCTATTGCTCATGAAATATTGAGCTAATGACCCGAGCTATTCAATGATGATGAAAGGCCCAATCTTAACATTTTATTGAACGTGGCATTTATGAAAAATGAAACTGCTCATTTCTATTATATAATCAATAGCACATTAAACCATTTATCATTAATTTGATTAAAGAATGCCATTTTAGACCTATATGTTCCCCTGCCTTCCCAGTCGAGTTTAATTTCGATGTCCGAGAAAGCACAAGGCGGTAAAAAGAAAAAAGCTAATCTGTAGCTACCTTTACTGTCTTGGGGCCAGCAAATTTGGCAGGCCCCTTTTTGCTATTATCATTTAGAGACACGAAATAGTACACACGTGCAGAGAAAACATTTATTCTAAGCTGTCCTCAAAATTGAATGGGTTTCTAGCTTTGGTACACAAATGAATGCATTTCTTTGATGAAAATCCAGACTCTCCTTAGCACAAGTTGGAAAAAAGATGTTACTTTAAGAAACGAACTGTTAGGGCCTTTGTTTCCATGGCGAAAGCTTGGAAACTGTGAAAGCTTCAGTCACTGAAGAGTGTCAAGAGTAAATGGAATTTGTGTCTTTAAATTCTGTTATCGAAAGTCATTTTCAGGGTGCCCCCTTCTCGCTTGCCTGCGTTCTATTCCTGTCCATGGTAACCCCTGGCTATAATAAAAGGGATGACATTTCCTTGAAGGAGGCCAGCAAGTACCCGTCATGTTGTTTTGGTTATTTTACTCTGTGTATTTCTCCTGGTGCAGAGAAGTGGCTTCCTGCACCCTGGGAATCGAGTCTTGCCTGGACAGTTTTGTAACTGGCCGGTTGGTAGCTCTGTGCAGCTGCATGCGCTACCTGTGCCTTTCGGTGAAGTTCTGGCTGGTTTCAGCAACTGCACTTCTAAGTAGGTGTTAACCAGCCACCAAGGAATAGACAGCTGCTGCAATATAAGGACTGTTGCAGGAGTGAGATGAGACAGGGTAAGTTACCAGGACTCTCTAGAGTCAAAAAATAATATTGCTGTGAGATTGTCTCCTGAGAGATGGTAATGGAAGGAGTGGGGGTTTTATTCCATCGATTCTGAGAGAGCTATCTGAAATCCCTTTCCACCACATGTCTTTGGAATGAGGCCAGGTGCTCTCTGAAATTCCAGAGTGATTGTGGTAAAGAACAGGGCTTTTTGTTTTTTCTTGATGCATTTAGTGACACACTGTTCTTCTGGTTACCCATCTGCTGCAGGTGAGTGTGTTTCTGCGGGCAGATGATGTGTCTTCCTTTTGTACAGCGCAACAGAGAGCCCTTGCTGTATAGGAAGGGAGGTGCTCTCTTAGAGAGCATGGCAGTGAAGGGGTGAATGTGAAACTGTGGGTTTACATTTCTTAGCTTTACTGCTGTGGAAAGTCAGTGCTTTTGGATAGTTATAGTATCTACTTGAGGGTTTAAGACTGAAATATGAGTAGAATTTGATGTACCTCTCTGGATTGAAGTGTTTTTATCCTGAGGCGACTATTATTTCTTGCTTTTCTGCATTTAATTGAGGAGACATTAGTTGCCTAATAATAATAATGTATGAACACAGATTGCTTGGGTGTTTTGTTTGTTGTTGGTTTTTTAACCTAACTTTTCATACCTAGATATAAACTGATGAGCTGTTGCTGTCACTTGTTGCACTATAAGTAGTGTGGAAAATACCGATGTGCATAATTGAACATTTTATTAACTTATGTAATGAAACAAAAGTCCATTATTGATTTTGTGTAAGTAAAAGTAGTGTGTAATACAATAGCTGATGGACTTCTCTTTTAGGGCTGATCTTGAGAATGGTCTTTTTTAAATAGCATTGGTTGTACTTTAATTCATTTTTACTGCTGTTCACAGGCCTCTCAGGAAGAGCTAAAAGCTGCCTACCGCCGACTGTGTATGCTCTACCATCCAGACAAGCACAGAGACCCAGAGCTCAAAACACAAGCTGAGCGGCTGTTTAACCTTGTTCACCAAGCTTATGAAGGTCAGTAGAATAGTCTGAAGTTTGCAGAAACTTTTTCAGGGGTTGTCTAGAAGTAGGGCTGTGTCTTCATGGTTTTTGAAGAGTATATATATTATTGCAAAGTAATAATTAAATTTGCTGATGCTTAGCGATGCTTTGTTTACTGATTCTGTCCTGTAAATCAGAGGAGCAATGCAGTATAAATTCTTCAATGAACGAAATGTGGAGTCTCTGTCTTATTTCCTGCATGTCGTAAATAATCTTTTCACCACTTCCCTTACTTCTGAAAAGACTGTCCTGTAAGAGACTGAGGACTGAAAAGCTTCAAACAGAAAGACAATTTTGTATTTTACTTTTGAACTGATACATCCTGAGTTTCTGTTCTCTATCACCTGGTTGCAGTCTCCATTGTTTTTCAGCAAGTTCTTCCATATGCTAAGACTAACAAGGACAGTGGATTTCATCCAAGGATGCCAAAGCCCTTTAAAAATATTCTGAATTAAGCTGACATTTACTTAAATCCTGGTGTCACCATTGGTAATATGTAGTGTAACTGAGGCACAAGGAAGTGGTTTATTAGAATTAGCTTGCAGCATTTTGCAAGCGTGGTAAGAGGCACCTGGAATGCAAGTGGATTAGAGGCTGGTAGGACTCTGCTGCATTAAAAAAAATGGTACACCAAACGAGATGCTCTGTCCTATACCCTAAAGCGAAACTAAAGCAAAATGATGAATAAATATTCCTCTATTAAACCTCAAAGATGAGCTTAAATATTTTTTTTTTACTCTCATGTTTTCTGAATGATAAGCATTTGTTTCTTCCAGTTGGACTTGAACATGGGTGGAATCTTTTACATTCTCCCTAGCTAGGCATTAGGACATATGGAAGCTCTTGCTGGGGAGAACAGTGAAGGTCTGACATTGATGACATGGGGAATAAAAACTCAGGATGCTTCAATAATTTCATTTTAATGCGGTGAGTAGGTCTTACATTAGAGTCAGCTTCCCCTTTGAATTCTGTGGCTTTGCTTGGCTCTGTGTTCCAATGTGTATGTAAATGGATGTTCGTTTAGTACTAAATGTGAGTGTAATACTTTACAAGCAAAAGTTTTGACATCTTGAAAATAAGCCACCCCACCTCCTGCCTATTTTCTCCCCCTCCTCTTCCATCTCTTAATATCACACAAGAAAAGATTTATTTTTTCAGAATTTATAAAAAATAGTATCTGCCTGTGACATTTAGCAAGTTCAATAATCTTCAAGTAGTTCAGATCAAACCTTAATTACTAGTATAAGCCTCTTTTTGCCTTAATATACACACCCAGCTCCCTGAAGAGTCATCAGTTCCTCCACAATCAAAGGCATGCATGGTGATGATGAAGCTGGTCTTGGAACCCTGGCGGAAAAATACAGAAGTTTTTAAAATTTTTTTGGTTTTTTTAAGGAAGGGTGTGGTATGAGAGATCATGCATTTAAATATGCCTTACATTTTGGAGAGTCTTCTTAATTCTGTGTGCAGTCTTTTTCCAAAGTAACTGTTCTGCAGCCTCCTGGTGTATTTTGTTTTATTTTTTCCATTGCATTGTGTGACTTTTTGGAAGATTCAGATTCTGCATGCATTTTTGCAATTACCCTGTAGGTGATGTTTGGCAAGGCAGGAACTGCCTCATGGAAATTGCTTTGTTGGTGCTTGGCATGTCCCATATGTTTGTACTGGGTGGGAAAGGATCAGTGGACAGGGATGGTAAGGAAGATCGAAGACAGGGAGTGAAGCACCAAAGAGCTTTGAAAGCTAAACAGAGGTAGGTGTCATTCCCCCTCAGACAGTTTCCAGAGACTGCTATCGCTGAATGGCTAAAAATTGCATTAATTGTTAGAGGGCTTATGTCACCCTTCAGTAAAAGAAAGCAATATTAAAAATCCCTGCTGCGTATTCAGTTAGTCTGCATGTCTCTTGTGTTATTTTCACTTTTTGATTTTAGAAGTAAGGAAAAAGAAAAAGGAATTTGCTGGGGGGAAAAGTGAGCGCGTCCTGTTAATGTAGCATGTGAAAAGATTAAAGGGAGTTAATGTAAAAATTGGATACAACTGTAGAACAACATGTTTCCACGATCTGTGCTTGAATTCCAAATAACACTAGTATGTTGGTCTGAAATTTGAGGAGAAGACCAAAAACTGAGTTCTCTCCTCTTTTGATTCTAACTTGCAGTGCTTAGTGATCCACAGACCAGAGCCATCTATGACATATATGGGAGGAGAGGACTGGATATGGAAGGATGGGAGGTGAGAGAAATTTAGCACCTTACGGCCAGTGGAATTGACTAAACCCACCTTTATCTGACATTCTTGTTATATCGAGCTGCAGTGACACCTTGATTGTAATAAACGCCTGTTTGTTTGAAGGCATCCCTGTTTAGTTATTTCTGCCTCTCTCCATCTCCGCTGAAACACCATGATGTATTTTCAAAGAATACTTAGGTTTTTCACTTGACAAGAGAACAATAAACCTGACATTCAGAGTTCCCTAATAGGATATTACCGTGACAGGCAACATCTTTGTCTGAGACAAATGCGTTGTTATTGTCCATCTAGTCTCATCTTTTTCATCTGAAACTTTTTTTCCCAGCATCAGCTAGCCTCTGGGTTTTAAATTACTTTTTCTTTCTGGGCTTTTTGGGGTTGTTTGGTTTTATTTGGTTGGTTTTTATGGGCTTTGAAAGAGAATTTGTCCATTTGTGGCTTTCCTGTTGTTAAGTCCCCTTGCTAGCCCTGCCGGTCTTAGTTGATTCACTATGCTGCTTGCTGCAGAATATATTGTATTGAGTCAGGCCAGCACAGAGGTCAAGTTTGGAGTAAGTAGCAAGACATGTGGAGCAGTGGCAGTGTGTAACAGACGTTTTCAAGCTGCTTGTGGCAGACTTGATCTTATTTTGAAAAGCTGAATCCAATACTCTTTCTACCTATACCTAGAGCCATACCTGTTTAAAACCTTCATTCCCTGAGCCGTGCAAGGCAAACAGACATTAATCAGTGTAGCCTAAAATCACAAAACTCTTGCTTAATCAGTTTACCTCAGGCCAGCAGCTTTCAGTCGTTTTCATTTTTTTTCTCTAGATCTCGTACAGAAGTTAATGGATAGCTGTTGGTAATGGCTGTGCTGCAGTATCTTGTACTTGTGGTTTGAAAGCTATTTGCCCTGGTTTTGTCAAGGAAATAGAAATAACAAGACCATTTTCCCTTCTGTCAAAGCATGGGGTTTTCTCTCATGCCTGCCACTTGATCTGGCCCAAGTGTTTGCTTCCAAACTCTGAGTATTGAAATTCGTGCAGGGTGGCTTACAGCAGCAGCAGGGGCAGAATGTTAGAGCGTACCAGGTCAGCGGACCTCCATCCCATCAGCAGTGCAATACCCTGAATACTCCTTCCTAGTAATCTTCTATTTTTAATTTCTTTTTGAGCAGGTTGTGGAAAGGAAGAGAACTCCAGCTGAAATCAGGGAAGAATTTGAGCGTTTGCAGAGAGAGAGGGAAGAAAGAAGACTGCAGCAGCGAACTAATCCAAAGGTAAGCAAAGACTTCACCCTAGGGTCAAGGGTGAATCTGTAAATAATTACGAATATGCAGGGTGTGATTAGCCTAGATGAGGGGCTATAGTAAATAGCCCCTTAGGTATCTACACTTAATGAGTTACTTTTCCTTTTTTGAATATTCAGTTTCTCTGGACAATGTAGGGAAAACAGCTAATTTTTTGAACAGTAATCCTCTATTGAAAGTTCCTTTATTTCATTGAAACATGTAGGAGCAAAATACCTCTTTCAGCAATTTCAAGAAAACAGACCTAACAATGAAATGTTTATGATTTCTTTCCAAGTATTCCAAATACAATGAAACTCCCTGCAGTTACCCGATGAGTTTCCCTTTGACACTGCTCTAGTGTCACAACAATGTGGGGAGATATTCAAACGCAGCTTTGAAACCAATGAAAAAGGCAAGGCAGCTACCAAACCAGCTGGGTAGCAGAACTCTTCTGGCTGCAGCACAGTGAGCAAAACCAACCTGAACAGGATTGGGGTCTTGCCAGTTTCACAGTTAGTGCCTGTTCTAGGAAGGCTTGATGGCACTCTTAGGATGAGAATCATTGAGCATTCCATTCACATCTCTCAGTCTGTTTGAGCAGCCATAAACTGACACTAAATGACCCACCTCGCAGACGAATCTTAGCTGTTCAGAGATGATCAAGAATACTGTGCTGAGAATGATGTTCTCATGTTAGCGTTGGGAGGGCAGGGAGAGGTGGAAATGACGATCGGCCGCTGCTTCCTCTGTCACCTGCTACAACTGGCATACTCCGATAGTTTAGAATGCTAACGGCTTTGCTGGCTCTTAGCTTGATAAGTACACTAGGCAAACCCTGATTTTGTCAGGATTTTCACTGACTGAGGTTTCAAAGCTTGTTGAATCACAAAAATCTTGGTTCTCAGGCAGTGAATGACATCCAAGAGCTGCATCTACACTGGCCAAATGTATTCATACTTTAGTTTACCTGTATCTATATTTTTCTCAGGGTTTTTTGCTTAAACTATCAGAAACCATTTTGTACCTGTTTTTTGAAAAGTGTTGGAAATCTGTTTCTTCTATGCAGTATGGAAGTGGTCTGCGGTGGGGGAGCCTTAATTTTCCTCTGTCTGTCTGAAGATAACTGTGCAGATATTTATGCAGACAAATTTTCTCCGTCTTGAAAAAATAAACTGTAATGAGACATCAATTTTTGTTTTATTTATAAACACTTCTATCCTTGGTGGAAAACTGGGTATCCCCAGAGCTCTCACGTGCAGGCTTGTATTCAATGCGCATTCTGCATCCTGAAGCATGGGTGACTGTACTCTTCTGGTAGCTTTGAAAGAGGAGATCTCCTGTGTTGTCGTGTTCACGCATGGACCCCTAAAGTGTTGCAGCACAACTTGCGTAACCTGAGAAACAAACTACCAGTTGATTAACTACTATTACTGTTGGTTTTGAAGGTTGATGGTATTTTCATGGCCAGCAGTTTAAAATCACAATGTTTTCTGATTGGACAGAAGTGTGAGTACGGTAATGCGTAGGAGTGTATCAGAAAAATGTCCATCTGAGAAGACCTGCAACGTTTTGAGATACTCACCAGGCTGTTGTGAATACTGCACATATACTGAGACCTTATTTGTACTGGAAGGGTAAATAAGCATAAGGTGTTACGTGAATATCTGCTGACAACAGGCAGGAAGGGATTTCTGGATGCCACTAAAGGGGCAAGTGGAACTGTCTCTGCTGGAAATGAGGGTGATTGGGGTCAGAAGGGTATTCTCGGAGAGGGTCATGTTTATCTCCACCTCATGATTCTCTGTGACTTCAGGAATTTGACATTTTGTCTGGGCGCCTCGCCGTGGCTGTGAGCCGTAAAAACTGGAGCTGCATTGTAAGCCTCAGCCTCTGTGTCCTGTGATAAAATTAGCCATCTGGGTGTTTACAGCAATTGCTGATTGGCAGCCTATAGAAATGTCTCTCCAGGCAGTGTTCCTGTGGAATTAGGTAGCACAGCTGTGATCATTTCATACACGAACGCAAGTTATTTTAAAATTTCCAACATTTTGTCAGTTCTAGAAAATGGTTCCAGCAAAATAAAGCATTTTCACCAGAAATGTTGAGCAATAACCAGATGTAGGCAATTTGGCAGGTTTCGAATTGAGTCTATTATTTGCTTTTAGAGCTTTGTTTCTGCTTTCAAAGATGTGCAGAAGGGTTGAAAAGTTCATTACTTGATTTGAGAAGAACCACTTCCTGTTAGGAGAAATTAAATCCCATTATTTTCCTGCTGCGGAAGGTCAGTGTCTACAAAATGCGGGTCCCTCAAGGCTTAGTCTGGCACAGCTTCCATATGTCACCTTCCAGAAGGTAAATCCCTAAGAAAAGAGGCAAGGAGGGAGTATATTCTTTTCTGGCACACCTCTTAATTCCAGCAGTAAAGTCTGTTTCATATTCACAGGATGGCAAATAAAGGTGATTTTAGAAGAGGATACCAGGTATCAACTCTGATGGTTCTGTAGTGCCGTTCCCCAGCTTCCCGTCCTGCTGAGCTGGCGTGCTTTGCAGCATCTTGCGTGCGTGCACCGCTGACTTCTGAGCAGAGCTTTACAGCTTTTTCCCTGCTGCTCTTTCTTTGGGGAGGGCTTTTTCATTTCCAATAGTCTGAGCAGGTGGCTGATGGGGAGTTGCGAGCAGCAGCAGTCCCCTCTCTATTATCCGGTGGCATAGGGGGTGCTGTCGTTCTCTGGGAATATTTTTAACTTTACCATCTGCTGCTTTTCCTGTGCTTGCGCCTGAGCCAGTTTCCCGGCCAGGATCTATAGACCTCTGAGGGTGACTTCACCTCCTCGGCGGGAGGTGAAATGTCTGCAAGGAGTCCGCCTCTCACTTCAGCCAAAGGCAGCTGAATAGAAGATCTGCTGAGGAGGCAGGGAGGGAGTGGAGACGCTCCTTTCCTCTGAATGGGTCTTGTGGATTTTCATGGATAGGTTCAGGTGTTTTCCTTTTTTCGTTGGGAGGGATATTTGCTCTAAAATTCATAGATGTGAAACAGGAAATCGTAACATTTTGAGTATGACTGGAAGAAAGGAGGTGCAATGAATTTCAGGAATGTGTGTGGACCTTGGTGCATCTTTACAAAGGGTACAAGCATTGTGGTATGAATAAATATAGTATATTAAGATGTTTTTCAGTGTTTGGGTTTTTTTAGTGCAAATCCTTGAGAAAGATTTACTGCTGCTTATATTCCAGTCTGAGTTGAAAATACACAATTTTCAGTCTTTTTGCCATTCAGATTCAGCATGCTTATACTACTCGGCATGATATCCCTTGTTTAAAAATGTTTAGCTTGGAATTTAAGGTTGCAGTCTGGCAAAGGTTCTGTGCTGAATGTGGCACTCCACATGGAAAGCCTTTCTTTCCATCCTGCCTCTGTTAGGAAAGATCTTGGCCTTTACAATTCCTTGAATTGAAGAGCATCAGGGGAAAATGGAAATAGTTCTCTCTTTTGTTAAAATAAAGGCTCACCTGTGTCGACACATTTGGGCGGCCACTCTGGAGTGCATTTGCTGGAGTTCCATTGAGTGGAGTTGGCACTTTCTGTTTCTCTTGGGCTGTTGTACTCCATGTCTTTCCAGAGGGCTGGAGAGCAGCACGGGGCTGCGCCGCTTCCTTGGCGGTTGGTGGTTTTGCCTTGCTTTGCTCTTAATTTGGCCTCGTTTCAAGGCACAGCACAGCGTAGGAGAGGGCTGAAACTGAAGAAGCTGTAGCGTCTGGAAAGCAGATCCCCTGAAGGTGACATTGCAGATGGTTCCTGAAAAGTAGTCTTCTGCATAAAGGGCAGGAGCTCGTCCTTGGTGCTGCCACAAACAGAACGATAAGCGTAACTGCTTTGAAATTCGCCAGCCTGACAAGAGTAATCTGTAAACAGTTGGGGCACAGCCCCTGTTCCAGAGTTCTGGAAATGATCGCACCTTCCTGTGTTAAAATATTTATCCAATTTTGCCGCTCAAGAAATCAGAAAATAAACATGGAGAAGAGGTCGGGAATCTCCAATAAATAGTTGGGAGCCAAACCAGAAAGAAGTTTTGAGCCCTGTCAGACTCTGCAATTCTTCTTATATTTATGGTTCGGCGTTTGATTAGAGTGAGCAAGGAAAAACGCTCACTCAGATTGAAGTAAGAATTTATTCTGTCCACACTTGGACTTTGTGTGAGTGGTTTTTGTACCTTCCCAGCTACTGAGTTTCTTTATACAAATTGCTCGGGGTTCATTCTGTGCCTCTGCACAGAGGGTTGTTTTTTTTATTGCAACTGGTACATTTTATGTGAGCTGGAATGCTGTTTAATAGGTCTATAGGGAAGGTTTCCAAAGCCTCTTGAAGTTATATGACCCAGACAAGGATATAATTGCGCCCTTTTCAAATAAACCCACTCTTGCAGTTAGTCTGAGTGAGCACAGCAGCAGGTAGCCAGACTATTTAGCTGTGGCCTAGTTTTTTGTAGGAATAAGCTTTCTATCGTCTGAGAGGAAATATTTACCACTTCCTAAGAGTCTCCCTTTGTCAAGCTTTTCTTCTGATTACAAGATATAAACTAGGAAAAAAAAAAACCTAAATTTTTGACTAACGAGGTCAATTGCAAGTGAATGATGCAGCTGAAAACTAAGTTGTTTCAGATAAAGAAGAAAGCATTTAGAGGATTTCTGGCCAATTTCCATGGAAGAAAATCAATTTCAAAAATATATTATTTCAACTTTAAATTACTGACAGAGCTGAGTCAGTTGTGGGAGAAGAAACCTGCTGTGTGAAAGTGTTCTACCTCCTTCTGTAATGTGTCATAATAGAACTACCTACTAGTATTACAAGTTACATTCCCACTGACAAACTGTCTTCTATCCAGTTTATTTATGATTTATATTGCTGTTTTAGAATATTGTGATCATTCATTTTTGTTTGTCTTAAATGTGTAAGAAATGCATTTTAGAGTGGAAAAGGTAATAGCAGAACAAAAAAAAACCTGCAAAAAAATTTAATCATGTATAAGGATGGTTTAGCCATTTGGCCTCTATATGTTGGATGTTTGTTAATGCTAAGTACTTGTTTCACTTGTCATTCCTTAGGGAACAATTAGTGTTGGAATAGATGCCACTGACCTCTTTGATCGTTACGATGAAGAATACGAAGATGTGCCTGGGAGCAGCTTTCCCCAGATTGAGATAAACAAAATGCACATATCCCAGTCCATTGAGGTAAGGAGGGCAGACACTGCTGCTGGTGTGGAGCAGGGCATGAGCTAATGAGGCACTACTGTGGAAAGCAACAGGAAATGAAACACTGCTCAGGGGGTTCTCATCTTGATTTATGGAAGGATGCGATTACCAGCGTGGGTGGGAAGAAGAAGGTTGGTTCCAGCAGGACTGCATGTTGACTGTACAGCGTGTGTTTGCGTGACTCGTTTGTAGGCTACAGTGGTCCTGCCTGTTAGCACGGGGGCTCGGTCTTGATTGAAAACAGGTATCTACTTCTCACTGAACATGGAGTATTTAGTGTACGAAAATGAATGGCTCCCAGTTTTGAGGGCGTGGGTAAGGAAAAGAAGGGGGAGCATTTCCTCTGTTCCAGAGAGGTGGCAAAATTTAGTCTGCTAGTGAGATTAGAAGGGTTTGCAGCTCAGGGTCAGGACTTTAAGGTGGTACATTAAAGGTGTGACAAATGTCTGGTACTGTAAGAATGATCTCACTTTTTGCTGTACTTAATCTTTGACTACAAAATTTAGAGCAAGTGTGGCCATGTCGGGTTTAAATTAAACACCTGAGCTCAGTGGATGACAAGGAGTCAGCTGGACCTTTCTCTCTGCGCTTAACACTCACTGCAGTCACGATTATGTCCTTGCAGAATAAGCATTAAATGTGTGAATTGGGATCAGAGTAATTGATAACAATATATTCATTTTTCAGGCACCACTGACTGCCACGGACACAGCAATACTGTCTGGTAACCTTTCCACCCAGAATGGGAATGGAGGTGGATCGATTAATCTTGCTCTGAGACGAGTGACATCTGCCAAGGGATGGGGAGAGGTAAGAAAACTAACTAACTGTTATGCATTTTTATATGCCATCTATTTCAGGCTGCTTGGATTAGTTACCTAGTGTTTATTTTCTTTAGGGAACTTTAGCTCTGTTTTATCTCTCATTTTCTATGTTCTGTAGAACGTGGGAAAAGGAATTCTCAAAGGAATTTGAGAAAAAAGGAAGGCCAAACCTTGGTTTTTTCTTAATTTTTTCCCTTTTCCATTTGGCCATGTGTTTTTGAACTTCACTTGTGCTGACAGAATTGTTACCTGTTGTCTCCAGCCTTCCTAATTTCACTGTCTGAAGGCAAGCAGGTGCCTTCCAGTGCTGTGAGCATGCACCTTAGGGCAGCGTGATAGTTTGCCTTCAATTCAAAAACTGCTTTACTCATAAGGGAAGAAGTTATGGGGGAAAACAGTTTGAGTCCCAGGCAGGTATGATCTAAGTAGCTGGAAGGTCCCATGCTACCACCTGCAAGCTGCCTCGCTAGACCGGTGGCTTTGTTTGAGATGCTCATGGCATCACTGCTACAGCTGGCAGGTGGCTTGCTTTCTGCACCTTCCTTTTTGTACACTGGCTTCTGCTAACCTGTTTCCTGAGCTTGTGAGAAACGGGAGTTTTCCCTCTCATTTGAGAATTCATGGACTGGAGGCATTTGATTTGCATTAGGATTTCATAATATTGGTAATACAGGAGGTTGTGGATATTGTCATGAGTCAGTTGACTAAAAAAGTTTTAAAAAACCCATGCAATAAACTTGGGAGATGCAGATGTAGTAGGAACTGCTTTTTCAGGTTTTGTCATGAAAAGCATTGGGTCTAAGAACTGCTTCCGTTAATGAGACTGAACAGCATCAAATAGACATTGAATAGCAGCCCTGGAAGTCACTCAGACTAGTGGATGAAGCAGCAGGCGTGTTTTGCAGACGCTGAGACGGTACAGCAGCAGAAGTGCTGACAACATCACTGTGAGGCTCTCCTGAGAAGGACTCTTACCCTCAGAGGGCAGCGGCCAAGCCTTGTTGTTTGCCATTGTGAGGCTGCAATGGAGACGTTTTCTCCATTTTCACTGGAGCAACCAGAGCAGGTGCTAGTAGTAGTAGCCTGTAGCACCAGAAAACTGGCTTTGTTTTGCTTGTGAGGACCGTACTCAGTGAAACACCTCTTACTCTGAATGCAAAGCTAGCAGAAAAGAAAGGATGCTAAAATATGTGGTAAATGTTATTCACATGTAAAATGTCTGTGACGTAAATGACACTTGTGAAGTACTTGGTCACTGTTGTAAAAGATGTTTTCTTCTAACAATTTGGCATTATGCATTTCAACAGTTGGAGTTTGGAGCAGGAGACCTTCAGGGACCTCTCTTTGGTCTGAAGATATTCCGTAATCTTACACCAAGATGGTAAATATTAGAAAAATGGTCTAATGGTTAATATTCCACAGTAAGGAACTAATTCTTTCCCATGTTGATTTTGGATTTGTTGTGTATCCTGCAAAATAAGGTATTCTTCCTCAGACTTAAGGTTGTGCTTTAGTACTGATCAAAATGCTTGTATTCTTTTTGTGTGTTGGTGTCCTCCGCTTTGATACCTCCAGTTTAAGGAAGGTCTGTGTTCCACATCCTTAGATTTTGTACTTGATCTTGTTATGAGTTAGTGATACCTGAGGCGTGGTCTAACAATCAGAGCCACAGAAGTTTGCTCTAGGACAGAACAAAAAAATTGGGGAGCTCCTCTGGGGCTTCTACATGAGACAGGGTTTCTGACAGTAAAAGAGGAGATGATATGTCATATTTTTAGGGAAATTATGCCAAATTTGCCACTAGTGTGGTGTCTGCGTACAGATGAACAGAGGTCTCAAGTTGCAAAGGAGAGTACAAGGTAAGGGTTGTGATGGTAGACATATGTTAGAGCATTGTAGGTGCCAGTGTAGACTTCCTTCTTTTTATATTTTCTAATTTAGTAATGCCATTCCTCAGAGCTTATACAGGGATCTTGTTCCCCGTAGAGTCCTTTATTGCTGGTTTTTGGAGCTGATGCTTGAGGATTGTTAAGTAGCAGGGCTGCTATCTTCTAGCAGCCAAGTGTGCTGCCTCTACAGAAGAGCAGGACTTATCTGCCTAGGGCAAGAAGGGTAAAGGCTGAAAGGTAGCTGCTTTGTTGGCTGCAGTGTTTCAGCACAGACCAATAAACTAGGGCATGAGCCTGCTCTTCTGGGCGGTGCTGTGGTCAGTATGGTCTAAATTAGTTTTGAGTTTTTTGTGAAACCCTTGGGTGTTGTGCTCTTTGCAGGATGGTCTCTGCATATTCAGCAAGGCTCCTGGGCAAGAAGGAATTTGAGGCCATCTGGGAGCCTGTGCTTTATCACTGATGGGGCTTTCCTTATTTCTCCTAGTTTCATCACCACAAACTGTGCCCTGCAGTTTTCATCGCGTGGGATCCGCCCAGGCCTCACCACGGTCCTAGCCCGCAACCTCGACAAGAACACAATGGGGTATTTACAGTGGCGGTGGGGCATCCAGTCAGCCATGAACACTAGTATTGTCCGGGATACAAAGACCAGCCATTTCACTGTGGCGTTACAGGTGAGTGTCCTGTCGCTGTATGCAGGGGACAGTGATACCACCCTGTGGGAGAAAAGTGCCTCAGCTTTTCTGCCCCAGCAGTATTTTTGCTTGGGACTAGAGGATAATGGAGCAGTTGGTACTGGCTCGTATGAATATATAACGTAGGTAACCAGCTGCATTTGGCAAAACACAACACTTTGCACCAGCATCATCATCTCTAATGTGGATCAGCTCAGATTAGGGTCAGGATGCACAACACAGACTGCAGAGGTTGCAGGCTGTGGTGAGTAACTGGCAAGCATTGCTATGTTTTTCTGTGCTACTTAGATAAGAAAGGAAATTTGGGGGAGCATTCAGTGGTGGCAGAGGGTATATTTTCATACATTTGTGCCTCTTGTATTTCAGCTGGGAATTCCCCATTCTTTCATGATGGTCAGTTATCAGCATAAGTTTCAGGATGAGGATCAAACACGAGTGAAAGGTTCTCTCAAGTAAGTGTGCAAGGGGAAATTCACATTGCTCATGGCCAAGAATCTGTCCTGTCCTGCTTTTGTAGGCCTCCAGGTTCTACACAAATCAAATGCTTCTGTGGTCTTTGGGAATCTGCTCTTCATTAATTAAATCTGGTAAATGCTGAAGTGAATGTCTTGAAGGCTTAGCTCTGTGCGCCTCTTCGGATAAGTGGAACTTAAAATACCTGTGTGTGGTATCTCTGTATCATCACCAATAAGAAAGCCAGAAGTTCTTGTAGTCTGTTTACTACTTTACAAGCTGAAAAGGTTAATTTCATCTTGTAGATACACAGTGAACCTTCCAGTAGCCAACGTTTGCTGCAGAGAGATGTATTTCCATGTTTTACTTGTTGGGGGATTACAGGATTCAGTAAAGAGAAATTCAAGAGTCTTCTCTGTCTTAACAGGTTGTGGTTCTGTCGTTCTAGGGCAGGTTTCTTTGGGACCATAGTGGAGTATGGAGCAGAGAGGAAGATTTCCAGACACAGCATTTTAGGAGCCACCGTCAGTGTTGGTGTTCCCCAAGGAGTGTCTTTGAAAATCAAGTCAGTTCAAGATTACAACTCTAGATTTCAGAGGCTGACCATAACCTGCATTGTTCTATTTCCAGTATTCAGGTGGGAAGGTCCCAATCTTAGGGCAATACAGATATATTGATATATCACTATGAAAGGTTGCAGCTGTTCTCATCTCTAATATAAGTGGTGCCCATCAGAAGCAATATGTGCCTTCTGCTGGTGTTATGCTGAGCCTGAGCCACCTCTTTCAGGACTAGTGTGTGTGTGCATGCATCAAACTATTCTGAAAATACAGCTTAAAGTAAAGTTTGGAGCATTATGGTAAGTGGATGGAAGAGTTCTGAAAATATTATCGATAGAAATGTATTTAATTGCATTCCATTTTTAAAACACTGTATGCAAGTATATACTTGAATTAGTGAATTATCATTAACTAATCTAGGTGACTATACTATTAATAAGATGCAGTTCACAGAGAGGGGCAGAACTCTCTTAAGGGTTTGTACACTGTGGTGCATTTTTAATTGGTGCCAGCAGAGGGCGAGCCAGGATGCAGAAACTGTAAAGAAGCCCTCTGTCCCAAGAAAACTAATGTTTTCTAAAATAAATATTATTATAGGCGTCAGAAAAATATTAATGTACTCCTCCCCTGAAGGCACATGCTGGTGTTGTGAACACAGACCTTCTCTCTAGGCGTTTTCTTTTCTTATGATGATGTTAGTCTCTTTCCCTGCTGAAATTAATGACCAAATAAATTCTCCTAAGATTAACAAAACATTTTAGAATGGTCAGGTGCTACCCCAAGAGATGTCTGCTATGTAAAAGGCTGGCTATGGGTGGTGTCAGCTGTCTGTCTCACTGTTGTCTTGTTTCAGTTTATCGGATTTTCATCTTTTTGAGCTCATCATTCATCTCTCCTTTGGTTCAGCAGTTCTTCAGCAGCATACCCTGCTGCTAAGTGTACTTAATCAAGCACATCAAACTCTGCATTTCCGCTTACCTGTCGCTCTCTTCTTTTTTGTTCCAGGTTGAATAGGGCTAGCCAGACCTACTTCTTCCCTGTCCACCTAACAGATCAGCTGCTTCCCAGTGCTGTATTCTATGCCACCGTGGGACCTCTAGTTATCTACTTTGCCATGCATAGGCTAATCATCAAACCCTACCTCAGGGCACAAAAGGAGAGGTGAGCTCGCAATACTGTGTTTTAAATTCAGAGCTGGAAAGTCCCACGCAAGTGCTTCTGGGAGCCTGGTGCAAAGGCTGGAATATCCAGCTGAGACACTGTGGTTCACTACATTGTCAATACTACTGAGTTCTGGAAGCCTACAAAAATGTCTTGAAAGGTGGGGAAGAACCTTAAAACTGAGCTCATTTGTGTCAGGTTGTGGGCCAGTTGTAATTGGGGTGGGTAAGTAGACATTTGCCACTTTGTGGCTGCATCCCATCCACTGTGTAGACCTGATGTGATGTTGACTTCCTTATGCCAGAGAGCTGGAGAAGCAAAGGGAGAATACAGCCAGCGACATCCTTCAGAAGAAGCAGGAGGCTGAAGCTGCGGTGAGTTTTTCCTGTAACTAATCCTCCTTGGTTAAAGGATGCTGTTTTCACTCTGGGCTTTTCACTTTTGGACACAGTGTCTGACACTGCTTGACTTTTGCTCTGCCCCTTGTGTCGTGACAGGTTCGGTTAATGCAAGAGTCTGTCCGGAGGATAATTGAAGCGGAGGAAGCCAGAATGGGTAAAGATTACAACACCATTTACTTGCTCCATAAATTTGGAGAGAGGAGGGAACAATACAAAGGCTGGGTGGTTCAGGGGGGAGAAATGCAGGGTATCATTTCTTCATTTCCACTCCTAATGAAGCACAACATAATTGCTGTTGCGCACATAATGGGGAAGTTCCATTACACTTTGGCTTACAGTGCCTGAGTGTAGTAGGGATCTGCTGAATATTCTCTTGGGACAAGCTGTGAGGTGGATCAACAGGCTGAAGACAATAGTCCGGATTCACTTCTCCACAAGAGAGCGGTGTGTGTATAAATATGTGCAAAAGTTATAGTCTGAAGTTTAGGTTTCACTGGTCTCTAGCTTATACAGTTTGCTCCTAGATCATAATGGAAATCTGATTTCTGATGTTTGGTAGCAATTTCCAAGCAAATGTTCCAAAGTGAACTGACATCCAATTGGACTGCTGCATCAGCGTGGTGTTGAAGTCATGCCATTCTGTCCTAGTGCTGAAGATTGCTAACAAACACCCAAGCAGAAATGTTCTTCTGTCTTGAGAAGCATGGGTCCAGGAAAGGGGAGTTTAAATGTCACTGAAAGGAGAAAATGCCAGGATGGTCTTTTCATCAGTGTCTGCGTAGCTGTCAGTGAGAAGCCTTTCATCACATCTGTGATTTCATGTGAAACGCAGGTTTGATTGTAGTGAATGCCTGGTATGGGAAGTTTGTTAATGACAACAGCAGGAAGAACGAGAAGGTGAAAGTAATAGATGTGACTGTGCCCCTGCAGTGCTTGGTGAAAGACTCTAAACTCATCCTTACAGAGGCATCCAAGGTACGTAGCTGTTCTGTCAAAGCCCAGACTCAAGGGCTCGAATGCGTGACTCAGAATTTCAGCTGAACCGTATGCTGTCCTGCAAGGGGGTTTCTCCAGTGTGCTTGAAGCTAGTCACTCTAGATCAATTTACAGTGTTAAAAAACGTCCAGGAACTTCTGTTTCTCTGGGCATTTCCAATGCCAAAGAAACAGCGTCTCTGCATTTGCAGCATGGGACAGTGTCTGTTACATACTCTGGGGCTGTACACCAGAAATTTCCTAACCCCCTGATTTTCTCTTTTCTGCCATTAGAACTTTTAGAGACGATTCCTTAGCTTGTTGTCTTATCTCATTGGCAACAAAACTCCCTTTTTTTTAATGATACCTCGCTCTGGCAGTAGTAACTGGTTTTGGTCAGTTGAAGAGCTGTGAAAGTCCATTCCCTGATGCTCAGTTTGTCCTTCTCTGGTTCAAGGCTGGGCTGCCGGGTTTCTATGACCCCTGTGTGGGTGAGGAGAAGAGTTTGAAAGTGCTTTATCAGTTCCGAGGAGTTCTGCACCAAGTGATGTCAGCTGACAATGAGGCCCTTAGGATACCAAAGCAATGTAAGTAGCAAGGACCGCCCTGCTTCTTCCTTCAGGAACCGGTAAAGGATTGCTTCAGCTCTGTGTGGCAAAGCACACAGAACTAGGGTTCTGGGGTTCAGAAGTGGGGTTACTGAAATGGACTGACCATGGTAGGCCTCTGGAGTATGACCTAAAAGAGCTCAGCAGCACTACTGCAGCTGTTTTTACCAACTATAACCTTATATATTTAACTGGAGTTAGAAGCAGAGGCCTCCTGCAGCTGCCAGTGTCCCTGCCAGGCAATTCACAGCATTGGATTGCCCTTTGAGGGCTGAATTGAATGCATGAAGGCAAGTTGGAGGCCTGAGCCAGATTTCTTCCTCATCCCCATTTATCTACCTGCCAAAATACTTCCCCTGACAGAATAATTTTGTGAAACCGATATCTGCTAGTGACAGGGTTTACTGGTACCCCTGTAGGTCTGGGGAGTTGGCTAAAGGACACAAACCTTGTGTTTACCCTAGACCAGCTCCCCAGCCCAATTTAAGAAGCACATCCAACTTGCAAAGCTTCCATAAGTATGCTGGAGGTGTAGATGAATCATGCCAGAAATGTTGTGTCCTGTCCCTGGTATGGTGGCAAGTTCAAGCTAGGACGTGTCTCGTCCAACAGAAGTGGCGTGTGTCTATTTAATTGTTCTTATCCAACAGCTCACAGAATTGATGCAGATGGCTAATGTGGTGAGAGCGTGTGTGTCCGTTATGGTACCCGGGTCAACGGAAACTACAAAACCTTCCCCCGGATGCTACAAGTTTGAACAGAGACATTTTTATTTTTACTATCCATATAGCAGGTGGTGTCCTACCAGTTATGTTAGGAGACAAAATGAGAGAACCTGCTTCTACAGGTGGCTCCAAGGCAATACTTCTCTGAATTGTGGCTCAGTAACCAATAAAGCAACGTGACTCTGAATGCGCAGTGCTTTCTGCTGAGGTTGTGCGAGCGGGCACTGAGCACCACCCGTCCCACAGCCAAATCTTTCCTGCTGCAATTTGGCCACAGTCCGTTTGTGCGGTCTCACGTCTATCTTCTTGCACTGAGCAGGGAAGAAGACCTGTTGTTCTTACTTCTTCACATACTTCCTGGGGTACGTAACATACCTTTTTCTACTCCTGAGGGAAGTTAAGTTGTCTGGCCACCTCCTGGAAGGCCTCTGTCTAAATCCTTTTGTTGGAAAGAGGACAGAGATTGTTTTCCATCTCAAATGTGCATTTGAAATGTACTTGTTAAGAACAAGTATGTTTGGAATGGAGTTCTTTCGCCTCTTGTGGTAACACGGACCTCTTCGGTGTGAATCCATCCAGCTGCTAATTTCAAACACTGCTATTCCAGACAAGGTACACGAGGTATAATAGCCTTATTAATTCTTCTGCCACCTAGAACCATGTCCTATCAAGGTTTTCCAGAAAAGAGGAAAGCAACTGGGGGAGAAGGGCAGCAATTCATTTCACTTGACTCTGATGCTGGAACTATCTCTTCCTATCTAATTTATTTCTAGGAAAAAGAGGAACGTAGTTTATACAAGTAAACCAGACCAAAGTGAGGAGAGATGCCAAATGGGCAAAGAGCTGAAAAAGCAAAATTCAGCTGGCCTTTCTAAAAAGCATCAGTTATGACATCAATCCGTTGGATTAATCTTGCATAGAAGCCACGCCAGTGATTTACCAGCAAAAAGGGCAGTCTTGTTCTAGTGACACAGCAGATGGAAACAGCGGCCTTATGGTATATACTACACACTGCATACATCAACACTACCAAGGCTTTTCATAGAGAAAAGGAATAAGTCACAGCTCTGCTCTTGGTGAGTCCTAGAATAGCCTTCATTGCTTACATGTGAGAGACAGAGGGGAGAAGAAAAACGTATCTTGGCAGTGCATTGTTGCTCTTGGCAGTTCTGAGACGTACCTGGCCCCTTTTTCTGTGCAATGGTGGTTTTCTTTGCTCAAGTCATTGTAACAGGAGAATTAGATTTCCAAAAGCAGATGTATTTGAGCCAGTCTGAAAGAGACACCCACCCCATACAAGTTCATACAATGAAGGGGTGTTCACTTGTTTTTATTAAAAACAGCAAAACTCTTCAGTTGTGACCAGCGCCTGGTGCAGGATTTTATTTCACTTATGACCAGTGTTCTGTTGATCTGAAATTAAATGTAAAATGTGCAATAAATCATATTCAGATGAAAAGTAGCCCATGTTCCCCTTGCATCTGTAGGACACTCTTGAAAATAAACTCCGGAAAAGCAAGGGTTGCAGGTTTTGTAAATGTAGCTGCACCCTCCTTCACATCCTGCTTATTGACCTCTGTTGTCTCTGTAACTGGTTGAACTGGGCAGAAATCTCCACCAGAAATTCCTTTGTCATGTCTTGTCACTGCATGAAGTGCATGGTCAAGAGTGACAGCCAGTCTGCAGTGACTGGGACATGGCAAAATATTCCCCAGGAGGAGTCCTGAGAATTAAGTTTTGTGTAAGCAAGTGTATTTACTGCTAATTACAAAGAAGAGCCTTAGCATAGCCCTGTATCTAGTTTGCAGTGACACTGAGGTGTGTTTTCATGAAAAAAGTTTTTACAGTAACACAATTCTCATTTCTGACAACTTCCCGAGATACAGTTTCTGTTGTCATGCAAGTGTTTATTTCTCTCCAGTTTAATGTAGACAGTGATGTGATTCTAAAAACTGCTTCAATACTTCAAGAAGTCCTGGGGTATTACTACACTTGAAAAATAGTGTTTCTGAGGGGCAGAGTGCATTGGTCCTACTCCAGCAGTTAAAACCTCTAACAGGGTAGCATCTTTGGGTGCAAACTTCAAAATGCCATAGAAACATGAGGTGACCCATCTGTCTCTAACTGACCCAGCAAATGTTTAAAATACCTTAATGAGGATCCAGGAACACACACTAGTCTTTTCAGCCAGAGCCTTTAAACTGTAAATTCTTGAGGTGGAGATTCAGGTTTAGGATTTACTTTTTGGCGTCTTCCCTTGTCTTCCTGCACGTGCTCTCCTCTTTGACTGCCATGTCCCAGGGTGGCTCAGCCGGTGAAAGGCTACAAGGAGCCAGAGCTCCAGGCACTGGTTCTGCTGTAAAAACCATCTAAGCCTCCTCCTGTGCAACTCAACCGGTGTGTTCATACCTCCAAGCCAGGGCTTGGAGTCAGGCAGGTGCTTACCTCTTAACCACAGCTGTGTTCTCATCAGAGAGCCAACTCGGTTCTCCTGCCTTCCCCCAGCACCTTGGAATTGTGTTTCTGTCTAATTGCAAAGAAGTTTGTGCAAGGGACAGATGAACCGTGACTTTGTACTTTGAACATTTGAATATGTGACTCTCGTTAAAGTAAAATCCCTCACGATTAATACTGATGCAGGCCTTGCCCCGTTCACTGGCTAAACATCATAAAAAGTGTATAGCTTGGTTTTCGCTGCCAGATCGGCCCACCAAGCATTCAGATCCTTGCTTTTCCCCTCCTTTCAAGTACTGCAAGTGCCCTTTCCCATCCATGAGGCTGCTGTGGCAGGATCTCTGTGAGCTCCATTTTTGCTTCCCTGCAGCATTTGTCGTTGTCAGGCTATGCTGAATTGTGTCCACAGGGTGGACTCTGCTGCCTCTCCTGTCCCCTCCCTTGGTGCCAGATATTGGATGGGTCCCTTCTGCTGAGTACTTCAAGCCCACCTCCTCCTCCCCTTCTTGTCGTGGTTTAACCCCAGCCAGCAACTAAGCACCACGCAGCTGCTCTATCACTCCCCTCCTCAACTGGAGAAGGGAGAGAAAATATAACAAAAGCCTTGTGGGTCAAGATAAGGACAGGGAAAGATCAGTCAACCAATTACCGTCACAGGCAAAACAGACTCAACATAGGGAAAATTAACTTGATTTATTGCCAATCAAACCAGAATAGGGTAATGAGAAATAAAACCAAATCTTAAAACACCTCCCCC
>JANZLQ010000001.1:534459-557076 GCA_026212715.1 Elanus axillaris
GGAGCGCGGGCCGCCCTGCCCGCCCCGCTCGGTCGCCCGGCTCCGCTCTCGCCCCGCCGCGGCCTTCCCGCTCTCCTGCCCTCCCTGCGCCGTCTCCCGGCCCTTGGTCCCGGGGGAGCGGGGCGGCGGCCCGGGGTGCCGGGCTGGGTCCCGGCGGGGGACCCGAGGCAGCAGCCGCGTCTTCGGGCCCGGCTCCCGCCGCGCTCCCGCTCTTCGCGGAGCGGGAGTCCCGGGTCCCGCCGGAGCCTGGCACCCACGGAGGCTGCCACGGGCACGAGTGTAGCGAAGGCAGTTTGTTCCCGCCGTGTCCCTTTGACTGGGAGCGAGCAGGGATGGGCAGTTTGGGAAGACTCCGGCCGTAACGCTTTTGGCCAAAACCCCGGAGATCTTTGCTTTTACACAGCCGAGTCTTTCCTGCGGGAACTTGGGCCGGGAAGGTCAAAGAGAAACATCCCCCTTGGCACCTCGCTTTCGAGGAAGACCCCACTGTCTGCCTTGAAAAGCAGCGGGGGCTGCTCCCGCTGGGCACCCCATCTGCGAGACGAGGCACCGGGGGCTCGGGCGCGACGTTCGCGAAGGTGTCAGGTTCGCAAAGCGCTGCCCGGCTCTTGTGAGGCTGCTGTAATCTTGGGCAGCTTCAATACGGGCTTCTTAAAAATATAATTAGACTAAGCAGGGGAGGCTGCTGGCAGCGCCAGCACGTTATGCAACCCCCGCTCCTCCATGACGGGGGAAGGAGGATGTTTTTTCTAGGGCTGTTTATTTTATCCCGCTTCCCAGCCAGAGGACGGTTTTCCCTGTGCTAACACACCTTTTCTTTTCTTTTGTTTTTCTTTTCCCTTTTTCTGTCCTGCAAGTTGCTCTCAGGGTTGAATCCCAAGGGGCTCCACGCAGGGCGTGACACAGCGTGTGCTTTCCCACAGGCACGGCATGGCGGCGAGCACAGGCAGCGGTGGTGGTGAGACGGCGGCGACGGGGGAGCCGGCACACGCGGTGTCGCTGCTGCGGGGCCTGAGCGCGCTGCGAGCAGAGCGGAGCCTGCTGGACGTGACGGTGGTGGCGGGCGGCCGGGAGTTTGGGGCACACCGCGCTGTCCTGGCTGCCGCCTCCGGCTACTTCCGCGCCATGTTTGGCGGGGCGCTGCGGGAGGCACGGGCCGAGCGGGTACGGCTGCACGGCGTGGAGCCCGAGTGCCTGGCGCGCCTCCTTGACTTTGCCTACACCGGCCGGGTGGGCGGGCTGGGCCCCGACATCGCCGAGCGCCTGCTGCGAGCTGCCGACCTGCTGCAGTTCCCGGCCGTCAAGGAGGCCTGTGGCGCCTGGCTGGCACGCCAGCTGGAGCCTGCCAACGCCCTGGACATGCAGGACTTCGCCGAGGCCTTCGCCTGCCCGGCGCTGGCAGCCGCCGCCCACCGCTTCGTCCTGCGGCATGTGGGTGAGCTGGGCGCCCAGCTGGAGCGGCTGCCACTGCCGCGCCTCCTTTCCTACCTGCGGGACGACGGGCTCTGCGTCCCCAAGGAGGAGGCCGCCTTCCAGCTGGCACTGCGCTGGGTGCGTGCCGACCCCGCCGCCCGGGCCCCGCTGCTGCCCCAGCTCCTGGCCCACGTCCGCCTGCCCTTTGTGCGCCGCTTCTACCTGCTGGCCCACGTGGAGGGCGAGCCGCTGGTAGCCCGCTGCCCACCCTGCCTGCGCCTCCTGCGTGAGGCCCGTGACTTCCAGGCTGCCCGCCTTGACCGCCATGACCGGGGGCCCTGCGCCCGCATGCGCCCCCGGCCCTCCACCGGCCTGGCCGAGATCCTTGTCATCGTCGGCGGCTGCGACCGCGACTGTGATGAGCTCGTCACTGTCGACTGCTACAACCCGCGCACCGGCCACTGGCGCTACCTAGCTGAGTTCCCTGAGCACCTGGGCGGGGGCTACAGCGTCGCTGCACTGGGCAACGACATCTACGTCACTGGTAAGACACACAGAGCATGAAAGCACTGTTGCTGAGATTTCTGTTGAAAATACTTGGGTTCTAAGCAGTGAGACCTGGGTTTTCTCGGGGTAGCAGAGAGTTTGAAACTCTGCTCGGGCTCGGTATGACTGGAGCCTGAAGGCGAGTGTAGGGACTCCTTCAGTTGGTGCCGAATTTAGCAGTGGGTCTCAATCCACACGGTATTTTATCATGACTAATGCTCCTGAGCACGTGGGCAGAAGTCACAGATCTTGCACCGGTAGAACTAACTGCTCGCACTGGGGGACAGGAGTGACTTGAGAGGGTTTTGAATTTCTGGCTGCGAAGACGGCGTTTGGGTTCAGAGCCTTGTGAATCACAAGCCAAGCGCGTGCTCGAGGCAGAGGCGCGTCAGAAAGCCCCCAGTTCCTCAGCCAGCTAGCGCCTGTGAATCACGGTACCTTCCTCAGCAGAAATGCTGCCTCCTCATAGTCCGCTGGGGCTGTAATTACTTGTGTCAAGGTGACACAGATGTGTAAATTCGGCTGTTAATCTTCATGTAGATGCCTCCTTTGAAGCACATCCCTGTAGCTGCAGTGGCAGCCCTGCGGCAGCTGTAACAAACCAGGGCCTGGGAAATGAGGTGCTGCAGAACAGCTTGCTCTGGGTGTGCAGGATGCGCGCTGACAAAGATTTGAAGGGCAGGTCAAACGTAGGTGAACAGGAAACTGTTCTTTCTCCAGTCACGAGCAGAAAACAAGGCTCTGCTTTAAGGGAATAGTTCTAAAAATGATGGGCTATCATGCAACTCGTTTGTATGGACACCCTTACGTCCCACGGGAGCTTTCTGGAGTGACCCCAGGCGGGTCTGGGGGCACCGATACTGCCGAGAGCCCCGTGCTTCAGCAAGACCGTTCGTTGCTGGCAGGGATCTTCAGTCGTTCTGCTTAGTGTCAGCATCATAGCACAGGCAGTGGGCAGGGAGGGCTGGAAGGTTTCTGTACTGCTGGCGGTAACGCTACCTTGGCAGCCAGGCTCTGGTGAGCATTAGTGTCTTCTGTGTCACGGCAGCTTCTGAACAGCGACGCAGTAAGGGTTGCAAAACGGGGAAGAAAACAGTTGTTTGGAGGGATGGAGCTAGTCAAACTTGGGAGACTCATTTTGAGTCTGGCTGAGTACAGACTAGGAATGACATGGGAGAAATCCTTCCAGGCTTGCTGGGAAAGAAACAGTGCTAAACTTTTGTTAAAGTCCTCACAGCACACGATACTGTGGTCTGCCAGCACTGAAATATTTTCATAATGTACAGGCCTGGGAAGGAAAAAGTGCATGTGGGTGTTAAGAAGGTGTAGCTGGAAGACATAGTAAGTCCCCTGGCCCCAGTCTCCTCCATCGCCCCGTAGTACTTCCCTTTGTGAAACTGCAGTTTGACACGTGGCGTGCTGTGCTGCAGGGGGATCAGACGGGTCAAGGCTGTACGACTGCGTCTGGAGGTACAATTCCAGTGTGAACGAGTGGACAGAGGTGTCTCCCATGCTGAAAGCCAGAGAATACCACAGCTCCACGGTCCTGGACGGGCTGCTGTACGTGATCGCCTCTGACAGCACGGAGCGCTACGACCACTCAGTGGACAGCTGGGAGGCTCTGCAACCCATGCTGTACCCTATGGACAACTGCTCCACGACCTCATGCCGCGGCAAGCTCTTCGCCATAGGCTCCCTGGCTGGCAAAGAGTCCATGGTTATGCAGTGCTACGACCCTGACAGCGACCTCTGGTCCCTCGTGAACTGCGGCCACCTGCCTCCCTGGTCCTTCGCCCCAAAGACTGTCACTCTCAATGGCCTCATGTATTTCATAAGGTGAGTAGCCGGAACGATAACCTCCCTCCCTGCGCCCCCACTGGGCAAGCCCAGGGTTTCCCCAGGAAGGCGCATAGATTTTGTGGGTGGTCACAGGAAGAGCACTGCATTGGGAAAGCACAGCAGTGCTTCCTCCTATGGTCCAGGTGGGTCTGTAACCTGTCACACCTCTTTCCTTCTGTTATAGCTGGACCTCAAATAACTACACCTAAAATTGTGTAAAATTGTCTGAATCTAAACCCATGGGCTGGGAAATAGCCAGGTCTAAATCTGGCTGAAGTCAGCAGCAGTGCTGCTTGGAAATAGACTTCTCAGTTTTCTTGGCTTCTGGTTCAACCCCCCCCTTGTTGCTATAAATAAGCGAGTAAGCTCCAAGAAAGCGTTAAACTGTAGCCCAGGGGAGGACATCCTCTGTCTCAGCAGAGATAAGAGGACTGAAGATGAAATGATTGGTCACTATTTTTAAGTGCCTTTCCAAATTGGGACTTAATTACCCATCTGAAGCTGTCCTGGTGGTGCAAATACTTTGGTTATCCACTTAATTAAAAATAAACTGAAAGGCATGCTAGCGCTGAAGCATTTCATCTTGTTGTGTTGACTTTGAGCAAACAGACTTCTGCGATGGCCTCCAGCCACTTTTCTTTTTTTAGTCTCCTCTTGGCTTTGCCTAACACAGCAACTTCTACCCCGGACCTTTTATTTGATTCATTTGGGTTCAGCTGAGTGTCTTGGTTCCTGGCCGTTGTTTGCAGGTAGCAGTCTGAGTCACCTGGTTTTCAGTAAAGACTGGCAGGGGTGTTCTAGCTGTTCAGCCACTCGTCACAAGCGGGTTCTATAGGTTTTCCTTTTTCTCATCTTTTTTAAAATACTGACACTTCAGGATTTCTGATCACTTACACATCTGCAGGAGTTAACGAGGAGATGATCAGGGTCAGGTTTTTCTCCCCTCATTTCACCTGCTGCACGTAGGCTGCTGCTTTGTGTAAAGCTGTGAGATAATCTTTGGAGGACGGAGGAATAGGTTATGAATAGAGGTCGCAAACTCATTTTTTGGTTAAATAGCTCAGACTAAATCTTCTGAGTGATAATCCCCTCTAGTGGGACTAGTTTTATAACTATAAATATGGCACAGCAGCGAGGCTTAGGTCTTCAGCTGTATCCTTTGAGCTATCCCCAAGACGGGAGAGGAGGTCCTGGCCTGTCTGTCACCAGTGCCTGGAACTGCGTGCCTAGAGCTTTGCCCCTCATTTCCCTTCCAGTCCATCAGGGTTTTCAGCTCCATACTTGGAAGTATTTGACTCGCATGCTGCTGTTAGTTACGGGAAGCGTTGTGAACAGCAGCAGTTCTTCCAGGTACAAATGGCTTGGCAGCAGTGTTTAGCTCCCAAGCGCTGTGTGCCAAGGCAGGTACCAGCTCTTGGTTCTGAGCAGTGCTGAGGAATAAAGATTGGTCTTAGGGCAGCTCCATGGGGCTTGGAGCGCTCGCTTACGTGTGCCTGCATTCAAGATGTTTCATTCAGGTGAATATCGGTTCAGTTAAAGGTACATCACAAAAGTAACTCAAACTGAAGAAACTGGTTTCAAAGTGTGCCTTGTATGGGTACCTTAGGAACACTTGTCCAGAGCGTAACCAGAAAGCCCCACAGCATGCACCTCGGCTTTGCCACAGGCTTTTCAGGCAGATTCTGATGTAATGTTTGCTAAACAGATGCTGCTGTTGTAGGTGAGATTTCTCATTTATTTTCACTCCCTCCCCTGCTCAGATTCATGTCAGCAATCGATAGAGATACCTTGTCACCCGCACGACAATGCACGATGTCATGATAGATACAAAGACAATAAAATATTCCTTGCAGCCTTTTGAATCTGTCCCTAACAGGACTCTCTTGAAGTGACTGACAGCACTTCTCCAGCTACGCTGACCTTGTCCTCTTCATGTTCTTGGGTCAGCGGCACGCATTTCTGCGTGGTGAACGTCCCTCACCTGTCACTGTCGCCCTCCTGCCTCGTGAGTGGAGCGGGCGAGAGAAGCCTTGAGGGATTACGATGCCCCAGCCAGCTCTTCTTTCGCAGTCCTACAGCGCATCTAAATTTGGTGCTGGCAAAAAACTCAAGCAGTAGGGATGCTGTTACTTGGAAGCGCATGGAGGTTTAAACCTCTCCAGAACAGCAGTCATTTTTCTTCCAGACCTTGAAGCACTAGGCACCAAAGCCAGATCGGTCTGTGAAATGCAGTCTTGCAGAAAGTTAGTCTGTGAACATGCCTACTGTAGATGTAAAAAAAAAAAAAAAAAGACTAGATTTGAGAAAGCCCTCGCGATCATGGAGCTGTTTCCGACCCAGCAGTAGCGTAGCTGCATGCTGGACTCTAAGTGAGGCATGCAGTCCAGAGCAGCTCACCCTGCCATCTCGGCTGGAGCGACCAGCTTAGGCAGGCGGAAAACAGTGCATGCTGTCAGCTTGCTTTGTCTCCAGTCATCTTGTCTGCCATCCCGCCTAGACAGCGTCCTGAAACTCAGCATACACCAGAAAGTACAGAGCGCATTGCTTTGGCTGTAGAGAAGCTCAGAAGGGGCATTTGAGCTCTTTGGATGTAGGTCACTGGCACCGAGAATGAGACATGCTCCTGCGTTAATATGTGGTATGGGTGCAATGTCTGCGCCAGCCTGCTTCATGGGTAGGGGTGCAGCAGAGAGGTCCAGGCCTTTCCTGGGGTTGTATGTCACCGCAGGTGTAGGAGAAGCCCATGCTGGAGGCTGGGGTGCGCATCAAGACCTGCACCTTCATACAGGAACCCTCTGATCTCTGGTCTACATAGTGGGATTGGAGCGGAAGGGCTTATGGTGGCATTTCAGGCTGTTGAACTGGGGGCTCCACAAGGCGGGAGGTTTTTAGAATGCAGAAGAGTAATTTTGCATTATCTCCCACAGAGACGACTCGGCTGAAGTGGACGTTTACAATCCATCAAAGAACGAATGGGATAAAATCCCTGCCATGCTTCAGGTAGGATGCTTACCAAGCTACTGGACACCTATCAGTGTTAACAACCAGCGTAATTTACCTTTGGAAAACCAGGTGCTCTTTAGATGATAACCGCTTGCACACAGAGTGCATTTAATGTCTCAGTCACCTGGAAGAAAAAATCCTGGACTGCGGTTGCATAGTCGGGTGCTCAGCCCAGCACACAAGAGCGGGGCAAAGCTAGACAAAGCTGTCTCCTTCTGGCAGTTGGGCAGCGCTGGTTCAGAGCCAGAGTCAGCAGCTGGTGGCCGCTGAGCCCTGGCCGAGCGAGCAGTTGCGGGACAGTAACCGACACCTTTGTCATCTGCCTGATTGGGCAAAACCCTCCTGTCTAACTTGCATATATTTATTTTTTAATTGTAGGTTCACGTTGGGGGGAGCGTGGCTGTGCTTGGCGGGAAGCTTTATGTCTCTGGCGGCTACGATAACACATTTGAACTCTCGGATGTCCTGGAAGCCTACGACCCTGAGACGCGAACGTGGAGCGTGGTGGGCCGACTCCCCGAGCCCATCTTCTGGCATGGCAGCGTCAGCATATTCCGGCAGTTCATGCCAGAAACCACGCAGGAGGATGACAGCATCACACTGGACAACACCATCAACTTGAACAGGCAGCGCCAAAACCTTCACAACCAGAACCTTAACGAGCTTCATTAGCAGGGGAAGGTGCTGTTCCCCTGGCTGGGTGCGAGTTTGTTATCCAGAACCAGTGTTGCTTTGAGAGAAGGCAGAGGCAAACCGGTGCTTGGAAACAAAAATGTACTGATCAGAGAGGGAGTGAAAACTCCTAACGTTTGATGTGCTGTTGCGGAACAGCAGCCGGCGGACAGTGAGGCCTCCGCTGTGGCATCCCTCGGCCTTCCTCTGGGGCGGAAGAAAGGCACCACGCTGCCTGCAGAGGAGACCCAAGAGGTGAACTCTGAGGAAAGTGATCGCACTGAATGTCACCGCAGCATTGCAGCTTATAGCTTTTGGTCAGACACCTTTTGCTGGGAGCTCCTTCACTCTGTAATGCTTCATTTGCCACCAAGCTTTCTTCAATTTCTTTTTTTGGGAGGGGTCTGACTGGTAGGACGGCGGTCGGGACCCCCACCTCTGTTCTGTGCCTCGGAGGAAGACAGACCTCCTGTGCGCGTCTTCCTCTGTGTGGGTAGAGGGGGGGGGAAAAGCCTTCCCACGAGAGCTGGAGGTCTGTTAGGGACGAGAGGTTAATATGAGAACATGGCCCCTCCTGCCCTGTCACCGTGGTCCTCAGTACCCCTTCATGCCTTCAGAAGGAACAGATGTCCTGTAGCAGGGATCTCGCCGAGGCTGGGTTATGAAGTTTCACTTTTCCCTTTATCCGAAGCTCAGTTCTTCCTGTATTTTGGTGGTTTTTTTTTTAAGTTGCAGCATTTAAACTTCTGCAGGTGTTTGTTTTCCAGCCCTTCCTAGCAGTGCACTTTTTCCTTCTAAGAAGAAACAGTCTTATTTATCTTTTAATCGCATTCTCACAGCTGGATTGTTTTCATTTCTGATCACCTTGGCTGCGCCCTCCTGTAAGGGGAAGGGGAGAAGCAAGTATCCCTCTTGGCTGGCCCGAGGAGCCGCTCTCCCTTCCCAGTGTGATGGGGCTTGTCGATAGTGGGTCTCAACTAGGCAGAAAAAGCTGCTGCTTGTGGTGAGGGCTGTTTGCCGACAGTTCTCCTGTGCTGAGCTCTCGGCCAGCAGGCTGGGTTGGGCAGACAGGCCTCGTGCAGCAAGGGTGAGTTTTTATTTCTTCACCATTTTGAAGGAGCCAAGTCAGCGTTGTACTGTTTTAGGAAAAAAATAACCTTACTGGGAAAGGCGAGCACAGCTTCCTCGGGAGATGCACCGCAGGCTTGCAGAATTGCTGGCTGTGTTTAGATACCTTGATGCAGAATTGCTTTCAAATGCATTGCCTTGTGTGAAGGAACCCACTGGACCTTCGGAGGGGTCTCGTGCCGGTCGTGCCTCCGGTTTGCAGGAGCTCTCAGGATTTGTGCAAAGGTATAGGAGTTAGCCAGAGTGTTGCTGACTGAAAGGTAGTTATTTTAGGGTTGGTTTTTTTTTTTTTTCTTCTTTTTGCTTGGGGTTTGCTGGTTTTTTTGGCCTGTGTAAGATTTGCCTTTAAACTCACCCAAGTGACCTCACTAGCTTGGGCTGCGTTTCCTCTGTCTACCTTAGCTGAAGAGAAGCAGTTTACTTGTGGAATGTTTCTTGAACAAGCAAACGACTAAAACTGCAGTACGGCTCACCCGAAAATGAGCGTCGTGCCTTCGGGAAAACTGTAAAGTGTGAAAACGGCTGAAGTGTTGGCTGGATGCGCTTGCTTTTTCCATCTTTCGTTTTTAACCAATAGGAAAGAAAACTGAACTTACTTCAGAGATGGAAAGCCCATCTAGCTGATTGCACGCCCGCCTTCTGGCTTGCCCTTGAATTGAGTAGTGTCAGAGCCCCATCTCCACAACATCGGCGCCTTCACAGCTTTAAAAAAAGCTCTTTGCCTTCAGTGCTGTTTTATGCCGCGCTCCTCAGCTGTGGAACTTGGGAAAGCCGTTCATGAAATTTGGGCTGTCCTCCAGGTCTGAAACTTTGACAGTGCCTTGAAACTGCCACATGCCGGTAGAGGATCGCAGAGGGGCCTTGTCCAGCCATGGCAGCCTCTGGGTTTAAAACCCCTCCGGCGCTGCCATGGGCTGGGGCACGGGGGGCCCCCCCTTGGGTGGAGGGGACACACAGGGGGCCTGTGATTTGGGGCGGCTCCTTCATTTCTGACCACATCCCACCATGTCAACCCGTGAGGCCAAAGCAGCCTGTCCCCACGGCGCCATGTCGTGCCCGGGAAGAAAGGGTGCACGCCACGCAGCTGAACTCGCATTGCAGACTGAAGTATTTACGCTGAACTATAAATAGTATGCACACCCTGTCTCCTACTGTAGTGCTTGCTGCTGGACCTGCCACCCCTGAATTCCCCAACTGGCTGAACAGTTATGGATCTGTATTTATTTTTTTGTAAAATTCATTGTGTCCGAATCTCTGAGTACAGTTTAAATACCGTCCTTTGAAACAAAGGCATTTTACATTTACAGATAATGTATTTTTATTCTCATAGTTTGTTTTTAAATTTACTTGCAGCAGTCAAGTTAAATAAAACATGTTACATAAATCTCAATGTCATCTTTGAAGGGAAGATTACTGGAGTAAGATTCTATTGTGATGTTTCTCATTCTAGGCCTGAGGTACGTTTAACCCGGAGACTTTCTGCCTCCTCGGTGAGTAAAAGAGGGAAAGGGGGGAGAGCGTGGCTGGGATTTCAGGGCACGTGGGTACACTCAGTGATTTTCCTCCACCCTGGGAGTACTCAGGAAATGGTACTCAGGAAAATACTCAGGATCACAGCAACCCTGGATCCTCGTATTTCAGACTAGTACAAATCCCCACACCTAAGAACAGGAGCTGAGGGCATTGTCCAGCTCCTGGAGATAATGTGTTTCAAGTTACGGAACAGCTACATTATCTCAATAGTGAGAAGATACAGGTCATAACCTGCCTTTAACAGGGTAAAGAAACAGCAATTAGCAGAAGTTTGACAAAACAGACTAGAAATAAGGCACATGATTAACAGAGGAGACAATCCTTTCAGCAGGTGTTTAAGGAAAGGGGCAGAGCCACACTCTCTTGGGGAAGGTAAGCTTTAATTGTGAGCTTTCAGACTGAAAGGCAGAACTGCTGGCACAAGGAGAGAGCACTGGAGGAAAGGGGAGGCAAGCAGCAGCTGTGTCCCTCTGGCTGCAAACGAGAGCTCGTTAAAAAGCAGTTCACAGTATTACACACACAGAGGCAGCAGTCATGTCCTGGCTCACGCAGCACATGTACGTTTATTTAAGTAGCCATTCTGAATAGCTTCGCTTTTGTTTCTTCATTTGTGACCCGATCATAACTTCATTTCCCTCCAACCTGGTGTGGGAGTTTTGTGAGGAGGGAAAGGGGCAGCTGCACAACTCAGAAAGAAAAAGCGCAGCAGAGAGCGGCTCCAGCCTAAGGTTTTATTGTGTTTTGGTAGGAAGGACACACACAGGCAGTCACGCTATGTTTCACAGTCTTCGGGAATCGTTGTTGTTATAATTAGCGATTGCTCGATCACATCCGCCGTAGAGAAGTTCTCATTCGAGCAGAGTCTCTGCACAGGGAGCTCCTCGGGCAGGGCGCCACGGGACAGGGACTCCACAATCACCTCGGCTGAGCCCACGTCCAGCTCCGGTGGTGGCTGCAGTGCCACCACCACAGCCTTCTCGTCCTCGATGATCAGGTTCCGCAGCTTCCGCTGCCGGGGGTTGTAGTTCTCCACCCGGTCGTGAATCCCCATGTGGCGCCTCAAGTGAGCCTGGAAAAGGAAGACGCAGGATGAGGGGCCCAGTGGGGGCCAGCTCCCCTGGCACAGCACACACCGCTGGGGTTGCGGGAGCTGGGCATGGCCTCACCTGCCGTGTGAACTTGTAGCCACATTCAGTGCACTCGAACTTCCTCACGCCCTTGTGCCGGCGGACATGGACACGCAGCTGTTCAACAGCTGAGGAGGGAAGCAAGAGCCCGTTGGCAGCAGCACCGCGCTGTAGATGCTCACAGCAACGCGAAGCCGCACCACAGAAGGGAGGGCAGTTTCTAAAGAGTCGTGCAAAAGCTCAATGCCCTGGCTGTTACCTTTGAATGTTTTCCCGCAGATCTGGCAGAAGTGGGGCCTCCCCTCCTGGTGCCGGCTGGCAATGTGCCTCAGCAGGGGCCCCTTCTCTGTGAAGCGCTGATCGCAGAACTCGCAGCTGAAGGGACGCTCCCCGGTGTGGGTCCGGTTGTGCTTGTCCAGGCTCGCTGCCGTTGGCAGGGGGAGAGAAGGGGAGAGCCAGCGGTCAGCGGTGTGGCACGTGCCTGTCGCGGGACTCAGGTACGAGCCATGCCGCAGCGAAGACTGCACACACGCAGTGGCGTCAGTCTGTGCCAGGCTGGTTAGGAAGGCTTAGAAGCAGTGTAATCAGCAGCCTGCTGGTCCAGGTGAACTGTCACTGGGGAAAACTCATCAGTTTCTTCCTCTTTTGTGCCACCAGGGTAATGGAGATAACAGGAACCTGCCTTCCTCAGCATTAGCACGCACTCCTGAGAGTGTGGCCTTGCTCCCCGGGGGAAGCGGGCAGGAGAAGGCGGGTTTCGCAGCACAGATGCTTTCTGCAGGTCCCGCATGCCGGAACACGGTGCTCAGCACCAGCAGCCCCAGCCACGCGCCCAAGGAGTACCTTGCGTCCTGAAGGTCTTGCCGCAGAGGTGGCACTGGAAGGGCTTCTCGCCGGTGTGTGTGCGCAGGTGCATGTTGAGGTTGGCTTTCTGCGTGAAGGCATGGTGGCAGAACTCACAAACGTAGGGCCGCTCATTCCTGTGGGCAGACGCAACATTACCTTTATCTCTGACTTTGCCAGCTTCAGCCCCACAGGTTAGCTGCTGTTCCTCGCCCGAAGTTCTTGGAATTAAACTCCTACTTCAACCCGTCTCAAACTAAAGTGTTTTAGAGGCCCACAAACGCTATTCTGCAGCCACGGGCAGCCTCCTGCTCCCTGGGTGTTATAACCAGCCCAGGAAACAGAACACTAAGGACAAGCGTGGCAAGCAGCTGCTGCTGCACACTGGCCACTTTAAGAACACGAATGAGCTGAGCTGACAAGCTTCAGTTGTGGCCTGTATTACTATCACTGCACGCAAACAGTCTGCACGTCCTTTGGAAGAGAGAAAAGCAAAACACCAGTTGGCCCCTCATCAGATTTCTGGCAGAAGCTTCAGCCTGGCACCTTGGGGAAGGGGGTGCTTGCTGCCTTCCAGCCAGCCCCCTCTCCCCACCACTACCGAGCCAGACCCTCGGGGGAGGAAGCGCAGCCAGGAGAGCCAGGGTGATGCAGGAGAAGACACAGGTCATGTCATACCTGTGCTTGGCCTTGATGTGCATCTGCAGGCCGTTGCGACTCGAGGCCCGGTGCCCGCACTCCTCACAGACAAACAGCTTCTCTCCCCGGTGCTTAAAGGCCTCGTGCAGGCGCAGCTCTGTCCGAGACAGAAAGCACTTGGAGCAGGTTGAGCACTGCAAGGCCACAGGAGAGCGCAGGGTTAGGCAGCTCACCCAGGCGCGGTTCACAGCATACGCCCGTGATGGACCCACTCACTGCCCAAGACCCCTCCCTCCGCCTGCCACTGCTGCATTGGGGCCCTGCCTGTGTCCAGCTGTGGCAGCACCCCCAGCTCCAAGACACCAAATGAGACAAGACAGCCTGACAAAGGCAAAATGCTGGTCAGTACTTGGGTCTGTCAGCCAAAAAAATTACAAGAGCTGCTCCTATTCCAAACAAACTATTTCCAGCAGCTCTGTAACTCCCTGCCTATCTAAAAAGAGCCAGACAGGATGACGGGCACCATTCCTTAGGCCAGGCCTGAGCACAGGCTAATTCCATCCCAAAGGCCCACCACCGCCCGCCTGCTCATCTTACTGCATGGGGCTTTGGCGCGCCATGTAGCTTTATCATGTGGCTCTGCAGGTCCTTCTTCTGCATGAACTGCTGGGCACAGGAGGAGCACTGAAAGACAGCAGAGGAGGATCAGCTTCCAGCAAGCACCAAACAGCGATTTTGGCACAAGGAGAGGCCCAGCGGCATGCTGGCGCAACAGGCAAGGGGAGCACTGTTCTGACATGGAAAACGAATCCCTGGTAAGGCTGCAGAAAGCACCTTGCTTTGGTGTCTCTCTGGAGCATGTTCTGGCTCAGAGATGGGGAAATGACCCTCAGCAGGCTGCCACAGAGAAGGAAGGGAGCCAGTGTGCTCAGCTCTCCTGCCAGGCTGGGCCAGACTTCCCCAAAACAGGACGCTCACCCCCCTTTCCTCTGTGCCAGCGTGCAGCCGCTCATAGGGACACCAGATGCGGGCACTGCTCACCTTGTATGGCATCTCCCCTGTGTGCGACACCATGTGCAGCCGCAGCTCCATTCGCCTCTTGAACACCTCCTGGCAGACTGAACATGTGAAAACCTGCAAGAAAGGGGGAAGCGTTGGCTTCCGCCAAACCGAGACTCTGATGTGAAGCCCGCAGCTCAGACCAGTGCTTGGCACTCAGGCACTGGGACGTCATTATGACATTTAACCCATGCCACCAGCAACCTGGATCTTTTGTGGTACAGTGTACTCTCGCGCACTTGAAAAAAACAGACAAAAGGAAAGCTGTCTGATAAATCAGACAAAAGCTGCTCCTGTCCTCATCGGCAGTGGACTTGGGGGGACTATGGCTAGAGAAAGGCTCTAATTCCACTCCTGAGAAATGGCACCTGCCTTCCAGACCGCAGCTTCCCAGGCATACCTGCTCAGATCGGTTCATGCAATTTCTGGCTTCGTGTTGCAGGAGATTCTCTTTTCTGAAATAACATTTGCCACATTTGGAACATTCAAATGGCTTTTCTCCAGTGTGTTTCCTAGGGGGAAGACAAAAGGAGAGCATCTGTCACTGCCAGTCTCACAGCAGAGATGCGCAAGGGGACCCAGCAAGGACACTGGGAAGGGAGAGAGAGGGAAGAACCAGGCAGCTTCTACACTCCCCCAGCACCAGTATTCACAGTCGCCCAAAAGCTGCCTTTTATGCCAGCTTTGCAGATCCCATCAAGCTGTTGGTGCCCGCTGTGCTCCATGAACCCTCAGTTCCGCAGGGCTAAGGTTCACCCCGTGCAGACAAGTGCAGCCGGAGCTCATGCTCTCTCTGCAGGCACCTACTTTGCTCCTGGTTATCAAACCCCAGGCTCCTCGCAGCGCCCAGCCATGCCAGCGCACTCCCCACAAACCAGGCAAATTGCCCCACAGCCCGTGCTGATTCTGAAAGCCCAGCAGGACCTTTTGCCATTGCCCACCCACAGCCACCGCATCCCCTGGAACAGCCCCTCAACACTGCCTTTTTGAGGCAGGCTGGCTCCGACCCTGAGGAGCGGAAGCCTGGGACAGTTGTGGCTCTCAGAACTGTTTTGGAGATGTACCCCTCCCCCACTGCTGCCCTGGCTCAAAGCGACCCCAGCCCAGGGAACAGAGAGGACCTCCTTTTCCATCCTGGGGGACACTGAGGTGTTGAGACCAGCTGGCCACAAGTGGGGCCAATCACCCACCCCCACCCCCGTGGAAGAGCAGGCGGGAAGGGGCAGAGCCTCGCGGCGCAGGTGCCTACGCGCAAAGGGAAGGAAAAGTCAGAGCGTTTACCTGTTGTGCACTTTAAGGCAATATTTGCTGAGGAAGGTTTTATGACATGTGGGGCACTCGACCGGCACCGCTGTACCTTTTCTGCTCCCTAGCGTCCCTGCCGCCCCCGCGCTGCTGGGCGCCTTCCCCGGGGAGGGTGTCTTTTTGCTCCGCAGGGCCTTTTTCTCGGGCAGGGACTCGCCGTCGTCGCCGTCCCCCCGCCCGCCGTCGCCCGCCGCTGCCTCCTCCGGGGCCGGGGGGGTGGCCTGCGAGGGAAGAGGCGGCCGTCACCGCGCCTCCCCCGCCGGGCCGCCCTCCGCCCGCGCCTTCTTGCTCTTCTTCGCCGCCTTGGCGTGGCCCTTGGCGGCGTTAGTGGCGATGCGGGCCAGCGCCCGGCCCAGCGGCTCCGCCTGGTCCCGCTGCATGTGCCTGGCGCTGCCGTCGGGGAGCACGAACCGCAGGCTCAGCTTGGGCTCGGACGGCACGCACCGCACCACGGCCCGCTCCATAGCGCCGGGGAAGGCGGCGGGCGAGCCGCGGAGTTGGGAAGCCTCCCAGGGATGGGCGGGCAGGCAGGGACCTGGCAGCAAAGCGGGGAGGAGGGGCCGGGGGGGCCTCACTTAGCCTGGCCGTGGGAACGAGTTCCTGCCCGGGAGGGAGGCGCAGACTTCGACGGAGGGGTTGGCGGGTGTTTCTGTACGCTTCAGAGGCTGGAGTCCTTAGTGCGGGTAGTGTCTGTACAGGCTGTTTCACGCGCTCTTCCTGACACGCAGCTGGTTTGTGTAGCCATACCTCTTAAAATACCTCATACGCCGATGTATATACAACAACCCGATTGTGTATTTACACACAGCGTTTAAGAGCTGGGGTCTTTCTCCGCCCACGTCCCGTCGGTACTCGCTTGCTTCCCCCCGTTCCCTGCTGCCGTCTCTGCTGGACGAGGTGCCGGCCGTGGCAGGCAGTGTCAGCAACAGGGGAGGCTGAGCTGGCTTTCAAGGAGGTGATGCTGCTAAAGTAGGCAAAAGCAAACTGCTCAGCTCCGTTTCAGAAACGAAGGTGACAGCCAGATGGGTTCCTTAAGTATTGCTGAGCAGATTTTTTTTTTTTTTTTTTAATCCTGAGCTCTTAAAGAAATAAGGCATATGCAAAATTGTATCCCGTGTACAGTTGCATGTGAGTATAAGGGAGTAATTTTGTTGCTGTCTGCTTGCTGTTGCTTTAGTAGTTCTGCACCCCATAAATTTTGGGCCGATTTCAACCAAATGAAACAAAGGGGCAAATTTTCGGACGCTAATTCTCGAAGAGCTAACATTCCCTGTAAGTTCTGTGAACATAGCTGGGCAGGGGAGGAAAGAGGAAAAATACAAGCATTAATATTGAAATGTCAACATGGACAGAGAGGTTGTGCCACTGTGTTGGGAACTGAATGCCTATGAATTGGAAAATCCCTCTTTCAATCAAAATGTATACGTTCCTGTAGGATTCAGTGGTGTCCAATAAGGAGCAAATCTCACTTGAAGCCTTTCATGATAGACATGAATATTTCTCTTCTCTGTGGATTTTCTGATGCTTTGTTTAAGACAAGCCTGAAGCTTTGGTATAATTCAGGTAAAAAATCTTGACAGTCGTGAGGTACAATTCCCCAGGAAATGAGGCTTCATATATGTCACTGCTTACAAAACTATTGGTCTTATCTGCACTTCACTTATGCTTTGTATAGCCAATGTGCTTAGACGTGCCTTTTTCTGGCTTGTGTCATGAACAGGTAATTTCTCTAATACAGACCTGAAAAGCAGCTCCTTGAGGCTGCAGACAGTTAATGAATGCACGAAGGAAATGATTTATAGTGCAGGCTGAATCACGTCTTATGTACTTTGCTGGGACTAACTCTCAGCTGGGCTATCTCCTTTGCTTCTCCAGCATAAAGTAATAGGCAGTTCTTAAATATGAATTTGCTCGTGGGAGCAGCTCCCGGTAAGGATGCAGAGACCCTCACTTCATATTGCTTCTGCCTTAGTTTTATCATCAGTAAATTTCTCAGACAGCTTCTTTGGAAGATGAGGTTCATTATCATGCCAGCCATAATGCAGTGTATTTTTAAGACTTTTTCCAGCCCTCTTTACTAAGTTGAAAACTTGAGTTTGCATAAGTTGAATTCTTTTGGAATTTTGTCTTTGACAGTGTTGATTACAGCATCCGCTTTTGAACTGAATAGATTGTCTCATGAACCCAGGCCGAATGAAATGGGACCCGGCCTATCAGTTCCAGCTGTTCACCCTGTCTGTTTGTTGCCTGGGGGTTACCGCTCTTGCGGCATACGTAGTTGCGTTGCATATGAAGCAGGTAGTCCGTGCAGCTTGCAGGCTCCCACTCTGCCGTTCAGAACCTGTGCTGATCCGTATTACTATTTTGATCTGTAAAGTGGATTGCCTTTATGCATGACTCAGCTTCCTGTCACGGTAGCTGCCACCTCTGCAAAGGCTGAACTGGACAGATGCCTCAGAGTGGTAATCTCTTCAGCTGTCCGGCTTCAGTCTGTCTGCATTTGGGGCTCAACATCCTCAGATTCAGCACCTGTGAATGTAAAGTGCTGGGAATGAAGTACAATGAGGCTGAAATGGAGAGGATAAAGAAATGATTGCAGAGAAACTAATTCATTGCTTTACATGAGACTATCAGTATGAAAGCACTCTGGGTTAACTCAGTTTGGAGATCAGTTGGCAGCTTTTCTTAAATTAAAAAGAATTATTTTGTTAATTCAGCAAGAAGAAAGGGAATCACAAAGAATATTATGTAAACCCAAATACAAATCATGAAGATGATACTACTGTGTTCATTATAAAACATATATCTAAATTATCCTGTTTCGTGTTGAATAACAGATTTTGAAAATTTTTCATTTAGGAAAATGTACAACTTTGGAAGTGATATTTTACAATCAGTGTCTGTATTTGAGTCCCAGACTAGTTATGTGGAAGCTGCCTGAGCAGAGATTCTCATCCTGCAGAAAAGATTGCAGAGCATTGCCTGAAGGCACGATCCCCAAACTTTCACACTGACTTTACTGTACTTGGAGCAGATCTGCAGTGTCTGTCATTAAAGTTAATGCAGGAAGCATCCTTGTGCTGAACGCGAGTAAAAACAGATCTTTAATTCTGTAGGTGACCTCACATAAACATGGCTAGTATCTTGATCCTGAAAAACCATAAATCAGTAAAGCAGCAGGGAATCTTTACTCACATGTATTCAGTATACAAATTTTTCCCTTTTACCTGAATGTTTCTTGGGCTATCATTCTGGCCTCGTTTGCTCCAAGTTCAGGTATATTTAAATGAAGCTACAGAATGCAACCCTTGGTAAAACACATGAGTAAACCCAGGTTGTTCCTGATGGACTGATCCTGCTGTAATTCAGACAGAGTAGTGCTTTACTTCTTGAGCAGTCCCACAGGAAATGGTAAGACGCTGGAGGGATGAAGTATAGCTCAGTAGTCCTGATCCAAATCCATGGAGAGCAATAAAAAATGCACAGTTGTTTGTCTTAAACCCAGCATGAATAAGGGTTTGCAGTTCACAAACAACTTTCTGAGACATGTCATACCGAGTTGCGTTTTGTGTGAAAGTGAGCGTTATAGATGAGCTCTAATTGTCTGAAGAGCTTGGGAAGTAACGAGGGTGATCCGCTATAGGCAGTGTTGTGATACGCAGTTAACTATGAGAAACAAATTTATTGTCTGCAAGCTAAATTTCTGTTCTTGTTCATACCTGCTTTAATACATATTGTGGGGTGTGCAAAAGTGCTTTGTAGTGGTTTAATTTCAGTCTCACCGCAATCAGCGGAGACGTACTCGGTAATGGTGTTGCAGGCATACCTGTAATTAGCACTTTTGGAAATCCTATACCAAGTATGTGACAGGATCATAGTAGCTGAGGGTTTTCTTTTTCCTATCTTTAAAGTATTTTGCCCTGCATTAAAATATACCCACTGAGGTATAATCTAGGTACTTAAAATACCTGCCAGTTCTCCTCAGGTGTTTAGAACCTGGTTCTGCCAAGGGCTGCGTGTTCAGCCTTCCTATTGTCTTCTTTCCAAAACGGTAGCTATTTGCAGGACTTGGGAAGGCAAAGTTTTAAGATCAGATCAAAAATCAAAGTTTAAGGGTCAGCAAATTGACCAGCATCTCCCCTTTCACACAGAAGCTAAAAGAGTCCTGTGTGGAGTAAATGTCTTCTCATTGAATACTAACTTAAAGCTGAGTGATTTTTTGCAGCTCCCTAGCAGCAAGTTGGCCCAGTTTTAGGAACAGGCAAAGCAGGCAGTTGCCTAGAACGACAGACGAAAGGAGGCAATAAAATCCCATTTTAAGCAAGAAAGTGACCCTGTGACTCTGTGCCTGTTTCTGCCTGTTTAATGAGCACTTGGTGCATTCCCCAGGCATCGTTCTCCCCAAGCTGCTGGGGTGCTGAGACTGAGCAGTCTCCTTACCACAGGAACCGTGGCCACAGTCCTGCTGTTTGAACATCCCATCTATTTGTTCTTGTCTCTGCTTCAGCTTGCTGCTGATGATGCTGAGGGGAGAAACTTTTTGTGCTCATTCTCTGCTCCTTTTTCTTGACAGTGCTGTATTACTATTGCCGGGGTGGTTGGATTGGCAGAAGAGCAGAGGGGCAGATGTGCTGAGACTAGAGAGCTCACAGAATTCATGCTTCACTAGAAAAACCCTCCTGTTATTATTATCCTTGCAAATTGGGAATGACAGGCTGCCGAGGCTTACTGAGTTTATGTCAAGAAACTGATTGCCAGAAATAAGAGATGTCTTAGCAAATCTTACATGGGTACTGGGTTCCTATAAGGACCTTTTACAGCCATTTCAGGGCTCAGTTATCTCTGCTTGATGTAGACTTCCATTTTACACCCAGTTTTGAGTGGCAAAATTGTTTGTTCCACCCCCCCCCCCTTGACTCCTTGTGTTCTGACACCTCTAGGATTTTGAGATGAATCTCTTCCATGCTGTGAATAGGTTGCCGTATCAGGCTTTGCCAATAGAGTTGACGGTAGCCTTCAGTCTCTCTGACAACATGGTTACAAGCTGTAACAAAGAACCTGTTCGCAATGATAGTCATTTTGCTCTACTGCTCTTCAGAGGAGCTACTTGGAGGAGCAGAGTTTTGTGAGCTGACTGCAAGGTCTGAGAGATGACACTATTGCTTTGCATGAGCTTCACAGTTAGGTTTATCGTGTCATCCAAAGGTATGCACTGAAAGCATTGGTGGGTCAGCCTCCACCACACATCAAGATCCTTAATAGCAAGGTAGGAAATGTATATGGATTACAAAAAAAAAAAAAAAAAAAAGACAATCCACTCTCTTCATAAGTAATAAGAATTTGGAAAGCATATTACATTTCATTAGACTTTGCAACTTTAGTCAATCACTGCATCACATTAAAAGATTTATGGGATGCATATTATCCTACATTGGCACACTAGAGTGTTCTTAGCTTTCTCCGAAACCCCTACATTACTACGTGCAGAAGAGGATGCTAAACTTTGGTCTCGTAAAACAAGGACAATTTTGATTTTTTGTGTTTTTTGGTCCAGGAATACATTTTTCCTGTGATTGAGCCTGTAATGAAATTCTGGTAACTTCTCCATGTTCTCTGTGCAACTTAATAAAAAAGTTGACTTTTGAATATACAGAAATGGAATATGTGTTAAGCCTTCAAACCACATCACAAGTGCTATGGAGGGTACTCCAACCTGGAATAAGATTTCCAAACAGAGAGGTATAAGAACAATCCTGGTTTTCGGGAGCTGCCAAGCAATGTAATTATGCACCTATGCAATATACAGATTAATTTATAGTTCAAGGAAAACAGGGAAGATAATACCTCCAAGCCGGTTAGTAAGCTCAGAGGTACTTCATTCTTACCTCCAGGTCCCAGTCTTACTTGCCAGCTGGTGTTGGCACAAGGAATTCTACTATATCCTAAAAACAGTGCACCACCAGGAATCTGCCTTAACACCTGGAATGAGAATGGTCTGGAAATGGAATAGGTCAGTTGGAGTTTTTTTTAATTTTTTTTTTTCTTCTTTTTGAATGTCTTTAGAAATATTTTGTTTTCTTTGAAACCTAGCGTGGCAAACACAGCCTTTTCTCTTAAAATGTTGTAAGTAGCTACACCACATCTCTATTTTTATCTCATGTCACACTTGATTGAAAGGTTCTTCGCAGCTAAAATAACATGATGAAGGCATGGAAATTATTTTTGTCTTGGTTTCTATTGGAAGCTTAAAAGCAACCTGTTTCTTGATACAGAATTATTATTCTCTTGTACACATACAATACATATAGATGTGTGCTCCCCAAGGATAGGTGCATACAGACATGTACACACACACTCAAAAGACGCAAGTATGTATGGATTGCTAAATTTACACAGGGACTGTGCAATAGTAAGATTTCCCAGTTAGTCATTCAAATTTGCCTATATAGCTTTAAATTTTACCCTGTTGCACATATACATTATAGAAATCTTTAATTAACTGACCCAGTACTCTATTTTACCATCCCTTGACATAGCTCAGAGCAGAAAAGAGGGGCGTTCACTTAATGAACAGTATTCAACTGTTTGTCAGTGTGCATTCAGTGGCATACTTCAAGCTCACTGTTTGGACCCTGTTAGATGACAGCAACAGTCTTTTTCTCCCAAGGTCTTCTATATTATTTTCCAAGTAAGCATATAAGCACTTCCAAAATCTGAGTAACACCCAAGCCAGAGAAAGTTTCATTATGGAAGCATACTTGTTCCACTGAAGCACAGGAAAATTAACACCTGAAGTATCTGTTGATTTTGGATGCCCTCTCTGAGATACCAAGGACTGTGTTTTTTCAAAGTAACTGGTATTAGATACTAAGTACAAGACATGATTTTTATCGGTTGCAGCTGAGAGTGTTCAGCATTTTTGTGTTTCAACATTCAGACTTCCAAGTCAGGTGCCCAGAAAATGAAGAGCCTAAAATTAATGACCACCCCTGAAAAATTTAAATGACTTGGCATCCTAGGGAATCTGCGGTGGAAGCCAGGATGGAATGTAATTCCCTCCCCCTCTGGAGCAATGTTCACTTTCTCAGCCATGAAACAATCTTTTCCTGTAATTCCTTGCCTTATTCCTGCACTTCCTAACCTCAGCTAAAAATAAATCAGCAATCTGCTTTGTTTTACAGTTCTGCATCATCCTTAAAGGTTATCCATAGTTGCAACAAAATAGGCAAAATATGCTCTAGTGTGTTTCTAACTTACTCAGTAAGCCGTAATTTCCCTCCTCAGCCCACCATCACAATCTTCCCACATGCTGATTCTGCTTCCCTAGGGACATTATCATACTTCACTCTCCATTTCTTTATCCCGTTCAGCTTGTCTTACCCAGTCCTTTTCCAAGATTCTTGTCCAATTCATCTGTCTCTTTCCACTGCCCACCACCTGTTTTTTCTCTCTTAGTTACTACTCCTACTCTCCCATTGCACTCTTTTGGTGCAATCTCAGTGTCTTCCCC
>JANZLQ010000001.1:562442-581261 GCA_026212715.1 Elanus axillaris
TCCCTCCCTCCTCGCCGCCGCCGCCTCACCGCCCTCTTTCCTCCCCCCTCCCCGCAGGCGCTGACCTTCACCGGCAAATGCCGCCTGCGCTGCCTCTACGGCGCCGTCCGCCTCCTGGGCTTCGCCGTCGCCTCGCACCAGCCGGGGCTGCCGGTCTTCTCGCCGGCCACCCACTGCGCGCTTACCCTGGAGGCGCTGCCCGCCGACCGCCCGCCCGCCGCCGATCTCCGACAGCTCCGCGCCGCCGCCCGCGCCGCTATGCGGGCGCACAGCGTCCGCCGCCGTGAGTGCCGGCCCGGTGCGGGGAGGGCGACCTTCTGGTTGCGTTCCGCCATTTTGTGTGCGGTGCGGGGTGGCCGCCATTTTGCGTGGGGTGCGGGAGGCGGCCATTTTGTGTGCGGCGCGGTGCGGGGCGTCCGCCATTTTGCGCGCGGCGCTGTCACCGCCCTTTAGCGCGGGCTGAGGGCGGCGCTCTCTCCCCGTTGCAGAGGCGCGGGTGAAGGTGATGGCCAGGTTCTCGCCGGAGTGCGCCGTGGTGCTGCTGGAGCACCTGGACACGCCGGTGACACGGTTCCTGCTGAGCCACCCGCCACTGTCACGGCTCTTCGAGCCCCAGGTGAGACCCAGAGGGCGTCGAGATGCCCGCTCCGCCCTGGTGGCGGCGCAGATGTCGCGCCTTCCCCAAAACAGGCCTCGTGCGGCCTGAGAGGCAGCTGCCCTGCTTTGAGTGCCTGTCAGTGTCCAGCAGCGCAGCTACAAGGCCTTGTTATGCACACCTCTTTAAGTGTTTTTCCCTCTTCCCTAGAAAAAGGAAGAATCCAGCTTCACACCGGAAGATGCAGTTCTGGCATCTGTTGGCATTGTGAAGTGTAGCCCTGACCGTGGGCTGCTGGTGTCAGAGAGCATGTTGCTGGCTCTGGAGGAGCTGATCCAAGCGTGCTGTGGTGAGTGGCATGCGCTTGGTGAGGTTGGGGCGGTTTAGTAGCCTGAAGAAAGGAAATGCATGAGGCTTTTTATGACTTCAGGTTAGGGAGAGTCTGCCCTGTGACAGGCACTGGTGGAGGATCATGTTTTTCCCCTGAATAGTGGGAGTCTTGTGCTCGTGCGTCACCTTGAGTGGGTTTGTGCCTCTCCTGCCAGACAGGCAGCTTGTTGCTGTAAAGGCACTTCCCTGTCTGATGTCAAAACTCTCACTGTGCTCTCTTGTATAGCAGGTATAAAAAAAAAAAAGTCCCTTTGCTTACACAGCACATCTAAAATACCATGAGCAACTGAACCTGATACATGCTGGGTTGTAATGCTAGGGCTTGCTTCTCCTTTCAGCAGCTTTTTCCCTTTACACTGGTACACTTAACACACTTCTCTTGAACGTATATTTTTATGGTTAATTAAAATGCATCCTAGTCAGACCGCAGTAGGGCTTTTGTTTTTTTTTAACAAATCTATGTAAACAGAGTACATCAGAATAACTGACAGCATTGGTCCATTTCAGACTGTGTTTATTTTTCCAGCGGAAGATGAAGGTGTCCCGGTGGTTCTGGTGTGTGGCCCCAAAAACACTGGGAAATCGACATTTAACAGATACCTAATGAATCTGTTACTGAATCGGTGAGTCTTTTCATGTTCTACAAGTTTTTAAGTACTGCATGAGATTTAGGAGAAGGAAAAAACTGCTTGCCAAGATTATCAGAAAAGCTGCTAACTGGAAGGTAGATATCTTTTAAAAGCAAACAAACAAAAATTCAGAAAAATAGGCATTCTTGTCTTGGGTTCCTTTCAGAGAAGCTGACTACTGAAACATTTCTATTGAAATACTACTAAATTGTGGTTTTGGAGTATGTGAACTAATTTGGCACCAAGTAGGTAGGGTTCAGTAAGGAATTGGTAGTTATAATGTTTGGAAACACAGTAAGTTATAATTTGTTAGCGTCTTTGAAGATTCTTGGCAGAGTAAGACGTAGAAACTTCTTTGCCTGACCGTTGCATGCTTAAAATAAAGATGGTAAAATTTATAAATCTTAAATGGCTGGTCTTAGTGTGCGCAGTTAACGCGGGAGAGGCAGTATACTGACTAGTACTGCCTCCGATTATTGTTCCAGCTGCTTCCCTTAAAGCTGGATGGGTATGGAGCTATTGTAATAAACTCTTGCACGGTAGGGGTTCCTTTAACCTTCTCGCTTAATCCCTTGCAAGTGAGGGAAGGAGAGACATGAGGAGTGGCTTGATTATATTCAAGAATTTAATTTTGACAACCTGGAACAAAATCAGATTGTGCTTCTGATGTGTTCCAGGTCGTGTCCTGTTTCTTTTTTAAGTGGACGCTAATATACAGGCTTCTTCCACTGCAGCCTTCCCTCGGTTGAATATATGGAATGTGACATCGGTCAAACCGAGTTTACACCACCTGGATGCGTGTCTTTAAGTAACATAACAGAGCCAGTTCTTGGTACGTGTTCTGCCATTTTCTGCAGTTGCCACAAACCTGTTTCATATCCGGAAGGTGCTTTCTGAGTAGAGGCTGTACTTCAGGGGAAGCTGCCACATCTGTCCAAGGTGCATAGAGACACTAAAACAAAGGCTGTTAAAGTTTTCTTGTGAGGGGCATCTAAAATCCATGTGAAAATCTCACAAAGTAACATGGAGCTATTCTCCCTGCTCATTTTTTCTGTCTTAAAGAGAGAAGATAGTTTATAAGGTGGTGGAACAGGCTGTGGCATGTCAAAGTGGTTTTTAAGCCTTTCAGATTTGAAAGGTCTTTTGGGGAAAGTCTTTCTCAGTATCCATAGATAAAGCTAGCTTGAGTTTTAGGCTCGGGGCTGTCATTATGCGCATAGAAAAACTAGAGCCAGAGAAATTGCTGGTATTTGTGGTCTTGGGGATTTGGGTTGCTGTGTAAAAAGGATATGGCCAGACTGGTCTACTTCCTGGATAGTCTGCCAGAGAAAACAGTTGTTTTAAAATTCACAGGTGTGTGACCAGTGATTTAAACAAACAAGAAAAAAACTCAAACAAACAAAATTCCTAGCATGGAGTCTTGCAAGTGACAGTAAAGTTTCTCCATGGGTGCAGGCCGTAGAAGAAGGACTGTTGGCACGTGAAAAGAGGACAGATTATTTTGGAAGGGATTGCATGAAGGTGCTATGTGGATGGGAGTTTTCTGATTGGACTGACTGAAACCACTAGAGGCTTGTTTGCCGCTTGCTTTTTCAGGTCCACCGTTCACTCATCAACAAATGCCACGTAAGATGGTGTATTTTGGACAGACTAGTTGTGAGCAGGACACAGAAAGATACCTTGATGTTGTGAAGTATGTGTTCAGCTCCTACAAGAAAGAAGTGCCTTTAGTCATCAACACCATGGGCTGGGTGAAAGGTAAACAGGATAAATCTGTTCTTAAGGGGTGGTGCAGAAGGGAGGTAATAATCGTAGCGGTGTGCCACCACGCTTTCTAGACCATCCAGAACCAGAAAGTAAGGCTTACCTGCCTTGAGCTAGTACTGGTCTTCCATAGCAGTGTTCTGACCTGTTTATGTAGCAGCAACAATCCTGTTTTCTCTGCTCCCTAAAGGTGAGGGGTTGCTGCTTCTGATTGATATCATTCGGCTGTTGTCACCCAGTCACATTGTTCAGATGGATGTGTATGACTGGAAAGCCATGGCTCCGCTCACCCCAGAGTACGTTCATCTTACTCCTGGCCTGTACACCAAAGGCAAACAGCAAGCCAAATGCAAGCAGATGGGTATGAGTGGAGCGGGAAGCTGGAAGTCCTCTGAAGGGGAGGGAGATGCGTCGACTCCCGAGTATAAGTTGCTGTACGTCCATCCAGAATTCCCTCGAGCAGGGGTTGCAGGTGAAGCGTAAGTAGAAAGTTCAGTGCTACATAGCTGTTAGTGGGCGTAACAAAATCGTGGGTGGTCCTGATGCTAAAGGCTCTTGCTTTGCTTTGGCCTCGAGAGCTCCATTAAAGTGGTCAGAGCTTATTAGTTTACTTATTAGGGGGTTATGTTTGGGTGGTGTTTGGGTTTTCTGGGTACTTGGTGGGGGGGGAGGGGCGGGGTTTGGGGGGAGGTTTGTGTACATTTAGTTTGGGCGGGGGGAAAGCTTGTTCCTCCCTACTCTACTTCCAATGACTACTGTCAGTTACTTAGTTTTACACTGGCATGACTTCCACTTGGTATTGTTGAATATTATGTTTGGTTTTGTTTTTTTTTTTTTCCTCATTGGGCAGTTCCTTACCCATTTCTTACAGACCTAGATGATGGATCACATTATTTCTTAATTTCTCTGATACTTTGAGCATCTCTGATGATGACGGTGAAATTTAATTAATGCCTATTTAAAGTTGAAACAATGCCCTAAATCCTGTGATCCCTTAGCGGTAATAAAAGCATAGCTCTAAATTTTCTTCAGCGGTAGATGTTTTAAAAACTAAACTTGCATGAAATAGCCGCTAATACTGCATGGTATACTCGGGACTGTCTGGGGTATCTGGTTTGGGTCCCTGAGTGAGGGTGCGCTGCCTTTCCTTGACTTGTTGCGGTTATTTTTCCAGGCGAGTACATAGCGGCATCTTGCGTGACATGTCCATACTGGGTTACCTGGGTCAGCTGCAGTCCCCAGACATAGGGGTGGTGCTTCCACTGCACAGTCTTGTGCCATATCAGGTAAATGAGCATTTTTGAAAGGCTTGGAGATGGTGCAGAGAGCCCGGCTCATAGTAGTTGACAGTTCTGCTTGTACTGCACATGTTTTTGGGAAGAGAGAAAAACGTTCTGTAATCTGCAAAAAGGTAGCAACTTTATCCAGTGTATCTAGAAGTGAGGTTTTTGTTGAGATGTCAGTGTGGCACGTGCTTTCTGCGTGTTCAGATGTTAGTGTTGAAAGTGTGTTTGCCGCTGAGATAATGCCTGTCTGTAGGCATGGGTTGGGAGCTTTCAGGTTTTGTATATGTAGCATTACATTGTCTCTGAACTCAAACTACAGTGCTGTTGAGCTGGTGAACAGTTTTTTCTTCTTCCTTTACCTCTTCAGGTACCTTTCAATGCTGTTGCACTCAGGGTTATTCACACTGATGTCGCTCCTACCAACATCATGTATGCAGTGAATGCCAGCTGGGTTGGGCTCTGCAGGATACCGGATGAAATCAGATCCCAAAGTGATGGGCCAGTCTTGCTGACACAGACACCAGTCTGTGATTGCCTTGGCTTCGGTGAGCAAGCCCAGGAAATCTTAAGCTTTGTTCTCACCTGTTGTGTTTTGACAGATAGGTTGCAGAGTGACAGAATTGCCTACTCTTTGAAAAACAACTGAAAAAGTGGGATGAGATAAGAGAATGACCATGGGTTCTCTTCTATTGCAATCTGCACTTCAAGTCTTTTGGTTTTCATTAACTTGTGGTAACAGCTATGGGGAATGTCACTGAGCGGCACCTTTTGTCACTTGCTTCTCTCGCTCTTTCATAACTTCACAATTTACTTCCTTTCTGGATTCACATTCACAAAAGCTGATTCCATGTGGCTTACTCAGAATTCCTATAGTTGTGCATTTCCTTCTAAGACTCAATTTAATATTGCAGTTCTGACTTGGAGGTTGATAACTGAGCTCCTTGAGTTCCTCTAGGAAGGTGCCAGTGAACAAGGAGGTGCAGTTTGGGAAGTTAGCTGTTCGTTCATATGTACGCTGAGATACTGGAGGAGTGGGATTCAGCAATGCAGGTTTTTCTCATGATGTGTCTCAGATCCTTCTCGGTTGTAGAAGAGTTGTTTATTTAAAGAGCTTCAGCTGCATCTGGTTATTTGCTCCAAAATGATTGGGTGGAGTTAAGACTGAACTTTGCCTATATTTTTTTTCAGGAATTGTCCGAGGGGTGGAGATAGAGAAGAAGCTTTACCACATTCTGACGCCAGTGCCTCCAGAGAACCTGAGACTAGTGAATTGTTTGCTCCTTGGAAATATTGCTGTCCCAAACTGTGTTCTTGTGGGCCAGGTAGGAGCTGCACAGGAAGAGGGCGGAAGCTTGGCTGAGTTTAGGCTGTCTGGTGGGTTTTCTGTTTTCTTACTTCTGAGGCTTATGCGTGCCTGGAGATGTCTGGGCATTACCAGATGGTTATCTCTCTCTTGGAAGCTGTCCTTAACCTGTAGAAACAAGGGAGAGGAGAATGTTCTTCTCATAGTTCAGATACCAGCACGGGGTTTGTTCAGTGATGGCTTTTTCCTTTCCACCAGTCAGCTCTATCAGTCTGTAGGGGAAAGTGCTTCCCATTCTGTTGAGGATGCAAGTTCTTAAAGTTGTTTCTGGTTTTCTTCCAGCAAGGAGTTGATGGAGAGATCCCCTATGTCACATCTGATTATAACTACAGCATCTTGGGCTCTGGGAAGCTGAAAAAGAAGAAGCATTTCAAGAGGAGGGAGTATGCATTCGAGTGTGATTACACCTAAAGCCTTGAGGACCTTGGACCACAGGATTTGTTTTGTACAGAGACTGGCAAGAGCCAGGTGTGGTCACAGAAGCCCTGGGTGCTGCAGAGCTCTGAGAGACCCAGGGCATGTGTCCGGTGTAGATACTACAGCATGTCTGATTTTGATAATGTTTTATATTTTCAGTTTGTATTCTGGTGTTTTGTAATAAATACCCACTAAAAACATTGGTTTGGTTTGAATTTTTTCCTCAGCCTGTGTGGACTTGGACGCGACTGATACCAGCTGGGGGTGGTTGCTGTCGAAAGCGTTCTTGGCCTTGATTCAGAAGCAGTTCTCCGTTTGAAGCCTAGCCTTTGCTTAGCTCTGGGTTTCAGAGAGCAGTCTGTGGTGGCGTGAGCATGACTTCCTAGCAGCCGTAACACTGGGCTTCTAGTGGTTTGGGGAGGAGCTCGTGCTGGTGGTTCTCTCCCTGGTGCTGCTGCTGACCTGCGTCTGGGTGTTTCACTTGTTGAGGAGAGGGAGGGTGGAGGAAGGAACAAGTTGGAAAATTCTCTCTTCCTGGGTGACCGCAGATACAGCCGCTGGAGGGAGTGCCCTGCCCAGCTCTGTGCTGTCACACCTCGCTGTGGTGACGGCCGCATGCAGCCCTTTGTGGTGAGGGACACTGCTTTATTCCGCCTTGCGGCTGGCTCTGGATGCATATACTGCTGCTATGGTTTAAGTTCAATGCCTTGAGCACAGGTCTGGGAAGAGCTCTGGATCCAGATCGAATATGTCGCCCAGCTTTGAATAGGTTATGCTACGGGTAGAGGCTAAAATGGGACAGAAGGGAGGAACTTGTTAACCATGTGCTGTGCAGAGAGCACTGGTCTGCTTGGTCTTGCGTGACTCACTACCTGGTCTGTGCACCACTGGGAAAGACTAATTTTTTTTTTTTTTCTTTTTTTCCAGCTCTTTGTTGGGGCAGCACTTTGGAGTGATGATGAGGTTGGTGGGAGTCACACAAAGGTAAGTGAGCGTCTTGGGCTGAGGGGAGGACCTTTTTGGGAAAACCACGTCTGAATGGGTAATATTGGCCATTTAATGGATCCAAGACTGCAAAAATAACTGGACTTCTAACAGCAGGTCCTGCTAACATGGTGTGGCCCTGCCCATGTCCCAGAGCAGGGAGAGAGTCCAGCCTGGGGATCTGCAGCGCCCCAAGATGAGTGCCCGTTCAGACCCCCTGCAGCCAGGTCTCTACTGCAGAGGAAGGAGGGATGTGGTGGGCATGCCGCTTGATGCCAGATCTTTTCAGCTGGTGACTGCTGTGGGTGTGAGTAATCTGCAAAAAATACTTTTATCTGGTTTTCGAGGAGATTTCCTAGCACTCTGTGTACTTGTAAAGGAACAAATTAAATGGGATGACTAGCAGGGGGGGATGGAGCAGGAGAGGAGCTGTGAGGGGCTGTGTGGCGTTGCTGCCTTTTAAAGAGTTAAAGCTTTAACTTAATCCAGACCTAATTATCCCCATCTGGCTGGGTCTGGCAGCAAAGGAAGGACTTGGCCGGCAACCTGGCCTGCACAGTGGCTAAAATAAATACAGGGGCCGCCATTGTGCAGCCAGGGGGAAAATCCTGGGTGGGGCAAGTCGGGAGTTCAAATATCGGGAAAGTGGGTGGAAAAGGCGCTGGGAAAGGTGAGAGAAGGGAGCGGTAAGGGTGAGATGCCCAACGCTGTAAACCCCCTGGGGTGGAGCATCCCCTCCGTGCTGTCACCGGCCCTGGGCTCCCACCATCGGAGTGGGGGGACGAGTGAGTAACCCCTGTGCGCCTGTGCCGAGCCTCAAGTGTCTGGTTTCGCAGCTATCTTGGGGGGGCGGGGGGGGGAGTGGACTGAGCTGCTAGTGCCAGGGCCCGGAGGCGGATGCTGCAGCCTTGGGCAAGGGTGACCGTGCCGGCTCCTGGCCCTCACCATGGGTCTGCCCCACGGGGTGGCTGGGGACTTCGGAGCGTAAACCTCGGTGTAGCATCCTGCTGGCGAGGGTGGGGGCACTCGGTACTGAGATCAATAAGAAATGGGTTACTTAGCACTTCAGACATCAAGGATGCGCTAAATAAAGCAGGATATATATATTTTTTTAATATGTTAGCATCTATTAACTTTGCAGCGATTATTTCTTTTTTAGTTTCTGGCCACCTTTTCTGACAAAGGGCACCTAGAAGCAGCAAAACTGTGGGGAGCATGTGGTGCCCTCGGGAGAAGATGCTGCTGCTGCCAATGACTTTGGGGGCTGGGATGGTCTCAGCCCGGCTGATTGTGCTGCTGGTGTTTTGGTTTTCTCTGTTTTAGGGAGGGGTTTGCGTGGGGCAGGACAGAGGTGCTGTCCTTTGCTGCCTTTGTGGGTTTTAAGCCCTATCTGGTGCTTTCACATTTACTCAGGTTTAGCAGCGGGGGGAAAACCCCCCAAAGACCCCTGGCTCTCCCCATGTAATCTGGGAGCCCCCAGTGTGTCCACAAGTGCAGGGGTGCAGCCAGGGCCCAGGGCGGTGCATTCCTGCCCCCCCAAAAGCCATCCGACAGCAGAGCCGCTGAACAGCCCCCCTCTTCATGCCGATTATTTTAATCACAAGCGCGTCTTGTCTCTGCGGCCGAATGTCTTTCATAGACGGCGGAAAGTGAAATTTGTGCAATGTCCGTAGGAGGCTGAAGAAAGGCCCTTTGTGCGCCCCCCGCGCGGGCGCTGGGCAGCCTCCAGCGGCACCCTCTGCCGCCCTGCAGCTCCCGGCCGCCGGCCTGAATGCGCCGCTTGTCCGGAGACCAGGATCCGCTCTTAAAGCTGGAGCCGGGCTCCCCGGGTTAGTCCCTCCGGTGGCCCCGGTGGGGCGGGCACGGCTCTGGGGGGGGGGCCCCCAGCCGCGACCCCAGGATGTTTCTGTACTGGAGGAAGCGGGGCGCCTACGAGCTGGAGGCTTTGCCCGCCGGGCTGGCAGGGCTGGAGTACGGAGCGGTGGAGCGCTTCTCCTGGAGCTCCAGCCTGGACATCAGCGAGGAGCTTGGGGGTAGGTGGCTGGGGGGCTGCGGGGGACCAGCGGTCTGCAGGCAGCCACGCTTGGCCAAAAATCTCCAGCCCTGGCAATAAGGGTGAGGGTCTGGGAGAAGCTCCGGCCAGAGCAAGGATGCTGCTGGCATGCTGTAGGGAATGCAGTGAGGATGTTGCAGCGGTGAGACAGGGAGAAGACGGCAGGTGCAGCCGGGGAAGTTTACTGCAGCACAGTAAACGGCCCTGTGCCACCGGCAAACGGCGAGCTGCTACGGTGCGCTCTGGTGCAAGGATGGTCTGGTTTCAGACTCGTTTGCCTTCACTGTGAGAGCCAGGTGTGATAAATGCAGCCTGTGGCACCAGGGAGAGGAGCTGGTGGGAACGGGATCCCTCCTCCGGCCCCCAAAGTGTCCGGTGGGGAGCCAGACCTCCTCCTGCCTCTGCCAGAAACTGGGGCTCCCTCTGCACGTTCCCCGCCGAGGAGCTCCCCCCCCGGCACGCCTAAGGCCCTAGTGTGCGCGTGACCCGCTGCCAGGATCAGTGGTTGGGAAAAGCCACGCGGCTCTGGCCGTGCCAGTGGCCGCGGTGTGGGGCTGGTCCTCGGCACTGCTGGCTGCTCCGGCCAGCCTCGAGTTTTTGGCGAGTTTGGAAAACTTTGCCTTGGGTGCGTGAAAGAATTCCGCATTTGTTTCCGTTATTATTCCCGATAGGTCAAGTGAAACGGCGGTGGCGGGGGGCGGGGGGCCGCCCAGCCAGGGACAGAGCCCTCATTGTGCTTCTGCCGCGGGGGCAGCGCGGTGGCCCCGGCTCCCAGCCCTCTCCTGGGGGGCAGCGAGCCGAGCCCAGCCCGGCCGCTCCTGTGCCGTCGTCCAGCAGTGCCCACCTGCACCCGGGCTGGCCTCCTGGCCGGCAGCTGGGGCAGCCGGCACTGTTCCGGATTGCCTCCCCCTCTCCAGGCAGAAGCAGCAGCTTTTTCGGCGCTGCCCCAAAAGGCAGTTTTTTCCCGCAGACTGAGTCTAACCCCAGCCTTGGCCACGGTCCCGCTCGGGCCGGCGCGGACGCTGTTTTTGTTGGCAGGAGGGATGTGGGAGAGGGAAGTGGCGTGGCAGGGGAAGACCCTGTGCCGGCTGCCCTGCTGCTGGGGCTGGTGCGGTTGTGCTGTCCGCTGCGGCCGTGCCGCATGGCCTCCCCACATCCCCTGCGTCGACTCCATGACCAGCAGGACAGCTTCCCATCGGAGCACCCCCGCCCTGCAGCGGGGCTGCCCTGCTGGAGGGTGTTCGTGCTGCTCATTTGCTGCAAGTGGCCAGAGTCTGTTATTTTTAAACAATTAGATGCGACGTGTAACAAAAGCCTTCGAAATAGGATTTGTCCCTAAGGCCGATTTAACTGTCAAAGCTTAAAGTGCCTCCTAAGCCCTGCTTGGGGCTGGCAAGCGGCAGATTTAGCGTTCCTGCCACAGCCCCGGTCCGTGCCGGTCCCGGGGCAGCTGGGGCAGGTCTGTGTCCTGATCCTGCGACTTGGGGCGCCGAGCAGGAGGTGCTGTATCCCAACACTGCGGGATGCACGGCGCCTTCCCCCAGCGGGGATGCAGCGCTGGCTCTTGGGCGTGGGGTTTCATCCCCCTGGATGGGCTGCGGGGCAGGCAGGCCCAGCCTCGGCCGAGCCCAAGTGCTTTGCCAGGCTCTTAAACCCAGGGTTTGCCGTGCGGGAGCCTCGGTGCTGGCCCCCTGCGCGGACAGGGCTGGGAGCGGGGCTGGAGGAGACTCCCTGCAGCACCCCAGCACTGACCTCCCTCTCTTCCACAGCCGAGCCGTGCCCACCAGAGGAGACGGTGCTGCGCTGCCAGAACCCCGACTGCACCGGAGAGAGGAGGGCGGCCAAGGTGGGTCCTGGGGGGGGCGGGGGGGGGGAGCAGTGAGTGCCAGGCAGCTGCCTTCTGCCGGCGCCTGGCGTTGGTCTCGCCGGTGAGAAGGGGCAGCGGGCGGCTCTACCCGACCTGCTGCATGGCAAAGCCAGCAGCCCCCCCGCCAGCCATGTGCCCCCGGCCCGCGCTGGACACGCACTCCCTGGTGCTGTCGTGGTCCTGCTGGCATTTCATGGCATGGAGGCAGCTTGCCCGCTTCCCCTAGCTAGTGTGATTCAGGCTAATCCGCTCCAGCCCGTCTGTCCCCCGCTCGCTAACATGATGCCAGAGCGGATTTAGGGTCCCTTCTCTCCCACCGGCTGACCGGGTGCGGGGCTGGCCAGGACCTGTGCACCGGCTCCTGGTGAGTCCCTGGAATTCATGTGCTGGGCCGCAGGTGGTGGCTTTCTGGCGCAGCAGGCAGGATGGTAGCCGGGCTATGCCGGGAGGTGTGCTGCCGCTGTGCTTTGTTTGCACAGCTGGGGTGGCAGGGCCGGCGCTGGCGGGGGCACACGTGGCGCTGGGCTGTGGCCACGCCGGGGCACAGCTGGGACCGCTGGGAGGGACCCACCGGGGCCACCCTGCCGCTCTCACCAGAGACCCCCCAACAGCGCCCAGCAGGTAGCGTGGGGTGGGGGGGTCCTGGCCGGGCTGGGGTTTATCCTGCCATGGCATGGAGCCACATCACATCCCCCCTCGCTTAAGTGGTGCAGCTGCTGAGGGCAAAGCTGCCACGTGCCAGGAGCACGGTGGGGCCGGGATCCAGGAGCTGATCCCTAAGGTGGGCAGAGGGGTTTGGGTGTTGTCCCATGGGGATGAGCCCAGGGCTGAGCCGCCAGCATGGGGTGTGTGGGGAGCCCCGCATCCTCGTGGGGTGGCTGCTAAGGGTCCCAGGGGCTGCCCACCGAGCGAGTGCCGGTGGCGGGAGCCCGCGGCCGGGCTCCCTGTCTCACAGGTGCCACGACGGCCATGAGGGTGTTGGGCTTGGGCACGCGGCGGGAGAGCAGGAGGGCTGGGGACACGGGGCGTCCTGGGCAGGGCCGGCGTGTCTGCGGGGCTGGGGCTGTCTCGTGGCCCGGGGTAGGACACCGGTGGGTGCCACGGCAGTGGGTGCTGTGGAGGGACTGGCAGCTCCTCGGGGAGCGCACGGGTGGCGGGAGCACGTCAGCGCTGACCTCTAGGAGCGCAGGGAGAAAGGAGGGCAGGAAGCGGGGGTGGCCGGAGCTGCACGGGTGCTTCCTCCTTCCAGCAGCACAGCGCGAAGCAAGCAAGCCCGGGCAGGGCTTGCCCCTTCCCAGCAGCCCCTCGCACCTCTCCGCATGTAGCGTGGCAACAGGGGTCCCACACGGTGATGGGGATGTGCCAGCGGCGCAGCGGGGCTCGCTGGCAGTGGCTGGTGGCAATGCAGTGCCCAGGAGCGGGGCCAGCCGGAGCCCCCAGTTAGGCGGGCAATAGCCGGGGTCATGGGCTGTGTACTGCGCTGGGGGCCCGGACGGGGGTTTAAAAATAACCCGCTGTGAATGCCCGGTGGGGCTGGGGCCGCGGCTGCGGCCAGCACACAATCGGAGGAAACGCGCCGGCTTCGAGCATTGTTTCTCCACAGACGCTCGCTTCCTCTGTCCTGCCGCAGGGACGCTGCTCTCGCCAGCACAAAGGGGCCGCGGTGCAGGCGGGCGGCCTCCCCTGGCACCCGGCGAGGTACGGGTGGCATGTGCACAGGTGGCTGTCCCACGACTCCCCCCTCCATGCCTAGGCATGTGCAGCCTTTCCGGGGTCCCTGTTCAGTGCGGTGGAGTGGGGAGGGGGCTCTGCGGTGCAGAACCCCCTGCCTTGTGGTGGTATCCCACTCGCGCTGCTTTCCCCGTGCCCGCTCTGGCCTCAACGCTGCCCACGACCAGCAGTGGATGGGGATGGGACGGGGGGTCCCCGCTGCTCGTGGTGCTGCCCATCCCTCCCACTGGCATGCCATTGCCGGCAGCCCCCAGGCAGCCCGTGCCTGGCTGACACGTGTGCCCGCAGGTATGCCACCACGTGGAGTGCCGGCAGCTGAACCGCAGCGGCCCCCTCAGCCTGTGTGAGCTCTGCGACGGCCGCCTCCATGGCGCCATGCACTTCGACGGCCATATCCGCTTCAACCTGCCCCCGCAAGGTGAGCAGGGCTGGATGCGGCCAGCACCGCTGCTCCCGGTGGCTCTGTGGCATTGGGATGTGCTTGGGGCCGGTGCAGTGCAGGGATGGGAGTGGGATGCAGCCAGAGCCGGCGTGGGGCTGGGGGTGCCGGCACAGCCCAGCTCGACGCCCGTTTGCAGGCTCCATCCTGGCCCGCAACATGTCGACACGCTCGTGCCCCCCGCGCACCAGCCCTGCCTCTGACGTGGAGGAGGAGGAGGAGGGACTGGTGGATTGCAGAGGGTGAGCCCCCGGCCCTGCGCGTCCCCTCTGTGTCCTCAGCCCATGTCGTCCCCGTCACCCTGCCTGCCCTGTGCCCACAGGGAGCGGAGGAGCTCGGCGCTGAAGCTGCCCAAGAAGAAGGCTCGACGCAGGCATACGGACGTAAGGCACTGGCCCCTCTCCCCGGGGCGCTCGGTGGGGCAGCGGCGTGGCCCCGGCCAGGCGGGAGGGACGCCTGGATGAGCGGCTGCTGCCTTCCCCCAGGACCCCAGCAAAGAGTGCTTCACCCTGAAGTTCGACCTCAGTGTCAACATCGAGGCGGAGATCGTGCCGGCTGCAAAGAAAAAGTCTCTGGGGTGAGTCTGCTGGGGACGGATACAGGGACCGATGCAGGGGCAGATGTGGAGATGAACGTGGGCCTTGTGTCCCCGCAGGGAGGTGCTGCTGCCAGTCTTTGAGCGGAAGGCGATCGAGCCGAGCAAGGTGGACATCTACCTGGACCAGTCCCACACACCACTCTCCCTCCAGTTCGAGGCGTACCGCTTCGGGGGGCACTACCTGCGGGTAAAAGGTGCGGTGGGGGCCTGGCGGGAGGCTTGGCCGCCCCAGGGCTCCCAGGGGACTCTGACCACTTGATGCTCCCACAGCCAAGCCTGGGGATGAGCTGAAGGTGGAGCAGGCGGCACGGGATGCCAGGTCGGCCAGCCTGCCCCTCCTGCACCCTGCCAGCACCACTGCACTCCTTGGGCTAGCGCTGGAGCCCGTGCCAGGACACCGGGAGGGTGCCGACAGCCTGGTGAGTGCCAGTGCCAGCCCTGGGGAGGGGAGAAGGGGAGGATGTGGTGGGGTGTGGGGTCCCCCTGTAGCCATCCTTGCTGGGAAGGTGGGGACATGGGGCAGCGGCACGGCATCTCCTCGATGGCCTTGTGGGGTTTGGGCTGAAGGCCCCTGCTGGAGTCCCCAAGAGCCAGTTTGGCTCCTCGCTGTGCCATGCTGGTTGTGCCGTGGCGACGGTGCACGGGCAGCACCCTGTGCCAGGCATGGCAGCTCATCTGGTGGCACCAGCCCTGCAGCCGTGCCACGTACAGGCTGTCACCAGAGCAAAGGCAAACAGGAGCCCCGGCGGCCCCAGCAGTGGCAGCCGCTCGGTGCCGCCCCGGCCCTGGGGCTCGCCCTGGCCGCCAGCACTCCTCTCGCCGTGGTGCCTGACAGCTGCTGAGCACAGCTTGGTCCTGCCCTATGGACCCTGGCCCCAGATAAGGCGTGGGATCAGGCCGGCCGCCACTCCCCACGGGAGCAGGCTGCCACGCTCGCAGGGAGCAGCTCCAGGGGGGCCGGCAGGGACGAGGCGGTGCTCAGCCCAGCACCGGCAGCCACCGAGGCTGGCGAGCTGGCTGCGTGGCCGGGGCTGGTGGCTGCCCGCATCCAGCACTACAACACCTGGCTGCGGGACCGGCACAGCCCCGGTGGGGCGGGGGGGCCAGCGGGCGGCCAGCCTCCCCTGCGGGGGTCTCGGCCCCCACTGCCTTCCCGGGGGCAGGCAGGAGCCGAGCCATGCCGGGACGATGGGGTTGGTGGCAGCCGGGGTGCCTGGGGACCCGGCGGCACGGTGAGTAATGGGGATGGTGCCCATGGTGGCTCTCCCCACCTGGGGCTGGGGACAAGGCAGGGTGCGGGGCTGTGCCGCGGTGGTGGCGGTGGCAGCGTGCTGCATCCCGTGGCCCAGTGGCAGGCCCTGCTGCCCTTTGTGATGGGGCAAGGAGATGGCAGCGGCCGCGTCCCGGCAAGGCCCAGGGATATGTGGGGAGGCAGCCGGTGCAGCAGTGCCCGGGCCAGCAGGAGCCGCTTGGCCATGACCCAGCTCTCGCAGTCAGCCGGGGGGCTTTGATCTCTGCCGGTGAATTGTTCGGCTCTGGTTAGCTTATCTGGTGAGGAGGGAAATAAGGTTTTCGGCGCTGGCCCCACCTCCTTTTGTTTCGGAGGAGCCTGGCCGCAGCCTGCCCGGCTCTGGCTCTGCCGTCCGAGCTGGGAGCGCGGCTGGGCAGGCAGCTTCGCCGGGGTGCTGCACCCCGTGGGATGCCCTGAGCCTCCGTGCTGCCGGGACTGCTTGCCCGCGACCAGCCGGCCTCGGTCAGGCAGCACCCAGGGCCCCGCGCCCCTGGGATGCAGGTAGGCAGGTCAGTGTGGGCAGGGGATCATGGCCGGGAGGACCCCGCTGCCTGTGTGTGCCATCCGGGTGTCCGTCTGTTCCATGGGCGCCCAAGGTCAGCCTTGCTGTAGCATCCGTCGTGCTGCACTGTGCTGCTGTCCCCATCCCAGTGGCACAGCTGTGCCAGGCGCTGACCCCAGGGGCACCGGCTGTCCCTGCTGCAGGCTCCGGGCCGGCGGAGGAAGAACATGACAGAGTTCCTGGGGGATGCCAGCATCCCCAGCCCTGAGCCAACCTTGCACGGCGGTGGCTCTCTGCCTGCCAATGGCACCGACACCTGGAAGAACCGCGCCGCTAGCCGCTTCAGCGGCTTCTTTGGCTCTGGCACCAGCACCGGCTCCTTCGGGCGGGTAGGTGGGACGCGGGCATGGGGGGGGGGTGGCGCGGGAGCTGCTCGCTGCTATGCTGGGGAGCTGGGATGGGGTTCCCCAGGGATGGGGTTCCCCAGTGTTTGAGCCCCCCCACCAGCTCCGCGGGCAGGGCGAGGGGGTCTGTGGCATGTCTCCGCCAGCCCCCCGCCCAGCCGCTCTGCCCTCTCACTTTCGGCCAGGAGACTGAGAAGCTAGAGCAGCTGGTGAGCAGGCTGCACGCCTACAGCAGCTTCGGGCTGCCCAAGCTGCCGCCCCAGCTCCGCTTCGACCGTGACTCCTGGGAGGAGGACGGGGACGGGGACGAGGCCGGGCTGGTGCTGGAGGACAGCTGGCAGCAGATCATCCAGGGAGCAGAGGTAGGGCTGGGGGGTCCGGGGGTCTGCGGTGGCTCTCCCCAGCCACCGACACAGCACTGACACTAAGCCCGGCAGGCCCTGTCGCGCCGGCAGTGCCACCAGCAGGAAGCCATCTGGGAGCTGCTGCACACCGAGGCCACTTACATCCGCAAGCTCAAAGTCATCACTGATGTGAGTGCCGGCAGAAGCCGTGCTGTGCCACGCTGCGGCGGGGGGCCAGGGGCTGTGGCTGCACCCCACCGGCTCCGTGCTCTCTCCCTGCAGCTCTTCCTCTGCTGCCTGCTGAACCTGCAGGAGTCGGGGCTGCTCTGCGAGGTGAGCGGTGGGGGGCTGCGGGGATGCCCTGGGTTGGGGATGGGACCTCAGTCTGGCCACGCCGGCAGGGTGAGGATGCTGTCCCCGTGCAGCTGCCTGCCTCGCACCTGCAGGTGGACGCCGAGCGGCTCTTCAGCAACATCGGCGAGATCATCCGGCTGCACCGCGAGCTGTGGCGTGGTGTCATGGCCCCAGTGCTGGCCAAGGCACGCCAGACGGGGGCACTGCTTGACCCCATTGACTTCCTTGATGGCTTCAAGATGGTGAGTGGAGACCTGGTGCTGTGGCGGGGGTCCATGCCGCGCTGTGCCCCGCGGTGAACCCCCCTGCGTTTCCCAGTTTGGCTCCCTCTTCAAGCCCTACGTGCGGTACTGCATGGAGGAGGAGGGCTGCATGGAGTACATGCGGGCACTGCTGCGGGACAGCGAGCTCTTCCGCGCCTATGTGACGGTAAGGAGAGCGGCCGGGGCCAGGGCCGGGGCTGGGGCTGGTGCCGGGGCTGACACCTGCGTGCCGCAGTGGGCCGAGAAGCATGAGCAGTGCAGCCGCCTGAAGCTGAGCGACATGCTGGTGAAGCCCCACCAGCGCCTCACCAAGTACCCGCTGCTCCTCAAGTCCGTGTTGAAGAAGACAGACGACCCGTGCGCCCGCGATGCTGTGACTGCCATGGTAGGGGGCCAGGGACACAGGGCGGCGGGGTGCGGCGTGGGGTGGTACCCCCTGGCCCCTCGAACCCACTGCCACCCCGGCCGCAGATTTGCTCTGTGGAGCGCTTCATCAACGACGTCAACTCGCGGATGCGCCAGCGGCAGGAGCGGCAGCGCCTGGCCGCCATCCTCAGCCGCATCGATACCTACGAGGTGGTGGAGGGCAGCACCGATGAGGTCGACAAGGTAGGCTGGGCACGGTGGACCTGCGATGCCACGCCACCCCATGTCTTGCTACCCCAGCCCACACCGCCTCATACCATGTCCTGCCACCATATGCCATACTGAGTTATGCCACCCCTTGCCATGCTGCCCCGTACCACCCTATGCCGTGCCTGGCACTGATGCCGGGGGCTCCCAGCAGCTGCTGAAGGAGTTCCTGCGGCTGGACCTGACGGCACCCATCCCTGGCACCTCCCCGGAGGACACCCGGCAGCTCCTCCTCGAGGGCAGCCTGCGGATGCGGGAAGGTAAAGACAGCAAGGTGAGGACCGCGGGGGACGGAGAGCCTCAGCCCCGGCCCCTGCCCGCCTGCCCCTGCCCGCTGCGCCAGCTGTCACCCACAGCGCTGCTCTTGCCCCCAGATGGATGTCTACTGCTTCCTCTTCACCGACCTCTTCCTCATCACCAAGCCCCTCAAGAAGGCTGAGCGCACCAAGGTGGTCCGGCAGCCTTTGCTGGTGGACAAGGTTGTCTGCCGGGAGCTCAGGGACCCGGGTGAGCGGCGCTGGGGGTGAAGGGGGCTGCCCAGGGGGGGTTCCTGGACGCTGCTTGATGGCTCCTGCCCACAGGCTCCTTCCTCCTCATCTACCTGAACGAGCTGGGGAGCGCCGTGGCCGCCTACACCTTCCAGGCCAGCGGGCAGTCGCTGTGCCGCAGCTGGGTCGAGGCGGTGCGCAATGCCCAGGTGAGGGGCTCGGGAGGCGGGTGGGGGTCCCACAGGTGCCCCATGCCTCTCTGATGCCTCTCCCTCCCCAGAACCTGCTGCAGCGGCTGCGGCAGTGCCGGCGCCTGGAGGAGGAGGAGGAGGAGGAGGAGGAGGAGGACGGCGAGAGCGGCACTTCGGCTGCCAGTTCACCCACTGTCATGCGCCGCAGCAGCGCCAGCCCGGACTCACAGTGG
>JANZLQ010000001.1:607679-618641 GCA_026212715.1 Elanus axillaris
GCTGGGCCGGGAGGCCCGCGCCAGCCTGTCCGCCTTCCTGCTGGGCGCCTCGGTGGCGGCGCTGCCGGTGGCGCTGGGCTCCCCCCCCGCCCTGCTGGCCGCCCCTGGGCTGCGCGGCCGCCTGGCGCTCGCCCTGCACGTGGCGGGCGTCAACGCGGCGCTGCTGCTGCTCTACCCGCGGCCGCTCTACAAGGTGCGGGGGCGGCGCGGTGGGGGGAGGCCCCGGGGGGTGGCGGCGGCGGGGAGGAAGGAGCCCTCGGCGGGGCGGTGGTCGTGAGACAGCGGGCCCAGGGGAAGGCCGCGGCGGGCCCCGGTCCCGAGGGTGGCGGCGGCGGCGGCAGCGCCCTCGGCCCTCTCTCTGCTTGCAGATCGCCGTCCGGGCCTGCTTCCTGGGCTTCGCCTTCGGCTGCGGGCTGCTGCTCAGCACCGGCCGTTCCGCCTGGCGGCACTTCGGATGGTAAGGGAAGGGCCGGGGGGACCGGGCGGCCGCGGCGGCCCCCGGCCCTGGCAAGCTTTCCCTCCCTCCCGCCGCAGGTACGTGTGCTCCCTCTCCCTCTTCCACTACTCGGAGTACCTGGTGACAGCCATCAACAACCCGCGCAGCCTCTCGCTGGACTCCTTCCTGCTTAACCACAGTTTCGAGTACAACCTGGCTGCCTTCTCCTCCTGGGTGGAATTCACGCTGGAGAAACTCCTCTTCCCAGGTTGGCCACCCTGCCCCTGCCTGCTGCCCACCCTCCTGCCTGCCATCCCCTGGCTCTGCCTGGCTGCACGGCCCTCAGCCAGGGCCCACCTGCCCAGCAGCAGAGCGCTGGCGACCCCCGTTGAGCCGACCCATGGTGGCAGCAAAGGAGGGCTTTGATGTGGTTGTAATCGCTCTGTGCTCAAAGCCTCCTGGTTTTGGTCTTGAGGGGTGGGGGGATGGCAGGCTGTCTTTGCTATGTAGCGGGTCTTTAGCCCTTTTATGTCCTGCATCTTTCAAGCTGCTTTGGTGGTACAAAGAAGGACGCTTCACTTACACCTGGGCGCCTTCTTTTGACCTGGAATAAAATCAAATCGGCAAAACCTGTTGCTGTTTGCCAAACCTAGGGTGCTTCCTTTTCTTAAGAGAGAGGGGGGTGTTCCTCCCTGCTTCGTAACAGCAGCGTGGGCTATGAAGCTCCCCGTGTCTGGCCTGAGCACATCTGCTTGACTGCTTTACGTTGGCTTTACTCTACACCAAAAAGCTGGGCTCTGCCTCGACGCCAGGTTCCCCTCAGGGCGATCCACCGTGAGGACGTCCAGACTCCGTGTCGGGGGTGACTGTGGCAGGGGACACTATTGTTTCGGTGGTGGGATGGCAGCACATGGAGTGCTGGCTGTGTTTTACATGTTGTGGCAATTTGAGATGGGGGGGAAAAGCCCACCTGCCGACCCAACCCCGTGTCCCCCCGCACCGCGAGCGTGACCTGTGCGAACCTGTTGTGACCCGTCCTTATTCACTTGCAGAGCTGAAGCAGATCACCTGGCTGAGTACTGTAGGGTTGTTGATGGTGATCTTTGGGGATTGTCTGAGGAAAGCGGCCATGCTCACAGCTGGCTCCAACTTCAACCATATTGTTCAGAATGAGAAATCGGATACTCATACTTTGGTGACAAGTGGGGTGTATGGGTGGTTCCGACACCCGTCTTACGTGGGATGGTTTTACTGGAGTATTGGAACACAGGTACCGTATACCATGCGCTCAGATACTTCTGTCTTATAACCCGGGTTTTCGTCTTAATGCTGCCCCACACCTGTAACAGGACGCAAACTGCCGGCGGTCAGCGGTACTGGTGGCCCAGGCACGGGTTTTGATGCCTCCTGCCAGCATGCTGGAGGTCAGGGAACCTGGAGCGCTCAGCCCCACACTGTCTTGGGGAAGACCCTATCGCCTTCATTTTCTGTGTGGAATAAGCAGGGGTGGCAGGGCTGGGGTTTGAGCCAGAATGCCCTCGAAGGCTTGGGATGTGATCTGCTGCTAGCCTAAAGCTGGTGTCCAGAGTTTCCTTGCATCCCTGTGGGCAAAACGCCTTCTGTAAGTGATCGGACTCAACCTTGCTCCTGCCAAATACCAGTCCTGTGCCAGGCTGGCAAAGAAAACTCCCTCTAAGAGTGCCCAGGGCCCCGGCCAGAAGGTAAACTGGAAGCCAGCTGTGGTCAAGCTGTAACCCAGCACCGCCTCAGTCGCGCCTTTGTGGTCGGCTGGTGGTTGGCAGTTGGTTTCATTTCTCTGGAGAGAGATGGTAAACAATGCACGTGGAGCAGTGTGGCCATGCACCGGCTTTCTAGAGCTGGGGCGGCAGGAGCTGGCAGATGCCCGCGGGCCGCTTTTTTCATAAGCATGAAATTCTCCCTGGAATGAAGTTCCACAAAAGGTGTTGGGATCTTTTCTTTGGAGAGCATTTAGACAGATCTCATGGCAAACTTAATGAAGGGTGATTAGCATGTGGGGGCGGGGGCAGCCTCGGTCTCTTTGGGAGGTGAGGAGATGCTAACTGCTGGTGTCTGTTCGCAGGTGTTACTCTGCAATCCCATCTGTGTGGTGGGCTACGCGCTGGCATCCTGGCGCTTCTTCAGGGAGCGGATTGAGGAGGAGGAGATCACACTCATTCACTTCTTTGGAGAAGAGTACCTGGAGTACAAAAGGAAGGTGCCGTCAGGTCTCCCTTTTATTAGAGGAGTCAGAGTAGAACTGTAATGCGGGCAAAAACCGAACTGGCTGAGCGAACGCCCAGCTCCAGGTGCTGTGCAGCGAGGGATGTTGCATGGCACCAGCACCGGGAGTAGCCCGGTGGTATTTCCCGGCTGCCCAGGAGGAGCTGGATGGGCTGTGGAGCTTGGCAGCCTGCCGCATCGCTACCAGATCAGAAGCTTGCTCGTCCTCCTCGAGATAAGTCCTTCGTTGCACATTCAGGGATCTTCCAGATCACTTAGCCTGTAGCGACCCTAAAGAGAATTGAACCCTGCTGCCTGCAGCAGCTGCAGTAAATGCCTCTGGACCAGTTCTTCCAGAGAACAGGTCTGCCCTCCTGCCCCCGTTCAGGAAAGGCGTCGGTCGGCAGATTGTTCTTATGGCATAATTCGATTTTAAAGCTTTTTGACCTTGCGAGCCAGGCAGTGTGGCTTTAATCTCTTTAAGCCCAATTCTGCAAGCTGGTGCCCAGGTGGCTCACAGGAGTGGGCCTCCATTTCTCCGCTCTTCAGGTGCAGGGGCCTCCTACCCTCTGCTTGCTGGAGAGCCAGCGGCGTGGCGCCAATCAGTTCTCTCCCAGGCGTTAGCGCTCACAGGGAGGATTCTTCTGCTCGCCTCATGCTGCTGGATTGTGAGCACCTCCATGAAACGCGGCAGGGGAGTGAGCCCTCTCCTTCCTCCCTTGGCTGCCACCGTGAATTCAGGAGTCACTGTTTTGGCCGCTGCCTTTCTGAGCCTCCCTGCCACCACTTATGTTCCCTCTTCCCGCTTCCAAATCATGCTGCTTCCTAGCCTGCCAGGCTGCCTCCGTCCTGCAGAGATCCCAGGATTTTGGGTTGAGAAAGAACCACAGCTGCTGGGCTTGCCGAGGGCTTTAGCGCTCGAGATTCTTGCCTGCTTTTTTAGGTGAAAGCTGGGATGTTGGTGCAACTAGAAGATGCTTCTAGGGAAATTCTCCAAACGGGGAAAAAAGTTTGGCTAGCTAACGCTATTTTAAACGTTACCATTTTGGAAATGGTTCCTACTTGAGCTTTGTGGTATAACTTATTCTGTCGTTATATACCAAAGAGGTTCACTGTTTTACTGAGTTTTACGTTATTCTTCCTAGCTGGAATGGAAACGAGTTGCTTGTCAGTTCACGCTTCGGGCTTGCGGTGTTCCTTGGTGAAGGTGCTGTGGTATGGCTCAGGAAAGGGGGCACTGATGGAAATTGCTTTCGTTTTGGTTTGTTGTTTTGGGTTTTGTTTTGTTTTTTTTTATAAAAAAACAAGAGAAAATATTGCCAACTTCTGCCTGGTGGTTATTTGGAGACCTCTTGAGGGGGCGGTGACAACATCAAAACTGGAATCCTTACTTTTGTGATTCCTAGTGGGTTTTCAGAACACTCCACTGTTGGGCTGAAGCAAGACCACAACTCGCAGTGACTCGTGGGGCTGCATAGCCTCAGGGTTGGGGCGAATTCTGCGTCTCTCCTCGCTTACCGATGCAGAGTCCTTCCTCTGCCGAGTTTGCTTTGTATTGCAGAGTGTGTTCTGCACAGAGCATTGGCTTTATGCCTTTGCTGGTAAATTGGCTTTTACTGAGCATGGTTTTAGCTCGGGAGAAGAGAGCAAACGTGAAAATACACCAGCCGGATGGCACTGATTTCTCCATGTAGTCACTGATAGACCCCTGCTCAGGCTCTTCTCTGCTTCCAACGCACATCCTCGTGGGAGCTGTGACCTGATGTTGTAGCCAACGTGCCTCGGGCAAGTTAATTTTTAACTAATTTTTGCGTTTCTGCCGTGAATTTGCACAAACGTACTTTGAAAAAAACAAACAAAGCGATTGTCGCTTGGCTTTGACGTCAGCTGACAACAGAAACTAAGCTTTATTCTGAAGTCCTTCTTTGTAGTAAATGCACTTTCAGCCTAATTTGCGGGAGCGTGCCAGCACTAGCTCTGATCCTGGTTCCAGCTGTGCGGCAGCAAGGTCTGCCCAAGGCCGGATACATTGGCACCGAAAGAAAGGGATAAACTTTACCTTGAGCAAAACCTTCAGAGAGCCCTCTCAGTGCTTTTGAGACCAGCAGCCTCTAAACCTTTTATTTTCTGGAATCCTGTGATTGGAAGCTTGGTGAGGAGACAGGAGCTCACTGGGCGAGGGGAAGGTGTCAGAATCTTTAGTGAAAAGCCAGAGTAAGCTGCCAAACCCTGCCCTCCTGTGCTGCAGGAGTCGCTAAGTTTTTAAATAGCACAGGTGCACAATGAGCACAGTGCCTCTTTCTAGCGCCCTGCTTGTGTTTTTGCTCTACCCTACACCAGGGTTAGGGTTGGGTTTTTTTGTTTTGGGTTTTTTTTTTTCCCCACGCCCGTGCCTCCCCCCCCCTCATTTGCAAACTGGTTTTGAGAGGGGCTGGATGCCCCAAGCTGGCAGGCCCATTTTGACCAGAGCTGCAGAACCAAGCAGACACGTATAGTTGCGCCCTTTTATTTCACCTCCAACACACAAGAGGGAGGGTATAAAGACGATTATTTTTTTCAGATGAACAAAGTCACCCTAAGGCAAGCTTTTGATATGCTGCAGACACTGTGTTCCCTGGGCTGTGTTTTCCTGCCTTCGCTCGTGGCACAAGGCAAGAGGAGCCAGTCAACGATTGGGGCACAGTGCTTGTGCAGCGAGTGCCAAGTGGCTCTGCACACTCGCTCGGCATCGGGCCTCTATGGTGCAAGCTCTTTCTGGGCGGTGCTCTCAGCCCCGCTTTTCTGCTGGCCCCTGCAGCAGTCTTTGCTTTTCGGGGAGGGCTCTCCGGGGTCACCGCTGGGCACGTAGCCCTCCCCAGGGCTGGCTGGAGCCCCCTCCTTGCCACCGGCTGAGGCGTCCCTGGGGAAGGGAAGGTACCTCGGCAGGGTCAGTGGCTGGGAAAGGATGCAGGGGGAACTCGGCGCCCTGGTGCTTGCCCTTGCCTACCTTGGCTCGGCTTCGCTGTCATCACAGACCTTGAGCAGCATCTGTGCCTGTTCCTCCTTGGGCTCCCGGGGCTCCTGTAGCCTGCAGCGGAATGGGCATGAGCCATAGCTGTGTCCACCATGGCTGTGTCCTCCTTGGCCCCAAAAGCCTTCCTGTGCCACTCACCTGGGCTCCAGCCGCTCCTTCACCTTGGCGATGGAGCGGACGTAGGGCGCGATCTGCTTGGTGATGGTGGTCAGGCAGCTGTTCTCCTGCCGCAGCTGCAGCAGGTCATGGAGCTGGGCTGGGGAGGGGGTGAGAGGAGCGGGCTGTGGCCACGGCTGTCCCCCTGCCACAGGCATAGGGAGTTTGGGGCTGGGGTCGCTGGTACCTTCGTAGATCTCCTGCTCATTTGCCACCCGCTGGTATGTCTCCTCCCAGACCTGGAAGGGGGAGAGGGAGCTGGTCAGCATGCCGTGGCATAGAGGGACCCTGCTTCACCGGGGCGCACCGACCGTACCTCCTCGAAGACGCTGCGCATCATCTCCACGGCGGAGTAGTGAGCTGCAATCTGCACGTCCATCTGCAAGGACTTCTGCAGGATCTCGCTCATGATCTCTGTCTTGATGAGCGAGTGGTGCTTGGTGAGGTCACGGTGCAGCTCCTGCACCTGGTCCTTCAGGCCTTGGATCTCCGTCTGCAGCATCTGTGGGGGCCAGGGGGCACTGCCATGTGAGCAGCACCCTCCTGTCCCATCCTGACCCATCTCAGACCCGTCCCGACCCACGCTCCCTACCCGGTAGGTGTTCTCATAGTTGCGGCAGTGCTCTGCAAAAGGGGTTTCACGCCCCTCGGCCAGCAGGACCTTGGTGCTGATGTACCGGTGCATCGTCGGCTTCCGCACGATGGGGCCAGTGGACATTTTATCACCAGTGGGGGGGCAGCTGGGCACCATGAGGGTCTTGGAGCATTGGCTGCCGGGGAGCCTGCGTGTAGAGGGTGACAACAGCGTACTGCAGGTGAACAGTGGCGGGGCGAGGTGCCGGGGGCCACGCTGCTGGCTCAGCCCTGCCACCCCTTGCCCCCGGGGTGCCTGGGGACACACCAGCCCTGCAAGTCCCTTCCCTCGCCCGAGCACACGGGGTCGGTCAGAGGTGCCTTATACTGCCCCGAAAGTCAGGTTTCCGTGGGCTGCTCTCCCGATGCCCACGGCTTCGGGACCATCTGCGGCAGGGAGAAGGCATGAGCCGAGCTTGGTATGTGTCGGCTTCTGAAGGGAAGGATGTGGCTCACTCCCTCACTGCCAGTATCTCCTGGCTCCTTAGCAGGCACCACTGCCCCATGCATCTCCCCCCATCCTGCAGCTTCTCCGTGCTGCCCACCACCCCGGCTCTGCTGCCCCACCGCCATCAGTCCTACCGTGCAGCACTGTGCTCCCCCTGCCTGTGCCGGAGCCAGCAGCCCCCAGGAGCTCAGCCGCCCTGCGGCACTGAGCCTGGCTGGGGGCGAGGAGTGGTCCCCATGGGGCAGCAGTGCCCGTTTGTCCTCTCCAGCCGGGAGTGCCTGGCAGGGCCGGTGCTGCCGTGACATCAACAGGCCTAAATATATCCTGGGCAAGGAACGGCCGGGCACTTCCCTGAAATTCTGATAAAAATAGTGGCGGGCAAAGAGGCTGCGGCGCCGCGGGCGTGCGGGCGAGCAGGAGCTGGCCCCAGCACAGCCCTCCGGGGACTGTGGTGGGGGGCCGGGCTGGGATACAGGGCACAGGCTCACCCAGGCACCCTGTTGCCAGGCCTGCTGCCCACCCACCCGCCCATCCCGCTTCCCAGAACTGTCACTTGAAGCCCCCGTGCCTGTCGTTCGTCAGTGCAGCTGTGCTCCGCGCTGTCCCTGCGCCACTGCCGAGGTGACGGGCTCAAGGGCAGCAGCAGGGGCGAGCTTGGCACACCAGGATGCCAAGGGGGATGCGTGGCACGGTGCGCGGCAGGTGACAAAGCGGCACACGTGGCAGGACGCGCCCCGGTGCTGGGTGCAATCCTAGCCCCTCACATGTTTGTGCCAGTGATGCCAGGACCGATGCCACCGGTGCTGCCCACCACGGAGCGGCGGGGGCTGAGCATCAGCAGGGGCTCCAGGCAGCGGGCAAACTCTGCCTGGTACTCGCTGTTGATCTGGGGGGTGAGATGGGGGCGAGCGCGGTTGGGGCCAAGGTAGAGCCGGCAGCCAGGGCTGCCCGCGGGGCACTGCGGGCAGGAGCTCAGCCCCGGATGGGCGGCAGGGCTCTACCTTGCTGGTCTGGGCCGGCCGCAGGCGGTGCGGTAGCTTGACAATCCTCTGCAGCCTCTCCATCAATTGCTGAAAGGCAGCGGTGAGGTGCGGTGAGGGGTGCCTGGCACCCTGCCCGTGAGCCCGGCACCACCGCAGTGTGCACCAGCCGCCCCATGGCACTGCGGTGGGATGCTCCAGCTGCCTCGCAACACATTAGCAGGGTGCCCCAGACACCTCATGGCACCGCGGCAGGACGCTCCAGCTGCCCTGCAGCGCTGCCATTACTCACATAGCCCAGGTCCAGGAACTCAGCTTTGTTGGCAGAGCTCAGGAATGCCGAGCAGGTCACCAGGTGGACCTGTGCGCAGGGGGGTGTCACCGCTGGCACCCCTCTGGGCCATGCCAGCCTAGCCCCTGCCCAGCCCGGGGTCCTACCTGCAGGGTGGGCAGCAGGGAGGCAAGGTGGGCAAGCTGCTCCTTGAACGCCTTCTCCTTCTCCTCATGCTGGCTGCAGCAGAGCAGGACTTGGCACAACCTTTGTGGGGTGCCACGGAGCCGTCCGGCCCCGGGGCACACCAACACACCCCTGGGAGGGGGCTCAGCCCACTGCCCCTCACCTCTGCACAGCTTTCAGGAGTGCTTTCTTCCTCTCGGAGAGCTGTTCCTGCAAATGACATGGCCACCCTGTGGCTGCCCCAGTCCCCTCCCGCTGCCCCGGCTCTGCCGTGCCCGTGCATTGGGCACCCATGAGCACAGGGCACAACGTGCCGGAGGTTGCCCCGCACCTGCATGCGACCGAAGAGGGAGTTGATGGCTGCCTCCTCCTCGCTGGCACTGTTGCGCACCTCCTCGATCATGGCCTTGAGGAGGACGATGGCCTCGCGCGTGGAGGTCTGCAGCTCCTTCACGGCCTGCCCCGGGGGCAGCGGGCCAGCTGCGGTGCTGTGGGCAGCACCGCACCCCTATTCCCCCCACCCTGAGACGCGCCGGCCCTGCTCACCATCACCGCCTGGTCCAGCCGCTGGCAGCCCTGCATGTACGCCGTCTCGATGTCGATGCAGTGCGCCCGGCTCTCCCTGCAGGCACGGGGGTCAGGGCACAGGACGGGATGGTGCGCGGGGTGGGCATGGGGCCGGGGCTGCTCACCCCTGCATGTCCCTGAAGCAGATGATGCAGAGCATGGACTTCTTCTCGGTGGAGAACATGATGTAGGGCTCCTCGTGCAGTGCTGCAAAGGACGGGGGTGTTGGGCAGCCTGGCATGGCGTGGTGCGGCACGGCGTGGTGTGGCACGTTACTCACGGCACTTCTTGTGGATGTCTTTGGTGCGCTTGGAGAGGGAGACAATCTCGTGGCGGGCGAACATCTTGGCACGGTGGGTCTCCTCGCGGCACGGGGCACAGAGGGGCTGCCCGCAGGTGTTGCAGAAGTACATGGTGTCCAGCTCCTGCGTGGCGGGGGGGGTGGCTGGCAGCAGGCACAGCCCCGGCGGGGGTCCCCTGCCTGCCCGCCCCGGTGCCCTCACCGCCTTGGCACAGCGCCGGTCGCAGTTGGCGCACTGCACGTCCTCCTCGCCGTCGGCCGAGCTGTCCACCAGGAACTGCAGGAGTCGATCCACGGGGGGCAGCCCCGTGCCCCCCCTCACCACCGAGGGGTGCCTGTGGGGATGGAGACAGGGACGAGGATGGGGACAAGGTGGGGACACCCACCCAGGGCGAGGGGGGCACTTTTGGGGGCAGCAGGAGCAGTCCCAGGGCAGGCTGCTGCCACGTGCTGCCTGCCCCGGTCCCGGCGTGTCCCCCCCCAGGCAGGGTCTGTCCCTTACCCGCAGAGTGGGCAGCACAGGCGGCCGTCACTGGCACGGCCCCGCAAGCAGCTGGCGCAGAAGTTGTGGTAGCAGTCGAGCAGGCAGGGGTGCTGGTAGGGCTCGTGGCAGAGCAGGCAGACCAGCGGGTGGCAGTTGGCCTTCTCCAGCTCCGAGCAGCTCCCCAGCGGGGAGAAAATGCCACCGGCCATCTGCGGGGCAGAGAGCGGTCCCCCACGCCCCGCTTCACCCCCTGCACCCGGAGGGCCCCCCCATGCAGCACCGTGGCCGCTGCGGAAAGGACGAATCCTGCCCCCCCAGGGGCCTGTGAGCTGCTGCCTATTTTTAGGTTATGAGTGGCAGGGCACGAGGCTGCCCCGAATGCACCCCTTCCCCCTGCCATCACGGGCCGGGGGCAGCGGGGTGGCCCCTGCGATGGGGTGTCCCCTGCAACGGAGCATCCCCTGCAGCAGAGCGTCCCCCAGGACGGGGGTGGGGGGGACCCCAGGGCTGGGGGGACCCCGGGAGGCAGCATCCCCCCACAACGGAGCCTCCCCTGCCCTGGGATGTCCCTTGCGACGGCGGCCCAGCAGCGAAGGCAGCCGGCTGCCCCGCGCGCTGGGGAGCCCCCGGCCCAGGGGGCACCGTGGCCGGGCGAAGGCTTTACCTCTCCCCGTCCGTAAGCCGGGGGATCGGCCGTGCCGTGCCGAGTCGAGCCGTGCCGCTGCTCCCTGGGCGCCGGCTGGAATGAGAGCGATGCCGAAGCGGCAAGGCCCGGCCGCCCCCGTGACGCGGGGCCCCCCCTGGCACCGCCGGACGGCTGCCACGCCGCGGCCCAAAAATAGCCCTGTGGTAGGGCCGGCCCTCGGGGAACGGGGATGGTGGGGACGGGGACCGGGAGCCCCTGGGGCGCAGCCGGGCCGTGGCGACACGGGCACCCGCGTGGCCTGCCGGTGGTCCCCACGAGGTCAGAGGGCAGGATGGGGTGTGGGGGGGGAGGGGGGGGCACCGGCAGGCAGCGACTGGGGTGCGGGGACACGTGCAGGCAGCGGGGCACCCACCCCGGGGTGCAGCGGGGGTCCCGGGCTGCGCCCCGGGCTCCAGCGAGGCCTCGGTCCCGCCGGGACGGCCCCCGCCAGACCCTTCTCCCGGGCTCCGCCCCCTTCTCACTGTCCCCGCCCCTTCTCACAGGCCACGCCCATACGCGCTGACCACGCCCCTATCCTAGCCCCGCCCCTTCTCCCTGACC
>JANZLQ010000001.1:622270-655666 GCA_026212715.1 Elanus axillaris
GCCCCCCCCCCCCCCCCCCCTCCATTCCCCGTGAGGTCGGTGCAGGTCAGGTGCCTGTCCCGCCACAACCTAAACCGGCACGGCCTGAAGTCGAGCCGGAGGTCTGTCCCAACAACTCCGGGCTGTTCTTACTGTATAAGCTCAGAAATTCAAAATAAAAATAGCGACGCAGGCCGTGAAGAAGTGCAAAGAGTGGCCAGGGTGCTGGGACGCGCTGGGTCTGGGGAGATGACGGTGGTGGTGAGGTGAGAGCGTCTCTTGGGGTTGGTGCCTCTGCCTGGGGCCGGGGTCCCTGGGGTGGCATTTGCTGCCCAGCTGGGTGCCCGTGGCACTCCCGGGTGTGGAGCTGTGGCAGACCAGCCTCCCATCAGACATGGCACTTGTCTGCCACACGAGGCCTTCCTCTTCCTCGTTGAACTTCCATGGAATCTGTTTTAATGGGCTCTGCCTGGGGACCCGAAGGGTAAAAGCCTAGTGCGCCGCAATTACCTGCAGACCCAGAGCAGTAAGAGCTGGCAGCATATGGGGGCCTCCCTGCGCCCCTGTTTCCCAAGAGCAGACTGCCAAAACCATGGGTGCTTGCGTGCGAGTGGCAGCCAGGAGCTGGGCCTGAGAAGTGCCAGGGCAGGTGCTCCTGGGCCGGACTCTGCCAGGGCTCCCTCAAGGAGCAGCAGAGGATCGGCTGCCAGCACGAGGGCCTCCGCGAGAGGCCGCAGAGCTCCATGTCTCACGGCCTGATGCTGCCGCTCAGGTGTGCTCCTCTACGAGGATAAACGCGAACGCGGGGTCCTGTGTGCCTGTGCAATCCATCTGCGTGAGCTGTCCCTTTTGTCCCCAGAAGAAGATGATGGGGTGCTGGAAGGACTCGATGAGTTTTTCGCAGAAGAGCAAGTTGCTGTGCAGAAAAAAAAGAAATCCAAGAAACTAAAAGACGGCAAGGCTGCCAAAATCAAGAGGAGGAAGAAGGAGGTAACGCTGCATGCTCTCACTCTGGCCTGGGGGGGTCTCCTCTTGGCCGTGGCACAGGCAGGCTGCGCTGGTTGCTGGCAAGCACCTCTTGGGTGTCATGGGGCGGAAAGAGGGGGGCATTACCGGGGTGTTCCCACACCAAGCAGGCACTCTCCTGGCCCTGGGAGAAGACCCAGAGCCAGGGTGTGAACAGTTCTTGTCCTGCTCTGAGACTCTGGGGTGGAAATCTGCCCCACGAATGGTCTCTGGAGAGCGCCTGGGGGAGGAAATGGCCACCGCGCCTTGTGGCAGCCATGCGGCTGCCTGGCCCCTCCGGCGGGGCTTGGCTGTGGTGCATATGTTGGTGAGCGTGATGGTACTGTCCGTCCCCATTCACTGAAGCCCTCCTGCCCGTGGTGCAGTGCAGCACGTCCTTACCGTTGTGTCCAGGGGCTGGCAATCCTTCTGGCCCATCCGGTACCAACGCTGTGTCTGGGGCTCATGTTCCTGAGGAGGGAGGTGCAAAGTGCCACATTGGGGGTATGACCGGGGCAGGGCTTGGAGGTTTCTGTGGACGTCAGTGTTGGCCACGCTTGTCCAGGGTGTTTTGCAAGTGAGACAGCATAGGAGCTTCTAGGATTTGGCACGTGGAAGGGTCATTGGGCCTTCCATAGGAAAATGAAGATGAAGCGTCCTGTCCTCAAGCGTCGGGCCTTCCCGAGGCTGTGCTGGGGATCTGCTGTCTGGTCAGGAAGGCTGACTGGTGCCGCCTGTGCTCTGCTGGGGCGCCTGGCTTGTATACAGCACGGTCCTGGAGCTGGGCTGGCTGCCACATTGTGCCACACAGGCTCTGCCTCTCGCTCTCCCGGCCCTGGGCAGTGCTGGATCCGAGGACGGGAGCAGACATCTTGTGTGCTGGCCCTTTCGCTGACTGAATGCAAATAGGCTGCTGGAAAGAAAGGGCCAACAGCGGAGGTTCTTCAGCCCCCTTCCTTCCTCAGTGATGCTGTGGCTGGGGAGAAGTTGTTCATCTAGTACAACTAGGTGCATCCCCATCCCTGTCCCTTGCCAACCTGGGGCTGAATGATGCCGGTCACCTCCGGTCATCCCCTCCTCCAGCCGCTCCCTATGGGATTTGTAAAAACAGATTGGCTGGATGAGGTAGCACGTTAAAGTGCGTTTGCCACTGATGGGAGCATGATGCACTGCGGATTTAAAGAAAGCTGATGCCATCCTGCACTGCGTTGCCTGCCAGCCTTTTGCAGAAGCCACAGCCCTGAGGAAGCTTTTTTCCCTTTGTGGCCATGGTGATGCTCTTGTCTTTCTGCAGATACCAGACAAAGCTGGCTCAGGCCCTCTGCCTCACTGTGCCTCTTCCATCGTTGGACACATTTTTTCCTATGCTGCCTTACTGAGGGTGGGGAGAAAATAACAGGCTGAATGTTGACTGTGCTTGTTTTTGAATTAAGGCCTTGTGTGGGCAGTCTTAACCAGCCTCGGTTCTGCCTGTGGGAGACTGTTCCCTCGTCCATCAAAGCCAGGGAGAAGCTCGTGCTGTAGCTGTTGGTAGGCACCAAGCAGCAACTAGGCTGTGTTTTGGGATGAGGAGATAAAAGGCAGGGGGGCCCTGAGCGAGGCTTCCTTTTCCTAAACTCCTCCTCCAGTTTTGTGGGGTGAGTGGGCTTTCCCCTTGCTAGAGGAAGGTGGGAGGGAGGTGCAAGCCTGGCATGTGGGGCCAGTGCCTATGCCGTGACTGACCGACACCCCGAAGCCCCCCAGTTTTGTCATCGGAGTGTGGGGCAGGAGGGCTGCCGTGCTGCGCTTGTGCGGGAATTTGCCTGCGCTAGCCGCAGTGGAACTCGCTCGGTTTGCGGTGACGCTGACGGAAGCCCTGGCGCAGGAGCTGGTGCTGCAAACCCCCGGAAAAATCTGCATAAAATAACCAGGCTGCAGTTTGAACCTCAGCGTATGGAGATGAAGGTCCTTGTCAGAGAAGGGAGCGGAGAGGGAGAATTTCAACCTGTGCTGCAGCTGTTACCATGGCAACCAATTATTCCGTGCCAAATTACGACTGTTTATAGCCCCGCTGAAGGAAAGGCTCGGTTTGTTCCGAGCCCACAAGCAACAGAACTCCACCATGGCCGCCCGTGCACCTCGGCAGCCGCTGCCTTTGGCCGTTAAGGAGAAACTCCCGTTGCTGGTGCGGCGGCGCTGGGCGCTGTCCGTGGGGCTGAGTCCCGCTGAGCCCTTTTGCTGCTCCGCACGCCGGGGTGAGGGCTCAGCCGCCCAGGTCCGGAGTGCTCCGGGTGGGACGGAGGGATGTCCTAACGCACACAAACCTTCTCAGGGTCTCTCGGGAGCCGAGTGCTCCACCCGGCGTTCCGTAGGATGGCGATGTGGTTGCTGTCAGAGTTGCGCAGCAGGTCACGGTCTCGCTCCTGGAAAGAAACCCGAGTTCCACCTGACCACTCTCCGCTCTAGCAGTCCCCAGCTCGGTGTAGCTGTCTGAGCCTGGTGCCTTCTGTGGGGAAGCGGAATGCATCCGTCAGCTGTCCAGCAGCTGGCTCAGCTTGCTGCTGAAGCTTGTGTGACCAAGTCTCGGCTGGAGACGGGAGGTTTCACAAGGCCGCCTGTCTCAAAGCAAGGGAATTCAGCCAGGCTCACCTCACTTACTCTGCTCTCCTGCCCCTTTCAAGACTCTCTGTGCATCCACCAGGACTGTTTTGCTCATGTGACAGCTGAAATCCTCCTGCAGTCACGCAGTTCGGCTGCAACACATAGTGCCCAGCTGGGCAGAAAAGGAAAACGGCAACAAAGCAAAACCCTAGCATGATACCTGTCTGGTGAGCTAAAAGATTGCACGTGGCTAAAGTGATCTTATCTTCATTTCCTTTAGTTTCTTAGCTGTTCACACTGGGGTAGAAGAATGTGACTTTGTGTAAAGCTGTAAGCAGACACAAGGTGGAAGGAACATCCTATGTTACCTGTGTTATAGCAATTAAAAATGTTGCCTAAATGTTGCCCGTCTGAAAATTTAGGATCTTTTAGCAGGGCAGTTAGCTGCCTCTCAGAGGCGCTGCTCTTTGGTTTACTACGCAGCTATTTTTAATGTGCACATTCGCTTACTTGGCTTGCCGTCTCCTGGTTTTCTTTTATGCCACCACTCACTGGAATGGTTCCTGGATGCTGTGATATTGCAGCATCTGGGCACTTTCAGAGGAGCACGTTACAATATGGAGGCAGAGCCCGCATCCATCTGCGTGGCTGTGGCTCAGCATTGCTTCTCTTGCCCCCCTCAGTGAATGAGTCTTGAGGCAAATGTGTGAAGGTTCCATTTCACACACCTCGGCCTAGACAAGCTTTTCCAAAACACAGTTTTATCTGTATTGCACAACCTTCTCTTGTTTCTGGTGCATCCACGGAGCGTGGGTTACCTTGTGTGAGCAGATAGTGCGCCTGGAATGGAGAGAGGGACTGGCTCCGTTTCCAGGTGGGGACTTGGGGCAGAAGGTTGGCTAGGGATCACAGAACTGCCCTGAAGAAACACTTCCAGATAAACCAAGGATTTCTTTCTGTCTGTGTTTCCTGCAGTCAGGTGCTTCTCGCCTTTCCCAAATCTGATTTTTGTGGTGTTTTTCCCCCAGCCCTGCAGTGTAATGGCAGGATTATTCGAGGGAGGGGTGACTTTGGCTGGTGACAGCAGCTGCTCTGTGCTGGCTGGGAGGGTTTGTGGGAGGAGAGTGTAGGCAGGGCAGGCCCTGCTCTTTCTCCACTGTCCCTTTCCGTTTTAGGGGAGCAATGATGAAATGTCAGATAACGACGATGAGATTGAGGAGAAGTCTGAGAGTGAAGGGAGTGACTATTCCCCCAACAAAAAGAAGAAGAAAAAACTGAAGGACAAGAAGGAGAAAAAGCCAAAACGGAAGAAGAAGGATGAAGAGGAGGATGACAATGAGGATGGAGGTCTAAAGGTACTAAAGATTCCTTTATCCTGAGCTGGTGCTAGAGCCTGAGACTGCAGGGTGTAGCCAGACCCTGCCAGGGGTCGAGCTACCTCTTACTGGGTGAGAGCTGAGCCCCGTTTTCTGGCCAGTCACCTTGCGCTGGTGGGTAAGTTCCCTTTGTGTAAAGCCAGGCAGTGTAAGCAGGGTGCTCCCCCGTGGGCTGACCGATTTAGCCACGCGGCGATGTGCACTCACAAGTCCTCCTGGTGCCTTTTGTGGTGATGAAGCCAGGATGTTTTACTCGGAGGTTAGAGGCCTAGCCAGGGAGCTTGGACCTTCTGACAGACGGCAGCTTATCAGTCTGAGGCAGCTTGCCTTCTTGGATCGTCTGCCCGTGTCCCACCAGTAATAGATTAGATTCATTGCATCTGTCCTCTGAACACGGGGGCAGGGAGTGGCAGAGCAGCTCATGCTTAGAGAAAGAAGGTGGCCTGGAGGTTTTGTGAGAAGTTTACCCTGAGTTTGGCAAGGAAGAGGTTGCAGTGAACAACAGGGAGAGAAAAGGCTGTATTTCCTTGTTGTTTATCTTTGGTGTGCAGAGGGAAATTGAGTTTCTTGGAGATGTGAAACCTGCCAAAGATTTGCATTGTATTGCGTGGTACAGGGAGCATTTGGACGGTGCCACGTTAATTTGCTTCTTGGAATTGTGGGAAGCATTAGTTTATTAAGCACTTGTGCATGCTCCGTTTTGTAAATCACAGAAGCAAATCCCTGTGGGTTGCTGACTAGGGAGAGCGTTTGATACAGAGCACGTGACAGACCCAGCCTTGCGCTGCTCGTCTGCAGAGCCACGGTCATTTACATTAATGATGTCTCTCTAAATCTACAGGAGCCCAAGAGCTCAGCCCAGCTGATGGAAGAATGGGGCCTTGATGACGTAGACTACATCTTCTCAGAAGAAGATTATCATACTCTGACTAATTACAAGGCTTTCAGCCAGTTCCTCAGGTAGGAAACTGTAGGTCTGGAGGGAGCCTTGTGTGGTGGTTGAGGTTTGGGTGTTACTCTGTCAAGTGGGTGAAGTTGTGAAGTAAATTCTGCGTTGTGAGCTCCTGATTGCTTCTCCCTGCCTGACCCAGTCCTCAGGACTCCAGCTGTTTTCCAGCCAATCCTGCAATTCAAATAAAGTGTTTGTCCTTTCTCCAGATCCCTATCTGTGGTGTGTGCTTAGTTGAAAAGTTTTGTGAGAAAAATTGAGTAACAGTAATGAATTTTTGCTTGTACGCGAACCATTCGAAACACAACAGGTATTTTGGGGAAAAGCAGTCTCGGAGGAAGTTTCGGTGTGCCCCTTTTTACATGTTCTTGTTTAAGAAAGCTCTGGTTTCTGCTGCCTTTCCAGTGGAGCTGCTACCAGCGGGCTGCAACAACCTGCTGCTGTGAGGCATGCAACACTGGTGCATTTCTCAGGCTGAAATACCAGCAGGCGATGAGCAGGAGCTGATGCGCAGCGAACTGTTAACGTGTGGTTTTCCCTCTCACACCCTGCAGGCCTCTGATCGCCAAGAAGAACCCTAAGATCCCCATGTCCAAGATGATGACCGTGCTTGGTGCCAAGTGGCGAGAGTTCAGTGCCAACAACCCGTTCAAGGGCAGCTCAGCAGCAGCGGCAGCAGCGGCTGTTGCTGCAGCTGTGGAGACGGTCACCGTCGCCCCATCACTTGCTGCCAGCCCCCAGCAGCCTGCCTTACCCACCGTCATCAGGAAGGCTAAGACCAAGGAGGGCAAGGGTAGGTGCCAACCGTGGTGGGCTGAGTGGAGGGGCTGCTCTCACCAGTGGCGTATGGCCCACCCGCGGAGCTAGCCAGCAGCATCTTCAGGCTGGCAAAGGTGGCGAACCATGTCCAGGCAGGCAGGAGGCATGCTTCAGCAAACTGGGGAGGTGAAGGTAGTGCCGAAGGTGTGTCTGCAGCTCCCGTTTCCCTGGCAGAAGTCCTACAGGGGGCTGTGGTTTGTGAACCATGGCAGTGCACCCTGGCAGCCTCTGGACCTTCTGGTCTTGTGGCAGTTTGTGGCAATTAAGGCTCAACTTCATTCTTATATCTTCAGTAAGCATTTGGGCCGTGTATTTCTGTGCTGTCTTCTCTCCTGGGAGATTCAGCGGGGCTGTAAAGCCCTCTAGAAACCAGCAGTATCCTCGGAGTCCAGTGTCCAAGCTGAAGGGGACTTGTAGGTTAGCAAGGCTAGGGCAGAGGTGCGTTGGCAGAGCAGGTATGGTCTGGCTGGCTGAACATGCACCCTTTTGGCAGTCGAGCTGGGTGCTTTGTCTCTGAGATGGCAAGGAGTTCAGTGATGGAAAGGCACTGCCAGTAAGGCTGCAGCTCTTTTTCAGAATAAAGGATTTGTTCTTCTGGCAGGTGGGTGGATGGTGATTGTCTTCAAAGCCCACTTGCAAGGAGAGGGCCAACTGTTTAGATCTGCAGTAGCTCCTCTGGAAACAGTCTGACTTGTACTGAAAGGGGTCTCCTGCTGTAAACATTTTCCTATTTCTGACAGCAGATTGGAGCTGCTTTCCCCACACTTGGAAGGGGCTGTGTGAATTGCTGTAGAAGCTGGGCAGTAGTGGGAAAGGGAGCGATCTCCCTTTGTTTGCACCGTGTTCCTCCTCGGGAAGGTTGCTGTTCCACTTGTGCACTCGTCAATTCCCGATACCTCGAGAGGTTTTGAACAAGCGGCTCAGAGCTGGCAGCTGACCAAGAGTGCAGCTTGCAGCAGCCTTGCTGAGCGACGGGCTCAGCGCCGCGTTCCTGCCTCTCTGTGGCGGCCTCTTTTCCCCACCTTGCAGACCCCCGAGTCCTAGTTTGGTATTCGCAGCCCTGTGGTCCGTGGGCTGTGGTCCCTCTCCTGGATCCCAGGGCGGATGCTTTCCTCTCCTGATTCTTTGCAAGGACTGGGTCTGGGCTTGGAGCCTTTTGCCCTGAAGCATGTGCTTTGTGGATGGTGTTAGCTCCTGCCCTGCTCCCCGTGGTCCCCAGTGCTCTCTCATCTTCCCTGTAAATTCTGGGGTTGGCGGGGGGTGGTGATTTGGGGGATAGCTCATTGTAGAGTACCAAACAAGTCTTCTGTTTCTGCAGGTCCAGGTGTGCGGAAGAAGATCAAGGGCTCCAAAGATGGGAAGAAAAAAGGGAAGGGGAAAAAGATGTCAGGCTTGAAATTCCGGTTTGGAGGAATCCCCAGCAAAAGGAAAAAGGGCTCCTCTGTAAGCATGCGCCTCCATTTTCTGCAAGGGGCCTTGGCTACAGGGGGGTGTTGCAGCGAAAAGATGGGACAAGCTCTCCCCTAGAAGCCTCCCTCTTGTAGGGGTGTCACAGCCTTGTTCATGCCCCCCTGCGAGGCACCAGCGTCCGATCAGCATGTTTGTTCATCCCTTTGTTAGAGAGCTGTGCCCAGGCTCAGATTTGTAAAGATGTTATGTGTGGGCACAATTTCTGCTAAAATCTTATAACCACCTTTACTTCCATTGCTGAGGTTGGTAATGCCATCATCTCAGATTTCATTTACAAAGAAATTCTTCGGGGCTTGCACTCCAGCTGAACCGTACCTCTAAGAGAATTACCGAATGCTTTAATTATATTAGCATAGCCTGCTGCCGGGCATCTGTGATCCCACAGTGTAGCCCAGGAGTACCAGAGCTTCCCAGTAAGAGCGCGGCAACAGGGCGCCCCTGCAGTTTGTGTGCTGTGCTCTCGTCAGCACACAAATACCAGGCACGCTTTAAAGACTAGCAGAGCATTCTAAAGATTAAGTCTCTTAAATAACTATTGAATAGGGGTGGAATTCTTGTAGGTCTTGATAATAGTATTGATCAAAATCACGTTAGTTCACTCGTATTGGAGCTCACCGACTCTCTAGCTCTAGTTCACATAACACAACCTGTTTGTAAATAGCTTTGTGCATCAGAGGCTGAAGCGAAAGGAGCAGTGTGAGGCAGCCGCTTGCTGCTGCGTTTTCTCAATGACACATCAGGAAAAATTCATCCCGTCTCCAGGTGCGCTCTAGATCTGTGCCTTTCTGAGAGTTACCGAGAGCTTGGGCTTGCTCCTGCAGCTGGAGTGCTAAGCACCTGATTAATAGTGTGCAAATCGGGGATTTGCATGAATAAGTCTCCAGAATAAGAATTTAGATGTGTTTTGATGCCATTGAATGCCAGGCCTGTTTAACTCATTTCACATTGTAAGGCAAGTCAAGCATAATTGCCTACATGTGCACACGCAAACGGGCTGACACAAGGTGAAATGGGTGCTGAGAGAGAGAGAGAGAGGGAGCCAAGTTCTACCAAGCAGCAGAGAAGGGGGCCCTGACTGCACAGGGCTGGGAGCAGGGGGTCGTCCCCCCACGTGTCTCTGTTTTGGGTGTCTGCACCCAGGATGAAGTTGTCACAGCAGCAGGCTCTTGCAGCTGGCTGATGCCTGCGAGATGCTGAGCCTTTCCCAGCGTGCCTGGCTGGCTGCACCATGCGATATCTCTGCACTTTGTGCTAGCGGGGATGGCAGGCTGCAGGAGAAACCCAGAGCCCACCTCTGGTCAGGGAGGCTGAGCAGGGACTTGACACATCAATTTATGTATTTTAAACATGCTCTGAGATTCGCTCGGTGACTGTACATTGATGGTGCTGTGAACTGGACAAGCTGTCCCTGTGCTGTGCTGAGCAGTGCAAGGTATTTGCCTCCAGGCTCTAGTGATAGTCAGGATCTGTGCTTACTGATTGCCTGTCTGGGACATTGATCTGATAGAGGAGATTTCCACTTCCTAACGTCTTGGGACACACTCCTATGAATCCCGTCTGTCGGTGCCAGGAGTGCACTCACCCTGCGCCTTCCCTGCTGCTCTGGCTGGTCTATTCATGTGGAAAGGAGGGTGCCCTGAGGACCTCAGCTGCTGGGTGATGATCCCACATGGGTTTATGTGGGTCTTCGGGGGTTTGTTCTGCTGCAGGGCAGTATTCTCTGGGAGTGACCGCTGGGATGCCAGTGCTTGGACTGTGTGTGCTTTGGTTTTCCCCTCTGCAGAGCGAAGAGGAGGAACGGGAGGAATCCGACTTCGACAGTGCCAGCATCAACAGCTCCTCAGTGCGCTCCGAGTGCTCGGCTGGCCTGGGGAAGAGAGGGAAGAGGAGGAGAAAGAAAAAGAGGAGTAGGCCATCCTTTGTACTCTGTTCCTGTTCTGTTTGGATTGCCCTCTTCAGATGGTGCTTTCCTGGCCTTGGCAGCTCCAGGCCGTGTCTGGCGCTGGCTTGGTGGAGAGGATGTGCTTGTGCTTGTCTGTGTGCGTGGAGCGTGAGGAGCTTTCTTGGTGTCCAGGCCCTGCTGCTGGTGGGCTCGTGCCTGCAAGAAGGCAGTAAGCGGATCCTGTCACAGGGCGCTGGCTCACCACCCCAGTGCCGGTGGTGGCGGGGCAGCCCGGCGGCAGGGCTTTTCCATCGAGCCACCATCACATTTCCCTCTGGGCATCTCTCCAGCTATCAGCCACCACCTGGGGCTCCTCTGCCCCCCAGCCAGCTCTGTGTTGCCCTTCGGAGTTGCTTCGGGAGAGCTGTGGTTGTGGTGATGTGCCCTGCCACGTTTCTGTGGCTCACAAAGCCTGCCTGCCCCCTTTCGCTGCCTGCTCACAGCCCCAGCCACCCAGGGCAGCTAAGCCCCCTGCCCGCCCCAGGACCCTGCCTGCGCTTTGGGCACCGGACAGTGTGGGCAGCTGGCAGCCAGCCTGCGCCTGTGATCCTGCCAGGATTTGTCCTCTAGCAGCAAAGTTCCAGAATCTGTGGGGCTTCTAGGGAAGGGATTTTCTGAAGAGCAGCCCCTGGAGAAACACGGCTTGTGGCAAGCTCCCAGCGGAACAGGGCAGCTTGCAGGCGAGAAAGTGTTAAGATAAGGGACTTTTTGTCTGCGTGAGTTGTGCAGTCAGGCAGCGGGCAGGCGGTTGATCTGTGGTAGCTGTGTAGGAAGAGGGAGGCACGCGAGCAGTGGTGGAAAGCATCTGTCGGGGTCTCCCAGTGGCTGCGTGGCCACTTTTGCGTGCACATTACTTCATCCCTTCCCTCATGGAGGGCTGTGGGTGGATTCTGCACAATGGCACCTGCATCCCTGTGCTGCCGTTGAGAGCAGCCCCCCTGCGCTGAGCTGCCCCAAGCCCTGCTCCGGCTCCAAGTGCCGATGGGACTGCCGGGGCTCGGTGCTGCCCTGCCTGGCTTCCCATGCTGTCTCTGCCTCCTGTGCAGCTGCAGGATGCGTGCTGCCTGTCTACCTTGCATCCTCGTTTGAGATGATACGCTTCGGATGTAGGTGCATCCTTTGGCTTCTTAGCTTTGCTGATGGGTTTTTGCTTCCGAGAAATGGAAGGGCGGCTTCTGGGCTGGGGGACAGTTAGGGCATGGTGCTGGCCAGCCTCCCCGTCGGTTGGCGAGGCAGGGCTGGCTGGCTGGCTTCGCGTCTCGCGTGTGAAGGGCATCGCTTCTCCCGGCTTGTTGCTGTATGAAGGCTCTTGTGCCAGAGCTAGGCAGCTCCTGCCATGTGCTGGAGGAGCAGAAGGTCGGAGGTCTGCACCGGGAGTTTGTGGCAGAGCTGGGCATTGAGACGAGCCGTTCCAGCGCTTGCAAGGCCTTGTCCCTCCCTTCCTCTTCCTGTCCGTGCCAAGTTGAGAGAGCTCCTGCCTCTGTGCCAGTGAGCACCCAGGAAGAGCAGAGTAGTCCCAGGAGGAGGCGTCCTCCTCCTCCTCGGCCGTGTCACCCTTGCATGGTGCGTTTGCAGTTGGTGGCGCTGGTACCTGGGGAGGTTTCTCTGACTGGCCTCCCTTGCAACCTCTCCAGGTTCTGGCATTCTCCATTGAGAGCCTGAAGGAACCAAAGGATGATACAGTGTGGAGAGAGAAAGAGAGACAGAGGTGAGATGATGCTGTGTGCAAAGATGAACTGTGGTGCTGAGGGACAGAGAGGTAGGGGGAATAACAGGAGGGGTCTGAGGCAAAACGCTTTCCTTATTTCCTTAACTATCATAGAGGAGCAAGTGTCCCGTTCCCTCCTGGGAGAGCAGGCAGCTCTGCTGCTCCTCTGACTGTCTGCCTGTCCCTTGCTTGCAGTCGAAGAAGGGGACGGGTACGAGACGGACCACCAGGACTACTGCGAGGTGTGCCAGCAGGGAGGAGAGATCATCCTGTGCGACACCTGTCCTCGCGCCTACCACCTTGTCTGCCTGGACCCTGAGCTGGAGAAGGCCCCCGAGGGCAAGTGGAGCTGCCCCCACTGCGTGAGTGGGGTCGGGGCCCCGTGGGGCCAGGCGGGTGGGTGGGTGGCGGAAACCCTCGGCGTTACGCTGGCTGTGCTTCCCCAGGAGAAGGAGGGCATCCAGTGGGAGCCGAAGGAGGAGGAGGAGGAGGAAGAGGAAGGTGGCGAGGAGGAGGAGGATGACCACATGGAGTTCTGCCGGGTCTGTAAGGATGGAGGGGAGCTGCTGTGCTGCGACACCTGCCCGTCCTCCTACCACCTCCACTGCCTGAACCCACCGCTGCCAGAAATACCAAATGGTGAATGGCTCTGCCCTCGCTGTACAGTGAGTGTTACCAGCATTCCTTGCCCCATCCCTGCTCCTGCACCCACCTGGCCCGGCCCGGGAGCAGGTCTCCCAGCCTCCACTGCCCCTTGTACCCTCTCCCCATTCCTTGCCGCAGGACCGACGTCCTGCCCTCTGCCACAACCCCCTTCCCTGGAGCAGCATCGCTGCCAGTCACGTGCATCCGAGGGCCCTGGACGGCTCTGCCGCCTGTGCAGTCTCCCCGTGGGGATTGCTGGCTGGCAGCTTCCCTGCCAGTTTTCAGATGGGATGTCAAGGCCCATTTGATGCATGGCCTATGTAGAGGGGCCTTTCTTGCCCGGGACCTGGGCAGCAGTTTGCTTTCCTCTGGGGGTGGTGGTGCTGTCTGCAGGCTGAGATAGATGCAGGCAGGGGCTGGGACTGCTCAGGTCACCCGGTTTGCCATGCTTAGCTCCCCACGGCTGGGGGTGAATCCACGCTTGCTCCCTGCCCTGGGCTTTCCCTCTGGCAGCAGCTTGCGGCACAGGCTGTGCCAGCATGCTCCCTGGAGCCCTGGCTGTGCTCTCCCTGCCGTGCCTGGATGGCTGCTGTCCGCTTGGCATTGCAAGACCCCTTCTGCCCTCCAGGTCTGCCCTCCTCCCCGCAGCCCCTGATAGGGGCTCACCTTAAACTCTGTGCTCTTGCCTGTTTGCTTTTTTCATCCCCAGTGCCCTCCCTTGAAGGGCAAAGTCCAACGTATCCTGCACTGGGCCTGGAAAGAGCCACCGGCCACCCCGCTCCCACCTGTGCTGCCCGCCCCAGATGCGGAGCTGGCCCTTCCTCCGCCGAAGGTGCTGGAGGGGATCCCGGAGCGCGAGTTCTTTGTGAAGTGGGCAGGCCTCTCTTACTGGCACTGCTCCTGGGTCAAGGAGCTGCAGGTGAGCCAGCGCATTGTCGTCGTCGTTGTGGGGCCCCTGCTGGGCCCACTGCCCACGGACTGACGGTGGCTCCCTCCTGCCGCAGCTGGAGCTCTACCACACCGTGATGTACCGCAACTACCAACGGAAGAATGACATGGATGAGCCGCCAGCCTTCGACTATGGCTCTGGGGACGAGGACAGCCAGAGGGAGAAGCGGAAGAATAAAGACCCGCAGTACGCCAAGATGGAGGAGCGGTTCTACCGCTACGGTATCAAGCCTGAGTGGATGATGATCCACCGCATCTTGAACCACAGGTGAGGAGCTGTGTGCCACGGAGGGCGCTTGAATGGGCCATGGCAAGGCACGTGCCAGGGTGCCTGAGCCCCTGATAGTGCTGGTGCTGGGTGATGCTGTCGCAAACCAGGGAGGCAGACGGCAAGGGTGAGCCCTGCCATGCTTCCCGGCACCCCCATGAGTTCTGCAGATGAAGCTTTGAGCAGCGGGTCTGTGCACTCTGCAGATTTTCCCTTCGTGCGCAGCTCTTACATGGTCGGTTTATGCAGTTAGCTCAGCTGCTGGGACTGCCTGCTCCGGGATTTCTGTGCTTGGCTGAGTTCTCCCCCTCCCCAGGCTGGGAAGTTCTGGCTGTCCTTCTGCAAAGCTAAAATCTTGGGCTGGTAGAATTTCAGCTGCTGGCTTGTTTCAAGGTCTCTGTCGCCTTGGAGGTTTGCTCCCAAGGTGAAGCCAAGGCCTGGAGTGAATTGATGCCTGTCTTATTTTCGTTTCCGCTATGTTGCGCCTTAAAAATAGAGATAGTAAATTTTCCCAAAGGTGGATGCACAGGGTTGTTCCACTCTTCCCAGACGTATTGTTTGGGTCCCTGTTACGGCCTAATCATTCTGTAAATTTCTGCTGGAACCTGGTGATGGGTCTTGCTTCCATCAATGGTGCCCTGCGGCTGCTGCTGCTCGCCTAAACTGCTTTGGAACAGCAGCCCATTTCCATGTAGGTCATTTATTCCTCTTGGAAATCACATGGCCCCTCTGCACTCATGGCAAAGGTGAGGCACCAGCAGGGATTTGTGCGCTACACATTATTCCCGCTTACCTCCCCTGATGCTGCTAGGGACAATGCCTGAAGAGAGGAGTTTGAGCAGGTGCCTGACTTCCTTACGAAGCCTTGACATTTGCATTTCTTTTCTGTGGAAGAAATTTCCTGCATATGAAACATGCTGTGCAGATGGTTTTTTTACTTCAAGTGGTTAGAGACACCTTTTTGTTGAATTTCTATGTTTCAAGTGGCAACCTGAAGTTTCAAGTGGTGACTCTGCTTGAAGGATACTTGGCAGAAAATAAAGCAAGCTGCCTGGCTAATTTTCACGTGAGCTTTACATTGTCTGCTAATAAGGCAAGGGTTTTTTCCTTGTAGGCATATAATCAGTCTCGGTAATGTGTTTATTCATTTTTCAGTGTAAGCAAAACTTCATAGAGCAGTGAATGCTGCAGGAGAAACAGGGTGAGCGCTGGTATTCATCCAGTCGTGGTAAAACTGGAAAATTAGGTTGCCCAGTGGAACGGAAGAGCAGCCTTTAAAGCTCAATGATTTAACACATGCAGCAGATTAATAGGCATTTCTGCCAGAAAGTGTAGATACTTTCTTTCTGTTATTCTACCTCTGCTTGGATGTTGTAGTCTGTAAGTAAAAGCAGAGGATGAAGCATCCAGGTTCGGGGAAGCAGGCTACGGCTAGGTGCTTCCCAGGGGTCGAGTGTCATTTCACTGACAGGCTTTTCATGCCCTGCATTACAGCTTTGATAAAAAAGGAGACATCCATTACCTGATCAAGTGGAAAGACCTGCCCTACGACCAGTGCACCTGGGAGATTGACGAGATAGACATCCCATACTATGAAAACCTCAAACAGCTCTACTGGAACCACAGGTATGAGCCAGCCGGGCGGTGGGACCGCAGCCAGGCTGCCGCAGCCTGGGGGAGAGCCTGGCAGAGCTGGGCCTTGGGATGACCGGGGACTCATAGGTGACCTCTTTGGAACATACTGGCACCGCTTGCAGGGACCTCTCTTCAGAGAGCAGTGGCCGAGTGCTTTTGGAAAGCTGGCCCTCCTGAAATGCTGTTTCAGAGCTGCTGGGAAATCCTCCCTACCTGTTGTTTTCCAGCCTGTGCTCCCCTTCCCCTGCGTTTATACTGCTGTAATATTTATGGTCTCACTGCACTTCAGGGCAGCTCTGTGGCGCTGCTGCCTGTCTGTTTTGGGGGAAAACCACACTACTCTCAGATTGCTATTCTGCATTCTGGATGATGTGGCGTGGACTGCTGGGAGGATAAGGTTAACACTCCAGGAGTGCCCGTGCTAACTGGGCCAGAAGAGCTCCCGTGGGGAAAAGGCAGTGGAGTTTGAGAGGCGGTTCTGTCCCTCGGCTTGGGGACTGGGAGAGGAATGCCCACCTGCCTTTTCCTGATGTGCACTGGCTGTTGCAGGGAGCTGATGCTGGGGGAAGACACGCGCCCCCTGAAGAAGGTGAACAAGAAGGGGAAAAAGCTGAAAGAGGAGAAGCTGGAAAAGCCTCCAGAAACACCTCTCGTGGATGTGAGTAAGAACGGCGGGGGCAGCGCAGTGGTGCGTGAGCCCAGAGAGGGAGGTCTGTCTGTCCCCCCCATCCTGTTATCTTTTCTCCTCTAGTTCCCTCGGGGACCCTGGTTTTTTTTCATTGAAAGCTCCACAGTGGTTTTGCTGTGAGGAGCCTGAGGGCTGGGCTGAGGACTGTGTCTGTATCTCTCTTCGGGCTGCTCAGTGTCACAAGGCTAAAGAGGGATGTGGTTTTGGCCGCAGAGAAAGGAGGGGGAGTTGGTTCTCACTGCTTTGTGTTGTGTCTCTTTTCAGCCTACAGTGAAGTTTGACAAGCAGCCATGGTACATCGATGCCACGGGAGGCACGCTTCATCCTTACCAGCTCGAAGGGCTAAACTGGCTGAGATTTTCCTGGGCCCAGGGAACAGATACTATCCTGGCCGATGAGATGGGGCTGGGGAAGACTGTGCAGACTATTGTGTTCTTGTATTCCCTGTACAAGGAGGTGAGTGGAGCATCCAGCGGTCACCGAGGTGGCTGAGAGCTGCTCCGTGTGGGGAGAACAACTTGGACTTTGTCTCCCTGAGCAGGGCCACTCAAAAGGGCCATATCTGGTCAGCGCCCCTCTCTCCACTATCATCAACTGGGAGCGTGAGTTTGAGATGTGGGCACCCGACTTCTATGTTGTGACCTACACGGGCGACAAAGAAAGCCGGTCGGTCATCCGGGAAAATGAATTTTCTTTTGAAGACAATGCCATCCGGAGTGGAAAGAAGGTCTTCCGGATGAAGGTGGGAGCTAAGTCTGTGCCCTACCTGGTAGCTTTAACCATCAGCAAGAAGGGGAGAGAGCAGAATTTGTCCCAGAGGAGGAGATTGGTTAGGTCCCTAATCAGCTGTTTTCCAAAGAGTGAAGCTGGCACAGTTGACAGATGCAGGAGATTTGCGATGAGCTTTAAAGATTTGTGCCAGACCCTTTTCTGTTTCTGTAGCCCCCTACGTGGTTCTGATGTTCAGATGCATATAGATTTTCTGCTGCCACAACTCATGCCTTGGCCCTGCTGCTGGCCCTGTGCATTGCAGTGCAGGCAGCCCCTCCTTTTTTCCTTGGGTCATGTACAGCAGCAGCGAAGGTGGAGGCCGTCCCATTCTTATCCTAGCTTTTCTCTCCCTCTGCTCCTCCAGAAGGAAGCGCAGATCAAGTTCCATGTCCTTCTCACCTCCTACGAGCTGATCACTATTGACCAGGCGGTGCTGGGCTCCATTGAGTGGGCCTGTCTGGTGGTGGATGAAGCGCACAGGCTGAAGAACAATCAGTCCAAAGTAGGTAGTAGATGTTTGTCAGCTATTTTTGTGTTGCGGCCGGTGCCACAAAGATATGACACCCAAGCACTGGCAGTCTCCCGCTCCATGCTTTCCTCCCTGGGAGCTGAACGGTGTCCTCACCTCGCATAGGCTCTGCCTGGGACCCACGTTTCAGTGGATTTGCTCTCTTTAACACCCTCTGGCATTAAAAATCCTTTAGTAGTGGAAGGGGTGGCAGCCTAGCTGCCTGCCTGACAGTCCTTGGACGGGCTGTTGTGGAAAGGAATCGATCCCTCTCCTTACTCTCCCCTTTACCTGAGGCTAAATGTGGTCTCTGGCCCCTGGAACCTTCACACAATCCCCAGAGCAGGGGGAGGCAGGCGACGTGACCCAAGGACATTCAGGATTGCTGCCTGTGCTCGATGGGGATGGCTTGGAGCAGGACAGGCAAGCTGCGGTCTGCTCTGCGAGCCCAGCGGGAGGGAGAGGTCGCTGCTGAGTCTCCGTGTGTACAGTCTGCACAGTCCCTGGATGACTGACTGGCTCCTCTGAGCTCTCTTCACCTAACCTCATTTCTTTTCCCAGTTCTTTAGAGTATTAAATAGCTACAAGATCGATTACAAGCTGCTGCTCACCGGCACTCCACTCCAGAACAACTTGGAAGAGCTCTTCCACCTGCTCAATTTCCTGACTCCTGAGAGGTTTAAGTAAGTTGTGCTAGTTCCCCTCTCCAAAAAGGGAGAGCAGCCAGGACCTGGCTGGTGGGGCAGCTCAGCAGAGGTTTCCCGGGGCTCCTGTCTGTGTGGGGAGTGTCTGGATCCAGTTACTGCTGTGCCAGTGTCACTGATCTGTGCCGGCAGGCGGGTGGCAAAACGCATTGTCCCCATGGCTTGTTGTAGCAGCTGCGCACACATTTAATGTAACCCCAAGTTTATTCCTGTGGACTAGAACTTTTTGGGTCCTGTAGGTAGCTATTGCCTTGCTATCTGTCAGGAGATTTGTGAGTGTGAGGAGCTGAAACCTGCCTTCTCTTCCCTCTCTGAGGAGAGAGGGATACTTTGGGGAATTTGTTCAGACCTCGTATTAGTGCATTTAGTGTGAATTTCCCCTCAGCCATCAGTGCAGCTCCTTGGTCTGGCTTTTGCTCTGCTCAGATTCAGGCATACCTCAATGAGCATACTTGTTGCATACCCTCTGCCCTTGTTTTTAAGTCACAAAGAAACAGATGTCTTTGCTCTCGTGCATCCCGTTATTGCTCAGCGCTGTCTGGTTCTTGCTGCTTTCACAGTAACCTGGAGGGGTTCCTGGAGGAGTTTGCAGACATCTCCAAGGAGGACCAGATCAAAAAGCTCCATGATCTGCTGGGTCCCCACATGCTGCGGCGGCTCAAGGCAGACGTGTTCAAGAACATGCCAGCCAAGACAGAGCTGATCGTGAGAGTGGAGCTGAGCCAGATGCAGAAGTGAGTAACTGCAGAGCAGCTCCCCTGGGGTGGCTGGCTGGCTTCCCTCACCCTGCCTCATCTGCAGCACGGCGGGGCGTCAGTGGAGTTCGACACGTCAGAGACATCCTGCTGTCCTCAGGACTGCTGCAGGAAGAGCTGGAGCGCTTTCTGTCTCACAGGGGAGCGCGTTCAGTCTGGTTAAATTGGGCTCCGTGCAGTCCTGGCTGCTCAGTGGGAAGCATTTGATGGTGGCAGGCTGTCCGTGTGGCTCTGCTACTTCTGGGGGGCACAGAGAAAACCCTGAGGCTGAACCGTCGTCTCCCTCGCCTGTTCTTGGCACTGGGGCATCAGCCTGTGCTGCCAGCTTGCCTGGCATCAGTCTGCAGCAGGGCTACTGCCCCAGGGCACGCTTGCTTGACTCCGTTTGTTTTGGGCTGACTTGCTCAGCTTCAGTGGTATCTTCTGCTGAGATGGGGGACTTGCTGGGAAGGGCATGTCGCTTCTTCCCGGTGCGGTGGGCCAAGGCTCGGTTTACATCCATCAGTAGGGAGCGTTCCTAGCCACTGTGCCCCTGAGTCTGTCCCACTTACAGGGGCTGCGATGTCCACAGAGCAATCGAATAACCCCGGCCCTGGGCTGAGGGTGCTGAATCATTGCTTTTAAAAATGTCCAGATGTCCCTTTTGAAGTGATGCGAGTGGGGTTTAATTTGGTGCTGTCCTGATGCCAGTCCTGCATCTGGCCAAATTAATAATGGTGCCTGTTCGGTCCCTGTTCCGGCAGGAAGTACTACAAGTTCATACTGACGAGGAATTTCGAAGCCTTGAATTCTAAAGGTGGTGGGAACCAAGTCTCGCTGCTCAACATCATGATGGACCTGAAGAAGTGCTGTAATCATCCATACCTCTTCCCTGTGGCGGCGGTGGTACGTCAACTGTATTTGCACCGTGGAGGCGTTTCTCAGAATATTGTGTGTAAGCTGTCAGTGGGGGCTGTTTCTGTGATCTTGCTTTGGTTAATGGTGTGGGTTTTCATGCCAGTGGTTTCATACAAGGATTTTGCCTTGGAAACGCATGTAAATTTCTGCATGAAGTTAACAAGTGTTGTCCTCAAGGAGGCTAACCAGCATGCCTTGACAGGAGGCCCCGGTTCTGCCCAATGGGTCCTACGATGGGAATTCTTTGGTCAAATCTTCTGGGAAACTGATGCTGCTCCAAAAGATGCTGAAGAAGTTACGGGATGGGGGTCACAGAGTTCTCATCTTCTCCCAGGTGAGCACAGGGAAGGATTAATAATAAACACATCTTTAAAGGATTTTTTTTTTTGTTCTGTATGAGAATTTTGTGCTAGGAACAGATAGTGATAGGCAGAAGAGCTGGTGACAGCTTCTCCCCCAGATAGTGTGGCAGCTGTGGCTGTCACGATGGATGGACTGTGTCCCAGCTCTCACCCGAGGGAGTGCCTGTCACGTTTAAAACCTTTTTTGTCTATAGATAAAGAGGACGTAACAGGAATAGTGCTCCCCTTTGGGGAGCGCCATTCAGACATGATTCCCTTGTGCTGGCAAAGCTGCCTGTAGAAGAGGAGATGTGAGTGTCATTCCTCTGGCAGTTGCCTGTCCTCTGCTGTTGGCCGTACCGCCACCACCGTGGCCTCTGGGCTGCGGGCAGGGGCCTGGCCAGGCAGGGCAGGACCCCAGGGGACATGGGGGGAGGCTGGGAGCCGGGTCGCGCAGAGCCGTCCGTGCCAGTGTCGCCTTGCCCTGCAGATGACGAAGATGCTGGACTTGCTGGAGGACTTCCTGGAGTACGAAGGCTACAAGTACGAGCGGATAGATGGGGGCATCACCGGCGGCCTGCGCCAGGAGGCCATAGACAGGTTTAACGGTACTCGCGTTTCTGCCTTGCCGAGGAGAGGGTGCGGGGTGGGCTGGCTGCGCCCGCAGGAGAGGTGGCAGAGGGTTGCCTGCGCGTCGGTCATGCCGCGCTCGGCAGGTCCGGCTTCCTGAGGCAGAGCGGGGGCTGCTTGTACCATGGTGTTAAGCCCTTGAGTTGGGTCCCACAATGAACCCTGGAGCGTGCCAGCGGCAGGCTGCCTAGTTTGAGGGTTAAACCACGGCACCAAGGAATGATGTGTTCTCACTCCTTGCCTTCCCTGCCTGTTGCTTGTTGGCTTAGACCGACAGTTCCTGCTGTTTTATACCTAAAGCGCGGTACTGCACCTTTCCACGTAAGCTGTGCTCCTTTCTGTCTCACCGTTTGCCACCTGTGGGTTTGTCTTTCTCAGCTCCTGGTGCTCAGCAGTTCTGCTTTCTCCTCTCTACCCGTGCTGGCGGTCTGGGCATAAACCTTGCTACGGCCGACACAGTCATTATTTATGATTCTGACTGGAATCCCCACAATGACATTCAGGTTTCTGACTTTTCCTTTTCCTTCCTGTGTAGTAAGTACCTCTCTGGCTCTGCCCTCTGTTTGCATACCCTGCACAGGGAAGCCAGTCTCTTCTCTCAAGAGCTGGTTTGGCTCAGGAGCCCCCTTCCTGCATCTGCCAGCCTTGTCCTGGCCTGTCCGCGGCATGGGAGAGGCCGGGCATGTAAAACCAGCTCTCTTCTGCGGGCTTCTCTCTCTCTCTCTCTCTCCTCCTGCTTGTTTGCAACTGGGTGCTCCCTCCTCTTTTGGGGAGCTTCCACTTGCGTTTCCAAAAGCTCGGGGTGGACCCTAGCTAGGGACTGACCACCAACAGAGCGGGCGAGCAGCCAATGCCTCAAAGTAATGGAAAAGTGAACAGAAATGCGTAACCCTCCCATGCTCCCCGGCTGGGAGAAGTTCCTCTCCAAAGCTCTGTCTGCTGTTGCTGCCCATTTGGGCCAGCGTTTCCTTTCCCTGGGTCCCAGGCAGGAGGATGTGCTGGTGCAGGGTGGTGAAGGAGCAGTGTGGGCCTGGTGAATCTGCAGCTGGAGGGTTCCTAGCAGGAGCGTGTCCTTGCTGCCTGCCTTCAGGCCCTTCAGTTAGGGGCCTGCGTGGGGAAGCTGGCTCGCCTGCGGTCAGTGGAGCGGGCCAGGGCATTCAGGTTAGCACTGAGGAGCTCCTCTCACTGCACTGCCCTGTAGCTGCCTTGAATGCTGAATTCAGCCTTGCCCTGGCGGTGCCGTTGCGCAGCCTGGAGGGTTGAGAAACCAGGACCCCTTCCCGACATGGCATGGTGCCGCCCTCGACAGCTTCGTTCTCTGCCCACAGGCATTCAGCAGAGCTCACCGCATTGGCCAGAACAAGAAGGTGATGATCTACCGCTTTGTGACCAGAGCCTCTGTTGAAGAGCGCATCACACAGGTGGCCAAAAGGAAGATGATGCTCACCCACCTCGTGGTCCGTCCGGGGCTTGGCTCCAAGTCGGGCTCCATGACCAAGCAAGAGCTGGACGACATCCTCAAGTTTGGGACAGAAGAGCTCTTCAAGGATGATGTGGAAGGTGAGGCTGGGAAGGTGCTGGGGATGCTCCGTACGAGGCAGGGCCCTGTCTGAGCTGCTGGGCTCATTCTCCTCTTCTTATGCCTGCAGGCATGGTGTCTCAGGGACAGCGGATCGCCATGCCGGATGCTGTCACCCCTTTCTCTGACACGCTGTCAACCAAAGGGGGTGCAGTGACTCCCGGCATGAAAAAAAAGCACGGTGGCACCCCACCAGGTGTGTAGCCCCCCTTGGTGGGGTGACCCGTCCTCCTCCCTGGCCCAGCATCCAACCTGAGCTCGCCTGGTTCTGTGAGTGGGCATAGTGATTTGCACTTCCATTCCCTGCGCTTTGCTTTCCAGGTGACAATAAGGATGTGGATGACAGCAGCGTGATCCACTACGATGACGCTGCCATCTCTAAGCTTCTGGACCGAAACCAGGATGCGACCGATGACACTGAGCTCCAGAACATGAACGAGTATCTCAGCTCCTTTAAAGTGGCCCAGTATGTTGTGAGAGAAGAGGATGGTGTGGTAATGTGATTAGTATCATGTCTTACAATCGCACCTCTTTGTACGTCCCTCTGTGTTTCTTCTGCTCCCTTTCCCGTTCTTGTGAGCATTTTGGCGTGGGGTGGGACTCCTCCGTGCTTGCTCTATGACAGCTGTAGATGGTTCCAGACCCAGGGGTCCAGGGCTGATGGGCCCGGCCGCAGGCAGAGGAAGCAGTTGTCTTTGTCCTGTGCGGCCCACGGTGCAAGGCAGGCTCTGTCCTGGTTGGCACGAGACCTCATTTCAATCAAAGCACCCATCCGTAGGCACCCCCTTCTGTCCTTCTGGAGGCTCTTCCACTGCAGACTGGGAGCGTGTACGGTGCTGCTTATCTACCGTGCTGCTGGCATTGGTTTTCCCAGTAGCTGACTGACTTAGTTCCTTCATCTGTTGACAAAGCTGAGAGTAGGCTGCTGTTCTGGGAGGTCTCTGCAGATCTGTAGTTTCTCCCTCGGTGTGAGTGTGGGCACTGCCAGGTGGGATGGATGGCGGTGTTCAGAGGAGCTCTTTCTGGGTGGGAGGTTGGCCCAGCCCTTCGGCAGCCTTGCACCGAGGTCAGTACGTCCGGGCAGTGACCTGGGAGGCAAATTCCAGCCAGTGGCTCGGTGCTCTCCCTCTCTCCCTTGAGTGCTGTTAGAGGACCGGCAGTAGGGTGATGCAGGCAGGTCTGCAGCTGCCTGATCTCAAGCCTCTTGTCTCTTGCTTTGCAGGAGGAGGTGGAACGTGAGATCATCAAACAAGAGGAGAATGTGGACCCCGACTACTGGGAGAAGCTGCTGCGGCACCACTATGAGCAGCAGCAGGAAGATCTGGCCAGGAACTTGGGGAAAGGGAAAAGAATCCGCAAGCAGGTCAACTACAACGACGCCTCGCAGGAGGACCAAGGTATGGCTGTGGCTGCTCGGCTCCTGGCTGGGCTCCGGGTGCGCAGCGGGCCCTGTGGGCTGGCTCTGAAAAGCTGTGCAAAGAGGTTCCCTGACAGACGCACTGACTGAGTCGTTGCTTGGCGTTTCTCTGCGGTTTGGTAGAGTGTGTGGCTTTGTACCTCCCCAGTTCCTAAACTTTCCAGGATAGAAATTCTTACTTTTCAGTCCGTAAGCTCTGGTTCTGCCAGAAGAATTCTGGAAGAACGTGTCTGTGGGCAAAATATTTCAAACTGGGTTTTTTCTGTATAGGAGAATACTAATTTTGGAAAACCTGAGAAGGTGATTTCCTGCTTGTTGTGCCCTCCTCTCTCGCTGCCTGGCAGCGGATGCCAGTCGCACCTGTGGGCAGGCTCTCGCCTGTCCTGTGTGTCCCTCCTGGGCAGGGTCCCGCTACTCGGGCACTCTTCTAACCTGGCCTCCCTTGCGGTCTGCAGAGTGGCAGGATGAGCTCTCTGACAACCAGTCAGAGTACTCCATTGGCTCCGAGGATGAAGACGAAGACTTTGAAGAGAGGCCAGAAGGTCAGAGTGAGTTAATGCGTTTGCTACTCCAGGGGATTTTGCTCTGCGGGAAGCCCCCGGCACTCAGGTGCAGCAGAAACATCTGGGCTGAAGGGAGCGGCGTGCTTCTGGGCCTCCATGCAGGGGGAGGTATCCCCACTTGCCTGCCAGGCAAGGAGATTCCCAGGGCAGGGAAGGCAACCGGCTGTTTCCTTCACTGGTTGCTGCAGGACCTTGGTCTGGTCCTGGCGGTGGAAGGATGGGGACCGCAGGAGGAACGGGCATGGTACTTCCTTGCCGGTAAGGGCAGAAGAGCTCCCCGGGTCGTGGAGGCTGACAGGATGGGTGGAAGGGGCTCCGCAGCCTGGGCTGCCGCTCTGCCTGGGTTCTGCTCCCATCGGGAGGCAGTGCAGGGAACTTGGGGCACCTGAGATCTTTGACCGTCCCTCCTCGCTGCCTGGGCCCATCCATCACTGAGGCCGCTTGACTCTAGGTGGCAGAAGACAATCCCGGAGGCAGCTGAAGAGTGACCGGGATAAGCCTCTCCCTCCTTTGCTGGCAAGAGTTGGGGGGAATATTGAGGTGAGTGTCAGCCTTAGCCAGAGCACGACTGATGCAGCTGTGCCGGGGCTTCCCTGGGCTCGTGGGCTGGACTACTCCGTGCTGAGCTGCCCGCACATCAGTCCTGGTCCAGCACGGCTGTAACTGCCGTGAGGCTCCGAGATACCATGTGCTTCCGAATCGGCATCGTGGTCCTGGCAACGCCTCCGCTCCCTGCAGGTTCTCGGCTTCAATGCCCGCCAGCGCAAGGCTTTCCTGAATGCCATCATGCGCTGGGGCATGCCACCCCAGGACGCCTTCAACTCTCACTGGCTCGTCCGGGATCTGCGAGGCAAGAGCGAGAAGGAGTTCAGGTACGGGGGCTCCTGGGCAGGCAGGGTGAGGTCTGTCCTGGGCTCTGCTTGATTGTGGCAAGTGCTTAATTTGGCTTGAACCCAAATCACCCTGTTGTCTTGCCATGTCACCGTCTCTGCCGTGATCCCCAGGGCAAGGCAGAGGCTGCGCTGTGACAAAGCCCGCTGGGCAGCGGTAGCCCAAGTGCTTGCGCACCTCCAGCGTGGTATATTTTTGGGGAGGCAATGCCTGTTTCATTTGAGAGGGCTGCTGTCGTTCTCTGTGTGATAGGCTAAATCTTAGCCTGGGCATGAGACTCTGCCCTCACCCATGGGTGAAAGCAGATGGTGTTGGTGCTTGCCTCAGCAGGGGTTCCGTGGGCCGAGCTGGACTGAGGTCTGGCTTTCCTTCCGCAGGGCGTATGTGTCTCTCTTCATGAGACATTTGTGCGAACCTGGGGCAGACGGTGCTGAAACCTTTGCGGATGGCGTTCCCCGGGAAGGGCTGTCGCGCCAGCATGTGCTGACTCGGATAGGAGTCATGTCACTAGTAAGGAAGAAGGTGGGTGAGCAAAACATTCAATGTGCTATTTCAGGTACGTTCTGGAGACTTGTGGGTTTCATTGGCTGCCAAATGCCTCTCACCAGGGATCCCCTACTGAATCTCCCAGGCTCAGGGCACATCCGTTTTTGTCATAAACATATAGGGGATGGTAACGCAAACTGCCTTTCAAACCCTGCTGCTTCTTTCTCTGGGAGGGACGTAGGGATAAACAGATACTCAATAGTCTGGGTGGCAAAAAGAAATCACGCTGGAGGCTTGCTGGGTCTCTAAGCTGTAGTGTCAGGCATCCCTAGTGGGGTGGGTGTAGCGATCCTGCCATTTTGTGCCTCTGCGGGTGGAGCAGTCTGCATTTGCTGGCTCTGCGGCACCGGGCTGGAAATGTCTCCACTGTTTGACTCGACGCTGTGCATCTGCCCCAGGTCCAGGAGTTTGAGCATGTCAACGGGAAGTACAGCACCCCAGACCTGATTCTTGAGGGCCCAGAGAGCAAGAAGTCCAGCGAGATTGTGTCCTCGGGTCCCAACACCCCTATCCCGGCCAGCCCAGCACATATGCATGTGGGACCTGTGGCCCTTGTGGGTAGGTGTGCCTACAGGCTTCCAGAGGATCATGGCTTTGGTCAGCCTTGGGAAGGGAGGTGGACCAAGACTGCAGAAGGGCTTGCAGGTGTCTGCCTACCCCTCTGGGGCCCCGTTCAATGGCTTCCTCGCTTCACTGTTGCTACAGACAAAATAGAAACCCAGCTCGGGTTCCAGGAGGAAAAGGAGCAAATGGAGCAAAAGTCCAGGAAGGCGTCTGACAGCCAGGTAGGGTGGCTTCTTTCAGCAGCTCTGCCGGGAGGCCTTCTCGTGGTCTGCCTGGAAACTTGGAGCGCCCCCTGAGGAAGGGGCAAGGCTGGGCTGATCTGGTGCAGGCGCTTTATGTTCAGGTGCCCGCAAGCGCTGAGAAGGCGGAAAGTGAAGAGCGCCCAGAAAGCTGCGACAGCAAGGAGAAGCCGAAGGTGGAGAACCAAGAGGAGAGTGAAAAGGCTGAGCCTTCTCCTGAGCCCCTGGTGAAAGGTGAGGAGTCTCTGTGGCTTGGATGAACATGATGCCCATGCGTGGGCTACACTCTCAGCTGCAGCTGGGACTTCTGTGGGGCTGTGACGCCCAGCAGTGGCATCGATTTGCGCTGGAGAAGTTCTACAGCTGAAGTTGTGTGGAGCCCAGGGCGTGCACCCTAGAAGTCTGGGACATGCTGGCACTCCTGACGGGCGGGCTTTCCCTCTGGTGGGAGGCTCCAGCGCTTGTACCTTGCCTGGGTCTTTTGCTTCTCTGCATCGCAGTGGGAAACCTGAATACTGCAAGGTCCTGTAGCAATTCCTGAAAAAAACCCCAGTTCTAGATTGTAAATTATGAGAAGTGCTCATTCTGGGGAGCATTTTCTGTTCCTAGTAATATGTTCCTTCAGCTGTCTTAAGGAAGAGGGAAAACTAAATACATTTTCCTGATAAAATGCAGCATAGCATTCTGGTAGAAGTTTTTCAAATGCCTTGAATGTACAAACAGTATAGTCGCTTTACCCTGAAAGGGAAAGTCTATCCAGATAGTAAGTTGTTGTTCCCTGAAGAGCGTTTTGCAGTCCAGGCTTTTCTCATGGTCCTGTTCCCTTCTGCAGATGAGGGCATTCAAGAGAAGCAGAAGCCTTTGGAGAAGCCGGAGTTGAACAGCAGCCCAGGGAAAGGGGAGGACAAAGAAGTCAAAGCCGGTGAGGCGTGAGGAGGCTTTGGGGTGAGAAGCGGTATGAAGGGTCTCCAAAGCCAGACAGGCGCCTGGCACAGAGGTGAGGGAGGGTGTCCGTGGGGTGATGGTGAGGACAACCGTCAGCACCCGCAGCAGCTGCTGCTTCCGTCTGGTGATGCTCAGGAGCCACCAGCAGACCGAAGACGCCGTTACGGTGGGCACTGCCTGTGCTTGCAGTGCAAACAGTAGGACCTGCCAGAAAAGGCAGGTGGTTGGCTGCTGCGAAGCAGAGAGCAGGCTGGTGGCTTTTCCAATGGTGACTTTAGCAGGGAGTTCCTCTGGCAGCTGATGGGGCGAGGATGACCCCGGTTGGTCTTTTGGTGGAGTACGATTAGACAGGCGTGATTTCTTGTGTTTGCCATGCAGAGGACGCCAAGGCGGAGGAGAAGGAGCAAAGCGAGGCTCAGCAGAATGGTGACAGAGAGGAAGAGGAGGATGGAAAGAAGGATGACAGAAACATGAACTTCCGATTCATGTTCAACATCGCTGACGGCGGCTTTACAGGTAAGAGCAAGAGACGAGGCATCGGCCGCTCCTGCAGAGCTACTGCATGGAAGCTCTGAGCCTGTGTGAGAAACGCGAACCATATGGAAAGGCTGGACAGGATGGTGCTTCGCCTGGCAGCAGGCTGTCTCGGTTTTGCGCTGTGCCCATGGCAGCCCGGGAGATTTCATTGCTCACCCTGCCTGATGCGCTGCACGGTATCCCCAGCAGCCCTGGCTGACCCAGCTGTCTCGCTTCTCCTTCCGCAGAGCTGCACACACTGTGGCAGAACGAGGAGAGGGCTGCCATCTCCTCTGGCAAGATCTACGACATCTGGCACCGCCGACACGACTACTGGCTGTTGGCAGGAATTGTCACGTACCCTTTGACTTGGCGGGAGGTGGTGAGGCAAGGGAGGCCTGCGCGGGACCTGGGGTGACGGTGTGGTGATGAGCAGGGAGGGGGTTTGGCAACGCGGTGCCGCTGCGGGGCAGCGGGCGTGCTGTCGGCTGGCTGGTTCTTCCCTTGACGCTCCCTCCGCACCAGTCATGGCTATGCCCGCTGGCAGGACATCCAGAACGACCCGCGCTATGTGATCCTGAACGAGCCGTTCAAGTCGGAGATACATAAGGGGAACTACCTTGAGATGAAGAACAAGTTCCTTGCCCGGCGGTTCAAGGCGAGTTGCAGGTCCAGGGCTGGTGAGTCCTTACCGGTGGGGCGGGGACCAGAGCGGCTCCCCAGAGCCGGGGGGGAGCCTGCCAGCGCCTTCTGGGAGCGGAGCAGGGAGCGATCGTGGGCTTTGTGAGGGGCTTGTGCTTGCCGGAGGAGGGCAGCCACCCGGCAGCTGGGGCTTGGTCCTGGGGAGGTTGCAGGCTCTGCAGCACATGCACGGTACGGGCTGGCTGCCCTGGGCTCCTCCCTGTGAGCGGGCTGGGCTGGGTGCTCTACCCGCTCCTGACACGTGCGATGCTGTGGAAATGCTGCCCAAATCCCCTTCTGGGCGCTCTGTGTCTGAAGGGGATAAGAAAACATAAGGGCTAAGCCTGTTCCCCCAGGAGTTTCTGGGAGCGAGGCTTGTGGGGAGCAGGGCAGAGGCTCTGCTGGCATGATCCGCCTGGGCAGCTGGAGCCTGCGGAGCAGCACCGGCTTCCACGGGAACAGGGGGCTGGTCCTGAATCCTTCCCCTCCTGTACCTCCCAGTTGCTGGAGCAGGCCCTGGTGATCGAGGAGCAGCTGCGGAGGGCTGCATACCTCAACATGACCCAAGACCCCAGTCACCCAGCCATGGCGTTGAACGCCCGTCTGGCAGAAGTGGAATGCCTTGCCGAGAGCCACCAGCATCTCTCCAAAGAGTCCCTGGCTGGGAACAAGCCCGCGAATGCCGTCCTGCACAAGGGTGCGTGCTGGCAGAGGTGGGGGCTGGGAGCCTGCCCCAGGGGGCCGGGAAGGGTTTGCCACCCTGACTGTGCGGAAATCCAGCCGGGAGGTCATCCCCATCTCGCATTCCCTCAGCCAGGAGCTGCCTGCTCCTTCCCAGCTCTCTTTGCCGGCGAGGGCACCGGGCAGCGGCACACTGCTGCTGCAGCCGGCGGTGGCGGGGGTCCGCAGCGCCCTTTGCCGTCAGCTCCTGGAGGTCGCCAGTCCCCGGGGCTGGGAGGCCCGGGGGGGTCCCACCTCTGCCAGGGGTCCGGCGGGCATCGCCCTGGCCTGAGTGCTGCCTCGCTCTGCTTGCAGTGCTGAACCAGCTCGAGGAGCTGCTCAGCGACATGAAGGCGGACGTGACACGCCTGCCCTCCATGCTGTCCCGCATCCCGCCCGTGGCCGCCCGGCTGCAGATGTCCGAGCGGAGCATCCTCAGCCGCCTGGCCACCCGTGGGGGGGACCCCACCATCCAGCAGGTCAGCGGGGACGGGGACGGAGCCCCTAGCCGGGGGGTTGGTGGTGGGACCGGGGTGCAGGTCCTTGGTTCTTCTCCCTCCTTACCTCCCCAGGGCTCCTTCGGCTCCTCCCAGATCTACAACAACAACTTTGGGCCAAATTTCCGAGGTCCTGGGCCGGGCGGGATTGTCAACTACAGCCAGATGCCTCTAGGACCATACGTGACCGGTAGGTTGGGGTTTCGAGCAGACGCTCCCGGGCAGAGAAATTCAGGGGTCGGATTTGAGCGGGCCAGGAGCATGGCCAAAGGATGGCAGCCAAGCCGGGCGTTGCCTCTTTCTTTCTCATCACAGATATTTAGCTGTTCCCGCCATGTTCCTCCGCAGCTCCCGTTTCCAGCTGAGGTAAGGCTGCGCTCCTGCTCTCGGTGTTTTGTTCTCCAGGGCCTTGGGAACGTGCGGGCAGACGTGCGAGGCAGCGGGGGGGCTGTATGTGCCGGTGTCGGCTGCGGCCTCTGGCTTGAGGAACCGCAGTGGGTACCAGCAGTGGACATGGAAGCAGGGGCAGGATCCTTCCCGAAGCACTTGAAGGCTGGAGCCCGGCTGACGGGCAGCTCTCCCCTCTCCCTGCAGCAGCCCCCGGGGGCCGCTCCCTGGCCCCCCCAGCCAAAAGCCGCCCTGTCGCTGGAGGAAGGGTGGAGGGAAGCGCGGCGGCGTTGCCTGCGTGGAAGATGAGCTGCCGCCGGCGCTGCCGGGCTCTCCCGCTCCCGCTTCAAGTGTGCTTCAACCGACGCAATCCCCCCACCGTCGCCAGAGCGGCTGGGACGGGGGTTTCATTTCCGTGTACGTTTTTTGCACTTTCTTATTGAAGACTTGAAGGGTTTGTCTGGGCGAGGTGGGTTAAGCTGAGAAGGGAGGGCGAGTCACGGTGTTTATGTCTGGTTTTATTGCTGCCTGTGGGGTGTGAGGGGAGGCCGTTGGGCGGCCTGCTTCCCGGCCGGCTGTGCCGGGGCCGAGCCGGCTCCCGCTCTTCCCTGTATGGTCCATTTCTGCGTCCTCGTGGTGTTTGAGCACATGCATGCCTGCCGCCAGCCCCGCTGCCGGAGCCCGCCGGCCCAGTCCCGTCGGGAGCATCGGCGCGTGCCGGCGCTGCCGCGGGGAGCCCGGTGCCGTCCCAGCAGCGGGGCCGTGGCGAGGCCTGGGGGGGTCCGGGCGTGCTGGCCGTGGGGCGCACGGGTGGGTGGAAGGAGGGGACGGCCGGAGCCGGGACGGGGACACCGGTGAGCGCGGTGACGCCGACCGCGCCGCGGTGGCGGCCTCTCGCCGGGGGCTGACGGCAGCTGTGAGCGATGCCCCCACCTTCCCTTCGTACTCCGTGTGTCCCCGTTTCTGTTCTCTGTGTTTTAATAAATCCTTTCGGAAGGATGCGGCAGCAGCCTGTCGGGGGCGAGGGCAGGGGTCCCGCCGTGGGGGGCGGGGGTGGCTGGGCTGGCAGTGACGGGGGTGTGCTGGGGGTGTCGTGGCTGCGGTCCTGCCCCTTGTGCCGTCCCGTCCCGCACACGCGTGTGCACGCACACTCACATGCAGACCCGGGGTCCATCGGCAGCCTCGGAGCTGCCCCCTCCCTCGCCCCGGCTCTCCCACGCGCTCCTGCCGCACACACACACGGATGGGTGTCAATATGTGCCTATACATATGTAGATGTATAGTGTAATTTTTGTATGGGTGCGTATACACAGACATACGTGTACATACATCCACGTAATCTACATACATATGTATGCATATATCTCTACAGATATATAGAGATGTGTACATACCTATATGTATACACGTGTAGATGTGCATAGACTTGTAATTTTGAGATGTATGTGCATGCACATATATCCTTGTATAAGCATAGATACCAATAGGTATTGATATATAGGTATCGCTAAAGGTATAGGTATTTAGGTACAGCTGTATCTGTGCGGAGGTATATATATATATATATGCACACACATCTGTATATTTTTATAGACGTGCATAGAATGTATTTGTAATTTTCATGCATCTGTGTGTTCCTGTGTGTGTATATATATGCTTATGTACATAGGTAAGTGAATATATGGGGGGTGATGTATATATATAGGCGTAGGTATGGGTAGATAGGCATAGATATATATACGTAGGTATGGATGTATAGATATGTATTTACATAGGTGCATATACACAGCTCTATCTGTCTGTTTATGTCTACACACGTAAATACCTATTTTTAATGTATGTATGAATACCTACATGAGCTCTCTGTGTGTATATATACAGACACACACATACATATGTATTTAGTTCTGATATATTTATACGTAAGTGTAGATATAGGTACAGATAAAGCTGTATAGATATAGCTACACATATAGTATACGTGTGTGTATACACAGTTACACATATATATTTGTATTTTTATGCGTATGAGTATGTATATGTTTATATATGTATACAAAGATCTATGTAGTTCTTTAAAGGTATGCAGCTATAGATACAGATAAATTGACATGTCTGAAGGGGTGTGTGTGTATGTATATGTGTATGTGTGTGTTTGTGTACACAGACCCCCCCACAGACACATAGATAGAGAGGGATTTGTGGTGGTTTTAATGTGTTATTTTTGAGATGCCCCGTGTGTGTGCATGCATACGTATGTACACATAACCCCTATCCCCCTATTTATATGCATACACACACACATATATATATATATGTCTGCGCATAGAGCTGCGGCCTTGAACACAAATTTATCATTTTTCTCTTTATGTGTGTGCATGTATAGGGATGTGTGTGTGTATATTTATATATATATGTGGATACATATATATGTAGGTATTTGCCTACAAAAGTAGGTGTGTTTCCACACAGCAAGAGAGACTACACATAGGTACATGTAGAGAGATAGCTATATCTAAATTCCAAATGCGGGTATGTCCATGTATATATACAGGCATATGTTTTTATACATAGGTATAGATGAGTATATAGTTATAGAACTAGGTATTGATAGAGATGTATCTGCAGATATATCTGTATATACACACACATTGATGTATACATCTATTTGTAATTTTTGTATGTGTGCATATATATACACATACCAATATATATGTAGCTATATCAATATATTTACATGGATATGTACACATCTATACATCTACATATATGGATATACACGTCTACATTGTGCGTTGTATACATATTATATATGTAATTTTCATAGGTGTGTGCATATATATCTACATACATATAGCTATATATATATAAATAGGTATGGGTATCTGCATAAAGACTGGTATAACTGTAGGGGTAGATCTACATTTCTATATACAGGTGGAGATGCGTGTGTGCAGATACACACTCGTCACTTACGGGGGCGCATATATAGGTGCGTCTACATGTAAATAGAGCCAAGGTACTTGGGGATGGAGCGCTGTATCTCCCCAGCTGCTTATAGATGTATGCACCCGGGCGTGCAAGATGTACGTATATCCCTGCGTCTGTACGGGTGGGGCTGCACCCACGTGCTCGCACACTTGCCCCCCCCCCCAGCCCCCGTAGCCCTTCAGCCCCACTCTCTGTCCCGCAGGACGCGGAGGCCGATGTGCTGACCTTCCCCGAGCCCGGCC
>JANZLQ010000001.1:657190-671785 GCA_026212715.1 Elanus axillaris
GAGAGGGGGGCGCGGAAGGGGGGGTGTGGTGGGAGCGGGCTGTACGGGGACCTTGTGCAGGCAGGGCATCCCCAAACGCCCCAGATCGTGGCGCCTGGACCTCCTGCTCCCCTGGCTCTGCCTGTCCCGTCATGACCCCCCCGAGCCGGGCTCACCTTCAGCGAGGCGCGGGAGTAGGGGGGGATCCCCCCGTCGTACTTCCCCGAGACGATGCCGCAGGCCAGCGGGGACCAGGTCATGGCTCCGACACCTAAGGACAGAGCAGAGCAGGGTGTGATGCTGCTGCCCCCGGGGACATGCGCTGTGCCCCACACCGGGCTTTGGGGAGCACTGGGCTTTGGGGGGGGGGGCTGAGGCAGGACCCCCACCACTGTACCTATCTTGTGGAAGAGCTCGGGGAGCTGCACCTCCACCTTCTCCCGCTGGAACATGTGGTACTCAGCCTGCTCACAGATCGGTGGGATCAGGTTGAACTGCCGGGCCACCGAGTACGCCTCCTGCAGAAGAGCCGGGACCCTCAGTGTCCTGCTACCCCCCTCCCCCGGCCAAGCCCCGAGCAGCCACCCTGAAAAAATAATCAAGGCTTAAGCGCATCTGCAAGCACTTGGCTCCCGACAGCTGCTGTCTAATTAAATCAGCATCACGGACAGCACCAGGGCTGCTCCACCACGGCCGCCCCGGGCCCCTACCATGATCTCCATGGAGCTCCAGCGCGAGGTCCCCCAGTACATGGCCATCCCCTGGTTGATGACGTGGGTCATGGCTCGCACCGTCTCTGCCGGGAGGGAAGGGGAGAGCGGCAGGCGGGGGTTAGCGGGGTGCCGCGCTGGCAGAAGGGGACTCGTGCCGTGCCGACGGCTGGTGAGCATCCCACTCCCCAGCGCCGCGGTGGGAGCTGGGTTGTGTCCGGAGGATGCTTTCAGAGGAACAGGACGGGGATGGAGGAAGCAGACGCTTGGGATGGGACGGGGACCACGGCTGACCCTGACATGCCTCCGGCGATGCCGGGGCTCTCCCGGCACAGAGAGCAGCCCGAGGTTCCTGGCACTGGCCCCACACCCTGCAGGGCACCAGCACCGGCACCATGCTTGGCACCGCTGTGGAGGGAGGCACCTGAAGCATCGCCCGTGTGCCGAGACCCAGGAGAGGGAGGGAAGCCCGGACCCCGTGCGCGGGGGTCTCGGGGGAGCCAGCCCTGAGCCATGCGGGCTGGGGCCAAGCCAAGGCGCGCTCCTGCAGCCAAAGGTTGGGCAGTGGGGAGAGCGAGGGGCGTGAGGCTTGCCTGGCCGGCACCGGAGCACGTACCCCGGCATGCTCACAGCTTGCCGCGGTGAGGAGGGACCCTGCCGCGGTCCCCGGCCCAGCCGCAAAGGGTGCACCGTGGCGAGGAGGCTGGGGAGCTTCTTTGCTCTTGTCCCCTTTAACTGCCAGATGGTCTGAAGGGGCAGGGTGTGTGTTTTTGTTGCGCTGCCAGCTGCTGCCTGTGCATTTTATGGCAGGGTTTGCTCGGGGTGGGAGGGAAGGGGATGGAAATTGCAGAGGAGTGGGGGGTTCTGCCCCAGGAAATGCCGCTGGGACACAGGCAGCGGCCGGCAGGCAGAGTGCGGGCAGAGAGTACCTTCTACGATGAAAGTCCTGGACTTGGAGGAACTAAATGGGTCCCCTGGTGATAAAAGAAAGATTTAGAGAGAGCGCAGTCGGCCGCTGCTGGCGGAGCAGAGCGAGTGGCTTGCCGGGATGGGGGCAGCGACTTGCTGCCGTGCCGCCAACCCACCCCCGCCATGGCCCAAGGAGGGTCCCGGTGCCGGGCTGGGGGTGGCAGAGGCTTAACCGTGGGGCAGGCTGACCGTGGCGGCAGAGGAGCGGTTTCTGCTTGGGAAGGGAAAATGCCCTTTAGATAAAAGCCTGGCACAAACCAACTGCGACGGCAACGAGAGGCGGCAGGGAGGAGTGCGGCACCGTGGTGTGGCACCCACCTTCCATTGGCGTGTTGGGATCGGGCCGGTTGGCGAACACCACATCCACATACTCCAGCTGCAGCCGCTCCAGTGATGCCTTCAGACCTGCCGCACCGAGGGGACCGTCAGGCGTGGCAGCACCAGCCGGCGAGGCAGCTGGTGGAGGCACAGCCCGGCACTGAGGCCGGCAGCACTTGGCAAGCATCCCTACCTTCTATGATGTGCTTTCGGGACAGGCCCCTCTCCGTCTCAGCCCTGGAAAAGGAAAGGTGGGTGAAAGCCTGGCACGCTCTGGCCGCTCTGCCGCGGGGCGGGTGTGCTACCTACTTTCCTCCCCAGAAGATTTTGGTGGTGATGACCAGGCTGGACCGTCTGCAGGGAGAAAGAGAGGGTCACTGGCAGCAGCACCCGCAAAGCCCCGTGCGCCCTGCCCGTGTGCATTCATGCCCAGGGCTGCTCCACTGGCTTTACCCAGCCCATCAGCACTGCCACGATGGCTTTGCTGCACAGGAATGAAGTCCGGCTTACCTCCACCCTTTCTTCTTTATGATGTTCCCCAGCACCACCTCGGCCCTACAAGAGAAGGGGAGGTCAGCTGCCGGCACCCTGGCTGCTGCGGCCATGGGGAGCGGTGGCAGCCGGCGGGGACGGCCCCGGGTCCCCAGCAGACTGAGGCAAAGGTAGTGGCCGTGGGGATGCTGTTCCACCCCCGCCTCGATGCATGAGCTCGCCATTTTTAAGTGGGCATGTGGGCACGCTGCGATGCCTCTGGGGCACCGTGACCCGGGCACAGCTGTGGCTTGCCGTGCCGGGGAGGGTGCACGGCTGTGCCTGTGTGGCACAGGCAGCCACAGGGAGCGTGGGACCGCACGAGCTGTCACCCCCATGTGAGCAAGCGCTCGCTGCCCCATCCTGGCAGCCACTTTGCAGCCAGCAAACCCAGAGATTCCCAGCACCGCTGCCGTTTGGAGGTGCCGGAGTCCAGGGTGCGTGGTGAGAGGCCCCTTGTGCCACTGCTGAAGTGGGGTACCTACTTGCCGGCAGCATAGACTTCTGCTGTGTCGAAGAGATTAATGCCGTTGTCGTAGGCTAAAGTCATCAGCTGCTCCGCCATCTGCGAGGGGAGAGCAGGGAGGGTTGGCAAAGGGGGTGGCTGAGAGCCGGAGCGCAGAGGCGCACACTCGTGAGCGCTGGTGAGCTCCGGCACACCACACGCACCGAAACCAGCAGCGCTGGCTGTGCCAGCCCCATCCGTTCCCCGCTTTGCTTGGGGAGGGACGGGTGGAGGGGGTGTGATCCTTACCTCATCTGTGATTTGCCCTCCAAAAGTCACCCACGTCCCTGCGGAGGAGAGAGGGTGCACGCACAGTGAACGCGGTGAGCACCGAACGCTGCCGCCGTGAGCCCCCGGCCACCCGCCCCGACTGCCCTGGCACAGCCCCGGCGCACAGCAGCCACGGTTGGCACTGCCGCGTGCGGCACGGCACTCGCAGCAAAGCCCGGTCGCTTCCTATCATGTCGGAGGAGAAAAAGAGAAAATAATTTGACAACTTCTGGGCTGCTTCTCAAAACCGCCGCCGGGCCAGAGGAAAACCCTTTCCTTCCCTTCGCAAAGCATCGCCAGCGCAGGCGAGCGCCGCTCTCACCAGGGAATGCCGGCAGCGGACACGGGACAGAGGAGCTGCCGAGGGGCCGTGGCAAACCTCGGCACTTACCCAGGCCCAGGCAGGACACGCGCAGCCCCGACTTCCCGAGGTTCCTGGAAGACAGAGATCTGTTAGGAAAGCTGCCGGAGAGGCCCAAAATGCCGTCTCGTGCATCCGCGTGCCACCGGGCATGCCATCCGCGTGGGCTGGTAGGTGTGGTGGTGACCCCTGCTCCCCGTCTCCATCCCCATCCCCGCCTGGGACGGTCCCACAGCGAGGGTCCCCACGCAACTGATTAAAATCCCATCCCAGGCCAGGGATGCCGTGGCTCGCTGGCGGCACGGCTGGCACCAGCGCAGTGATGCTGTTTCCCGCACGCAAAATAATTGCTGTGCCTGGCAGGGTAATCAAGAGTGGCAGCGGGCAGTGACCTCGTTAAAGCGGCTCCCTGTGACGAGGCTGGGGTGTCCAGCTCTCCCAGCAGTGCCGCTGGCATGGGGTGACGGGGCAGGAGCAAGGGGAGACGGGATGCCGGCGGTCAGGCCCGGAGCATCCCACACGTGGTGTGAGCTGTGCCCGTTCTCTGCGGTGCGGCGTGGGGGAGCACAGGGCTCGCACAGAGAGAAGGTGCTCAGGAGCAAGAGTGGTCTCCTGGAGAAACGGAGCACCCCTGAAAATTTGGCCGGCACAAAGAGCCGGAGAACAGCTTTCGGGAAGGGGGCCGGGCTGGCAAGACGCCTTCGCCGCGGTGATGGAGAGCCAGCTTCTTGTTAAAAATGACAAAGGCTCGAGAAATGAGTGTTAAAATAAATAAAGTGTAGGTGAGCCGTGGCAGCTCGCCCGCGCGGGTGTCGCGTAGCAACCGGGAGGCACCGCCACCGCCAGCATGGGCACGGGGAGCTGGGCAGGGAGCACCCGCGGTCCGACGGCAGCGGGGAATAACGGGCTGAGTCAAATCGGGGCATCTCTCCTTCTGCGCCAGCGCATTATTGGCCAACATCTGGAGGCGCGGGCGCTCCCCCCCAGCCCTGCGTTATTTTTAGAGCGTTTCGTGGTGGGGAGAGGCCATGGCCTGGCCATGGGGTGGCGGCGGCTCAAGCCCCTGCGATGGGGGGGTCGTGGCAGCACAGGGTTGGCACCAGTCCTGTCCCGGCTATCCCAGGCTGCGGGGGCATCACCGGCCTCCTGCTGGGCAGGTGGGCACCGGCGGCACGTCGCCGCTTCTGGCTCTCCTGCCTGAAAGCGTCTTGTCCGGCCGGCCAGCGGAGACGCTGCCAGGTATTGGGGATGCCAAGCATCCCCCCGCTGCATTGTGGCTTTCCTGCCCCATTTGCACGGAGCATCCCCCGGCACCGCTGCGCTCCCCCCCCCTCCCCAGCCACTGGTGGGGACCCCCGAGCCGGTCACCCTCCGCCTGGGAGAGGGTGGCCCCTGGCGTGCTCCTCCTTTGGATGCGACCACCAAGACTGCAGGATGCTGCCGCGCGTGGCCCCAGTGCCGCCGCGAGGGTTTGGTGTTTGGGAGCCGGAGGGCGGCCGCCCCAGATCCCTCCCCAGTGCCCGGGTGAGGGGACTCGGCTGATTTGGACGATGATGGTGGGTGACGGCTGGACTCATCCCCGCGCTCTGCTGGCCTGATGCACTTTGCAGCCCAATGCGGGTCACATCTGGGCTGCAGTGAGGGCACGCAGCGGCTGTCAGCTGGACCGTGGCGTGCATGTTCATCCCGGGGGCAGCCCCCAGCCCCACGCTTGGGTGCACGCGCATCTCGGCGGCGGTGGGGGGGTCTAAGCCCCCACCCTGTGCTCCGCTCCAGTGACATGGAGCGCGTTAACCCAGTGGGTGCTGGCCAAGGAGGGCACAACAGTGCACACACCACCCTTCGTCTCCAGACCCACTGCGGGCAGCGGAGGGCCGAATCCCGGCTCACAGCTCACCACGCTTTGCGGGGCGGCGAGGCTCCGTAACCGTGCCATGGCAGCCCACAGATTAACGCGCGTCGCGACTCTCGAGACCCTCCCTGGCTCGGCAGGCGCCGGGGATGCTGCTAATCCTACCCCGCATTTGACGGTCTCCCCCCCCCCCGCTGGTTTTACGCAAGGCTGGACGAAAGCCACCCCGAGAGGGGACAGGAGCAAGCGGCGAGGAAGGCACCGGAGGCACACGGTCAGCACTTTTAGCACCGAGAAACCACCGGAGCAGGACTCCAGCTGGGGATTAGGGGACTGCAGCACAGCCGGCCCCCCTCCCCGGGACCCCCTGCCACCCAGATCTCAGTGAGGAACAGAGAAAGAAGCCGAGCAAATCTGCCCATCCATCTCCTACCGGTATTTCATCCCCGGCTGCTTGACGCTGGACTCGCTGGAGGAGGGGGCATTCTGCACCGAGAGCTGCCCCAGGCTGCGGGCCACCATGGCCACCGCTCGGAACTTGCCACGGGTGCCGAGGCTGGGGCTGCCGGCATTCTGTCGGTTCAGCCGATCCTCCGCGCTCCGGCTCTTGATGCTGTGCTCGGAGCACACAAAGGAGACCTGCATGCTGCTCCAACGGGCAGCCGCGCCAGCTGCCTAAATTTAGCCGGCGCCCCGGGTAAGGCGGGGAGCTCCTCCCGCACGCCGCCGCTCTGCCAACGTGACGGCGGGGGGCTGCCGGGCACAGAGCTGGCTCCCGTCAGCCCTCCTGCCCTCAATATTTGATGAGCTCAGGAAGCGAGCAAGCGGCGAGCAAGCAGCGCCCGGGCAGGTGGGGGGGCACGAAGGGGAGCGCTGCTGTGGGTGCCCCTCAAAGGCAACCCCCCCCCCCCCCACCGTGGGCAGCGCTTCCAGCCCAGGCCCGGATTGGGGTGCAGCGGGGGGCTGAGGCGCCGGGGGCAAAGGGCTGCGGCGGCACAGGGTCCCTCCGAAACAAAAATCTCCCGGTAGGAGGGCTCGCACGTTGCCAAATACATGATTTTGGGGTGAGAGCGCAGGCGGCAGTGATGCCGCCCGCTGTCCGGCTCTCCTGGGGGATGAGGCCGGCGGTTTGCCGAAGCTGGACAGGTTGCCCCACTCGGGGCCGTGGTCTCCAGATTTCACCCGGCACGAGCTAAGGGGATCGGGGTGAAACCCAGCCCCACAGCTCCTGCCGAAGGCGGGATGCAAGCTGGCCATGCTACAGCACTGTTCTGTGGCCAGGGCCATGTGCCGGCTGCCCTCACTGGCTGTGCCCCCCCCAGGTAAGGAGCAAGGAGCGGGGCTGGGGCTTTGCTTGCGGCGGAAATTACGCACGTTCGGCCCCGACCTAATGAGAAATCTTGTAATCTCCTCCGCTCCCCTCTACTGCAAAGCTCCTTAGCCGGGCATGCCCGCTGGCTCCAGCCCCCAGGCTGGTGGGGGGGGACCTGGCAGCAATCAGCAGCTCCCGGAGGAGGAGGAGAAACCGCAGAGATTTTGGGGGCAGTGGGCACATGCCCTCTCTCCCCATCAATAGAAGCCTCTCCCCATCAATAAATAACCACCCCATGAATATTAGATGGGCTCTTGCCACCGAGTAAATGTTACCTCTGTCATTGTGAGCAGAGGGGAACCTGACCCGCGGCGCAGCACGGCACAGCGCGGCAGGAGCCGGCAGAGCTGCCGGCCCCTGGAGGGGGGGCAAGGGGCACCCCTGCATTTTCATAGCGGGGAACAGCCACTGTCCCCAGCCCCGGTGCCCGTGGCCTGAGCCTGAACTGGGTTATTGGGGGTGCCCGGCTCCACGGCCCATGGCCCCACCTGCACCGCTGCTGGGGGAAGAGTGGGGAGGGATGAGCTGGGAAAACCAGCCACGTGCCCTCAGAGGAGCCGCGGCCGATGGCTCTGGCTGCCCGGCACGGGTGGGTAACGAGAAGGACAGAAGTCGGCTGAAGTCCCGAGATGCCTCACGCCCTGCCCAGGACCCTCATGCAAAATTAATGGAGCGCCTGCTCTGCCATGACCACTCGTCAGGCGGATAAAGCGTTTCTCTAGCCGTTTGCTCCAACCACCTGATCATGCACTTGCAGCTTCCCAACCGCAAAAGGGAAAATCAAGTCAGAAAAATCAAAGCTCACCGAGCAAGCAAGAGGCAACGTTGCTGCCCTGCCGCAGCCTCTCCTGCACGCGCTGCGCGAGATCGCCTTTCGTACCAAGGACTCTGGCCCTTCCCGGCCCCAGCGTGCCACAGGGAAACGGGTGAAAGCCGGGCTTTTCCTCGGTGAGGTGTAAAACCAGCATCAAGCAGCATCCCCTGCTCTGTCCCCGCGTCTCGGGCTGGGCGCGCTCAACCCTCGCCGCCCCGGCAGGTGCTGGCACGCTGCCTTACCTGTACCTCATGCCAGTGGTGCAGGCAGTGCCGTCGGCCAGGGAGAGCCCGTGCATCCGCAGGAACTCCTCCAGCGTCTTCGCCCGTGCTGCTGCCCGCACATCCCGCAGCCGCCGCAGCTCCAGCCCATCCGCCAGCCGGGGGGCCGGCAGCAGCCCCCACTCGGGGGGGTGCCGGCTGGCCACGCTGCGCAGGCTCTCGCTGTACGTCATGGAGAGCATCACGCTGCCCGAGCCTGGGCTCTGCAGGCCGGCCTTGCCGCTGACCGCTCAGTGATGCTACGGAAAAAGGTGGGAAAGCGCCCCGCCACGACGCCGGGCTCCGCCGCCGCTCACGGAAGAGCCCTGCCCGCGCCACGATGCCGGAGCGGTGGCACCCACCCTCGCAAGGACCCGCGGCAGGTCTGCGGCGCGGGGAGGGTAGAGCAGGGACCCTGGCAAAGCCAGTCGCTTCAGCGGAGCAAAGCCTTGGCAGGGGAGCCAAAGAGCAAAGGAAGGCCGAGGGCGGCAGCGCAGCAGGGAAGGGATGCGGTGCTGCCCGTGGCTGGGCGGCGATGGGCAGCAGCGGGTGCCTGCCGTGGCCGCCGTGAGCCCGGCAAGCCCCGGCTGCGCTGCCTCCCGGCTCGCAGCAGTTGGGCTGCCGCTGGTTTGCATGCCCACGAGGGACACGGCGGGCCCCGGGAGCCGGCTGGGGCAGGGCGAGCGGTGGCACAAGTGCCGCCGGCGAGATAGCCGGCACCGCGTGCCGGTGGGTGGGAGAGGTCAGGACGGAAAAGGTGTCCCCGTGGGGCTCCCCAGGGAGGGTGAGCATCCGCAGAGGGGCTGTCGGCACCGGGCGCTCGCCCGGTGGCTGCCGTGCCTGCGGCAGGCTGCCGCAACTTGTGCCGCCAGCCAACACCTTCCCCGCAGCCATGGCAGCGACCTCCCAGCCGGTGCGGGCTGCCGAAAATAGCCTGCCGCAGAATGGGCTTCTCACACGCTGGAGGTTCTTGCCGCCTCTATGGCTGGGATCTCGCCGGAGGTGGCTCCGGCATCGATTTCCCTGCTGCTCTCTGCAGCGTCCCTCACACTCAGTGTCTGAAAGAAGGAGCGGGGACGGGGGCCAAAACTGCGGCACTGGTGCCAAAGTGGCTGCTGGGAGTGCACCGTGCTGTGGCTGTGCCGGCATCAGGCTCCGGCCAGGCTCCCGGTGGTGGTTTTTTCTTTCCCCGTGAAGCTCAAATTTATGGTAGCAGGAGCCAAAAGCAAAGCGCACTTTCCCATTGAGGCATGACCTCAAGAGAAAAAGAGGGAGAAAACCCAGAAGATACGGAGCAGCAGCCGGTGAGGGGTGACCGAAACCCCGGAGAGCTCCTGCGATACCCAGCGCCGCTGGAGACCCTCCTGCGCTCCTCCTGCTCCGCAGCAAGGGCTTGGGAGTACTGGGAGACCCCTCTCCTGCAGCAAAGCCAAACTGAACCCTGGCCACCAGCCTCCTTCTCCTGCTGCGCCTCGAAGCTGGAGTCTGGAGCCGGCACCACCCCGTCTCCGCAGCTGGCTGTTTTGATTAGGGCAGCACCGGTGGCTCCTGCTGGGCACAGGCACAGCACCCGGCTCCGGCGGGACCCTCTCGGCCCTGGTGGGATCCCCTTGCCTGCTCGTGGCTAGGAAAAGTCTGAACCGGCTGCACCGCTGCTCTACAGCTTCACCGCACTGCAATTAAATGGCTACAGCGAGCAAAGCCGGGCGCTTTGGGCTGGGCTGCTTTGAGGAATGGGGCGGGAATCCACCGGCTGCCCCATTTCGACACCTCCCTGATTTTCGGCTAGCAATGTTACGAGGCGGCAGAGAGAGCGCGGGGGCAGCGGGTTCGTCCACAGGCCGTTCGTTAGCAGAAATCCTGATGCTGCCTGAGAGAGATGAGAAGTGGCGGGGGCTGCAGGAACTGCCAGCGCCCAAGCAGGAGAGGCAAGGAAGGAGCAGGGATGGGGACGGCATGCAGGCTCGGCAGGGTGACGGGGGCATCGTTAGCACACATCGGGGACACAACAAGTGGGTGACAGTGGCGGGCACAGGGTAGCTGCTCAATAAGGCGTCTCTCCAGCCTGGCTTGCCAAGCTGGGAACTTGCTGGCAACCAACAGCCTACCTAAAACCAAAAAGACCCCAACCCAAAACCTCCCCAAGCCACCAAATCCCGGGTCACCCCACACAGCAAATCCTCCCTGCTGCCCGCAGCGGGCCGTGCTGCCGTCCCCACTCGCCGCCCGCGCTGCCGGACTCACCCGCACCCCGGGAATGCTGCTCACGGACACCAAAGCTCTGGGCAGCCGGGCTGCCCCGGGGCAGCTATAAGAGACGCGCGGCCGCCGCGTTTTTTTTGCATTAGGGGAGTGTCGGCGCTTGGCATCCAAAGCAATTGGCGGTTGTGACGGGGCCCCCCCAGAGCCCAGCTTTCTCACCGCGCTCCATTAGCCCTATTAGGGGATTTTCTTCCTTGCGAAGGGGAGCTAAATTATTCATGGCTGCTTTGCTAAAAGCCTGAGGATGTGCCACTGCTTTATCAACACTGGCATCGCTGCCTCTGCCCGCAGCCGACCCTCGCCCTGCGGCGACAGGTCCCGCACCACCGGCACGCGGGACGGTGGGGATGGCCGGCACACGGGGAGCTGTCGGGGAGCGGAGCTGGTACTCCGTGGTGGACGCAGCCCTCCCGCAGTCCCCATGGCGGCGGGGTTGGAGCAGGACCGAAACACGGACTCCTCCGGGCCAGAGCCCCAAAAGCGGGCTGGGTGATGGAGACCGGCGGCGGCTGCCTGCAGGTTCCTGCCTGTTGGCCTCGGAAGCCTTTCGCACCAGATGTGTGCAGTGGTTCAGGTGTGCGGCCGTGCCTGGCCCGTTTGACAACCAAAACCTACCCGTGGCAATGCCGGCACATCACCGCAACAGGCACGCTTGCAGTGCCACTAAGCCACCCCGGTGCCGTCCAGCCTCTCCGCCTCCCGCTGCTCCCGGGGATGGAGAGGGGAGACCACGGCTCCCTTGGGGGGCAGCCCCCCGTCCCTGCCACATCGGAGCGGGGCCGGACCCAGTCCGGCACCGTCAAGCTGCTGCGGCCCCGGGAGCACCGAAGCGGTTGCTGGTACAGCGTGCAGGGAAAAGTGCCGCCTTCACTTCAGACGGTAAAAGGGTGAGGGGAGGGAAAGTGTTGCCTTCTGTACCACTTAATGACGCTTCTCTTAATGGACAGAGCAGCGGAGCGGCTGGCTGGCTTCCTGGAGCTGCCCTTGGGAAAAGCCAGCAGGCTCTTCCCGGCGCAGCACCGGTGCGGGATGGTCCGCCCGAGCCAAGCCATGTCCTGCGTGCCCGTGGCGGCTGCCCCCCAGCAGCCCTCCGGCCGTGCTCCGGCTACGCTCTGGAGACCCCGGCGAGGACGGCCCCCACCTACCCAGCCGCACATGCCGGGTCCCCACGTCGCGCTGCCAAACCCACGAACAGGTGAAGATGTGGTGCCGCGCCGGCGATGCCCTCCCCGCGCGGAGCAGCACCACCCCGGGCACGGGCCGGGGCTTCGGCCACGTCTGGTTGCCGGCGGGGTGATTTTGGGGAGGGGGAAGGGCTGGGTTACCTGTAGAACTGGAGCTGGCGCTTGGGGCTCCCGTACCTCGCGCTTCCGACAGCAAAGGGGAGAAAGAAGAAAGATGCCACAAACCCCGTTAGAAAGGTGGAGTGGGACCGAGCGGCAGAGCCGGCAGCCACGGGAAGGGTCGGTGGCGCCCGCCCGCATCGCGGGCACCGGCACGCTCCCCGAAAGTACCCATTCTTCCCGTAACAGGCATCAGCGCCAGAAAACGCTGCTACCACTGCCTGGTTTTTTGCAGTCCTGGAAGTTTTTGCACAAAGCGTGCTGGGGTGGTTTTGGGGGGGGCCGTGGCCCCGGGTTTGAAGCCCCGCAGAGCCCCCCCAGTGCCACCCTGTGCCCTTACCTGTAAATCATCCCTGGGGAGCCCGTCTGCCGCAGCGAGAGTCGCGCCGGCGAGTCAGTGGTGGATTCGGGATACATGGAGCCAGCCTGGGCTCCCCGGAGCCGCTTGCCGCCTCACCCCTGCCACGGGGGAAGAGAAAAAAAAGAGGAAGAAACAGGGGTTTTTGGGGCGCGCGCATGACGGCGCTTCCTGTTGCAGAAGCTGGCAAGCCGGATGGGCGTGCGGCGCGGGCAGCAGCAGGCAGGGCATGGCAGCCCCAGACCCCCGGGCTCCCACCCTGGCCCACCGCTGATCCCAAGCCCATCCCGTCCCTGCCCTGTGCCGCCAGCTCCCCAACTCGGTTGCTCTCCCCAAACTCCTGGGGAGGGCAGATCAGGGCTGCCCGCCTCGCTGCCCACCTCGCTGCCCGTGGGAGGGGAGTGGGCACCCCAACGGGGCAAGCCAGCTGCGGCAGGGAGGCAGCGACCCACGCCACGGAGGTCTTACGACATCTCAGGAAATGGTGAAGAAACGCGGGCCTGAAAAATGAAACGTTTTGCTGGCGTTTAACACTAAAGCAGCCCCCAGAGGGTCACGCTGCAAGGGACAAGCCGAGGAAAGGAAAACAGCTCGGCTCGGCTCGGCTCTTCCCGCAGCCCGCATGTGGCTGTGTGAGCGGGGCCGCGGGAGCTCTGAGGGAGAGGGGTGCTCAGCCCTTGGCACCCCGACCCTCCCTGTCCCCATCCCTGTGCCGGGGACATCAGACACGACTCCCTAGGGAGCTGCGGTCCTGCTCTCTGTCCCGCAACACCGTCAGCAGTTTCCAGTATCACAGAAAACCACAACGCTTCCTTACAAATCTGGGGCCAATTTTGAAATTTAACCCATCTTTCTCTAGGCCCACGAAACCCCATCTTTACGCCACGGGGTCACGAGCTGCTTCTTCCCCCGGATGGGAACCGAGAGAGTTCTGGGCTCCTTCTTCCCCAGCTGCCCTGGGCACAGCGGGAGCGTGGCCTCGCGCAGCATGCCCACCTCCTGGCACGCATCCCGCCCCGGCGTACCTGCATCCCGCATCCCTCCCGCATCCCAGCACGGTGTGCCCGCATCCTGCATCTCTCCCGCATCCTGCATCCCGGCTTGGCGTGCCCGCATCCCGGCGCAGCCCCTGCAGCCCACGCAGCCCAATGGCAGCGGCTGCGGCAGCCGAGCCCGTCCCCGTGGAGCCGCCTGCCCGCCCACCGCAGCCCCAGCCCCGCTGCAGCCCCCAGCCCCGCTGCAGCCCCAGTGCAACCCCCCCGCGCAGAGCCCCATCTCCCTCCTCCGCCAAGCGCCGCAGAAACGCGTCTCCCTTGACCGCAGCCGCGCCGGGGCTAGAGATCCATCAGGATCAATAAAGCCGGGTGTGTTTTTTAAGATTAGGGCAGGAGGGAGCTGCTCCCCCGTTGGCCCTGCATCACTGCGCACCCCCAGCGGGACCCTGCCGAGCCCCCCCAAAGCCAGCGCGTCCCCCCGGCTTCTCCCAGGGGCTCCCGGTGTCACCTCCACGGCTCCCCATGGCAGCGAGGGCAGCTGCCTGCAGCCACGCAGGGTCCGCGGCAGCCACTGGCCCAGGCACCGTCTTGCGTGCTCCTTCATGCCCGCTCAGTGGCACTTAATTAGCGGCAACGTAACGAAGCTGAAGCGAGATGCCTGCAGGAGGGACAGATGGATCCCCCCTGCCCCAGCCGCAGCGGGGCAGCCGCGCGGCTTCCTTGCCTGCGCTGCCGCAAGCCGAGACGCAAACTTATTGCAGGGCTTAGGACTGGCTCTGTTTACGCATCCCGGGGATCTGTGGTGTCATGAGCTCTGCGATGAGCTCAGCTCTCCGCAATTTTCAGCGGGGCCCGGCACCCCTCATCCCTGACCTCGTGGTAATGCTGGGGGAACTGAGCGCAGCGGCTGGCAAGTCTCCGGCGGCGTTGGAGAAACTTTGCCGGGAAGCGCCACTGGACTGCTGGGACACGGGGCAGGGCTCTCTGAGCCCCGAGGAGCCGGAGCATCCCGGCCGCCGGGGTCAACCTGCCCCTGCGGGTCCTCCGAGCCAAAGGCACTGCCAAAAACTTGGTCCCCTCCGTGCCGGCAGGCTGGTGCTTGCCCAAGACCACTCCTGCACCTTCAGCTTCCTCACAGCAAAACTCGGCCGTGAGTCCGCAACCACAGGAGTTTCTGCAGGGCGATGCATGGAAAGGGAGGAAAAGTGGTTTTGTTCTGCGGGATGCGCCTGGGACCCGGGTGCAAGGGTGCCTCAAAAGCTCATGCTCCCACCGGGCTCCATCCCCGTCCTCATCCCCGGCCGGCACGACAGGGCGGGAGAGCGTGGGCACTGGGATTTATGTCTGGGAAGCCCCAAAGCTCTGCAGGACCATCCTGGGGGATGCCTTGCGGACCACAGCCTCCCAAACACACCGCCGTCAGAGCAAGAGGAGGTAAAACTGCACGTGGAATTAATTTGAATACAGGGGCGAAGCTCCTCACCCGCGGCTGAGCCCAAGCCCCCTTTGGGGTGGGGTGGGAGCTGCGGGACCCCCACCCTGGGCAGCCCAGCGTCCTTTCCAGCTGCTCAGGTGGGGGATGCAGGGGAGACGGCGCCAAGCATCCCCCCTCTCCCAGCATCCATCCCCATATTTCTACCCCTTTTTTACCGGGTTTGCCAACAACACCCTCAGCACACCGCGCCCCCCCCCCCCC
>JANZLQ010000001.1:675163-702786 GCA_026212715.1 Elanus axillaris
CTCCGCCGCGGCGCCCTCGTGGGGGGCAGGCCCCGCCCCGCCCGCCGCCGAATGGCCGCGCCGCCCGCCTCTCCCGCCGCATGCAAATGACGGCGGCTCCGCACCGCCCCCATTGGCTGTAGAGCCGGTTGGGCCCGGCGGCGAGGCACCGCCCCCCGCGGTGCGGCACCATCGCCCTAGTAACCCGATGCCGAGCCGGGCGCGACCACCCGTCCGAAGAGGGGAGGGGGGGGACGGCCTCCGCCGCCGCTTCCGCGCCCTCCGTCGCCCCCGGCCCTGCTCCGCGATCGCCCCGCCGACGTCCCTCCCCTCCGTCCGCGGGCAGGGTGGGGCGCGGGAGCGCGGGCGGCGGGGCCGTGAGCAGCGGCGGAGCCTCCGCACCGCCTCCCCCCCCGGGCCCGGCGCGAGGTTGGTCGCGTCCGAGAAGATGGCGTTGGGGCGCGGTGAGTGCGCGGAGCGAGGGGGTTTCGAGTCGGCGGGCGGCGCGTGCCGCGCGTAAGCGCACGTATGGGCTGCGCGTGGGCGCACGCACACGCACGCACGCACACGCACGCACGCACGCATGGGCGCACGAGCGCGTGGGGAGCCGTGGCCCTCCGCCACGCGTGTCCGCGGCTTTGCCGTGGGCAGCAGCCCCGTCCCTGCCTCTGAGGGCACCCACCCGCGGTGGGGTTCGGACGGGCGCCGCGGTGCAGCCCGGCCCGGCCCTCCGCCACCACACCTGTACGTGTACGTATTTGGGTGTCGGTGCATGTGCCCGTGGGTGCCTCCTCGCGTGCCCGCGGGTTTCGCGTGCCCCTGTGCCCACGCGCAGAAGCTCGTCCCCGTCGGGGCCTCCGCGGGCACGCGTGCGGGTCGTGTCCCACCGGAGGAGCGGCGGCCGGCGGCCCACCGCCACGGGTGGCTGGCCGCACCCTCGGGTGGCTTGCGTTGGCCCCTCCGGCTGCGCCCCGTCGAGCCGGCCGCTCCCGGGGAAACCCGGTGCATCCCGTGGGACGCCAGAGCCCTTTATGGCACGCCCCGCCTTGGTCATCCACGCGTGCGGCGTCGTGGCCTTGGAACGCGTTGGCCGGAGCGTGCGTTTCCCGGCTCCGTTTTCCAGCCGAGCGCTCGCCCTAGTCGACGCCGGGAAGGAGAGGTGATCTCCGGGGCTGGAAGATGAGCGAGTGGGAAAAGGTGTTTCTGCAGAACCTCGTCCTTCCTCCGCACTGCCAGCGGAGACGGGCTCGCCGGCCGGGCTCCACGGCTTTCTGCTGCGTCCTGAAGTACCTGGAAGGGGCTGCCCTCGCCCAGGTAGGGGGGGCTCGGGGAACCCAGCAGGACCCCCTCGCCAAGACCTTGCTTTCCGCCCGCCGCCAGCCGGGATTTGCTGCGTTTGCTGGCCAGCGCTCACAAAGGCGGAGGTTTTCAAAAAAGGGTTACTTATTTTGAGGGCAACTAACTGTAAATCTCCGGGAAACACAAATAGGAGCCGTGTCTCAATCCCAGGGGGTTTTGCCTGCAAACCTGTGTTAGTGTTGAATTGAAAACACTTTAATGTTTGTTAGCTTTTAATCTAGGTGAGTGTTTTAAAAGTAAAATCTCTGGGGAGCGCTCTGAAACTCTGCTACGCCTTTATTAGATGCTTACTCTTCAGTTTTCCCACTTCTGCTTTGCTCGTTCAGCCTCTGCCGTTCCTACAGGTTCTCGAGCAACGCACAAAGCTGTCCGCGGGCCTGATTTGGGCATCGATTCAAAAACGGGAGTTGTTTGTCCCCTTTCACTAAAGTGTGTTTTCTGCAGTGTGGGGGGCCGCTGAGCTGGCACGTCCCTGCGTGTCCCTGAACGCCGGCGTCTCCCGTCCTGTCGTGCCTTGCAGGGAGCCGAGTACCAGCTGCGCCTCTCCCTTTTCGATGCCACCTACCACCAGTTCTTCGGGAGGACGTGGAGGAGCCGCCGGCGAGCTGCCCGTGCCGTCCCGCCGCGCCCAGCCAGGGCCGCTTTCAACGAGGTAGGGTGCTGGGAGGTGTGGGGGGGCTGGCTGGGTCTGGGAAGAAGCTGGCAGACCCTTGGGATGGGGCAGCAATCCCGCGGGGAGGCAGCTGGAGCTGCAGGAGCCAAGTCGGAGGAGTGAGGATTTTTTCACACGCGAAGGGAAAAGCCGTCTTTGCTCGAGGTCAGCCTGGAGCCTCTCTCCTTTGGCGCTGCTTTTCCTCTATCAGTCCGTGGAAGCGGAGCTCGGAGACCTCTGGGAGCCTGGGATCGGCACGCCGTAGCCGTGACCTTGTCTGCGGGGCTTCGTTCTCCTGCGCGCAGGCGGGGCAGACAGCAGCAGAAAAGCTTTTCCCTTCCAGCGCTCCCTGACCCTTTGCCCAGGGTGCATCCCAGACACTGCCCACTCCTTAAGCTTCTGTGCTCCGTGTATTGGAATGGGGAAATTGGGCTCTTGGGTGACCTCTGGGGCTGGGGGATGGCGTGGGAGCAGCGGCGTGCCGCCTGCTGTGTTAGGAGCCAGCAGCAGAGAGCAGTGTTTCTTCACGAGTGGGAAGGAAGGGACGGAGCACAGCACTTTTCTCACCTTACCTGGGAACTTAACTCCCCAAACCCACACTTCCATCCACCGCTGATACCGGCAAACCAGTGTCCCCTTTACGGAGATCCCACTGCCCTGTAGTGGGGACAACAGCTGAGATGTCACGTTTTCTAAATCATTCCTTTTATTTCCACCTCCTCCGGTGCTGCAGATGAAGCGTGACACAGATTAGCACCGTGCTCCTTTGTTTATTTAAACCGGTAGCAGTATCTGAGGGGCACCGACGTATGCATTTCTCCCCTGAGTATTTTAATTACGGACCAACCCCTGCTTTTTTGAAGGGGGATGCAGAAAAACTATGGCAGGGAGCACTGCGGAGAGCGCGATGCGGTGCTGCTCCCCACCTGGCCAGACGCCTTTCCAAGCACTATCCCCGTGTCCACAGGCTTCCCGGGTATTTGGCGTGCGGCTGGGAGCAGTGGGCAGGAGTTTTGGGGTGTTAGGGGACTGCATCTCACAGCCTCTCTGCAGTCGCCAAATTGCATTTTCCGTCCCCTGCAGCCGCAGCGCTCGGGGTCTTGCACAGGCAGCGGGGCAGAGGAGAGGCAGTCTGTGTTGCAGCTGAGCACTGGGATCTCTTAACGGCGTGATAGGACGTCCTCACGGGGTTTAGGGGAGAGGAGCGAGCAGTCGTAACGTGGTGTTGGCGTTCGCGGAAGGAACAGCAAGCCCGGTTTTACAAGGGATCCGCTTTAAGGGTTCTCTGTGTCTTTGCAAGGCAAGGCATCGGTCTGCAGCCAGCAGTCATTATTTCAACATTTTGCAATAAAAGATAATAGAATAACGATTTATTTCCCTGGGTTGACGCGGTAATGTCTCTCTCCGTTATCCCTTCCTGACAGCCTGTGATTACAGTAAACGTTTTCCCTGGGACACTGCAGTAATGAGTTTTTAACAGAAAGATTAACTTAGCTTTAAATCCTGTGCCGGGGAGGTGACCTGTGTCCTGTCCCCCCCCTGCCCTCAGGTCCAGGCCACCCCCATCTCCCCTCCCCGTGGCAGGAGGGCTTCCAGCTCCTTTGGTTGTCCCAGTGTGGGGCTTGCTATGATGCTGTAGGTCAGGGGTGCACCAAAGCCCCGCTCTTACGGGGTCTGCAGCCTGCGAGTTACTCAGGAAAATGGGTGTTAGCAACAAAAAAAAAAAAAAAAAAAGGAAAAAAGTTAATGATGTTTGAGATTTAAGGAGGATGAGATTTCTGAGCAGCGCCGGAGGTCGTTGGCCATGAGCTGCTGCCTGGAAGTTTTGATGGATGTTCTGGTCACGCTGCTGGCTGTCCAAATGCAACGGCTATTGCTCTGCCTGCAGCTGCCACCACCACCTCAAAAATCACCTTTCTCTCTCCTTATCCCTTCCCAGACCGTTTACTTCCACACCTCCTTGAGGAACCCCGGCATCGCTGCCGTCGTGGAAGTGGTGGTGACGGCCGGGAAAGGGGACGGAGGCTCTCGGCATGTCTCCTGTGGCTTTGGACTCATCCCCCTCTTTGGCAGAGGGTCGGAGGTGACGAACGCAGCTGCTGAGGACAGAGCGTAGGTCCCCCCACCGCCGTGCGATGGGGCTCGCCGGGAATTGGGGTGGCAATGTGCACGGCTGCTGCGGGGGGAGAAAGGGTGGTCCTGGGGCTACAGAAACCAAGCCAGGATATAGAAACCTGGAATTCTTCTTGGCTGGGGAAGCAGCAGTGCGTTTGTAAGTGATGCCTGTCCTTTCCACAAAGGACGGGGTTTTTACCACAGGTGCAGAGTAGGAAGGCGCTTTCTTACTGTTGAGCGGAGGCATTGTGGAAGATGAAGACGTGCTTCAGGGTGGATTTACTGACCACTGCGCCTGTGCTCTTTGCTTTCAGACTGAAGCTGTACCATGGGACACCGCGTGCCTTGCTGCACCCGCACTTCCAGGACCCCCTGGAAAGTAAGCAGCGGCAAGACATAGCATCCCGCTCCTTTCTTGGCAGCCTCTCTTATCCAAATGAGGATGGTTTGCGTCCGCTCGATGTGATATGTGGTCCGTGCCCTGGTAGTGCTGAGCACACGTGCCGTACTGCCAGCTGGGAAAAGCCTGGCCAGGCAAACCCAGGTTTTCCTTTCCTCCCAACACGTGTATTTGCGGATAATGATTTCTGCGACAGTGGCACCGTGACGCTGCCTCCCCCACCCCGTTTTGATCATTTTGGGGTGTTTTCTCTTTTTCAGAGAACAAATACTTGACGGTGATGGAGAAGAGTCACCTGCAGTATGCCCTGAAGCCCCACCAGCCCCTGGAGACGATATTTCACCTCCTTCCTGAAAACCTGCTGATATCTGGGCTGGAGACCATTCCCGGGTTGCTGTCAGCACATGGAGATGCGAGTAAGTCCTCCTTCCCTTTCCCTGCTGCCCGCGCCGCTCCTGCTGAAGGCAGCAGGTCCCTGGGGAGCCTGCGGGCACGGTGCTGGCATGGGGATTCTGGGACCACCGACGGGTTCTCTGCAGCATTGCCCCTTGGCGAGAGCATCTCCACTCCGCCAGCCGGGCTGCAGCCCTTGCGTTCATAGCTTATCCTGAAAGGTGTCAAAACGGCTTCGGTTTGTTCTCCTTCCGTTAATTGCTTCGCTCCTGGTGATGGTTGGTTTAATCACAGTTGTTCAGCGGAGTCTTAGGAGAAGCCCTTGCGGCTCGTTTAAAGTCGTCCTCAGTGGTGGGGCTCAGGGTCGCTGGGGGTCTGGCAGGTTCAGGGCGACGAGCCCTTGCACGCTCAGCCCTTGTTAATCTTCTCCTGTGGGTAGCAGCAGCCTTGCTGCTTGAGCTGCTGTGATTAAAATTGTGTGATCTGAAGATTCAGAGGGTAAAAAGTACTCCCAAATCTGGAGTGGAATTATTCTTCAGCTTACTGCCTGAAAAACACTACTGCTAACCATTTTGGGGGTTGTAACTGTTAACATTAAAGCTGAGCAAGGTCTCCAAAGCAGCCGAGTGCTGCTGAGACGGCTGCTCGAAAGCAGAAGAGGGGAGAGCCAGCGTCTTGCACTGCAGGGCACCTCAGCACGGCAGTGGCTTTATTGAGCAAACGGATCGCATCCAATGACACCGAAGGCATTGGGTATTTCTGGGTCTCTCCTGGGCATAAAGGTGTGCGTGTGCCAGGGAAGCTGGGTGAAACAGGAACATTTTGCTGTGTGTCTCTGCAAACACACCGTGTCCACGTAAAGGTGGTGGCCCCGTGGCCAGGGAGCCTGTGCACGGCCACGATCTCTCCCCGGTGCCGCTTTCGGCTCGCGTCCGGCTGTGGATGTCCCTGTGTTCCCAGCGTCGTCCCCCCGGCCGCAGTGTGTCCTGTGGCCACCACCTTGTCTTTTCAGGTGACTGCTTGCAGAAACCCCGGCTGATGAAGCCGGTCACCTGCTATCTGGAGAGGCTGTCCGTCCGGCTGTACCCTTCCTTGGAGGAATTTGAGGAAGAACTTTTGGACTTACTGAACAGCGATCGTTTACTTCAGGTACTGCCAATGCAGTTACAGCAGGGGAAAGCACAGTGCACAAGCGGTAATGCTGGCGCTTTGCTTATGGGCAGAGTGGATTATGGATAAATGGCACTTGAGTGTTTGTTTTGCCTGGTGAGTCTAAGTTTGTTTTTTTTTTTCTTTTTTTTTTCACCCCCCTGTGCAAGCCTCTTGCGTGCTTTACGGCTGGATCAGCAGGCAGGTGCTCTGTGTAGGCTTTATTTTGAGCATCCAGCTGCTAATAAGCAGAATTTGGGTTTGCTCTGCTATGGAAAATTCAAAGATAAGATGCAGTGCGCATTGAGTATGTCTCTCTAGGAACAGCAGCACTCGGTGCGCAGTAAGTACTGCTAGCCAAGTCCTCCTTTATTTGCCAGATTTGCTCCAGCTCTGCCATAAAGACAAACGATTTTAATATCCATCAGCCGCTGGGGGGATGGGTCCTGTTTTTTCAGCTTCCGACAGATTGCCTGACTTTTCCTGGCTGCAGGCGGTGCAGGGAGGGATGCTGCGCCGCCCCGTGCCGCCTCGCTGCCCCAGCTGAAAAACTTACCTGTTGCAGGCTAACGCTGCGCCGGACGGCGACGGGATGGCAGTTCGGGAACGGCGGCTGCACGTTGGCGTCCACAACGGCTTGCGCTTCGTCCAGGCACCGCAGGTGGCCGTGCTGGTGCCAGAGGCGGAGGTGGTGCCAGGCGGCTGCCTGGGGGTGCCCGGCTCCGGAGTCAGGTATGGGGGAGACCCTCCAACGCCGGTGCCGCTTCCCTCCTGCCTTGGGCGCCACCGACAGCCGCCTCTCCATCCTGGTGCAGGGGTGCAGGTCAAGCCCTGGTCCTCAGGAGCCGCATCCACCTGAGCGAAATGGTCCCTCACCCAGCATTTGGGGTCTGCTTCCAGCTGGAATATGTCTTCTGCAGCTCGGGGCGAGCCAGTGGGAAGGTAGGGCTGAGTGTGCGTGCACCTCGTCTCTGTCCCTTATTAAAGAGCGGAGATCTGCGCTGGGGGAGCGAGTGCTGCTGAGGAGCTCTGTCCTCTGCTCCTGTTTCGCCATCCCATGCCCCTGAGACGCAGCGGCTCCTCGTTGTGGGGTTGCGCTGCCTAACGAATGGCCCCGCAAAGTGTCCAGGTGCTTTCCTCAGCGCTGTGCAGAATATCCTGCAAATGGGCTTATTGAGTCCTTGTAATTACATGTGGTTACATTTCTCCACTGTGTGTATGTATATGGAGAAGTGTAGCCTGCAGCAGTCCCATAGTGTTCTGGCAAGCTAATTAGGAAAATGTCAGCTTTTTTTAATTAAAAAAAGCCTTTTCTTTAGAATTTAGCATTTATGCCAAAAAGAAGTTAACCCTCCCGCTCTTTTTTTCTTTTCTGAATGCTGCATTTTTCTGGGAGCTTCAGCCTGATGTTCTCCGGATCTTAAAGCCAGAAGTCTCTGTATTGACTGCAGAGACCACCCTCGCTACCCCCCACTTACCGATCATTTACATGTGTTTCAGTTTAACCTTTCCCCAGGTTAAACCCAGTTTAGCGAGCCCTTCCGTAGTCCCCTCCAGGGCGCCTTTGCCATTGGAGCCATTAGCTCCTAGTGTGGCTGAATCAATGGCCATCATGATGTTCCTTAGGAGGCCATAATCCTGCTCGTTGAAAATGCTGCAAGTGCCTTCTTTTGTTAGAACTGTCCAGAGCACAACTTGGGGGGGGGAAATGGGTATTTATAAAGTGGGGGGCACGTGCTAGGCCAGAAGGATTTCTATTGAGGGGGGGAGGAGAAGCTGACCCTTGTTGTTGGAGATTGTATGTTGGGTTCAACTCCTTTAAAAAGCTGAGGCCCGAGGACCCCTGGACATTCAGGGCTCCAGATGCCGACCTGTTTCTTTGGCTGTGCTGGTTGCCGGCAACGCCGGCTGGTGTGGCAGTGGAGCCACTTCCCGTGGTGCAGCCCTTGGACAGAGCGGTTAATCCCAAAGCCGCTTGCCGAGCTGATCGCCTTGTCCTCCATGCCATAATTAGCAGGCTGCGAGGGCGATTGCAGGCACAGATAGAGACCTCTTGCTTTGCTTCTGCACCTCTCCTTCGGTTTAAGGGGAGGCTGTGGATGTGCCCGGGTAAGTGGAAGCCTTTACGCTGCCTTTCCCGTCTGCTAAATACATACAAGGGGTGAAAACCCTGCTATGTTTGAAAAGCGTTATATCATGCTTTTACATCATATCAGCCTTGTATTATGCTGATCCATAATGCAGGGGTGTAGTCGCTTGCATAATTGGTGAAAGGATGAGGTGCAATTACCTGGAGCGCGGGTGCCTGCCGAACTGCAGCTGCAGGCTGCGGGAAGGGGAATAACATCAGCGACGGGCTGGGGAAAGGGGGTATGCGCAAGAAAAAACAGCGTGCCCGTGTGGGGAAGGGTGGTACGAGGTTTACAGGGAGAAAGTGGGACTTGTGCCTGTGGGCAGCTGTGGCCGTGAGTTTGTGGTCAGCCTTGAGGAGGTGGAATCGCGTAGGAAGGTGCCAGTTCTGCTTGCAGTGCAGTTGGCAGAGGGAAGAGAAGCAAACCTCAAAACCGTGCAGGTCAGCTCAGTGCTCTTTCACTGAGAGGTCTCGCGATCCCGCGTCCCCTCCCCGGGATCAATGTGTCCCTCTCCATCAGAGAAGCATTCCCGGTGCTCCTCAGAGCCTGCAAAGGGATGGGAGCAGAAAGGTGGGGTTGGGTGGTGGGCTGGGGAAATGGGTGCAGAAAGAGAAATACGTTGCTGGAAAGGGGAACGTCTCCAGAACAGGTGGAGGGTGAGCAGTTTCTGTGATGCCGGAACTGGGTGCGGGAAGGCGCAGTGGGAGAGGAGATCCCGCATCGTCTGGCAGCACCGGCTCCTCCATCCCGCGGCGAGGCGGGGTGCCCGGCACTCACCACTATCCCCCCTCTTTTCCCCGCCAGGCCCTGTCCGGCAGCGCCTGTGGCGAGACGGCCGACATCCGCTCCGTGCGCTGGGCCCTCTGGAGCCCCGTCCCGGGCGCCGGCGAGGCGGAGGTGGTCCTGCCCCTGCGCGGCGGTGCCTGCCGCGGCCCCTGCCAAACCTTGGTCTACCGGACCCCGAGGAGCGGCAGGAGCTCCCGCCAGGTAAGGGCTTGCTTCTGTGCTGCAGATACACGGGGACGCTGCCGGTGCTTGGACGGGCTTGCCGTTGGAGAGGCTCTTTGCCAAAACCTTTGTAAGTGCCCAGGCAACGGAGGAGCTCTCTGCGAATCTGTGAGTGAATGAAGAGGCATGGGAAGAGGGGGCGACAGCCCCCCACCCCTTGCCAGCGAGCACCTATGCCGATAGACGGCACGTTCAGTGTCCGGTGCTGCTTGACTTCAGTTCCTGCCCGTGGGCAGACTGAGCTGCCGCGTAGCCAGTCGGCACAGTTATTGCGATGCTTCTTGGAGGCCACTGTGACCTGAGCCGGTTTATTCTGAGATGTGTGTGCAGGAGATAAAGACCTTGCTCCCAGGTGTTTATGAGCAAAAGCAGGTTAGGGCTGGGGCGAAGGAGTCGCGGCGAGGTGGCCGAAATATGGCTGTGGTGGTGAGCTGCGTGGGTTGCTCTCTGCTGTGGGCCAGGACGGATGAGTGTCGGCAGAACTTGCTCAGGAAAAAAAATCTTATATTGGGTGGTGGTGGGTGGAGTTAGTAGGGGGCTCTGTGTGTGTCTCTGTAAGGACAGAGGTATTTGGTCAGAAATTAAAGCACAGTCCCTTGCTAGCTTTGCCTCGGGCTTGCACCACCATTTCTCCGACTGCAGGGCGAGGGAATCGTCTCTTGGAGGTACGGGGGAGGCTGCGTGTAGCACGCTGTCTAAAAGTATTTCATTTCTAATTTCAGGGGAAGCACGTGGAGTCTGGTACTGTCCAATTCCATGTTTCCACTGTTTCGGAAGAACATCTTGTAACGGCTGCGGAGATCCTACATAAAGACAAGGACGAGTCGGAGAAGCCTCCTACGCCATCGCTGAGTGAGTGTTTTCCAGATCGCTGACATTTAAAATACAGAGTGTGGCACTGGTGTCTGCTCAGGAGAAAAAACACACGGCTTTACCGAGTTTCAGTGAGCTAGTTTATGAATTACTGGAGTGAACCAAGTTTCCATCGAGTTGCATTCAGCTCTCACTTTTTAACTTGCAAAATTCCCCTGTGACAGTAGCGCTGAGCCACATGCAAAATCCCCAGGGATTTCCAGCACGGCACCAGCCTGATCCCATTTCGGGTCGCTCTGATGGCATTTGGGCTCCCGTGCTCAACTCCCAGAGCAGCTGGATGGGCACAGCGGCTGCACCAGCAGCACATTGCTCTCTGCCAGTGCTGCTGCTCGTCTCTCTGGACTCTGAATCCCTCCATACGTGAGGACAAGAGAGATGGCAATTATAGGCTGAGGAAAAAAAAAAGTAATATTCTGCTGCTGCGCAAGGAGCGTGACAGCAGCACACATTCGATTGCTGTGCACAGGCTGTGCCAGTGCCTAGCCAGGAAAAACCAGGCTGCATATGCGTCTGTGCATATATGCATTTATCTGTCTGTCTCTCCGTGTGTCTGTAGTGCAGGGGTGCCAGGTGATTGGGGTTTCAGCGCTGTGTGTGTTGGAGGCAGAAAGAAAACTGCCATTGGCTTGGGTTTGGGCACGGAGCTGAGTCAGTGCCTGGGCTCCTGGAAATCCTCTGTGGCTTGTTTCTGTCTGATCCCCCCCCTTTCGTGATCAAGGGGAAACAAACTTCCCCTTCCTCTGCAACACCGCTTTCTGCTCCTGCTCCGGTTCCCACGCAGGTCCCGGTGCAGTGCTCCAGGTACCTGACAGTGTTTAAATAAATTTTTTTATGAGCATATCCAGCTCCTCTGAGCCGGTAGCTGCCAGACCGCAGGTGGTGGATGCCTGTTCCTGCTCCTGCTCTCGTGCTGCTGTGCCTTCCACGAGATGGCAGTGGCACCATGGCTCTGCCGCGGCAAGTCCTGGCTTTCTGCCCAGTGGAGCTGGATTTGCTGGTGTAAGGGTAAATTAGGGCAGGAAAGCTTCACGGGGGGAAATGAAGGGCTCTGGCGGTGCTGGGGCTGCGCTGGGTTAGGCTCTCTGCGACACGGCCGGTCGCTGCTGGTACCTTCCTGGCGCTGCTGGAAAGGTTTCCCTGGATGCCTTTGGCAGCGGCCAGGACGTTGAGGGAGTTGCAGTGCGGCGAAGGGAAAAGCCAAGGCATGCCGACGGTGAGCTTCCAGCCCGGCACTGGGCTGGAGCACTCCGGCTTGCGGGGAGCATGCTGGAGTGTGGGCAGGGTGCCTGGAGAGGGGAGATGCCCCGGTAGGGCGATTTTAGGGGACGGGCTGCTTGGCCTTTCCCTGGCTCCAGGGGCCTGGCGGCACTGGGGAGAGCTTGGGAAGTGCAGTGGTGGTCCTGGAGCCGTGCTGAGAGGTGAGTGGGCGTGCACGAGAGCCAGCCCGTGCCCCGAGCTGCTGAAAAGAGCGTTTGGTTAACTTCTTGTAGAGCTCCGTTGGAAAACGTGCCACTACCTGGCCCTTTTGGCCAGTGGCATCCGAGTGCATCTTCTGTCAGCTCAGCTGCTGGCGGTGCTGATGGATCCATCCGTTGTCTCCTTAACACTGGCCAAAGCCATCCTAACCGAAAGAAAACAATGTTGTGGACGTAAGGGAAACAGGGTGGTTTCCTTTGCACAGTAGTCAGCATGAAAGAGCTGGAACATGCGTGGTGGTGAAAGCAAAATAAGGTCTCAGCATCACATGGATGCAGAGATAGAACATCTGTGCCCCCGGTCTTCTCCGCTCTGAAGGACCCGCGGCTCAGCGGCACAGCGAGCTCAGCTGTGCCGGCGCGCGAGCCGAGCAGCCAAATATAAACGTGATAAAGCTCGTACCGTTTCAGGGCACGAATGCATGAACAGATGAAGGGGGTGACAAGGAATAACAGAGGAGCGACGAAAACCTTAAGTATCCTAAAACTTTCACGTCTCATTAAGCATCCCACTTGGGCAGCGCCCAATGGCCGTAGGGAACCGCGGCACTGTCTGGGGATGGAGGAGCTGCCTTCTGTGGCAGAGTTAGCCTAATTCCAGCAAAATAACGGTTGGATCTGGAGACGTGCTACGTTGCCCCCCGCCAGCCAACAGTTGTATTGGAAACAATAAGTCAAATAAGTGGTGGGGAGATGGTAAGCCACCTCACTGAGCTGGTTTCACCCCCCCCCCCCAGCTTTAAAAGGGCTGGCGGGAGGTTGGAGGGGGCTCACTGGCGGAGGTCCCAGCCACGGCAGCGGGGTCTGGGGTGACGGCTCCGCTGCAGCAATCTCTCCCGTCCCTCTCCGCAGGTCTGCAGGCCCCGCTGCGAATGGCGGCTTCCCCGCGGGGACCGGGGGTAAGTGCTGCGGACGCGGGTGGTGGGCAGTGGCATTCCCGGGGGATGACCCACGCGCTGAGGATGTGCTCCCGGTCGCGTCCTCTGCTGGTTTTCCTGGCTGCTGCGGCCAAGAGGCACCGAGCGTCCTGCTCAAACCCACCTCTTCAAGGCAGCAAAAGGGATCCTGCCTATAACGTGCTGGGCAAGGTTCCCTGAGCTATTTTCACAGCCCAAATGTATTTGTAAGGGCAGTTCTGGTTTCTGACAGCCCAGATTTGCTGAGTACTGTTGTCCCCGGTACATGCTGACAGTGACGCACGGTTTCTTCGTGCGGAGCTGCTGGGATTTAAGGAGAGCTATGAATACTGAGATCCCTCTTTATGCTTTTTTTTTATATCTCGATTCAAGGATCAAGGCACACAAATATTTTTTATGAAATAAAATGCTTCATAAGACCGCATTAAGCGGTTTGATCTTCCTGCTGCATTTTCTCATCCCTCCCCTTGCCAAAGAAAGTGCAGCAACTAAATAAGAAGCAGAGGTGCGAACCCACGGGCAGCCGAGCTGCCGCGCCGCTTCTCGGCAGAGCAGCGATGCCGGAGCTCGCGGCATCTGAGCCGCTTGACCGAGGAGGGGCCGCCAGCCCTCCTTGCTGCTGGGGTCTTCCCGCAGGGCAGCCTGCCTTGGGGGGCTGCTCCCCCAGCACGGGGCTCACGCTTGCCGCTCTCCCACCAGCTGTCGGTGTCCCAGCTGTCGGCCTCGGCGCGGGGCAGGGACCAGCCCCCAGCGCGGCATGGCCGTGGCTCTTGGCAGGAGGGGGGGATCACTCACCTGGAGGCTGACCTCGGCTCGCAGGACCCAGAGCCCTGCACCGACGACCGGCTGCGGGCGCTGCCCTTCACCCCGCTGCAGGTGCCCATTGCTGCCGTGAGGCTGCAGGCAGGCAGGTGATGCTCGGACACCCTTTCCTGGGCTCCTGTGCCCCCCATCACCCGGCCCGCTGGGGTCCCCTGCGGCCACTTCTGCCCAGTTCACCCCCGGTTCTTCTGTTAGTTCCCGCATGCTGCTCTCCCGTGCCTCCCTGGCACGCCTGCATGCCGCTGGGTTCCCAGAGATTCTGGACCACAACCAGGAACCAGTGGAAATCTCGGAGCCAGTGGACCCGGCGAGTTTCAGCCCGCGGCTGGAGGAAGCTGACCCTCTGCAAGGCAATGAAATAATCCTGCAGTTCCTGGCTTTTGGCAGGTGGGATGTCAGCCCTTCAGGGTACCTTCTGTGGGCAGATCCCAGGGGCCTCCTGGGGGAGAGTCCTTTACCAAAAAAATCCCCCCCGACCCGCTTCCCTGCTTGAACGGGAGAAGTCCTCGCAAAGGTGCTGCTTCTTCCGGCGCCTGCCATGGAGGCAAAGCCCTGGAGGGTTTTATGGTGATGCTCTTGTCCTTTCCGGGCACTCTTAAATCACATTCCAATTTTTTTTTTTTTATTGTATCCATTAGCCACAATGTGATGTAAAAGCTAGTTAATGCAGGGTTTCTCTATAAACGCATATGGAGTTGAGAAAGTTGGCACCCCTGGGGGTGGCTTTGGCTGGATAAGGCCCCACTTGTGTTTTTTTTCCGTGGACGGCAGTCTGCTCTGCGAAGGTAAAATGCTGCCTTTGCTGGGCTCCTCTGTCACAGCATATGGCGGGAGACAGCTGGAATTGTGAAGCTTTTTGGAAAGCCAAGACAAACCATATGCCCGCTGTCTTCAGAGAAGCCCAAATACTTGCGATGCTGCCGATCTTCACTTGTTCTTCTGCCTCTCAGTGCGTGCCAAATGCACGAGGAGCTCGTGATGGCCAGGCAGCGCCATGCCATGAGCTAACCCAAACCCCTGTCTCTCCCTCCAGGGATGCCCAGGATGGTGTGGAAGGGACGTGGCCGAGGACCATCTTCCTTACCTTTCAGTTCTACTGTTTCCCGCCAGTCACCACGCCGCGGCTGCAGCTGGTCAGCACGGATGGGTGGCCGGCAGCCGTGCCGGCGCAGCTTCTTGTCCGGGTGAACAAGGACGGGACCCTTGGCACTGGTGAGCTCCAGTTTTAGCATCCTCGTGCGGCCGCTCCTCTCCCGTCAGTCAGATTTGGGCTTGCCTGTGGGCTGAGGAATGGGCCAGTGTGTGCTTTAGTAGCCAGCCTCCGCTAGTTTGCGTGGCACAGCATGAAAAACGTTCAGAATGTCCAACATCTGAAGTAGAATGCCGGTAAGTGTCGGTGGTGGGATTTGCGTGTCGAGGCTGCCAGCTCCCGCTGCAGCCCAGCGCCTTTGAAAAGAAAGGCGGCACGTGAGAGCACAGCGCCCAGAGAGAGCGGCTCTGATCCTCCTAGCTGAATGCTCTTCTTTGTTTTTTTTTTCTGTGCCTTATTAAATTCTGGTCCTGAGAGTCACCAAGCACTTGTGGCTGGGGAAGCTCCTTCTCCATGTGGAGCCGTTAATGGAAACAGAGGGAGGTCTGTACAGACTGAGTGTTTCTGGGGGCTGTGTGCAGTCCTGGGGGGACCTCGGACCTTACTAATTGAGTTGACCGACGGGTTCATTAAGTGCAGGAGAGCAGGCATGTGAGCAGGCAGGCTTCTCGGGAGCAGAAGTGTCCCCGTCCCAGCTGACGTGCTGCTGTCGGCAGAAGCTCCATATCCATGACAATGCCGTGTGTCTCGCAGGACCGCCGGGCTTGCAGCTGAAGTACATGGTGGATCCCGCTTTCCTGCGACCTGGGGAGCAGCGCTGGTTCGTGCGGTACCTGGCTGAGCACAGCCTCCAGATCGATGTCTGGGATGGAGACTCCCTGCTCCTTGTTGGGTCTGCTGCTGTTAAACTGGAGGTATTGGTTAAGTGAAGGTCCTTCCTGAGGCTTAAGCCCTCAGGACTGCTAATGATGCAGGGATGCAGGAGACCCCCTGCTTAGTGGGCAGGAGCGTTAAGGAAGAGCCGGACTTTTCCTTTGGTCCCGCATTGGGATGCTGCTGCATTGCCCTCCCATCTTTAGCAATCAAGTTGCTGTCACCCCCTCTGTGTAACCGAGACTGATGCCAGCCTGATAAGCCCCTAGTTGCGGGATTTGTCGTCTTTTCCTCAAAAGTGATGGCAAAACGTCAACTTTCTTCCGCTGCCCTGGAAGTCCTGCAGTGTTCCAGGGCTAAACCCCCTGGACCTAGGACGTGCAGAGACATCCTCACCCAGACCCCTTAACCCCCCAGACCGGACTTTCAGGGGTAACTCGTTACCCCTCACCAGTCCTTGCCTCATCCCCAGCCCCTGCTGCGCCAGGGCCGGCCGGCTGTCAGGACCCACCACGAGCTGGAGGTGGCCACGACCGAGTACGAGCCGGACGCGACGGTGATGGGCCGGGAGGCACTGCGGCACGGCGCCCTGCGGCCCCTCGGCGTCCGCGTGGCCGTGAGGGGCCACCTCCACCTCTGCATGGCCAACGTCGGTAAGAGCGCAGCCAACAGGCTTGGGTGCCGGCACCGGCACCCTGCGGCACGCACCCCTTGCTGGGTACCTCCGGTGCTGGTCAGAGCCACTGTCCTGGCACCAGCTGCTCGGCTCCTGGTGCTGCTGGGCTGCGAGCGGAGAGGCGTGTGGCTCCTGCTTGTGCTTGTGGTTCCCTCTCGGCTGCAAATGCCGGCAGAAGGCAATGGGGAGGCCGGCGGTGTGGGGACAGCGCCGTGCGGTCGGGTGCTGGCAAGGAGCACAGGGCTGTGGGAGAAATGCACAGGGCTGTACCTCGATGAAAACCACACTTGTAAGAATGTTATTCTTCCCAGAACCTGCTGGCTGCTTTTATTTTATATATTTAATTTCCCATCCTAGAAATGTGCAGTGACTCCAGGTTTTAAAATCTTATCTTCAGAAGGAAGATTAGCTCCATTATAAGATATCTCAAATCGTCATTTCCATACTTTGCCTGCAAAGGGATGATAAGCTCCTGGGAAGGAGAATCTGAGATTCACAACCCAGGGAGAGGTTTAACTCACACCTCGCAAAAGAGGGAAAGATGCTGCATCAGGACAACACCTGCCCTTTGATTGTTTTTTTCCCTGTCCTCTTTGTTTAAATTTCAAAATACTGTTGTTAAAAACAGTATTGAAAAGCTTGGTGCGCCTGCCTGAAGGATGGGGATGGGTTTATAGGCTGGATAAATACCCAGTGGATTTAGAGCCTCATCCAGCTCTGCTTGGCATAACCTTTGCCGGAGCGTGGATGGCAGCGGGAGTGGGGAGATGCGGTGTGGCTGTGCCAGTGGCAGCGCTGCGGCCCGGGGATGGAGAACACGGAAAACAAAACCAGAGCTGGTGAGGGGCTTGGCAGTGACTCGGTCGGTATGGCACTGTGCTTTTGATGCTGCTCCGTCTCCGGGCAGACAGCTGTGTGCTGGTAACAGCAATAGGCTCTGGAGGGAGTGCCATAGGGCTTGCAGAGTGTCATTAGCAACCAGATATTTGCTCCTGCTTTTTTTAAATTGTCTATAAAGAGCTGCCATGAGGATAAAAATTTGTAGTAGATTTTTTAACGATGGAAACCAGATGGTTTCCGCTCACTCCCGTCTCTGCTCATGGCAGGTCACCCGTGCGAGGAGACCCCGGGGCAGCCACCGTCCCTGCTGCCGTCCCGCTCCCGCATCACGGCTGCGCCGGACAGTGCTGGCAGCATCCCAGCCGGCGGCTGGTTCTCCCTGAACGCCGTCGTCGGTGAGTCCTGCCGGGCTGGGGCACGGGTTCGGGTTGGCAGGGTCTGTGCCGCTGCAGTGCTGGCCCCGTGCCCCCAGCTTGCGGGGTGGGTGGCTGCCACCTCCGGCACCCCCCTTCCTGTCCTGGCAGCGTCACGGGGAGCCATGAGAATTGGGGTGTCCCTTGTCGGTGCCACGATGTTCTCTCCCCTGCAGGTGGGCGGGTGTCACGGGCGCGGAGGCTGGTGGAGGTGGACGGCGAGCTGGCAGCCGTGCTGCGCAGCCGCCGGCCAGAGGCAAGGCTGGCCCCCCCGGCTGTCCCTGATGATGCCACGGCTGCCCGCCGGCGCAAGCTGCGGCGCATGGCGCTGGTGCGGCAGCAGGAGGACGCTGGCGGTGGGAGGACGCCGCAGCTCTCGGTGAGGAGAGGGGTGCCGGGGGACGGGGATGCCGTGGTGGCTCTGGGATTATGGTCCCTTCCCTCGCGGCAGGGCTGGCAGGAGCAGCATGCCCGGCACGCGCGGGAGCTGCAGATCATCGATGCCTACCGGGAGCGCATCAAGGGCGAGAGCATCTCCCGAATGCTCAGCCAGGCCATCACCACCACCCGCACTGTGCACGCCGTGCTGGGGACGGCCGAGTTCTTCGAGTTCGCCTTGAAGAACCCCTACGGCGTCCAGCACACTGTGACCATTGAGATTGACCACCCTGAGCTCAGGTGGGGGGCCGAAACAGGGTCTCCCTTGTGTGTGTGTGGGGAGAGGGGAGGGTGGCACCTGCTCCTGACCAGTCCTCACCAGCACCTCTGCCGCTTGCTCCCCCAGCGTCATACTGGACCCAAGGGAGTGGCGGCACTTCAAGGAGCTGACCAAGAGCGTTACGCCGGTGGAGGAGGAGATGTTCCACCTCCGTGACGACCTCAGGCCCCAGGTCTACCTGCGTCCCAAGGAGACCGTCCACATCCCCTTCAAATTCCAGACCTTCTCCGCGGATCCCGCCGTCGTGGTGGCACAGGTAGGCACGGGCCCCCGTTTTGAGCTGTTCCCGGTAGGAAGCGTTTCTCTCGGCTGTGTTTGCCCGTGCGGGGCAGGGTGGTACCGCCACGGGGAGCACCGCACAGCCATAGTGGTGCCACATCCCCAGGCAACTGGCTCTTGCACCCCACAGGGGCCGGCAGGGCTGGGTGCCAGCGCCGATGCAGCCACCCGCTCCCTGGAGAAGAGCGGGGCCGGGCGGACAAAGCACATCCAGGTGAGGCAGCTGGGCGAAAACGCCGCTTGAGGGGCTGCACGGGAGGAGAACTATCCCTCTTGCAAAACTCCATCCCTCTCCCACCGCCCCCCGGGACAGGTCTCCTTCCAGGTGAGCGGGGGGAAGCCCATCGCGCTCCTGCGGGTGAAGGTAGAGCCGCAGCCCCACGTGGTGGACCAGACCTTCCGATTCTACCACCCAGAGCTCACCTTCCTAAAGAAGACCATTCGGCTGCCCCCCTGGCACACGCTTCCCGGTGAGCCTGCCGCGGGGGCTCGGGCTCTTCCTCGTTAAGTCAGTATCCAGGGTTCACAGGGGCCTTCCTGGAGGTGCGGGTGGTATCTAGAGAGCTCGTCTCTGCTTCCTCGCCCTTTCACAGGCTCCCTGCTCGCTCTTCATCTGCTTGCCTGCATTAATTTTATGTTTAATTCCCTGCACCAGTATGCCCGTGTTAGTTTGCTGGTAGCCCTGCATAAGGGATTCTGGTCTGCGGCTGCGCAGGGTGCAGGGTGGCAAGCACAAGCGCAGAAAACGCTGAATACGGTTTCACCTCGGTCTCTCTCCTCCGCAGGCGCGCCAGTGGGGATGCCAGGGGGGGAGCCCGAGATGTTTGTTCGCTGCAGTGACCCCAACATCATCTGCGAAACCAAAAACATGGTACCCGTTATGCTTCGGCATTGGTCTGCCTTTTGTGTCCTTGTGCTGGGGGGGTTGTTTTTGGCGGTGGCGAAATGCCTCGCACCCACGGAGCATCCCCGTGTATCAGCCCACGGCAGCGAAACGCTGGCAGTGGTGAGGCCGGAATCGCCCTTTATTATCACTGCAATTAAAAAGAGCCACATGGCTTTTGTGGTGGAAGCTGAACATTGCCCCTTACCACATCGTGCAGCAACCTGTACTCGCTTGTTCTTTTGAGCAAATACCGGATGATTAAGATGCTGGGGAAAAGCAGCCTTTTGTCGGGCGTGGGATAGACCTTCCCGGCTGCTCGGGGTCTCTGCAGCCGCTGGAGGCGTGCAGTGGGGGGGCACGGCACGACAGAGCAGCTCTCCTCTGGGGGATGCTGTGGCGGTGGGGAGGGCCGTGCCGGGCTGAGGTGCTCGTTAGGCTAAGCCTAGCCGTCGCTCTGCGTCCCTCGCTGAGCGCAGCCCTTGCTTTGCAATGCCCGGCGTGGGTTTCCTGGGCTTGCTTTGCAGCTGGGGGAGGTAGAAAGGAGAAAAATAAACTTGAGCCCATACGTGCAGATGGCGACGAGGGGTCGTTGCTAATTGCCGTTGCAGAAACCCGTTAGTATGGTAATTGGATTATGGCTTGTTAGAAAACTTGGGGAAAATTTGCCAAAATTTGATTACAGATGCAGACCTGGAATGCGATAGTCGTTTGTGTCCTCTTTTGTAATTAAAAATACTGGAAGAGCTCAGCCAAGCTGTATAATAACTTAATAACATAGTTTAACTAGATGCCGAAAGCATCTGTTTTCGTAAGTGGGTCGGTGGCGGGTTTTTCCGTTAATGGGAAGGAAACCCTGGGGTCCTCATTAGCTGGCTTGATCTCGAGGTTAACTGTTGGAACGGTGCTCTGATTTCCGCACGCAGGGGCCCGGGGAGCCACAGGACATCTTCTTAAAAGTAGCCGGAGGACCAAGCCCGCAGATCAAAAAGTTCTTTGTTGCTATTTATACGTAAGTAGCAGGACCCCAAAAAGTGAGAAACGCTAGCCCCGAGCGAGTGGCAGGGCAGGAGGGGACCTCACGCTGCCCCTTCCTTGCTCGTGGCTTCCTGAGCCTGGCCGGCGTCGCTGAGCAGCAGAAAGCCGGGCAGGAGGCTTCCCAAAACATTTGCTGCTTAGGGTTCTACATCGCTCTCTTTTCCTCTAAATAACCCCTGGCCAGAGCATCCCCGCTGTGCAAGCTAACGCCTTTTGAGCCAGCCGGGCTGCCTCTGCGTCAGACGATGCTCTAGGAGCGGGTGGGACTGAGACAGGTTCCTTAGAAGAAGCTGTCGGCGAGCCCCGTCCGTCTGTCTGTGCCGCAGGGATGCCTGGCTGGCAGCACCCGTCCAGATCTGGCAGTTCTACCTGCACTCGCTGCAGCGCCTGGACGTCAGCTGCACGGCCGGGCAGCTCTCCCGCCTCTCCCTGCTGCTGCGGGGCACCCCGGCCCCGCGGAGGGTGCGGGTCTTCACCTCCCACCCCCAGGAGCTGGAGGTAACCCCCCCCGCCGTCGGTGGGCTTGGGGCCGGCCGGGATCAGCCCTGGAGAAATCCCCTCTGGAGCGGGAAAGGCAGCCCTAAAGTGTTTGCGATAATTATCTTTTGATTAGAGCTGTCATGTGTAGGATCATTGGCATGAAACCCCAGAGGGCAAATTATCTGCGTTAATGAGACCGTCTGAAGACTAACAATTTCCTTAGAATTCGTTTGGCCATAATTGCGCGTGTCGATAATGAAAGGCACAAAAATTCTGCCGCTGTCCCGTAAACAAAAGCGAAAGTCTCCCCAGGCGAAGCCTGCGAGCGGAAGGAGTCCCCGGGCTGGGGGGAGCTGGCTCTTCCCGAGCGGCTCTTATCCTTCCTGACACGAAGCTGGTCCCGGCGTATTCCCGTGTGGGTGGGATTCAGTAGAGGGGGTGCAGGGGCACAGGTCTTTTGGAGCAATCGGGTCTAGTTTGTACTCCAAGCTGGATGCCGCGGAGGTGCGACAGGCTGCCGTGGGTGGCTGCAGCTCCCGGTGTTGGTTTCCGCAGGTGGATCCGGACGGTGCCTTCCTTCTCCCCGCCAACGGCATCCAGGACCTGTACCTCGGCGTGAGGCCCCGGCGGGCCGGCAGCAGGTTCATCTACCTCAACCTGGTGGATGTGGAATCCCACCAGCTGGTGTCCTCCTGGCTGCTCTGCCTGTCCTGCAGGCAGCCCCTCATCTCCAAGGTACAGCGGCTCCTGCGCCAGAAAAAACGCGGTGATGGCAATGGACCGGCAGTTGCGGTCTGGCCAGTAACCTGGGGCTGTCTCCTGCTTCTTCCTCTCTTTACGTCTGCGGGGTTTTTGGCACTTGCCACCCTGAGCGCACGTTTTGTCCTCGGGTGCTCAAATAATCTCACTGCAGACTGCGGTAAAGTGTCTTTCAGGCGGTTTCGAAGGCAGTCCCATGCTGAGGAGTGTCAACTCTGAAGTATCCCCGGTTGTGAAATTAAAGCTACAGCATGCTGCTTTCTATTAGCACTGTGCTGGCAGAGGCCTTGCCTCAAAGATAGAAAATTAGATTTTCCAGCTAATGTGTTCCTTTTAAAAACGTTTTCCCAAACCCCTCGGTGCCGGGGGAACTTCAGATCGGCATTTAAACCGACGCCTCAGCATCCTGCCAAGTGCCAGCCCGCCTCCGGTGCCACGGGGCGTTACCTGAGCGAGCGCCATGGCTCTCCCCATGGACATCCATTAATTAGCTGGAGGATGAGCTGGCCAGTCCCAGCTGCTCCCCTGGCCCTTGGTCGTTCGGGCTCGTAATTACTTCTGCTGCCATGCTGGTGCCAGCGGCAGCGCGAGGAGGATGCTTTTGCTCCAAGGTGCTTTCTTTACATCTGCTGGCAGAGATTAAATGTATGGCATAGGAGGGGACGTAAGGCAGCGTGCCCCCAAAACGCCTCCCGCGGTGTGTGTCGGTGCCGGAGGCTCTTCTCTGCAGCTGGGTTTGGGGGAGCGCCCGTTGTTCCCTCTGCCCGTCCCGCGGTCCGTGCCGCTTCTACCACGGCTCGTGCTCAACCCGCAGGCGTTCGAGATCTCGCTCCCTGCAGGAGGCGGGAGAGGCTGCAACAAGCGCATCACCTACACCAACCCCTACCCCTCGCCCAGGCTCTACTTCTTGTGCACCAACCGACCCGACCTCCTGCAGTTCAAGGAGGACTCCTTCGAGGTACGTCCTCCTGGCGCCGGTGCCCCCCTTGCCAGACCTCTGCCCTCATCCAGCGGGACACTGCGGCGCGCGGAGCGATGCTCGGTGGGCGTAGGGATGCGGGCTGTGCTGCCGCGGGAGGACCGCGCGAGGCGGGGGAGGGCGAGCAGGTTGTCGAGGGGTCTTTGCAGGGTCCTGCCACCTCTCCTCCCACCCGTTTTTTTTTCCTGCAGGTTGCCGGCGGGGAGGTGTACACCATCGGCTTGCGCTTTGCCCCGAGCCAGTGCGTGGGTGAGGAGGAGATCCTGATTCACATCAATGACCACGAGGACAAGAACGAGGAAACCTTCTGCGTGAAGGTCATCTACCAGTGAGGCTGCACCCCAAAAGCGACCGGTCCCCAGCAGTGCCGCCTTGGGGATGCCCCTGTCTCTCCAAGGGGGGGTCGTGAGCCCCATCCCCTTGCAGTCAGCTCCTCAACTGAGCTGGGAGGTCTTGCTGTCTGCTGGGATCCCCGGGCATCGCCGTCAGCGTCGGTGGTGCCACGCGGCTCCATCTGCACCAACCGGGGAGAGTGAATGTGTTTGTTGCCGTGCGTGGTGACCGCAGGATGTCTTTATTTTTGTTAAGCGTTACTATGTTTTAGGCGCATTGGAATCTTTTTTTAACTGAAAAATTTGCAGATCTGATTCTGCAGAATATTTTTTAAGTATTTTATATTCTATAATGGGTTTTGTACACACTGAAGCAGTTTTTTCTGGCATTCTCATTACTTTTTACTCATTCTTGATCAATTAAACTTCCTGCACAGAACTGGCAGACTCTGGCGGCATTTTCTTCCGTGGGAGGTGGCAACCCTCGGGTCCCCGTCCTGTGGGGGCAAGTGCTGAGTTCGCCCTGCCGGTGGCCACGGTGCCATCCGTCCTGCGGTGGGGGCCGCCGGGGGTCCCCTCCGTCACCCCCAATTCCCTGGAGCGTCCTGGGGGTCGGGGCAGAGCCCCGGCGGGCAGCCCACCACCCCCAGGAGACTTGTGCCCCTGTGAGCGCCGTGTCGCTTCTCTTCACAGGGCTGAGGCTGGTGAATTAGTAGCCCCGATGAAGTCGTGTGCCGAGTTCCTCTGCCTCCCTAGGACTGATCGGAAATGACAGCTAATATTTTAAAAATTATTATACTGTCTGCAGCACAGAGAGCCCCTGAAGTTGGGTTATTAAAGTAGATTAGCTGAATAACTTTCATTACATTTTCATACAACGATATTTCTTGAGGCTTATGAATGAGCTGGTGCTGTACCCTCGGCCGCGGCAGAGGAGGCAGCTTGAGTGCCAGGCATTCGCGGCCGCTGGTAAGCAATGTGCCAGCGGGCAGCAGACACCGACGCGGGGACTCGAGCGGAGCTGGCGGCTCAGCAGCCGCACTGCCATTAAATGTGACGGGCTGCTGCAGCGCGCAGCTCTCGCGGGTGCACGTATGGTGCTGCCTGCTCCCCCCGGAGCGCCTGGCTGTGCCACGGCTTCGACCTGAAATCTGCAGAACTGGTGAGGCCAGTGAGAAAAGTTGAAAAAGACTTTCCTGTTAGGAAATGGAGGTGTCTCGCGTCCCAGCTCCTTCAGTACCTGGACACCCACGGCTGCTCCTCCTTTGCGGCGCTGCCTGTGGCCAGGAGGAAGGGCTGGTAAATCAAGTCTCCATCAGTGCTGGTTTAAGAAACCGGAGTGAGAATTTGTCGCTTCTTAGTGGTGCAAGGCTGTGTGGGAAAACGCTCCGTGGAGCCCCGTGTCCCCGCTGTGATGGAGCTGGTCTGAGCTGCCTAGATTAATGCTGGTGGCTTCGTTGTGGGTGGTGAAGGTGTAATGAGGTGGCTGGACTATTTAGACACGTGCCTATATTTAGCTGTGGAGTTTAAGCGGGGTGCAGGAAACCGGGAGCCGGCGGTGGTGCAGCTTGGGGTTTTCCCTTCTCCCCTGCGTTTCCAGGGAGGGAGCGCAAGTGGGAGCCACGCTACCTGCTCCAGCCTGGAATACCTTTCCTATGGCACAGAGAAGTCCCAGAAATCTTTGCAGGGCATTCATCTGCCCTGCTGGTGCCTGGTAGTTTGTTCTCATTATGTTAGCTTTAATTAAACCGTTTCCTTTCTTTGAATGTAAGCAAACCGTGACCGTCGACCCGAGCGGCTTTGTCGGTGCAGGGGCTGCGGAGGTGCAGCCCTGCGGGCAGGGGGCTCGGGGGGGTAAGACCCCCTCCTGCCGGAGAGCAAGGAGGCTCCGCAGAGGCATGAGGCGTGCAGCGAGCACTCCGGAGCCCAGCAGAGACAGGGCTGCGGCCGGGCATGGTGCTGCTGGGCGTTAAAACCTTTGGAAATGCTGCTGCTGCTGCTCGGGTATGGGGCAAGCACAGGAGCAGCGTCTGCTGGGCAGGGGCTGCTGGGCTGGAGCCGCTTCTTGGGTTCACACTCGTTAATGAAGTCGTCCCCCCTAATGACAATAAACTCGTAGCACCGTGTGCCTAGCATGCAGCTTGTTGTTCTCTTCCCATTTCATTCATGTCAGGAAGCAAATTGGATTCCAGCAATGGTACAATTAATTCACCCTAAAAATCTCAGCTTGCATCTCATCACTGAAGCGTGCAGGGAAGAAAAGATTGGGAAGCACTTGCCATGGTTTCAATAACTCTTGGGACTCCTCTGCCCTCTCGGAGCAGGTGGACCCCTTCGGGGACCTGAGCATCGCTGCCTTTGCCTCGCTGATGCTTTCAGCCGGACAGCGTCAGGTCTCTTAAATCTGTCTCTCACGCCCGCAGGCTCCTGGGTGGCTGATGCCGATGGACCCTCAGAAGGACCTGGTGAGGGGCTGCCTTCCTCTGCGGCCGCGTGGCCCCGTGGCTCTGGCATTTCCCGAGGAAGGGAGGTCAAATGCTCCACAGAGGCTCTTGAACCGAGCTCTTTTGGTGGGGGTCCAGTGCTGAATTGACTGGAGGTGAAGGCAGGACAGCTCTGCATCACTGCCGGGTGCTTTGAAGGCTTTCCACGGCTTGGGCTCATTCCACTTGTGGTTCGCCTTTCCAGGTACCTGTGTCCCGGTGGGGTTCGTAGCCATTGCCTGGAGGCATCTCGCTCAGGACTGCCTGCCCAGCCCTGCGGGATGCGGGCTCCCCTCTCCTTGGAGCGATGCTGGGAACCTCGAGAGATGCCGGCACACGTGCCGCTGTGCTGCTGCTCCGGCACCTTCTCCGCTCTCCCTGCCTGCGGATGCGCTGCAGGGAGGCAACCGGGGCGGCTGTGCTGGAACGGCTCCCACGCAGCTCCTGCTCCCGCTGCCCCTGTGCTCTCCCTGAGTTTTGCCAACCGGCGCTGGCATTTCCCATCCTGAGCGGGGTGGATGGAAAGCCCATCAAAATTCATTTGCTTACCCAGACAGGAGTCGTTGTCGGTGCACTGCTGCGGCGGCTGAACTTTACTGATCCTGGGAACAAACAACCCTTCGGGGCTGTGTTTGGAACCCGGGGCAGGCAGAAAGCCCTGCCTGATGCTTGCATGCGGCTGCCTTCCCGCGGGAGCTGTGCTGGCTCTCCGGCACCCCCGGCTCCCCAGCCCTTGGCACGGGGGCTTACGCCAGGTTTTCAGAGGCAAGGGGGAGGCACTGCGAGAAGAGCAGCGGAGGAATAAGAAGAGCGAGTAAATCTGCCCCCAGCTGAACACCTGGCCAGCCCTATGCATGCCCAGGGCTGCTAAAAGTGGGCAAGCAGAAACAATCAAATAAATTAAAAAAAAAAAAAAATTAAAAAAAGAGGGAGTTGGGTGCAAAAGCTCCCGCAGCAGCAAAATGTCCTTTCAAGCTGGGAAGTGGGCTCCTGAGATGCCTGGGCTTCAGCAGTGTACTCCTCGGGCTCAAACTTTTAAACCCAGCTTATTTTTCCCATTATGAGGAGGAAATTGCGGCTGCCTGATAAACCTCTAATTAAACAAAGACTCACCATAATATTTGCTGGGAGCTTGCCAGCCTTGTAATATGACATTACCGGGTATCTTTATTAGCTGAAATGAGTATTTGGAGTCTTTGCCAAATTGAAAGCCGATAGACGCGTTTGAAAGCGGCACTGCAGCACCAAGCAAACACTTCTGCAGCCTGCCGCCGAGGCTTGGCCGCGGTGGAGGTCGGCTGCCGTCACCCTGGGCGGTGGGATTGGGTCGGGAAGCTGCGTCGGCCCCCCCGGAATGGCACCTTCTTACGGCAGAGACGATGTCCTGCTGATGGAGCCATGCATCGCCTTTTGGCTGGCGTTGGCCAAGCGGCGCCTTCTCTTCCCGCGGCGGGGACGGTCGCAGCCGGAGGCTGGCAAAAAGCCTGTGCCAACCGCACTGGCCTGCCGCACGGCCCGGCGCTCCTCCAGGCAATTATATCCCAGAACATAATTTCATTATCAATTAACTAACAACACACGGAGGTACTGTTAGGCTATGAATTTATTGGTGTGGTTTCTCTGCTCTGGGTGCTGAGCGCGGCTGGTGGTGCTGCCGGAGCCCGGGGTGGCTGGCAGGGCGATGCCGTGCCTTCCAACGGAAAGCTGCTGCTCTGCCAAAACTCCTGGGAATGCCCCGAGGAGCCTGGCAGGGCTGGAGGAGGAGGAGGAGGAGGAGGGCAGAGAAAACCCAGCGGTCCAGGGGAGCTTGCTCACGGGGCAGCTGCTGGCACCGGGACTTAAGGGAGCAGTGTGCCGACTTTCACAGCCAGGGAAATCCGTGAGAACAAGCCTCAAAACAATCTTTTAAAATTTTTTTAAAATTTATTTTCCCTTGGCGTGTTGCTGCAATTGCGCAGCCACAGCCCTTTGGAGCCTGGGTGCCCTCTGAGCCACGGCCCCACCGAGAGCAGCCGACAGCTCCGCAGCACCGGGGCTGGCCGGTGAATCTGCTCTCTTTAGGGAAAGGGGCTGCTTCCAGCAGTCTTTCCGCCTAAGGAATCAGAAAACTTCGGTGTTATAACGTGTCACCCTGGCACTTCCAGCTGGAAGTGTTTTGATTCTCAAGTTTGAAATGAGCTTTTATTTTGAAACATATTATTCATTTTCTTTTGAAAGGTCAAAATCTAAATGAAAGACTTGAACTCACCTGAGATGAATTTATTAGTTTTTGTCTTTGGCAGGCACACGGTAACTCAACCTACCGGCGCCGTGCCGCGCTCGGGCAGTGGACTCGAGTGGCCACGGGCTGCGGCACAGCGTGGCACTGCCGCGGCCACCGCCGGGCTGCTGGTGGCTGTGCGGGAGCCGTGCGGCGGGTCGTCAGCTCCAGGTAACTCTTCTACCTTTCAGAGTGCTGCTCTGCTCACTTTGACACAGGCAATGCAGTGCATCAGGTGTATAT